>JAPUBQ010000003.1:2940000-4140000 GCA_035578125.1 Mellilla xanthometata
TTTTTATACTTCTTTGCCATTGGTAGTTTTTTTAGATAAATCAGGAATTCACACAGTGGGAACTGTGGAACAAAACAGGATACCAAATAATAAACTACCAGAGAAGAAAAATTTCATGTAAAAATCAGTGCCTAGAGGTAGTTTTGAGGAAAGAGTGTCTGTGTATGATGGTATAGATTTGAGTTGTGTGGCTTGGAAAGATAATAAGATTGTAACCCTGTTATTTTCTTATTCTAGAGCATTGCCTGTAACGAAAGTCAATAGATTTGACAGGATAACAAAAGCAAAAATTTATATTACTTGCCCGTTTAATTGTCCAAGAGTACTATAAACATATGGGAGGAGTAGATCATGGATAGCTTTTTGGGTAGAAATCATATAAAAATGAGGTCTAAAAAATTTTTTTGCGTATTTTTTTCATTTTTTTGATCTAGCTGTTATAAACTTATGGATGATTTATAAAAAAATGCTCAAAAAAGAGGTGAACCCAAAAAGAGTGTTTACAATGGGCCAATTCAGAATGGAATTGGCCTTCGTGCTATGCAACAAAAGAACCACCAGAGAAGCTAAAAGAGGGTGTCCTAGTACCAGTATACTAGAAGAAGAATTAAAATAAAAAAAAAAGTAAAGGTTCTCCAGCTCCACCACCTCCAAGAGACATAAGAACAGATGTTGCTGAACATTGGCCAAAAGTAGGTACTGAGCTAAATATGTGACAATGTATGATGATGTAAATTTCCATCATATTGTTTTTTACATAATACATGTTTTTATTTAAACCAAGATTTTTTAAATATTTTTCCTTTAATCTAGAGCATTAATTACATCAGTCTGATTAAAAAAAAAACATGCAAAGAAGGGTTAAGTCTAAGTTAAGGCTAAGGGTTAGGGCTAAGTTTAAGTCCTGAAGGCAAAAAGTACAGCCCCATACAATAAAATAATTGGCTAACTGAGAGTCGGGTTCGCTTATGAACAGTTCAGTTGCAGTAGTTGTTAAATTTGGCATAAACAGGTATTTCATATTTATTTTATTTAGGTCACAAACATTTATACAGTCTGTGAAAACTATCAGCATCCACCTCTTACAGGATTGATATAAATCTTGAAACTGAACTGATAGGCTGTTTTTTCTATTTGATATTACTGTAGTCAAACAAAATAATATACTCTTACCACTAAGGGCCAGTTTAAGTGAACTACATACTTAAATACTTACCAATTGTGACGTATTTGATTTCATTAACACAAAACTTACAGTTTAAACTTTCAACCCCTAATGGAATCCCCATTAATGCAGCCCTGGCGAATGTTTTCAACATTTCATTTAAAAAATTTAATAAACTATTACCATTATAGCTATCAAGACAGTAGAGGGCTGCAGGGAGAGTATCACCAGGGAGTGGTATCACAAACTACCACTCTCCGTTTTCTTGGCGGCTGTTGTGGCAGGTGAAAGGGCCACGGACCTTACCCGTTGCGGGGGACCTAGGACGTCGGACTGGGGATCCAGCGTCGATTGCACTCATGGCCCCCAGGTTGCGGTGCACTGCAAGGGGAGGATACCCTGAGGAGGAGTCTCGCAGGCTAGCCGAGATGGGTTAATGCGAGTGGAACCACATCCCACTCTTTCCGCTGAGGAGGCCGACGTGAGGTTTTAGTCGGTAGTGATGTGCTTTTGGCATCGAGCCCGACATACCCCACATGCCCGGGTGTGGTGGGCATGCGTAAATTTACATTTCCTCACGTTAAAAAGGAAAAATAAAATAAAAAAAATGGTATGAAATATATGCACGCATAACTTTATAAGTACCTATATCAGTGAAGCTGATTCTAAAATAAGGAGTAAAGTTACAAACATTGTGACAAATGTTCGCAGTGCCAAGCACAAACTGAAGCAATGCAGTCAACAAATGTACAGTTCAGTCATATTGAAATGATCAAATTGCCTTTTTTATTATTGGACTAGCAGTTGCCCGCGGCTCCACCTGCGTGTATAAACATAAACTCTTTGATCTAGTTCGTTTGTTTAAAATTATTCATTTCCAAACTGATTCACCTTCACTCTTATCAAGTATTAACATAAATATAACACCGGACTCTCGTAGACCTCACGCTAAAATATTATCTCTAAATGTATATAATAATAATACGTAGATATATACGAGGGTGAATCAAAAAGTTCTTAGAAGTGCATATATATGAAACCTTTTTGGATCAAGTCCAATATTGAAATTAAAGAGTATCTATCACACTATATTTATGCAGACTGTCACTTGTTTTTGTCAGTTCGTTCGAATGTAATAAATTTTTTTGTGCTACGAGTTGCTAAAAAGTTAAAATTATGGATAAAAGTGAGTTACGTGCGGTGATAAAATATCTCAGTTTGAAAAAAATGTCTATGGAGGAAATTTTTTTGGACATTCAGCAGACATTAGGGGGTGATGCTGTACCCTATTCTACGGTTGCGTACTGGATGGCTGAATTTAAAAGAGGTAGATCAAGCTGTAAAGATGACCCGCGTTCTGGACGGCCTTCAACCTCCGTTACAGAAGAAAATGTCAAAAAAGTTGTGAATCTGGTTTTGGAAGACAGAAGAATGACTATAAAACATATAGCTGAGATCCTAAATATATCTTTTCGTAGCTTTCAATCCATTTTAATTGATTCACTGGGGTTCAAAAAAGTGTCTGCAAGATGGGTGCCACGAATGTTAACCGACGAAAACAAAAAGCGACGTTTGGAAATTTCCAAGCGTAATCTCGAAATGTTCCAGCGTGATTCGGATAATTTTTGCCGTCGTCTTGTCACCATGGATGAAACGTGGGTCCACCATTTTGATCCTGAAACTAAAAGACAAAGCATGTCTTGGAAACGACCATCCTCTCCATCCATTAAGAAATTTCGAGTTGCTCCTACCGCTGGCAAAGTTATGGCCTCTGTGTTCTGGGATAGTGAAGGAATCCTTTTTATTGATTACGTGCCAAAAGGCCAGACGATTACTGGACCCTATTATGCAAATTTAATCCCGAAAGTGCGTGAAGCGATTAAAGAAAAACGTCGTGGAAAACTGTCGTTGGGCGTGTTGTTCCTTCAAGATAACGCTCCTGCTCATCGATCGGAAGTTTCGCTCAAGGCAATCCGCTGTGCTGGCTTCAATCTCCTTGACCACCCACCATATTCTCCGGACTTAGCCACAAGTGATTTTCACTTATTTCCAAAATTAAAAGAGGAAATTCGTGGAACAAAATTTCACGATAATGACGCGGTTATAGCTGCCGAAGAGGACTTTTTCGAGAGTCAAGAAAATATTTTTTTTCACAAGGAATAAGGAAGTTAGAAACGCGTTATTCTAAATGCATTGCATTGGAGGGAGATTATGTAGAAAAATAAAATATTATTATTTAAATCTTTGCATTTTTTAATATTGATTTCAAGAATTTTTTGATTCACCCTCTTAAGTAATCCTGTAGTTAGAATGTGTCGCCAGTATAATGGTCTCCTTGAGCACCATCACCAATTTTGATATTTTTTATTGTAACTTACCTACCTACCTAAAGTTCAACGTAAAACCTTATCCCTTTTAAATTATTCTTTAGTTCTTAATGTAGGTATAACATATTGTGCTTGAAAATAAATGTATCTAAATTTAGTATATATACTTAGGTACCCTAATCTTTTTGTATTTGTCATGCCCTAAAATCTGTTTTCTCATATGATAACAGTTATAAAACTCAGATACTAACCATTTTGTTGATTTCAGTATCCCTCACGTGTAATTGGACTTGTCGAACCCAGGAAGACATCAGCAATGGGCGCTATGCAAGAAGACAGAGCAGCAATCGCCAGATGGATTCAAGAATTAGCTATAGAAGACCGGCGGGAGTACGCTCTAATTATGCTGGTCGAGTAGTACAAGGTACCGGACTTGCCTGGGATGCTGTGCTCTGATCCACAAACAATACCAATTTTAATAGAAGAGATCAGGAGGGTGTACCCGGCACTCGATACTCAGATGCTTACTGTGCAACACAGCTCGCGCGTGTCCAACGTGCTTTTTGATGCAGATCATCGCATCTCACAGTCCAATCAGAGTGGCATTCTACGAAGCCAGCGTGCTGGATGATATTTATCTCATACTCTATTTTTGGTTTATAGAAACCGCGCCGGTTCAGTGTCTGCACATAAGTTGTCTGAAAGTGATAAGAGCCTTACTGTGCGAAGGAGAAAGAATTGATGTAATTTTAGTGCTGTTCACTGTACCTACCTATCTATTACATTGTGAACATGATGAGACTAGGCTCAGAGCACGCCTCGTATCTAGCAGCACTAATTTTTACAAGAATAGTTATAGATGACATTAGTGTCGTCTATATTCGCTCGTGGCCTTATAGATTTAGATATGTGACAGCAGCCATGCTTTTTGTACTGGGTAACCCATTTACGCCCGGAAATGTGCAGGAACTTATGAGATTTTGTTATCATCGGCTGTGTTCCAACCACCTGCTGTAAACAACTTGGCATCTTCTATCTCAGAGATATACCTATATAGGAAGATATAAGATAGATACTTTATCCTAATTGAAAATGTTGGGTTGGGTTAAAATAAAATGTGTAACATAATATTTTGATATACTTTATTGAAATATTATAGGTTACAAGAACAAAGATTACACATAAGACTTGCAGGGAACATAATGCTGCAATTAAATGAAAACCAGAGAATATAAACAACTTCCAATGAGGGGGGGGGGGGGGTCAAAAAGTTGATCCCAAGATGGTCGTGTAGGATATTTAAAATGGTTGTAGGTGATACTCCAACCATTTCTGCAAGTTGTTTCTTCTTCAAACTTGTATCCTCCATTATAAGTTTCTTCACATTTTCTGCGATGCTTGAAGCGGTGGCCTCAATTGGCCTTCCTGAGCAGGGGTTGTCTTCAAGAGACTCTCTGCCTTGCTTGAAAAGACTATTCCACTTGTATACCATGGTTTTCTCAGGGCAAGAGTCCCCGATAACATTTATTGTAAAATAGTTTGATGTGGTTTTCCCTGAATCCTTTATTAGTAACTATCATTGGCAGTTCCCCCACCCCCTGCTATCCCCTCCAAGTTGTTTACAGCAGGTGGTTGGCACACAGCCGATGATAACAAAATCTCATAAGTTCCTGCACATTGCCGGGGGTAAATGGGTTACCCAGTACAAAAAGCATGGCTGCTGTCACATATCTAAATCGATCAGGCCACGAGCGAATATAGACAACACTAATGTCATCTATAACTATTCTTGTAAAAATTAGTGCTGCTAGATACGAGGCGTGCTCTGAGCCTAGTCCCATCATGTTCACAATGTAATAGATAGGTACAGTGAACAGCACTAAAATTACATCTATTCTTTCTCCTGTGCACAGTAAGGCTCCTAGCACTCTCAGACAACTTATGTGCAGACACTGAACCGGTGCAGTTTCAATAAACCAAGTACGGAGTATGGGGTTCATATGTCTCAGCATGCCGGCTTTGTAGAATGCCACTCTGGTTGGACTGTGAGATACAATGATCTGGATCAAAAAAAGCACGTTGGACACGCGCGAGCTGTGTTGCACAGTAAGCGTCTGAGTATCGAGAGCCGGGTACACCCTCCTGATCTCTTCTTTAAAAATTTGTATTGTTTGTGGATCAGAGCACAGCATCCCAGGCAAGTCCGGTACCTCGTACTGCTCGACCAACATAATTAGAGCATACTCCCGCCGGTCCTCTAGAGCTAATTCTTGAATCCATCTGGCGATTGCTGCTCTGTGTTCTTGCTTAGCGCCCATTGCAGATGTCTTCCTGGGGTCGACAAGTCCAATTACATATGAGGGATACTGAAAAACAACAAAATGGTTAGTATGTTGAGTTTTATATTTGTTATCATATGCACTATCATAATTATGATATGTCTATTTCCTAACCTGAAACCATCAACATAACACATATAACCAAAATAAAAATACAAAATAATTTTATTACCAAAGGGTTTAACAGAACCTAATACTGTTTACTTTATATGAAATGAAGCTAGCATTATACTATATAGATCTGTATGTAGGCACTCAAGATGTATACTAACACTGGATGTTACTGATCTTCTGAAAGGCACTTTCATTGTTAATGCACTTCAATTAATTTTATGTAGTCTTAGCTATGCCCTAATAACGAAGCTCAGAATGCAAATTTTTTGTATTCCTAATAAAGACATTTTGAATTTGAATTGAAACTGCGTGAATCAAAACTTGAGAAGCAAACTGCGCAATACAGATCTGTATACCAAGGACATATAGATACACATTTACCCATTGCCACACACATACTTAATTTGAGCTGCGTAAATTTGTCAAAGTTCAATTTTTAAGCAACGTATTTGATCGAGGGTGTGGTACCACTCGAGTTAGGGACACTGGCCGAAGGTGAAACATGCCTTGTCTGAAATTACTGACTTTCTAATATATACTACTATTCATTAATAATTGAAATTACTAAGTTCCAAATCATATCTCAGATACTTACTGTAGGTACTTTCCAAATTGTAAATGTAAAGTTACAGTCTCTAAAATTAATATTTTTTTAGTTGGAATCAGAATAATTGGTCAAACTCTGAGACATAAAGATGCCGATCTACAAATTAACTGTCAACTTCACATTTGATATAGGGGTGTCCACCTAAAAAATATATCGATATATGTATTCGATACAAAATATCGGTACGTGACATCGATGTTTTCCGATATATCGTTTGAAAACATCGATATTTTTTTTAGTATCGAATATTTTTACAAAAGTTAGTTTATAAAACGCAAAGAGTTTGTTGTCGTTTATATGTTAAATATGAAAGTATAATCAGAGACTAGAGTAACATATGAGTGTTGCTTTACTAGAATTGTAGTTTGCTCTAGTACCAGTGGTGAGATGATTTATACATTTGTAAGCGAAACAACAAATTTATTACTTAAATTCCAACACCCAGCAGTAGTGTGCAAGTACTTTTATCATATTTTTGTAGCCAGTCAAATTAGGATGAACATAACTGGATACCAAACATTTGATTGCCTGTTAAAAATCTTTGCATTTTTATTTTCCTATTAGTCCAATTAGTCAGGACTTGCTGTTAACTAAACCCATATGTGGTTATTCAGTTGCTGATAGCCACCAACCCAATAACATGCTAAAATTTATTTATATTATTTTATTTACGGAATTAGTTATCAAGAATGTTTATTCTAAATTGCCGTCTTTGGTGATTTTCTTTTTTCAAATTAAAATCATTTATTGCAGACTATGTGTAACCAGAATATTAAGAACACAATTATTATTTCATGTCACACTCTTAGCCCTCAGCATGTTTTTTTTTGTTTGCATTATAAGTTAATTTTATACAATTTATTTGAGTTAACTTTTTTATTGCAGCATCCTATTTTAGTGGCTCGTTCGTCGTTAGATTGGATGCCGAGTCGAGTTAATTCATTGTACTCTGATGTCGGAGCTTGGAGTGGAAAATTTGTAAGACTGTATTGTTTATTGTACTTATCATTGGTTTCCTTTCTCTTATTTGAAAATATAAATACTTATAAGGGTAACTATAATTGATAGTATATAAAATATAATCAACCGCTTTATTTATTTATTTGACTTATAAGCGAGCAGTATTATGCTGATCACCCAGAGTTGAAAGTGTATTTTAAAAAGTCCACGTGCTTAGGGGAAGAAAAAAATTAAATATTATAGGAAAAATGTTGTCCGCAGAGACCCGTGATGGATGAAATAGAATCAGATGAAGCACTTCGATTTTACCAATTTTTGAATTATCTTGATGGTGGCAGTTTTGGAACAGGTAAGTAAATTTAACCAAATTGTTAATTATAACCAGCGAACTAGAATAAACAGAAGAGTAACTCCATACAATTGCCGCTTATAATTTGAATCCATCTACGCACACAATAATATTGCTATCCCAAAAAAAAAAAATATATTTCCTGTGCCGCTATAGCAATAAATAAAGATACCTATTAAGGGGGGTCCCTATACAATAAACGTGTTTTTTTAGTATTTTTATGCTATATATCAATAATGGTAGCTGCTAGAATATCAAAGTAAATTATAAAATTTAAATAAAATAAATATTTGAGGGGGGCTCCCATACAACCAATGTAAATTTAAGTTTTGTTTTTCTCGATCTTTATAACGATATTTTGTATCTATACATATATCCTCTATACATTCACAGAATATTGAATTGTGTATTGAATTAAAAAATAATATTTGAGGGGAGGGCACCCATACAAAAATGGAACGGAACCCTTCGTATGCGAGCTCAACTCGCACTTGGCCAATTTTTAAAACTGGTCTACAAGTTTTTATTATTTGATTCTTTTTAAATGACGAAAATGAAGTGTTACATTATTGAAGTTTTAGTACGTACCTATAATATTATTATTAACATATAATATAGACTACCCATGTCACTCGTAGACTGTGTAGCTTACCGACGGTAAAATATTTTTTCATTACACACTACATTAAAGATTTCATGGATTACTAGCAGATCGTCCCGGCTTCGAACGGGCTATAAAATAATCTAAGTTGCTAAGAGATATTAAATATAGCTTATGTTACTCAGGGATAAAGTAGCTTCCCAAATTCCCAATGGTGAAAGATTTTTTTAAATCGCTCCGTTAGTTTCGGAGCCTATTCGCGTCAAACAAGAAAATAAAGAAAAAGCAAACTTTTCCTCTTTTCATATTGGTAGATATAGAAGAAAACTTTTTAATGTTTATTTCTCTCACTTGCATTCTTTGCAAGTCAGCAAGAGGAACGATGTTTTCTTTGAATTGAGTTCTAAACCGTAGACGGATTGGTTTCTTCGTCTACGATTCTAAACGACTTATTTTCTCAACGCATGCGTTGAAAGGAGATTTTGTTTGTCATTTCTTTTGCAGAATATGGATATGTGGAACCATGTTTTTCTTTTTGTAGTTTTAGTTGTTTAGTTAATACATTTTTTATCCAGGCCCAATTGACGAGTTTGTGGATGCTATGTATAGATTATCTAACTACATGAAGCAACAAAATAGCAGAGAGACTCAAGCCAGAGGAATGCGAGAGCTTGAAGCTATCAACGGTGGAAAAGGTATGCTGTTTGGCGAAGACCAAGCCAAAATCTTAAATACATTTTTGTCAGTCTGTCAGTATTCTATCGATTAAAATTCGGCGATTGTGCGACTGACTTGCATAATGTAATTCCTCTCGCCCCCTTTCACTACCGGACGACTGACGAATAAGAGCACACCACGGCGGCATCGGCTTTCGATTGAGTTGCCAAAGGCACGCACAAAGCGTTTTACCTCCACCTCTGTTCCCCAAGGCTAGAGTGAACCCGTTTATTCTATGTAAGCGCGATCCACCGTAGGTGAATTGTGGTCAAGCGCTGACTATTCAAAGTAAAAAAAAATATTTTTTGGTTAAAATCATAAATGGTAAAAAAAAGTGCTTAAATAGCGTGAAAAAAACTTATTTAGGTACCGATTAGACTTATGAATTACACATGAAACTGGTTTATAAAATCTAAAATATTTTATTATGTTTCAGTTTTTTTCATAGTGATTATCTAGTATAAATATTCCTAGAGTGGCTCTATAGATGGTCATTAAGATATATTTTCAATATTTTTTACCGTTTATGATTTATAATGCTGAAACTGTAATTTCATGTGTTAGCCCTTGTCATCGACCAAATATCCCGAAATCTAGGGGTTTTCCCTAAATCCCTAATTAAGAGATTCTAAAAACTTTTAGTTTATTAGGGTTCCGTACCAAAAGGTACAAATGGGACCCTATTACTAAGCCTCCGCTGTCTGTCTCCCTCCATTTCACACACGGCTGGTGTGTGAAATGTGTCAAAAAAGAAATAAATAAAGAAAGAAGTATAACTCGTACTTATGCATGTAGTATCTGAAATCATTTGTGTTAGCAACCATACTACGACATAGAAATTTTAGAAATGGATCAGTATGGGGTTAACCAGCCGTGGGTGAAATGTGGCCTAATTTTAGAAATGGTAAATATTTTGTGACGTGTTTTTAGGGAATAGCATCAAAACTGTACTGGAAATAAGCACGCTCATAATGAGAAAGAAACGAAAGTTTTTCTGCACGGGCGAAGTAAAAGAACCGATTGTAAATAACAAAATAATTTGCAAGGTATGATTTTACAATTAGTACGTAAGAAATGTGTATAATTATTATTAGCTATATATGTAACGATTCTTCCATGTAAAATATACTTTAATATACTTAGTCTATGGTGGTACTCACAATTCTTCTGTAGAAGCCGATGTTATCACTTGCATGTCAAAGTTACAATCTGTGTTACGCACTACGGAAAGTCATTAATAACGAAGCTTTAAAGTTTGAGTTTACTTAGTATTCAATTATAAAACGAGCTAGTTTTGAATTAGAATTTAAATTAAATTAGACGACGTGTGAAGAGATAGTATAAGTACACATTGAAACATTATTCCTGAGACATAAAAGTCAAAATTGGCTATGTGGCAGGCAGTAGACGAAGTTTTTTCCGACATACTATCCTTTTCTACTGATAATCGAGATACGTACATACATACATTTCTAATTGACAATTGTATGACGAGAAGTACTGTTTAGCTTTGAATATTTGAAACTCCCGGCAACAGATTGACAAAGACTCAAAACATGGGCTGTAAAACAAAATATGCATGTTCATATTATGTTCATCAAACTCCCGCTATTAATAGAATAAAACTACCGGCTGCCAAGTTTAGAAGAAAATTAAAACATTTTGAAAAGAATCCATTCTATTCCCTGGATAAGTAGTACACGACATCGCACCTTTTTTTTACGTGAGGAAATGCATTTTCGCATGCCCACCACACCCGGGGAGGTGGGTGGGGTATGTCGGGCTCGATGCCAAAAGGACATCACTACCGACTAAAACCTCACGATGACCTCCTCACCGGAAAGGACGGGATGAGGTTCCGCTCCTCGCATTAACCCATCATCCCGACCACCTCGGCTAGCCTGAGAGGCTACTCCTCAGGGGATGAGTCCCCTTGCAGTGCACTTGGTGCACCGCAACCACCTCGGGGACTATGAGTGTAATGGACGCCGGACAACCCCGGTCCGACGTCCTAGGTTCCCCGCAACAGGTCAGGTCTGTGGCCCCGTTACCTGCCACTACGTCCGCAGAGAAAAGAAAAGAAAGAAGAGAAGGGAAAGCGGTATTTTGTGGTACCACTCCCTTCTCCCTGCGGCCCCACCGCGTCTGCCATCAACGGTGGCCACCCCGTCGAGGCTGCGGCAGGTAGGAAGTGCGGCGCATCGTAATACCGACACTTCTCTTCTGCCGCGGCCCCACACCTTCGACCAAACCACACCGCAGCCCGCCTCAGTTGCGAAAACCCCCCAAAGCGAGGTTCCGAAACATACTGGTGCCACTCCATCTAGAACTTGCGTACTGGGAAACAAGTCTAGGAAGTGGCCCGCCTCAAGGACCCTCTTCGCTTCACCGTGGGTGACCAGGCCACGGTTACTGAGCCCCCCCGCCTCGACAATGCGGGGCCCCACGAGAGGGACACGACAACGCACATGACAGTATCTTCATTTGCATGATAAAATATTATTATTTTATTTTATAACTAGAGGTCGCTTTTTGGGTAACCTGTGGAAAAAATCTATTGTATCCTATTCCCGTGCCAATTTTATATAAACATTACATTGCTACGATATCAAAATGTGCCGCATCTGTCTTTCCGCATTCGATTCCTGAGATCTAGTTAACCTCTGTTTTTGCTACTTTGGTGATGATGCGACAGATTAGATTGTTTTCTCCAAGCCATTATTTTAATTTAAATAATTAATATACGTGAACCATACCACTAAGTGAACCACATAACTTGATAAATAAAGAATTTTCCAAATAAACTTTTGATTTCATAACCCTAGGACCAGCCGTCTGGTCTCTGCGTTGCCTATAGATGAGTCAGGACAAAGAGTCTTATTGTATAGATTTTATTTTAATAAATATATTTACCGAAATTAATAAGAATGACATAGTAATTTATAATTTGACTTGCCCTTTATGACGCGATGTCATAAAGTTAATATGTACATATCTATTATCTAATCAAAACTATTAAAATGTTCACAGGATCGAATTCTCTTACCAATTGCTGGCACTTCTTGTAGAGATGCTATCATGTATTGGCACCCAGATTTAACTGAAGAGCATTATTGTGTTGGAGCGTTGGAATCTAAGACTCCCGTACATATAATGGACATGGATGGCAAGTACTCCAAAGACAGTTTGATTAAATTTTCATACAACTATGTTCGAGGGCAAGTCCGGTGCTTAAGCCACTTTAGTTAAGCACAAAGATATTGGCCGTGCCTGGAATCGAACCTGGAACCTTCTGATTGGCAGTCTGGCATGGTAACCATTACGCCAAGGAGGTCGTCAAAATTTCTAGCAAATGTTTTTTAATTATTTTCGTTTCATTATTTTTATTCTTATATTTTTTGACAATTGAATCTTATGTTTCCGTTATTATATTAACAGGCGAAATATTTTGCAAAGGCGATGATTATTCAAAAAGGGAATATCTTCTTGCATGTGACTTCTATGAAGATCAAGAAGCTCCAGTCGCGGATCTCCTCCAATACTATCCAGATCCGGATCCTGAAATTAGTCCTAAAATGTTTAAATAATTATTTCTTAAAATGTAAATGGATGTAAATAAACAGTTTGAATCAAGCTTAAATTGAAATAAATAAAAAAAACACGATTTTGTTCTGATAATTTCGCAGACATCAAATGTTTAGTAAGTAATAGCCAGCTAACTAGAATAAACGGAAGAGTAACTCCATACAATTGTCGCTAAGAGTTTGAATCCATCTACGCACACAATTAAACTGCTATCCTAACGAAACATACACACACAAAGCTTGCACGCGATTGGTCGCATCAAGGTCTCGCCATCAATACTAGCCGCGCGGGTAGTTTTTTCTCCACCTACCGCGGTATTTTACGCGTGGGCGGTGGAACTATTTTATCAGCCAAGTTACTATTCTATTTATTCTAGCTCGCTGATAATATCTAAGTTAAATGAATACGTATGATATGAGAAAATTCTATAAATATTCTTTATTGCTTTAACAATGACACTATTATGAAACCATAAGTGCTGATTTAGTCGAAGACTATGTTTCAACACCAATGGATTCTCCCACATAGTTATTAAAAGTCCTGAATGTTATATATAAACAATTAAATTAGGTTTTTATTAGATAATAATATTATAATAATATTATCTAATAATATATTAAGTTTTATACAGAGGTAGATATATAGATTGATTAATTAAAAGTTAAAATAAAGTTTCTTACTAAACTAAACTTATTCGAAGTGGGCAATCTCTGGTGTCGAGAGTATTCAAGCCTTTGTATATATAAAGTAGCAGTTATCTTGCCTTTAACTAAAATGTAGTATAAGTAGAATTAAAAATAAAGTTAATTTTCATGCCTATTTTATCAAACCCTTAGTACCTTTAGGCTAGGAGCGACTACCTTTATAACATCATCATCATTTTCAGATATTTTTTGGCCTGGGTCGCTGGGATACCTGTTCCACCCCTGTTACGTCAGATGGATACATTCTGAGGATATATTTTGTGTTGTCAAGTTGTTTGTAGATATTTTATACTTAGATGGGGGTACTTTCTTGAACTTTTCCACACCTATATTGGCACACTGTCCTGTTGTATTTAATGCTTTATTTTTTCAAATTGTGTATTTATGGCTTTATTTTATTAGTTTTACAAAAAAATTATTAGTTATCTATCCTATCCTATCTAAGCTGCTATCAGGAACTGACAAGTTTAAATTCCCTTGTGTACCATTTTTCTGATAAAGACAAGTTTTATTACAACAAAGACATAATAATTAAGAGTTAAACTAAAGTCTACCTGTCCAGTTGCCTATATGCTATGCTAGTTTACTATATCCTAGTGAGTGGATTATGATCTGTATTGGAGGATAGGCATGATAAAATAATATAATACCTATACAACCTAATTAGGTCTTCCAGGTTAAATAATATGAAATGACTATTTCTTTGCTCAATAACTTGTGTGCTATGTAAGTAACCTAGTTACAAAGTGAATGAAATGAACTGAAAATGCTTTAGATGGAAAAAAATGTAGCTGTTTTATAATTTCAAGAACAGAGGAGGAGGGCGCGATAATTACTTACCTTCTGTCTGTGTTTACCATTGCTAAATAATAGACCATCAAGAATGTACATAGTTTAAGCAAGTTGCTACCTCGACTTTGCTTGCGTTTGAATTGAATTATGACTAACAAATTAAAGAGCTTCTTATTCGAATAGAGCCGACCACTCTACTCCAACGATATCTTATATTATTTGCCAATGACAAAAGTGTGCTTAAAACTAGTGAAAATTTAGAGACTGTTTCCAACCCAGTGTAGTATTGCACTGTCTCACCATCTGCAAGTAATAGCTCTGTAGAGAACTATCTTAATATATTGGATGTTTGAGTTCCTACAGTAATATGATCCTGTTTATCCTTATTTTCAATTATAAGTTCTTGAGAGACATTTCAGTCAAGAAGCACAGTGTTTCTTCAAGGGGTACTATATCTTCACAGTGCTGGAAAGCGTAGGGCACACTAAAAAGCTGTTTTCTAAGGTTATGGGTTTGTAATCTTTGTTCTCTACTGTATGCTTCTTTAGAAACTGGTTTCATATTCCATGAAAATATACATAGATGGTACAGCACATTTCTTCAGATATATAGATAGATTTCTTAAATAATATTGCTTAGCTGTAAAATAATAGTGGAGTACAATTAACTTATAAATTACCTAACTAATTAATTGACCTTTTGCACACCGCATATGCGGTAGCCTACAAGGGACATTTTATATTATTTTCCATGTTTTTATATTACCTGTGGCTATGCAAATAAAATTATTTCATTTCATATGTTGATGTTTAACACCTACAACAAAAAAAAAACATATGTAAATATGTTGTCATAATAAAACTTGACCATAATTCACGACACTTTTGTTATAATGGATTCACCAATTTATATAGCGACTTTCAGTAGTAAAAGCTGATAGGTAAGTACTGTAAGACATGAGTTGCTGTCAGTCTGTTTTAACTAAAAATAAATGCTTGAGTACAAATATGTATGTATCACCTAGTTATTCATTATAAATATTTGATAGAAAAAAGCTTACCTGTGTACTGAGCCTGTGTATTTACCAACTTGTGAAATGTAACATCACATAAACCAGGTTCTGTTCTATTCTAATAACTCAAAATACAACACTGCACCATTCTGTCGATGTCCAAAACTATTCACCGCGCGAGGATAACACTTTCACTTGAATTTAAACGATAATTTTTCGAAAAAACACAACAATCTCTGAATCGCAGTAATGTTTGACACCAAACTTGACAAAAATGCTTGGTGTCAAACAGTTAAAGCGACAGAGAGAAAAACAGTATAAGCCTTTCTCTTTCACGCATGTTATTTTTACATATGGCAGTTTCGCTGTTGAGTAAAAGAGATGGAATTGTGACTCTGTCTCACTGACCTCTATTACTACTAGTACGCTGGACTGGCTATACGTCACATCGTTTTGTGCCTATTTGATTTTCGCCATTTTGGCGCTGACAGCGCCAGTGAACGTCCACGGAACTAATAATAGGGACGGGACAATGTAACGAATAATATCGACAAAAAACTACTTTTAGCCTATCGGTACGTGTCTATAAATCTTAACATTTTTTTTGCGTATAATAGGCTTGTGCTTGACCACAACTCACCTGATGTTAAGTGACATTGCAGTCTAAGATGAAACGCGCTAGCCCAGAAGAAACCAGTTACTCTTGCCTTGAAGGGATGTTACCAATAAAACGATGAATGATTTTGTTCATAAATGTATAATTACAAAAACAAGATGATTTAAAAATGTATATATAACTAGTAGACGCCAGTGGCTTCTCTCGCTTTATTTAGGGATATAAAGCCTATGTATGACACTTGACACTGATGATGATGAGTGAAGATGATCATTTTTGTTGGGAAGCCGATCAACAGTTTTATCTCTTTGAGCCACAGTTTTAGTGAAGAATCATTTGGGAACCTGTAATAAAAAAGAAACCGTCAATTGAATGATACAATATATGCCAGAAAAAACATCGACAAATATTGTCGATATGGAATATCGACAACACTATTGTGTTGTTAATGTTTATCAAAACTCGGTAATATCAAGTCAAATACGTTCTAATGGCATGTAATATTACTAGTGACGATATTATCTTTACAGAACGTTTTAATTTATAGAATAAAATTGTAAATTAACTTACTTGTGGAAGGTTATCCCGCTTTTCTTCTGGATACGAGTTTTGCAAAACACAAGTACTCTCATTGTTGTGAAAAATAAGTATCACGCTAGTATATATATAAATTGAACTGTATAATACGAGATAAACTACATATTAAACACTTAAAACGTTAATAAGATCGCGGAATCGATGTAAAAAACACGACGGCCATTTGCAATTTCGCAATAAATGTCAAATTTAGTTCTCCGGACGCTCAAGGAGGCGCTTCAAATCGGCACAGAAAATTGCTGTCAGTTTGTATGGCATAGCCTGTCCAGCGTACTAGTAGAAATAGAGGTCAGTGCTCTGTCTATTGTTTTCTCTGTCTACGTATCTACGGAATTAGTGACACAGATAACGAAAATTTTCTTCAATAAACATTCAAAAATGAACAGAATTATTAATTTATTTTCTGCTTTATGTTCATTCTCTAGGTTTATTTTTATCTGTGTAATGTTCATTCGCCAAGGAACGGTACATCGTGATAACAGTGGCTGCGTTATGGTTGACCTTCCATCTTACTGGTCTGTCTTTTGGTTTTGAAATTTGGTAGTGAAAGTGATGAAGGGTGTTAGGTTAGGTAAAAAAAATCACATAATATACAATCTTTGCATTAGCTTAGGCCAAGTTTGTATGATAGAAACAAAGAACGAATATTGCTTAAAATAATTAATGATTGGATAGCCTTACACTAGCCATTGGTGTACTAAAGATGTCGGCTGAAAAAGTAAAAATGCGCAAGCAATTGGGTCTTCTGGAAGGTGTAGCGATTATTTTAGGAATTATTTTCGGAAGTGGCATATTCATATCTCCCAAAGAAGTGTTAGAATATACTGGATCGGTGTGGGGAGCGTTGGCAGTCTGGACAGCTTGTGGTGGGCTCGCAACTTTGGGCGCGCTTTCTTACGCCGAACTCGGTAAATACATTTGATTTATGTACATGTATATTATTAAAAACCTTCTTATTGTATTGTATCCAAGTAACCAGTAAAATACTTATTTGTGTAGTAAAAAAATCTAACCTCACTCCATTGTAATGCTACCCACATATCTATAGATAATAGGTTAAAAATATTCTTTGTACACACCAGTAGTGCGTGTCTGTGCACATTGAGATACTGTTATTGAAATGAGATAAAACACTCATTAGAGATAAAAATTGTTGACAGGAACCACACTGGCACAGAGTGGTGGAGATTACCACTACATTAATGAAGCGTATGGTCCGCTACCAGCTTTCCTATATCTCTGGGATGCTAACTTGGTGTTTGTGTAAGTGCTCCTACTAATGTTTATAATTGAAAGATTGTAAGAATTTAAGATGAAACTATGATTGTTATTCAGCAGTAGATAATACTATTATTGTGCTGAGCAACACATCAGTTGTCTATAATCTTATTTATTCTGTCTGTTCGGTCACAGTAAATAATAATTAAGATTGTATAGTACTGTTGCATCACTCAGTGCAATAATTATTGTTATCAAATGACTTTGATAGTATGGAAAGTATGAGGAAACTTTTACCTTGTTGCACATTAATTTAGAATAAATAGTAGATAAATATGCTGACCTTTTCACATTGGGTGTGCTGATAGCTTAAATGTTATTTTTGATTATTACAGACCAAGCACAAATGCCATTATGTCGTTGACATTTGCCAGCAATATTTTAGAGCCAATTTTCCCGAACTGTCCCATTGACTTAATTTGTCAAAAACTTATAGCTGCTGCCACCATATGTAAGTGTTCAGACTTGTATTTGCATGTGTCTTATTATTTTAATAAGTTTATTGGTAAAATGAATTATTTTTTCTTACTTTAAGGGAAGATGCCATTATGTTTTCTCAGAACTTAACTGTGTCAGCATTTTGTATTTTGTACTTTGTTTGAATGCAAACACAGTTAAATTTTGTAGGAAATCACACATTTGTTGTAATAAGTTCCCGTCCATAGAGTAAATGTCGTTGTTACAGAATGTGAAACTTAATTTCAGGTTTGCTGACATTTATCAATGCATACAATGTCAAGTTCACTACAAGGATTCAGAATGTGTTCATGTTTACTAAAATATCTGCACTGATTGTCATTATTGTCGGAGGCATAGTTTGGTTGGCTAAAGGTAAGCTTTACTTGGAAGGAATCTCATTTACATTATTATTAAGTTTATGTATCTTTTTTTTACTACTTCACCTTCAAACTAAGATATATGTACATCTAGGCTTTTATTGTAAAGAATTAATATGGGTAGCAGCTAGCTATAAATAATCTGAATACTTAATTGTTTTTTTAAGCATTCATTTTAACAATTTCATTTGAAAAGGCAGTCTATATATACATATAACATACAAAATCTGCTATTTTAGAATTGATTTTCTGTGTAAATTTACTTTCAACTAAAATAATAATTGTTTTTAAAATTTACTGTTTTATAGTTAATTAATCAATTAAAATTAATTGTTCTGCAGGAAATACTCAGAATTTTCAAGATGGCTGGGCTGGTACAAAAACTTCAGTAGGTGATTGGTCTGTTGCATTTTACTCTGGCATATTCTCCTACTCTGGATGGTAAGTCATTGTCATAAATTTACTTCTTCGTCCCTGCCTTACCACACTAGGTGGTGCCAGCATGGCAAATTTCTTCACCCACTCTTATACTCTTATCAGTCATCTTCACTACTCTCACTCCCTCCACATCAATTGGCAAGATAAGCATAAGCAACCCACTATACATTCCCACTGCTGAGACACGGGGCCTTCCCTCATGAGGAGTGGAGAAACAGGCCATAATACACCACACTGACCAAGTGCAGGCTGGCGGATGACATATGTCTTCGGATATTGTGGTCCTCAAACATGCCGGTTTCCTCATGATGTTTTCCTTCACCGTAAAGCGAGTGCAAATCCACACATAACTTGAAAAATAAGTCATTGGTGTAGGGCTGGGATCTAACCAGGGTCTGTCTGATGGAAAAGCAGACATTATTACCACCAACCCTACTCGCTTTTTACCATTCTAGATATGTATATAGCAAAGAAATACGAAAAAATAACATGTTTGTTGTATGAATAATCCCCCATAATATTTTCATTTTATATTTTTAGCATTTGTTGTTATAGTGACATAGGAAATACATCTTGTGAAAGTTTCAGAAACTAATAGCTACAACACTATCACAGTTTCTGAGATACAATCTGGTGACAGATAGACATATGGGGGAGGCTTAGTAATAGTGTCCTGTTTTTATAGCCTATGTGTTAATCCAGGGTTGAAGCTATCTTCTATATCAAATTTAATCCCTGTTGGTAGAGCCATTACATTAAGAATGAGTAATCAACACCTATTTATCTTCTGAAACTGTTGCATTTTTATATTTTAGTTGGGTTTATTAAAATAAATCGTATTTCTGTAGGTCTATTTCGGTCCAGTTTTTTCAATAGACATACCAAAATTACAAGTTTTTCTACTAGGCATGCTCCACCTTTGGCCGGAGTTTTGTTTGCCTCATATGTAAATGCCTAGCTGTATAATGTAATAAAAGGATATGTGTAGTGTAGAATGTAAAAGTGAAAGTTAGCCTTATTTTTGCGTGAAAGTGAGTTATGATTAGCATATCCATTAATACATAATACAAATACAAAATTTCTTTATTTGACACATTATATAACAACAAAATGATTTGGAATCCAAAGGCTTCCAAACTAGTTCTACTATAAACTGCATATTGGGAGCCAATGTCTTCTCCCATAAAAAATAAACTGTCAATATACATATGTATGTCAGATATACAAACATAAATATAAGTAATTAATTTACTAGAAGTTAGTAAATATAATTAAAATTCATTCTTCTAGTCTTATGTATATCTAATCAATCCAAAAAGCTTTAGGATTTCACGTGTTAAACACTCATTTCCCATTTTACCAGGTTTTCTGAATGTAGGTACTTGTTTTGCAGGTATTATGCTTTTGTTTCTCAGCTTTTTTATTTCCTCCAATGTCAATCTTGTAGCCTTTTTAGTTAGCCTGGTGAGATTCACAGCGACCATGCTCAAGGCTTTCCGCATGAGATTTATGTTGTTTTTTTTAAATAGTATTCTTTCTTAACCCCTGAAATAATCGGGGACCTTATATACTAGGACACTGCATTGTTACTCTATTTACTTATTATACTACATATTTTATTTAGCACATACTGCATAAATTTAATTATACAGTTGTGCTAATGTTATAATCTATTTATTTTTATTTACAACTTTTATAACTATCTTAGTACAGTAATCTACAAATCTATTTCTAATAATTTTATTTTCTATTATATTACAAAGGTTTATGTTAATTTGTTATTTGATCCTTACCAGTACACTTCTTCTTCAATGTTTTTAGGTCTCATTTTTTACTTAGTGAAACAAGTTTAGATGCAGACCTGTAGTAGATCTTTGGGGCTGTATGTTCACGTCATAACTTAGTATTGTCTGAATTTTGTAAGGAGGATACTTCCTTTTTATTTTCTAAAGTTAACTTGAATGGATAAAGAAAAACCGTACTTTAGTTGATTGTTATTTGTGGGATATTATATTTTGTCTTTCAGCATTTGAATCTTATTATCTATTAAAATAAATCAGTGTCGTGTAATTTTTTAAATATTTACATCTTATACCAAAAGAAAGACCACATAAATCTACTGTTTATTTTAAAACCGAAATACAGTGCACCTCTTGTAGCTAGCATAATAACAGAAAGGTAAAAAAGTATCTGATTGCTAAAGAGGTTAAATTTAAACAACCCATAAGCTGTTTTTCTTTTCGTGCAGGAGTTACCTGAACTTCATGACGGAGGAGCTTCGAGACCCGTTCGTGAATCTGCCGCGGGCCATCTACCTCTCTCTGCCGTTGGTGACAGCCATATACGTCCTCGCCAACGTGTCGTATTTGGCTGTGCTCGGCCCGGTCGGCGTTAGAGCAACGGAGGCAATCGCTGTGGTAAGACGTAATAATCCTACCAGTACAGTGTAAGCTCCATGTAACGTCACTCAAAATAATGACTAACTCTCAAAAGCGTCAAAATGAATTGGCTTTAGTTGGTTTAGCTTGTATTCTATACAATGATACAATATCTCAATTTAATGACCACTCTATATATCGCCATATAATGTACAGTCCCTTCCGTGTCGTTATATAGAGTTTACACTGTATTTAATAACTTGCACAAGTTCTGCCTTATTACGTCTAAGAAGGTCAAGATCCTGCTTTTTTTTTAACAATTCATTAAATCGGTACAGTTATATATTTGAGTATGAGAGTATTCGTTCAGCTCATAGTAATCTAACTAAACTGCTAGCAATAATTGTACCTAACCAGGAAGTGCAACAGTGGCCATGGATGGCCCTAAAATAAAACAGCTGTAGTAAGATCCAGTATTTTATTGATATTTTTTTATTTTATACTTAATTTGACGCTATATTGTATGGGAATCAGCAATCCTCTCTAGTATTCTGATCCTTGGCTTCACTTAAAACTTTTGTTTGTTGTGGCAGGATTTCGCCGTGATGGCGCTGGGCTGGTTCAAATGGGCGATGCCGACGTTGGTGGCCATCGCTGTGGTCGGCGGTCTGTCGGTGCACATCATGGCCTCATCAAGGATGTGCTTCGCCGGTGCTCGCAATGGGCACATGCCCGAGCTGCTGGCCCATATCAACACCAAGTGCCTGTCTCCGATGCCGTCCCTTGTTTTTCTGGTAAACTGAACCTTTATATATGTTTTGAGACCGCTATATGCGTTTGGGAATGAAAACGATCAAACGAGAGAATACATATTGTTCGCACCTTAGGGATGGTAAGTATCAGCTTCAGGCGTTGGAGTCGATTGAGAACTGGGCCAAGAAGCTCATAGGTAATGATTTTCGAAGAAGCTTTAAAGTTTGGGGCAGCGTCGCAATGTTACGAGTCTGTTGGTGTTCTATCAGTTGTATTTCGGAAAGTGCGCGTGTGAATTACATCAGCTAACTCCCCCAGCCCCTTTGCACTATCGGACGAGCAGGATGACGGCTAGGAGGCACCGCTGTACAGTTGAAGTTCCAAAAATCCGCAAGAACCGTTTCGTTTCCACATATATTGTGCGGACCATTAAACTCTGGAACTCTTTGCCGGAATCCCTCTTCTCTACGAACTATTACCTCACTGTCTTCAAGGCGAGAGTGAATCGGTTTCTTCTAGGCAAGCGGCTCCACCCTAGATCGCAACATCATTTGAAAAATTGAGGCCAATGTAGCTATTTATTTATAACTGTAACTGCTGGTACAATTTGGATGCGGTTTTCTATGATAGGCTGAGTTGAGTTGATTTGATCGGTTCGTGTTTGTAGGTAAGTGTGACCATGATATCTAACTCTATGATGGGGGCGGTCAGACCTGCTCTGTCAACCCTCGCATTTGTGACAATGACATGAGGGAGCAGCAAACATTTTAGGATTAAACAATGTTCCTTTTTTAGGGTTAAAAGATAAAAACGAGACCCTACTAAGCCTCCAGATGTCTTATCTAGCTGTCTCAGAATGTTCACAATGTCACCAAGCTGTATCTCAGAAACCGTGATAACAAGAGAGCTAAAATTTCCACAAGTTATAAAAACAAAATATATTAATTCGCAAGTTAAATTTAGTAGTGGTAAAATTATTACTTCAAGATACATTGGAATTTAAATTTAACTAATTTGTCAATGATTTTAATCTACCAATGTAGGTAACGTAGGTATATTATCAAGAGTCGTTAGAATCGCTTATATCTGTAATATTGTTAATTGTTAAATTATATAAATTAAAGACACTTGTTTATGGTATACAACTAAATTAAAATACAAACTACAGAAATTTTAATCCTAACTATGTCTAAGTCTATGTCACAGGTATGGTGCCTAATGTGCTGGTGGCATTACCTCGCTGGATCGACAAACTTATATGTAGGCCGACGTAAGCGCCAGCTCTGTCTGTCTTTGCCAGTTCATTGTATGAAATTTATTCATGTATTGAATTTGGTTCCAGATGATAATGTCCCTGATAATGCTGATTCCGAGCGACCTGACTACCCTGATCACCTACTGCACCGTAGTAGAAGCATTCTTCACCACTCTTAGCTGCAGCGCAGTGCTGTGGCTCCGGTACAAGCGGCCAGACATACCGAGACCGATCAAAGTGAGACTTGTTTCATTATTTTTTAAATATTTAGGCAAGCTCGTTGGTGTAATTTTTACCATGCCGAACTGCCAACCAGAAAGACCCAGGCATGAATAACATATTTGTGGTTACCTAAATTTGTTGGCTTTTGGTCTGGATGTTAAATATGTATCGATATAAAGTATGTATGTTGTATATTTTATGTAGTATATCAGTTATTAACCATTATATAAACTAGAAATGGTTTAGTATGGGAATAATTAGCCATAAGTGAAATGTGTCCTAATATTTATGTATTTAGCTATTGTATGTTTAATGAAAATAAAAAACACAGTGGCAGATTTCATACATTTTCACAACTGCCTCAATATGGGTATCAAATGAAAAGGCTTGATAAATAGAATTCTTACGGTGTCACAAATTGCAAATTAAAAATGGCCACATAAACATAATTATGAGACGACAGTATTCTAAAGTTTTAATTTCTATTTGTTGCATAGTCTACTGTTTGCAGAAGTACAGATAGAAAAACATCTAAAATATTTAGTATACTGATGCTGTGATTACAGCGGAAGTACACTAAATCAGTAAATATTTCTGATTTTCTTCATCTACAATAGATTTCTGCAAAACGCTTGAGTTAATAAGTTATATTCAGAACCATATTCTTATTCTTTGATCGGGGTGGTCAGACCTGTACTGACCGAGTAGACCTTTTGTGCATTTTCCTCTACCGGCCTACCCAAGCCAACAACTTTAAAGTAACGGAGTACTGTCTTGGGTCGATGGTATCTGTTCCAATGTTATTGCGCGAGATGTTATGGAATTCCAATAAAAACATAAAATATGTTTAATAGAATCATGCAGAACTATAACTGTAACAATCTTTGTCCAGGTCCAAGTGTGGATACCGGTGGTGTTCTTGCTAGTGTCGGTTGTGCTGTTAGTGGTGCCGATTCTGAGCCAACCCGTTGCAGTCGGTGCGGGCGCTCTCATGACCCTCGCCGGCGTACCAGTCTACTACTTCCTGGTCCAGAAGAGACCGCAACCAGTGGAAAATGCTTGTAGTGAGTATTACAATTAGTGACGTTCATCATGATTATTATTTACACTATCACGTTTTTTCTCTCTCAATTTACACTATCACTATACCTCATTATACATCACACTTATCACTATCACACTTCACCACGTTCGTTGCGGGATCTCTAGTGACCGTTGCTGACGTGCCGGTCTACTACTTCTTGGTCAAGAAGAGACCGCAGCCAGTGGAGAATGATTGTATTGAGTATTACAATTTGGAATGTTTATCATGATTATAATTTTCACTATCACATTTACTATCTCGCAATTTACACCGTCACTGTACGTTATTACACTTATAACATGTAATAATAGCACTTAATACTATCACACTTACTGGTATCGCACTTTGTACGTTATTACACTTATAACATGTAATAATAGCACTTAATACTATCACACTTACTGGTATCGCACTTAATGTTTTCACACTCAGTAGTATGGCCGCCATTGGTGCGGCCGCTTTGTGGCCCTCCCCTTTAATTAACGTCTCGTCAGGACATCACTTTTAAATGTTTTCTTTACTCACTTGTATTATAACGACGGGAAGTGCGACCGTTATTAACGTTATTTTGTATATTTTCCAGCTAAATTCACACACACGTGCCAAAAGCTGTTTCTCTCATCTGTGGAAGACAAAGAAGACTAATCAATTGGTATATCTCACAAAAATCTCGTAGTATGTTGTTTAGTCATGTCAGTCTAATTTATTAAAACTTGCTTCAAAACCAGTAGGATAGATAGTCAACCATGGTCAGAGAATTCACATAGATTTAATATTGTAGTAGTATGTGTCTTCTATAATAAATGATAATTGAAATGACCTTTTGCCTCATCTGATTATAAAGTATTTCTTGCAGCTCTTGAATAGGAATCATGATTTATATATACATATTTTATGTGTTTTAATGATAGCACATTCTTACATTTTTGGAAATTTAAAATGGAGATGTCTTATTTGAAATTATTATTGGATTGATATTAAATCTATGTGATTCTAAATAATAAATTAAATATATTCATTTAAATATTATGATATGTTTTAGTATAATTTATTTTTGATCTACTAATATACTTTAATACATTGTAATTAAGATTTTCTATTGAAATCTGAGTTTTCTCAAAACTGTGCTATGATTTTAATTTATAATACATTCAAAACTATTTATGCTTTATGCTGATGGTGAGTCACGTTGACTTTTGAGTATTAAGTTTAAGCACTATAACTTAAACTTAATGATCTAAAGTCTCGAGGATATAACTCGAGGCGATAAAGAAACATTTGGAAGTTCAGGTCTTCTCACTTGCATAACTTAATCTACTTCTTCATATGAGCTGACAATGCTATGGCTGCCAAGTCAAAAAAAGTCATTCACAATGGATGCCATTTATATGTGCAGTACGAATACTTTCCATTTTAATCTCAACTGATCACATCAGTAAGGTCTGATATCTAACTCACCATAGAAAATGGTATGACCTACCTACAATGTCATCCAACCTTAATTTATTAAAAGGTAGATTACAACAGTAACCCAGTATAGGCGAAATAATGATCTTTTAAATGTTCTTCACTAACTTGAGTTATACCATTTTCGTCATAATAATCGATCTCTGTTTTTTTTATGTTAAAAATAACCAATTTATTGATTGCATGTTTATAAATGTTCTTTGTTGATTAGAGTTTCGTTTTTATTAAAATAATTGATCTCTTGTCTGTTTATGTCGAAATTATTCACCGAATCTCTCAATTATAAACCATTTGAGTTTTTGTGTCAGAATGCCAAAAAATAATGATATGATTGAAATTATACCCGATTATGTAAAAGGGGGTTCCTTTTTCCTTCTAGTAGTATTAGTTTGAATGTGTTTATTAGATCTATTTGACATTTAAGAATAAATTTAATATACTCATTCAAAGCTCTCGGATAGATCCAAAGCATGTTTAATGTTTTTAATTTACAAATAATAGTCTGTTTAGATTTTAACTTTTAATTTTGTATTTCTTCAATTTACATGTACAAATGTTGTTTTTTTTTGTTTGGTGTTTCATTTACAGTTAGTAAAGCCAAAGAGGCTATATTTGGTTCAGATCTGGATAAAGTTGTCAAATAAATAGGATATTATTAATCACAAAGTGTTTAAATATAGCTGTTAGTTTAAGATATAGTTAGTTAGTATAGTTTCAAGTTTGGAAGTGATTTCGTACTTAGGTGTTTGTTTAACTTCATCATAATTTTCACCACAAATTGTTTAAATATAGCTGTTAGTTTAAGATTATTGTATAGTTTCAAGTTTGGAAGTGTTTTTGTACTTAGCTGTTTGTTTAACTTCATCATAATATTCATCACAAATTGTTTAAATATAGCTGTTTGTTTAAGAATTTTGTATGGTTTCAAGTTTGGAAGTGATTTTGTACTTAGGTGTTTAAAATTTCATCATAATACTCATCACAAATTGTTTAAATATAGCTGTTAGTTTAAGATTATTGTATAGTTTCAAGTTTGGAAGTGATTTTGTACTTAGGTGTTTAACTTCATCATAATATTCATCACAAATTGTTTAAATATAGCTGTTTGTTTAAGAATTTTGTATGGTTTCAAGTTTGGAAGTGATTTTGTACTTAGGTGTTTAAAACTTCATCATAATACTCATCACAAATTGTTTAAATATAGCTGTTACTTTAAGATTATTGTATAGTTTCATGGGAAGTCGTTTGCTACTTAGGTGTTTAACTTCATCATAATATTCATCACAAATTGTTTAAATATAGCTATTAGTTTAAGATTATTGTATAGTTTCATGGGAAGTCGTTTGCTACTTAGGTGTTTAACTTCATCATAATATTCATCACAAATTGTTTAAATATAGCTGTTGATTAAAGGTTATTGTAGGTATAGTTTCAAGGGAAGTGCTTTTCTACTTAGGTGTTTAACTCCGGGTTTAGCTTTATAGATATAGGTAATGCCGTAATGTAAGAATACACAGTGATGTTAAGTCAATCGAAAAAAAAAATTAGTTACGGCGTTTTATGATATACCTTTTTTATGTTATTTTCTTTTTTGCTTAATAGATTTTGTTAGCTTTAATGAAGGTTTATTTTCAGTTTTTCGTATATCTTTTTAATATTAATGTTTTTTTTCTACTATTTTGGACTGTATTTTGAATAGTGTTTGGAGTTGTTGTGCCTACTAAAAATATTTTAAATTCTTTATTATTATCGTAACGGTTTGCTTTTATAATAATGTGTATTTGATAATGAATGAATTACTTGAGCCTGAAACAAAATTATATTGTCTAAATGGTTTTGTGCTATTACTTCACATGTAAATACGGTGGAAACGAAACATTTTTTTGTGTTGATATTTTTTTGCGTTTATTTTCTAAAAT
Organism: Mellilla xanthometata; assembly: GCA_035578125.1. Classification (NCBI taxonomy): domain Eukaryota; kingdom Metazoa; phylum Arthropoda; class Insecta; order Lepidoptera; family Geometridae; genus Mellilla; species Mellilla xanthometata. The sequence continues at coordinate 2,968,116 of JAPUBQ010000003.1, forward strand.
TTTGTTTTTACTATGCCATAACGGGATCAAAGTATATAAATCTGCAATATTTTCCCGGTGAATCGGAGGTGAAAACGGAAGGATTTTATGCGGATGCATTAAGAATTTGTTTACTATCCACAGAACAGAAAGCTGAAGTTTGGTGCTATATTATTTTGATTGTTTTTGTTCTCAATCAAGTAATTTTTTCTTTCGTTTTTTTTTTCTTTTTCAATTGATTTATTTTTTGCATACAGTGTTTATATGGTTTCAGTGCACAATTTATGGCTGATTCTTAAAAAAAAAATCGAAATTGATGTCCTTGATCATTTCAATCCAGGATCGTCAATTATGAAAAGTTTTTTTTTTAATAATAGGACTGTGCTAGATCTACGAATGTAAGAAACAAATTTATTTTTTATATGATATGCAGCATAGATATATCCAAATAAGTACCCTGAAAATCATTCCCTCACTATCTACCAAGCGCTAAATTTGAAGTTAATCATTAACTTAAAACGTAAAATTCCTAGGAATTTTTTTATCATTTTTTTTTCTTATATAGGATAGTATCGACTATATCTATATGAGTTTATAGTTTCCTAAATGCGAATGGAAATATTTTTAAATATAATTCAAAATTTGTCTAAATTTTTTTTATATTACATCTTTTAATGTCATTCCCTCATGTACTGTTATCAAAAGGTAAGCATTTTTTGACGTGACAACGTCTTAAATTAGGTTGCGGCTGGGAGTCACTTATGAAAAAGTGTAACGCCCGGTAACGTTACGATGAGTCACCGAACGAGAGAGAGGCCCGCCGAATGCCTTGCGTCTCTCTCCCACTCAACTATAATCGGTCTGCCGCGCGCGCAGCACGCGGCAGACGTTGTCACGTAAAATCTTCGCCCGTAAAACCGACTTTACAGGCAACCATTTTTTTTATTTTATAATCATAACATATTTTTACATGTTTTCGGTAGTAATAAAGTATTGTTTGAAATTCGTAAGTAAGTAAGGTAATGTTCCTCAGTTAGTAGCAATTTTGTTTTGTTTTGTCATTCCTTCACTGTCATTCCCTCATAAAATCATCGTCATTTTTAACGAGGGAATGATCTCGGTGATGGAATGACAAAACTAAACAAAATTGCTACTAACTGAGGAACATAACCTTACTTTTTTACAAATTTTAAACAATACTTTATTACTACCGAAAACATGTAAAAATATGTTATGATTATTAAATAAAAAAATGCTTACCTTTTGATAACATTACATGAGGAGTCATTCCCTCATTTTTTTTCAATTTTATTTAAATTCGATTCAAACTCAAAGCACTTGGGGACCACTTCAATATTTTCCTCAAACGAGGCATATACTACGACTTGAGCAAAAAAAAAAATTCGATTACGAGTTAAAAAATCCTGATCAACTTGATAAAGCCATTTTCGATTTTTTTTTCAGAATCAGCCTTATATGTTTGAATGTTAAATGTTTCTTCTTATTAATATGAGTAATTTAGACGAACATATTTATTTGTCTCCTCTCTCTACTCCACTCCAACCCTTGCACAAGTTTTTACGAATTTACATATCTATATATTAAAAATATAGCGTTGCCCGATACAATCTAAAGATCTGATCAATAAAAAAAAAGTTAATATAATGTTATAAAATTAACAAATCTACATTGCTGCTCAGAAGCCTTGGGTCGTGACATTTGCAATATATGAACATACATTATTGTAATGATACTAATGTAAACTGTAAATGTAAACTACAAAAATTGTGTACAACAGTAAATACATCAAATTAAATACTAATAAGACTAAACAAATAAGTTTTCAGTTTGGCAGCGTGCCCACAATGCTGGCCGCATTATCCCGTGGTATATTGATACTTATTTAGTATAGAGTTAGTTTAGAGCCTGAATTAATATGTTATGTCTCGCAGGTGACACCGCGGGGTGCAACTAGTTTCAACATATATTTGTGTTCATTTGTAATTTCATTTATTTTTCAAACAATCAATTAATTTACCACTATGTTTTTGGCAAGGGAAGGAGGAAGAAGTATTATTGTCTGCTTATAATTATGTTTGTTTGTTGTGATGTTTTTTTTTCTGATTCACATGTAATTTTTTTGTGTTACCCTCTAAGATCTGAGTTCGCTCACCAGTGTTCATTTGGACACCCCCCAATGCCATTCAAAAGACTGATGTGTAAATAGCACAAAATCCTAACTCTTGAAATAACATTATCTTATATTCCTTTCGTTCTTTTCTTTTTTTATTAATTTAGTTTGGTAAGTCATGCTATAATGTGCCTTTTCATTGAACTGAATATAAGGTCTGAATATTTGTGGTTGAAATAATCGGATGTTTGTAGTTGTAGTGGCTTTTTATACACAGGGTTACCTGTAATTATATATTTAAGACGTATTCATAGGAGTTATATTTATAAGCGAAACCTTGAATTTACTGTATTAGCGTTTTAAAATAGTATGTTTTTTACACTTAGCTACTAGTAACAGACTAAAGAATGTGGGAAAAATTCAACGGAAAAACAAATATACAATGCAAATACAAATAGCTTTAATTAATATGAGTAAATACAAATAGCTTTACCAAATTTAACACTATGCTTACCGGGACATATGCTTAACAGCAAATAATAATGATTTTTTTTTCAATACTTGGCCGTTAATATAACGCTAAATCTGTAGATTCATGGTTTTGATAACGTTTAATAAGCTTTTTTATTAAAGCTTCTATATAATGTTCTAATAATAATTGTATTGTGTATTAGAACTTCTATATAATGTTCTAATAATTATTGTATTGTGCATTTGAACTTCTATATAATGTTCAAATAATTATTGTATTGTGTATTAGAACTTCTATATAATGTTCTAATAATTATTGTTTAGTGTATTAGAACTTCTATATAATGTTCTGATAATTATTGAATTGTGTATTAGAACTTCTATACAATGTTCTAATAATTTTATGTATTTTGTTTCAATTTTGTCTTTAGATTATTCGAGAATTTTGGTATATATTATTGAGTTAGTGTTTTCATCGGCAACTTTGTCTGAATATATATTTGTCAAATGTGTATAGGTATGTAGGTTTCGTACGAATTCTCAAATTAATATATTTTTAGTATGCGTACATAATATTATTTCGAACTACTATATAATATTCTAATAATTTTTGAATTGTGTATTAGAACGTCTATATACTGTTCTAATAATTATTCTATTGTGTATTAGAACTTCTATATAATGTTCTAATAATTAATGTATTTTGTTTCAATTTTGTCTTTAGATTATTCGAGAAATTTGGAATATATTTTTGAGTTAGTGTTTTCATCGGCAACTTTGTCTGAATATATATTTGTAAAAAATGTTTATAGGTATGTAGGTTTTGTACGAATTCTCAAATTAATATATTTTTTAGTATGCGTACATAATATTATTTCGAACTACTATATAATATTCTAATAATTTTTGAATTGTGTATTAGAACGTCTATATACTGTTCTAATAATTATTGTATTGTGTATTAGAACTTCTATACAATGTTCTAATAATTTAATGTATTTTGTTTCAATTTTGTCTTTAGATTATTCGAGAATTTTGGTATATATTATTGAGTTAGTGTTTTCATCGGCAACTTTGTCTGAATATATATTTGTCAAATGTGTATAGGTATGTAGGTTTTGTACGAATTCTCAAATTAATATATTTTTTAGTATGCTACATAATATTATTTCGAACTACTATATAATATTCTAATAATTTTTGAATTGTGTATTAGAACGTCTATATACTGTTCTAATAATTATTGTATTGTGTATTAGAACTTCTATATAATGTTCTAATAATTTATGTATTTTGTTTAAATTTTGTCTTTAGATTATTCGAGAAATTTGGAATATATTTTTGAGTTAGTGTTTTCATCGGCAATTTTGTCTGAATATATATTTGTAAAAAATGTTTATAGGTATGTAGGTTTTGTACGATTTCTCAAATTAATATATTTTTTTAGTATGCGTACTTATAATTGTGAGCATTATGCTGTGAATTATAATAACGTTTTTTTTGTGATCATTAATAAACTTACTGTGTTTTTGTGCCAAACCGCTTTAGGCATTAATCTAGTTTAACCGGCAATTGTTATGAAAATTAAATTTGTTTCCAAATTCTAAACTTGTTATTTTTTATTACTCAAACTAGTAAACCTTTCTTACTGAAGCGATAAATCAGAAAATAAATTGCCATTTAGGAACACCAATTACAGCTGCATGTTGGCCAATTTTCTTTAAATCTGATGAACGTTGTGGCCACGCGAATACGGATATGTGGTACACATATTTTTTCATAGTTTTGATATATTTTTCTCAGGTATGTACAATCTGTTTATATTTCATACACGCTTACTATATTACTTTCGAAAGTAATAATAAGCTTTTTTTATTTTAAAGGGTGCACCTACTACACCTAGGTGCAAAATAACATAAAAATTTTGAAAAATATTTTAGCATTTACGTAAACGTAAAAGCAATTATTTTTTTCAGTTTTACAGTCTTGAAAAACTGAAAAAAAAATCATATTATAGTACAAGTGACTAGACTGTCCCCGAGATAAAATTTTTTTCTTAATACCATATGGGCGTACAATTTTTTTATACACCTTTATACACTGTATTTTTTTAATAGGTATTATTTTTTATATTTTTCTGTGTACCAGAAAAAGTGCCAAGTCATCACTATTTTAACGCTAGGGCTAGCTATTTACCTTCATTTGATACAAAATTAAAACACATCAAGTAAAAAACCACTCTAAGTAGAACCACGCTCTTAAGCTTTTTGCATGACAGCGTGGTTCAAGTTATGATAGTAACCATTAAGTCCAGTATTATACGGTTCGAGTTCCATAAAACAAAATCTAATAGCTTTATATAAGAAAACTGTATTGTGTACTTTCTGATATAATGAGTTTCATTACTAAATTTTTGGAGACCAATGTCTGTCTGTCTTTTTTTATAGTCTTTGTGTCACAAAATAAATGTTTCTTTCTTTCTAAAAAAAACAGCATAGCTCATTGCTAATAGTTCCAATTTGTAAGCAGCCAATCAATTGGCTCTAATTTTATTTTCTCACGCTAAAATCGGTAATTTTTGTGGGGCAGGAGAATAATTCTCGGGCTCCGTGAGGTTTGTAGCAAACTACGTTCATGGGAAATTTCAACGTTGTGGCGAAACGGCGTTTGCTGGGTTTGCTAGTCACATATGTTATTAAAATACAACATTTTCTTCCTTATGATATTAGTGTAGATGGCGATGTTTATTTCTACGTTGTTGGTGGTCATTTAGTGCGAAAGCGTTTTCAATTATTGACTGTAGTTGTTATGAACTAACATTTATGAAGATTCGTCAATGAAAGTCGAAAAAGCGTGGTCGATGCGGAGCGACTACAATACTTAGTACAATAAAACTGGAAAACCTAGTAATCGATATCTTGATAAGATAAGATCTTCGTGACTCATTCATTTAGTAGCCCAAACGGCTGGTCCTTGGGATGTGAAATTTATGTAGACGTGTACTAAGAACAGATTTTTTGAGAGATCAGATTTTCATCCTTGAACTTTTAGCAATGAGATTTGGAATATGTGTAGTTCATTTAAAATTAGTAGCGCACTGCGTTAATCCGGGGCATAAAGAAGCTAATCCGGAATAATAAAAGTAGTAGCCTATACTTTAATCTAATATCTATCTATCTTCACGCCCAATTTCATCAAGATCGGTTCTGCCGTTCGAGCGTGAAGAAGTAACTAACATACACGCTTACACACACACACTCGTAGCACTTGTATCTATTTATAATTTAAGTAGGATTAAAAATAATGGTTTTATTTTTTGCCAGCCATGAATTAAGCTTAAGCGTTTGTAATGGGGATAAAAGTTTGCATGGAGAGTTCTTTATATATCAAGTTAAAGTCTTGAAAGTTATTATAGTAGTAGTTTATTAAATAATCTGAAAGGTCTCAATTCACTAGCCAGCGATTATCAGTTTTGTAGCTATAAGGTAAAACAAGGTCCTGTTTGTTACTAAGCCTCCGCTGTCTGTCTGTCATACTAAGAAGAATAAGTATACATATTACGTACTCTTCAACCAGCCTAAATCTTTCTCCTTTCATTTTTATATTTCTCTTTCCTTTTTTCTTTCTCTTTTATTTTTTTGTCGGTCCGCAGTTTATTTTTGCAAATTCTAAGGCACGTCGCTAGTCAGGTCAGGGGCCAAGTCATATAGCATTTGAAGAGCTTCGGTGACTTTTTTCGCATGTATTTTTTTTCCTTTCACAGGCTAGTTACGGTCGTACCCATTTTAACAATGATTCTGCTCAAGCGGCGACTACAGCAAAGGATGAAATTGGTCCCATGTTGCCTGATGAGAACTTCCAGCAGACCACGATAGTATCAGGCCTCATGCCGGACTCCTTCGGAGAGATGTTTAACTTCTTGGATGGGGACAGCTTTGGCATAGGTAAGTGACTCATTTAATACTAATTCTAATTTGAAGTTAGGGTGATAGACATGCAACCCAAGTCTCAATAAAAGCCATTCGCAATTCGATTCGATGCCATTGACAATAAGAATGACCCCCACTCTCAGTCTTATCATCATTGGCCTATTTCATCTACGAAAGATGATTTCATGTAGCGTCAGGATAGTTATTGCATTTGCGCTCATGGCTGAACGAGCCGATGCGAGAGCCGCAGATGCGGTCGATGCGATGCGTTTCACGTTTACGAGCTAAATGTTCAAACCAGGTCTAATGGTGGAAAGTTACGCCATCCGAACATACGAGTAGCTTCCTCCACTGACTGCAGTCCTCAGTAGCTTTCTCCCAGCTAGCGAACTCAGTGTTGAAACTCTCGACTGATACATTAATTATTATTCTGTAACTATAGAAAATAGAACCATTTAAAACGGGACCTTACAAAATGTTTGAAACATTATTATGAGCCTTGCTGAAAATAATGTAAAACTTCTGTCTTCTAGAATATTTTTTTGCCATTTAGATTATTTATATCCGGTATGGGAGAAAATAGCATATTTTGAAAAATCCTATAGAAACCAGCGTAAATGATGAATGGCTATGATATTTTCAGTTTTATTATCTTCATTCAGTATTAAGAATAGTAAGAGTTCCAAAACACGATCACATAAAATTGGATGGATAATTTTATTTTTGAAAAATAGTCGTATAAAAATTTTGTGCATCTGAATGTCTAGTCTAATGTGAATTAAAATAAATCTTACTGTTTTGTATATGACATTAACTAGAATCTTCGTAGCTTATAATTTCAATATTGTTTTTAAAATGAATTTATTTCGTGAAATTCCCCGTGCAACAGCAGCTTCGCTCAAATTTGTATGGCGCGGCTGAGCTTGGTTCCTAAGAAAACTTGATGCATTAATTACATTGTTTTGTAGGTCCAATGCACGAGTTTGTGTACGGGTGGCAGGCGATAGTGAACACTATGAGTATGAAGAATAACGTCGAAGTTCGCAAGCGCGCTGGTTTGCAGCGCTTCGCATTAGCCGGCATCAATGGTATCACGCTGGTGTCTCATATAGGAGTGACGGAGATCATGATAAACGGCACCAGGACGTATTGCTTTGGAGGAGTGTCGCGACCGCCCGGACGGAGGAGCGTCATATGCAAGGTGATTTTTTTTTTGTAACTAACAAGTGTAGTTGTATTATTAATTTATTACTATCAAATATTCAATTATATCTGCCAACTGGTATGTATTTGTAAAAATACCTATCTAGCTATCATGATTTGTGAGACAATACTAATATGGCTTGGTGACAGACAAACGTACAGACAGCGGAGGCTTTGTAATGATAATGATATTATAGTACTAGAATATAATTGAAAATTGGAATGGATACATATCATATACTTTTGTAATGCTATCATACTATTTGACTTGTTACTTTGGTGTTATCAATAAATGATTTGTATTTGTATTTGTGGTCGCGTTTTTAGGGTTCCGTACCTAAAAGGTAAAAACGGGACCCTATTACTAAGCCTCCGCTATCTGCCTATATGTCTCCAGGCTTTATCTCAGAATCCGTTATATGTAGCTAGAAAGCAAAAACTTTCACAAGATATGTATTTCTTGTGCCGCTATAACAACAAATACTAAAAATATAAAATAAAAAATATTATGGGTTGTTCCCATACAATACAATAAATGTGTTTTTTCGTATTTTTGCTATATATCAATAACGGTAGCTGCTAGACGCTTAATTTTTTTATCTATCTATTAAATTGAATTATAAAATTTTAGTTAAATTAATATAAGGGGAGCCCATACAACAACGGCACGGAACCCTTCATGAGCGAGCCCAACTCGCACTTGGCCAATTATTCTTTCTATATCTCAAAATAGTAGGTACACCAAGAAGGCCTCTGACTTGGTTTCAGTTTCAAAACCTTTTATTTGACGACCTCGTTGGCTTAATGGTTACCATGCCAGACTGCCAATCAAAAGGTTCCGGGTTCGATCCCCGGCCCGGCCCACATCTTTGTGCTTAACTATATTTGTTGGCTGTGGGTCTGGGTGTTAAATATGTATCTATATAAAATATGTGTGTAATGATGTAGTATATCAGTTGTGTTAGCCACCACAATACGCACTAGAAATGGTTCAGTATGGGGTTAGCCAGCAGTGTGTGAAAAGTGTCAAAAAAAAAATTGCCTCTGACTTGGTTTCAGTCAAACCTTTTATTATAGCTCTCGACGAAAAATGAGGACGGGGTGTTATATTAAGTAAGCCGTATGTGTGTTTGTGTGTGTTGCTGCGGCATTGACTCTCCCGCACGGCTTGAATGAACCTATTTTGATGTGGTTTTTGAAGATTTATTAGTTGGTTATCCGCTTGCAGGGCGCAATGTACCAAGAAGGACGGTTTTCGTGCAAAGTACCTTACCTCAGGTTTCCTACTGTGCTAGGATATAGATATTGTATCGACAAATACGCGGCTGTCAATTCTGTGGATGGATCTTACAAAAGTATGTAGCATATATTCATATTATCTATCTACTTCTACTATACTATTCGTTCATTCATCTATAGGCAACGCAGAGCCCAAACGGCTGGTCCTATGGGTATGAAATTTGAAGGGGGTAATTGTTTTTAGTATGTAGACGTCTACTAAGAACGGATTATTGGAAATTCCACCTCTGAATCTGAATTTGTAAGTAGCAACTAAATGTATAATATATAGTAGTTTATTTTAAATTATAAATAATGGTTGTTGTTTTTTTGCTATGGGTGATTTATGGATTTATAATAGGGTGAAAGTTTGTATGGAGTGTTATTAACTTATCAAGTTACATTATTTAAAGTTATTATGGTATTATAATAAATTATTATTAAATGGTAAAAATAAAATTACTAAAACATTTGCCAGGGGTGCGTTTAACAAAAGTGAACACTACATTATTATTACTTATCGCAGGTAAAGCCCCGGGAAATAGCTAGTATATTTATGTACATACATATAGTATGATAGTAGAACTTTTTCTAGTGCTCGCCTGGCTAACAACCACACTTAAGTTGAAAAATTTGTCTCCAAGCACCTCATTATTATTAAAATTTAAATACATTCTAGCCAGCGAACTAGAATAAACGGAATCGAGTAACTCCATACGATTGCCGCTTAGATTTTGGATCCATCTACACACGCAATTATACTGCTATCCCAACGAAACTCACACACACAAAGCTCGCACGCAATTGGTCGCATCAAGGTCAAGCGGCGCGCGGGTAGCTGTTTTGCCCCGCCCACAACCGCGGTATTTTACCATTTTATCGGTCAAGTTATTATTCTAGTTCACTGGTTCTAGCAGGCTCCTCGAGAGCCATTTTTTTCAGACAAGGCATGCCCTTACGCAACAACTTAATATTTTTTATTATTTTAATTAATTTTAAACAAATTCCGCAGAGACATATTGCGCGCGAGGTGAATCTATACCGAAATTCCACTACGACTACATATGCGAGCGGCGCGATATCAAAATCAAAAGGATCAATTTGACCGACCCGAACGAGAGGTTTAATATCAAGAATCCGGTTGTAAGAAGGGCGGAGTACTACAGGGCGCCCTACGATATACTCAAGGCCTGTCCGGATTGGTAATGTTATCCTATTTCTACTAACCTGGGATCAGAATGATAGAGAGGATTGCTGATTCCCATACAAATATAGACACACGCATACAATAATTGATGCGTGTGGTGCATAGTGCGTGAATGTAGGCCCGAACCTTCTCATCACCAATCATTCAGTCCAATAAGTCGGGATTTCCTTCCTGACGCAATAGCTCCGGAACGCACGAACCCATTTTCACGGTACAGCATTCGTTGGAAAGGTCTCGGGCTTCACAATCACGGAAAATTTGTGACGAAACAGAGTTTGCCGGGTTTGCTAGTCATTTCTAATAATTCTGCCATTCAATGTATCATTGTGTATTATCATGTCATTTAATTGTGTATGTGTGCGATTATGTGTGTGGGTGTAGTGGGCTAGACTACCGTCAGTCTATAAGCTGGAGTGGCAGATCCACCACCAGGTTTTTTCAGGTGTAAGTTATATATATGTAGTTAGTTATATGTATGTGGCTTGTAAGATTGTTTGAGGTATGCTAAAAAGTGTTGTTTTAATTGTTTTGCGTTTATTTACTGTTTACAACAATTGTGTCGCAGGTTTATTAATTAAAGTATTAAGGGGTTTGCGGGTACGGGTTGGGGGATGACACATGTCTTCGGATATTGTGGTCCTCAAACATGCCCATTTCCTCACGATATTGTCCTTCACCGTAAATCGCGTGCAAATCCACACATAACTTGAAAAACAAGTCATTAGTGTAGGGCTGGGATCGAACCAGGGGCCGTCTGATCGAAAAGCAGACGTTATCGCCAATTATTAATTTAATAATTAATTAAAGTATTATTAGTATTGGCAAGAAAAAGCAATAGATCGTGATAAATGGAAAGAGGGTAGAGAGGCCTTTGCTCTTAAATGGGACAAAACAGGCTCATAATAAAATATATATTATTAGTATTGAAAAAATAAATGTATATTTGTCAGGTACGGGTGTAATCTCCGTATCTCGCCAGACATGCTTCACCAGGAGTTGCCGACAGCCCTTATGGACGCGAACGAGACTGCCTTTGTTGGCCACGGCGGGAAATACTGGCTCGCTCTCTACTATACTCAGGTAAAGTCACTTTGACTTCCCGTGGAACGGCATCGCTGAGGTAGGATACAGAAAACTGGGTCACAGAGGGACGACGATGACGTTCGTGCAAGTGAACTTCCAGTCCGCTTTCCGATGTAGCTGCTTGAAAGTCTGTACTCAACTCAACGGCACCAGCTTATATACCCCCGAACATTCAAGATCTTGCCCCTGTAAATGGCATCGCTACCTATATTTTGAAGCAATGTTTAATTTAATTTAATAAGGAGAAGAGAGGAGAAGCATGTGACTAGGAGAAATATAAATATGATTGTACAAGGAAGTGGAAGTAGAGGACGACCTAAGAAGATGTGGATAACATTTGTGAAAGAGGATATGAAAGAGAAAGGAGTAAATGTAGATATGACGGCTGATAGAAGAGTGTGGAAGCGAAAAACGGGCTGTGCCGACCCCACATAGTGTGAAAAGGTGAAGGCAAAGAAGAATATTTAATTTAATATAGGTATATTTTATTTATACTTTTACAAATTGTTATTTCGTACATAGTATAGGGTACAATACTTGACCAGACATATTTTGCATTCTTCATGGTTTGCATGCATCAAACCACGTGCAAGTAAGAGCCAATCTAATTAGATCCATGCTCTTGAAGATTATTCATGACTTAGTGGTTCAAGTAATGTTGGTCTGTTCACAAGTCCAGTATGTATTTACCGCTAGATTTCGAGAAAACAATTCTATTAGATTTTAAAGGCCTCCCGAACGTATTTATAATAATCAGTATGCCAATGTATCACATGCTTTCTGAAATAAAGTGTTTAAGTTTTTTAACTTTGAAATCACAAAATGAGCTACATTTTGTTGTAGAATAGTATCGATTCGTGTAATCATTCAATCTATCGATTAACACTATTACGCTCATTCTCTCTTACTGAAATTTATGATTTTTGTGTATGGGGAAAATAGGCATCAATTCTGTATGCCGCTTCTTCTTTAAATCCAATCGGACTAAGGGCATAGATTACTAAATAATGACTACTAGAGGAAGTGATAGAGGATCATATATTTTGTTTCTTCTTTATTTTCTTCTAATTTTGTTCCAATCCACCCGTACACACATTGCGAGATCGCACCTGGCGCAAAGGTACGAAGTACAAGTTATTATTCTGTGGCAAAGGCTACCTATAACTATACAACGAGGCAATGCCACGAGCGTTATGGGTATTTCCGTCAAGTTCTGTCCGGAGTGGCCTATTAAATTAGTTTTATTAGTGGTTTTGTTTTTAGTTTAAAATTTTATAATTGACTTATATTATCATTATTTTAAATTGTATGTTTTGCCTGTATCCTACTAATATTATAAAGGCGAAAGTTTGTATGTATGGATGTATGGATGTTTGTTACTCTTTCACGTAAAAACTACTGAATGGATTTGAATGAAACTTTACCACAATATAGCTTATACATCAGAATAACACAAAGGCTATAGCTTATACATCAGAATAACACATAGGCTACAATTTTTGAGGTTTTTAATGTGAGGTCGTAAAAAAAAACACATTTGTCTGACTGAATCCTACAAGATAGATCAAAACAATTTACTACAGTATTGTACAACTTAAAAAGGTCTACAAAAAAGTCCGTGATGGTATATGTTTATCTCTTAGGAATAACCCACAATAACCATTTTTTATCCTTTACTTTGTACGAGAAATAATGGCTTATTTACGAAGCGATTTTAAGCAATACACTATTAATCCTTATCAATATAAATTATTTCATCAATAAGAACAGTTTGTGTTGATAATATTTGGTCCTTGAATGATTAAAATTGGACGTTTGGTTTTGAAGTTATGGTGAAATTAAAATATTACGATTTCTGCTGCACGGCCCGTTGCGAAGAGGGCGTGTGCGGGGGAGGGGTGTTTAGATCTATGAGTAAGGTACCCGCGCGGCTCAGTCGCGAGGTTGGCTCCCATCGCAGCGGTCGTGCGCGAAGTCTAATAATTTTCGGGTTGTTTTTTTTTTTATTTTGTTCTTTTAACTACACATACGCAAAAGTTCTTCTCAGAGCTAAACTGTTGTCTAATATATAATACTAGCTGACCCGGCAAACTAAGTTTTGCCTCACTTAAGGGTATGAAAAATAGATAGTGTAGCTTATATGACACGTTCGTAGATTTACCATAGCAGTGCCATCTATTGATTACTTACTCAACCCAGTCGAAAGGTATCGACATCTGTTAGAATCATTTGGAGTTAACAGATAATTGTGACTGTCAAATAATAACAGACAATAATTAGCAGTAAATTAAAATTGCGACTATAATTTGAGATTTATATTATCCTATCTCTCAAGTTGGATCGAACTGCACATGGTGTGCGAATTTTATTATAATCGGTTAAGTGGTTTAGGAGTCCATTGAGGACAAACATTGTGACACGAGATTTATATAAATTAAGATAAGATTATTAATATTATATGTATGTTTTTTATTATTCTTTATTGTACACTACGTCCTTCTTTAGTCGTTTATAAATTCCTTTCCATCCAAAGGTTGCCTGGATGAGATCGCTTTAAGCGATAAGGCCGCCAATTGTGGCACAATTGGCGGTTTTTTTTAAGTTAATTGGTTTTAACTGTGCCTTTTTTATTTATGTGTCCAATAAAGAATTATAAAGTTTCCATGACACAATGTTAGTTACCGTACTCCTCCGAAACGGCTTGACCGATTTTTACCAAATTTCATATGCGTATTTAGTAGGTCTGAGAATCAGCTACTATATATTTTTAAGGCAAAACAACGTTTGCCGGGTCAGCTAGTAATTAATAAATTAACTAATTATATTGCGAGATAATAAGCTTACAATTTATTACATTCATATATCTTATATAAAATTATTTTTCAGTTGTCCACGTACGCTATATACTTCCAAGCACACGGGGAGTACCCATGGCAATCGAATCGCCCGATTTTATCCGTTGATAAAGGTAATACACGAAAATGTTAAACTAGCTGCGTGCCGCGATGTTTTCTGCTTTACTCCGAGGTTAAAAGGCGTCAATCTACAGTCTAAATTATGTCCGTTGCAAATTTCATTGAAATCGGCTCAGCTATTTGAGCGTTTAGATGTAACAAACACACACACACACACAAACTTTCGTATTTACAATGCCTATTAGTTTAAAGTAGGTTTATGTAATCCGCATTTAATTCTGCTTAAAAGCAGTGCTTGAAGGAAATGTTCAAGTCATTATACCTTTTTTTTCGCTGAACCGATTTTGACGAAACAACGATCCTAATTATAATGTAATTCACCTGTGAAAACCGCGTTCAAATATGTTGAGTAGTTTCGAAGTTATAAAACTAAACTGCTTGCGTATCTTTCAGGCGGTATTTGGGAACAACTGCTGAAGGCTAACATCGGCCCGGATATGAACCTTCATTATAATTTGAACGGCATCTACAACAGATACCCTGGAGGCAGTGTCTTCCCTGACCTTATGAGGAACGATGGACAGGTACCATCTATAACATCATAGTTACCGGTTTTGATGCGATGATAGCTTAGTCAGGAGTGCGGCCACCCTCCGTCCCGAAGATCGTGGGTTTAATCCCCGAAAAAGAGCTCCAGATTTTGGTTAAAAAAACATCGTGAGCAAACAAACATACAAACATACTTGCCTTGTTAGCAACCAAGTTGGAATATCTGTCGCTAAGCATCTATTAGTGTACCGGTAGCCTCTCAGGAAACAGAGACTCAGGCAGAGAGTTCCAAAACTTCGCAGTCCTCACAATAAACATCGACGCAAAGCGATTTGTGCGAAAGTTTGGAACTTCAACTCTGTATCGGTGTCTTTTTACTGTCTCTCTGCTCGTTCTGTAGTAGAACGGAGATGGTGGAATCAAATTATGGAATTGCAGAGCACATGAGTTAGCGTCACTATGGCCGTAGGTGGAGCATGCTTAGTCTGGAATAACTGGCTCTCAAGAGGGTACCGGAACACAGTGATAGGTGGCTACAGACTTTTCAACCTGCGGGACTTTACTAGCCAGGCGAGCGCTAGCAAATACCCTAGATAGAAAAAAACGAATAGCCAGTTGGTCCAACAAGATTTTATTTTCCCGTTAGTCAAATCCATTTTTCTTTTTCGTTTTCGTATGAGCTAAGTGGCCAAGCTCTGGTGTCGAGAGTTTTCAAGCCGCCCTAAGGCCTCTGACTTGGCTTAACGATTGTTTGTACTAAGACTTCACTCACATAGCTATAACTAAACATTATTTTATGTACCTAACTCTGAGATGTATACATACAATAAACCAATTTGAATTTGAAGACAGCCGTGACCTACAATTTAACAAGTCATCCGACCCACGGCAGCGCCCAGTTGACGACAGTCTGGTGCATGGTCACCTATCCAAACTCCTGATATATTGTTACTGACACCGACCACGCTCTATGTTTGCAGGTGCAGCCGGCTAACTTCAGGACTGAGATACGTGATGGACTGGGCGAAGACATATTGGTTGGGGACCGTATCTCCAGCGATAGTAAGTTATTTTTAAATAAGTAATAAATATAAATAAATATTAACACACATTTCACACACGGCTGGTTAGCCCCATTCTATACCATTTCTAGTTTGTATTATGGTTGCTAACACAACTGATATACTACATATATTTTTTAACATCCAGACCGACAGCCAACCAATTTAGTTCATCACAAAGATTTTGGCCGAGTCGGGAATCGATCCCGGACCCTCTGGTTGGCAGTTCGGCATGGTAACATTACGCCAATAAGGTCGTTATTTCTCATTATCTACACATATAGGCAAGCTCGCTCGCTTGTGTGCCATTTTGTTTTTGGAACGAAGTTCCTAATCGCTCGTTGTGAAAAGAGGCTAGACGGAAATAATTCTTACGAAAAGTTGTCACGACACTTTTTGCTATAGTAAGCTATTGTAAGCTGTGCGACGTGTGCATGTTTCTCTGTCTCTCTCTCTCTTATAGAAAGCAAGGCAGATATTTTCTTTTCTATTTCGCATTGAACAGTGTGGTGTCGCGACGATTAATGAGGTTATAGATTATTTATTTAATGATTAATGAGATAAATGAACTTTGTTCCATCCGGGTGTCCCTTGACACCTCTCAAATTTTTTTATGGCGACTTGGCCTTGGAGTTACTTATTTAATAAAGACATTCTGTAATCAATTATTCATCTGATGTTGTAAATCACTTTAAAATCTGTTGTTGACATGACACGGGAATCGAGGATGCTATAGAAAGTCTATTATAAGTCTGAATAATAGTAGTTACCACTGGTTACGCAAAAAAGCGACAAAAATATGTAGATGCGTGCTTAGAGTTTTTCTTTAGGTTGTCTTCTAAGCTATATTTTTCATTAACTTTAAACCGCTGCCGTATAAAAAAATAGTAAAAAAAATAATTTAATAAATAATACCGTTTCTGAATTTTTTATTTTCCTGCTGTGTCTTATACTTTTATTTAATTAAAACACTCGTTACTATTATAAAACTCGCTGCGCTCGTTTCATAAACTCACGCTCGTGTTTTAATACCCTTCATTATATGATAGTTGCATAAACTACTTTTTTTATACTTATTTTTTATTAAACTTAATTTTTTTATTAAACTTTAAGTTATTTTTTTTCATATAAATTGCTACCTACAATGTTTTTATACATGCTAATAGTATATTTTTATATTTTTTCAGTTGGTGAAGATCCTACCGGATTCAAAATGATACACGAGTCCCAAATAGGGCCTTCATTCGAACACGGCAAAAATATAAAAAAATAACAAGAGAATTTAGTAATAAAACTTTGAACGTAAAGAGGTTATTATTTATCTTCCCTTTTAGAAAATTTAAAAGTCGAAGATAATATTAAACATATATGTAGTTTACTTACGCTAAAATCTGAAACAAAATTAAGATAAGCAAAAGAAACATCAAAACACAGTGTAAACTCTTTATACAGACAATGAAGGGACTGTGCATTTTATGGCATTACTAGCTGACCCAGCAAACGTTGTTTTGCCTTAAAAATATATAGTAGAAGATTCTCAGACCTACTGAATACGCATATGAAATATGGTAAAAATCGGTCAAGCCGTTTCGGAGGAGTACGGTAACTAACATTGTGTCATGGAAATTTTATAATTCTTTATTGGACACATAGATAAAAAAGGCATAGTAAAAGACAATTAACTTAAAATTTGTGTACCACAATTGGCGGCCTTATCGCTTAAAGCGATCTCTTCCAGGCAACCTTTGGATGGAAAGGAATTTATAAACGACTAAAGAAGGACGTAGTGTACAATAAAGAATAATAAAAAACATACATATAATATTAATAATCTTATCTTAATTTATATAAATCTCGTGTCACAATGTTTGTCCTCAATGGACTCCTAAACCACTTAACCGATTATAATAAAACTCGCACACCATGTGCAGTTCGATCCAACTTGAGAGATAGGATAGTATAAATCTCAAATTATAGTCGCAATTTTAATTTACTGCTAATTATTGTCTGTTATTATTTGACAGTCACAATTATCTGTTAACTCCAAATGATTCTAGCTGATGTCGATACCTTTCGACTGGGTTGAGTAAGTAATCAATAGATGGCACTGCTATGGTAAATCTACGAACGTGTCATATAAGCTACACTATCTATTTTTCATACCCTTAAGTGAGGCAAAACCTAGTTTGCCGGGTCAGCTAGTATTATATATTAGACAACAGTTTAGCTCTGAGAAGAACTTTTGCGTATGTGTAGTTCAAAGAACAAAATAAAAAAAAAAACCGAAAATTATTAGACTTTGCGCACGACCGCTGCGATGGGAGCCAACCTCGCGACTGAGCCGCGCGGGTACCTTACTCTGAGCCTTACTCATAGATCTAAACACCCCTCCCCCGCACACGCCCTCTTCGCAACGGGCCGTGCAGCAGAAATCGTAATATTTTAATTTCACCATAACTTCAAAACCAAACGTCCAATTTTAATCATTCAAAGACCAAATATTATCAACACAAACTGTTCTTATTGATGAAATAATTTATTTTGATAAGGATTAATAGTGTATCGCTTAAAATCGCTTCGTAAATAAGCCATTATTTCTCGTACAAAGTAAAGGATAAAAAATGGTTATTGTGGGTTATTCCTAAGAGATAAACATATACCATCACGGACTTTTTTGTAGACCTTTTTAAGTTGTACAATACTGTAGTAAATTGTTTTGATCTATCTTGTAGGATTCAGTCAGCGTTTGCAATGTAAGCGCAAAAAAAGGTTTTTTTTTTACGACCTCACATTAAAAACCTCAAAAATTGTAGCCTATGTGTTATTCTGATGTATAAGCTATAGCCTATGTGTTATTCTGATGTATAAGCTATATTGTGGTAAAGTTTCATTCAAATCCATTCAGTAGTTTTTACGTGAAAGAGTAACAAACATACATCCACACATCCATACATACAAACTTTCGCCTTTATAATATTAGTAGGATAGACAGTGGTCGTTAAATGGAGAGAATGTGGCATTGTATGGAATACAAGCTAAACCAACTAAAGCAAATTCATTTTGACGTTTTAGAGAGTTTGTCGTTAAATCGACTGACGTTACATGGAGTTTACACAGTATTTATAACATTTTGGGTGTGTTCCTCCGACCGGCCACCACATCTCCACTAATAAGCAGCCCACGATATGTTCCCACTGCTGGGACTCGGGCCCTTCTCTCATGAGGAGAGAGATATAGGCCATAATCCACTACGCTGGCCAAGTGCAGGTTGGCGGATGACACACGTCTTCGGATATTGTGGTCCTCAAACATGCCGGTTTCCTCACAATATTTTCCTTTACCGTAAAGCGAGTGCAAATCTACACATAACTTGAAAAACAAGTCATTGGTGCAGGGCCGCGATCGAACCAGGGGCCGTCTGATTGAAAAGCAGACGTTATTACCACCGAGCCACACTCGCTTATCTCCACTCAATTCATACCAATGTGCCTAATCTACCTTCCCAAACACATGTAAGTTTCTCTCCCCTCGACTGGATTCCTAGCTGGACTGAGCTGAAAACAAAACCTAGCTTAGTGTTTCACTCCACGTGGATGGACTCTACACACGCCGGAACAACCTGAAACATATTATAATTTTAATATTGACGTTGCTTATCTGAATTCAATCGCCTTTCCCAAAGGCATCTTATGGTGTTAACTCTTCGAAAGACGGATCGAAAGTCTTTTTACGAGTTTGGATTCCAGCCGAGGGAATATAAACTTCGTTGTGTAGGAAGATAGATTAGAAAGGTTCCGTAAATTAATCTTTAAAAAAAACGTTATTTGTATGGGATCTCGTAAATATTAATTTAATTCCATACATAATTATTTATTAAGTATTATATAAATATAAATTATTGATAAAATTAATAAATAGTTAAATATTCTGTTAATGTTAAGAAAATGTACCAAATGTCGTAATAAAGATCGAGTAAAAAAATGCTTAAAGCTGTTACCGTTAATAGCAAAAAAAAAGAATAACATTGTTGTTAAGGGGACCCCTTAACATTTTTATTTTTTTATGGTGATAAATCGTAGACAGATTGTTTTCTCTGTCTACGCGTATATATATTTCAATGGCGTTCACCTAAAACATAGACAAAATTCTCTGTCTACGACATAAAAGAAGCGGTGACATTGACATCCGTTTATATAATGGCTGTCAGACACAGCCAGACTTTGAAGTTTTAAGTCTATTCTACAGATACAGAATGTACTAGAACCACTGACCTCTATATATACCTAGTAGAAATAGAGGTCAGTGACTAGAACACAGCGATAATTTCAATTGAAGATCTTCAAATGAAATTATTTCTTTCAATTTATTTTTTTTTCAATATTAAATTTTTTATTTGAGACTGTCAGAGTACATAAAAATTGTAATTTAATATTAATTTTATTGCCAGAAACCTGTTACGTTTGTCCATGTTGTAAATGTCATAGTTATAAAACTATGACAGTTCTGGTATTGCTTGCTTACATGACAGAATTGACAGATGAAGCGAACATCTCTCTGGCAGTGGCAGTAGTTCTATACTCTTTGACATCGTTCTTTGTGCATTTTTCTATCGGGTCGCTCGTGAAATAATCCCGTTAGTTCGCTTTCGTAATTCATCTAACAAAGGTATTTTAGTGACGAAGTGCGATCGTCGCGGTCCGAAGAACCACCACAGTGAATCGTCCTACGCTAAGTGTCACCGTGCCACAAAGTTATTTTCGTTACTTTAGTATCGATTTTAGTCATCGCGCTGAGAAGAATTGTTTCATGCTGTTTTTATTATAGTGGGGTAAGGTGACGGGCGCACGAGCAAGAATTTTTGAGGCATAGTACAGCCAAGGTAGGTTTATCGAAGCGGGCCGAGACTAGCGTCGCCTGGTCCTTTGTCACACAGAACAACAGCTATTTC
The DNA here is from genome assembly GCA_035578125.1 of Mellilla xanthometata. NCBI lineage: Eukaryota > Metazoa > Arthropoda > Insecta > Lepidoptera > Geometridae > Mellilla > Mellilla xanthometata. The sequence continues at coordinate 2,988,870 of JAPUBQ010000003.1, forward strand.
CGCGTCTGATTCTCACGCACCGTTAATAGCCTCTTTTTGATCAGCTATTGATCATGTGGGGCTATTTATAGGTCGCGTTGAGCAGTGCGACAGGTGATGGATGCTCTATGCCACCTGAAGATTAGCTAGTAGTCTGCTCTGCCAAGTCTCGTGTCATTAAACTCGATATTATTAATATGCTGCACTACAACAGACAGAGGTCAGTGACTGCAGTGAACAGTATTTGCTATTTGTATCAATATAATATATCCTTGACTGGCCAATCTGTGCAAATTGCTTCCTTATACAGTCAATAAAAGCACTTTCATTTTGTTGCTGACTTTTGTATTAATTGTGTGAAGCAGACAATAAGATTGCCCTTGAATTTTGTAGAATAGCACTTTGGTATCTGTATGTCAATTGTTTAAGGAAGCCAGCCAGAAGACTTAACACAGTATTTATTACACTGATTTAGTTACCTGTAGCTTATCTTAAAACTATATTTCACCAGTATAATTATGAAATTAGTACTAAGTTACTAGGGATACTGTAAGGCTCATCATAATATTTTAATGAAAACTGTGACATATATTGCATATGGTCCTAATAATTAATGAGTTAGAAGAGGAAAAATATTTAACAGTAACCAGTTAGACCAGTTGTTAAAACCACAAAGCAAAAGAAGGTAAAATAACATGAAAATATATAATTGTTCATATGCAGTTGAATTGGAATTGCAACACTCAAAACTTGGTTAAAGTATATTTTAAATATATTTAAAATATACTTTAACCAAGTTTTGAGTGTTTTATATATAAAAAAAAATTTAAAATATATTTTAGAAATAGAGACAAAATAGATATACATACAGAAAATAATAAGTCAGATTATGTATTTAGCATCACACTTTAATTTTTCAAATTGTTTTGTGATCTGATTTATAAAGGAATAAAGTATCTTATAGTAGCATTTTTTTCGGCAGTGCAACTACTTCTTTATTATTATCATACAAACTTAATTGAATGTTAAATGGTACAGGCTTATTCCATACTGGTTGGTTGGTTTATTTAGATAGTTGTATAAAGCTACCAATATTTAAAATGGGAATTTAAAGATGATTGTTATATTAGTACAATGGACAACAATGAAGCAGTGTTGAGTTTATCTCTCTTAGAATTACAAATGGGGTCATAGACCAAATCTACATTTCTATACAAGCATTCTATGAATTGACTGTTTGTATTTTTAAACCTTATCAGTAGTTCATCCAGGGCAAAAGTATTTTCCTATTGTTCATACAAAGGAAATAGATTTACAAGGAAAAAGATTTTGAGTATTATTTTTATATATTTATATTATGTATGTACATTTTGATCTATGACTTGTTGCCATCTTGTGGGTAGTGTCATGATTCCATTTCTGTAGAAACATAGAGATTTTTGATTAAAAAATCTGACAGGTAGTGTTAAGTGTTCTTTTGAGGTTAGCTTTCTGCTTCCTAAAGAGTTCTGAAATCATTCAAACAGGTGGAAATCTGATGGAGCAAAGTCAGGGCTATGCATATATACATTCCAGCATGCAACACATTCCAGCCAAGTTCTGTCAATTTTTTTGCTGTATGACTATAGATGAGTGCAGTTTTGCATCATCGTGGTGGAACACCATACCCTTCGTATTCACCAGCTTCTCTTGGTTTTTGTCCATAGTTTTTTTAACCTTTACATTTGCTGACAGTAAAGGTCAGAATCGATAGTTTTATTCAGTGTGAAAAGCTCATAGTGAACAATTATTTTCCAACCCCACCATATATGTAGCATCACTTTGTTTCGATTAAGGCCAGGCTTTGCTACGGTCTGTGGGGCTTGTACCATGCTTAAACTATCTTTTTTGCACAGTCTTCTTGTAAGTTGCCTATTTTTTAACACCCTTAATCAACAGTTTTAGAAATGGTTCCGAATTGCTATGTTTCAACAAAGAATCGCAAAGAATCACATTGCATTAGGTTTCTCTCAGTGATTTCATGTGGTATCCAAATGTCAAGGTTTTTCTTGTACCCAGACTTTTGTAAATGACATAAAACTGTTTTACGATCAACATCGAGTTCTTCAGTACTGTTTTAGCTACTTATATGTCGCCTTGCTCCACTTTCTCAAAGATGGCACTGATTTTATCTCTAATACAGGCCCCTGAGACGCCCAAAGCTTATCTCATCTTTCACACTAAAATTTCCAGACTTATAACGCTTGAACCATATTTGTGCTGATATTATTCATAGCACATTAGATCTGTAAGCCACACAATAATTATTCTTTTTTTAATAAAACTTTAAACTAAACCGAATTTCTTTGTCACATACATTCATATTACTTGCTTGCTTATAGCGTCTTCAGAATGTCACATTTATTGGTATTAAATATATATAATATGTACGGCCAAAGAGATTTGGTTACAAAAAACATTCAAAATAGGAACATACTTTTAGTTCTTGGTGACAGACAGTTGGCCAGAGAATGTACAGCAGAGTCTTAGTAAAGGTATTTGGGTAGGGAATATACAGTATTTGTTAAGATTTGTATATATGATTTTTCCTTGTTCCAGAGGGAGCCGTGTCTTGGGGTAAAAGCACCCCGGGCACTACGGTGGCCCCAGATACCCCGGCGCCAGCGCCCCAGCCTCCGGGTGAGATTCTCATTATTTATTACTCATTAATTACTCCTCATAATATTTATTACCCTGGTCATATGATGCAATATCAGAAAGAGCCAGGCTATAACGGAAACGGAGCATCGATCGTCCAGTGGTAAGATATGTCGACGACATTATACGAGTAGTTATTGCGAGTCAGATGTGATTGGCACACAATTGTGGCATATGTCAGAACGTAAGAGGCATTACATAGCAGTTAGATAAACTGACCAAGAATGATTCTGACTACAAATACTGTTGTCAAAGTATAGTCCATAGAAGACAAAATAAAATATTTAGGATTTGGATTTGTATTTGTACTTCCGCTGTGACCAGAAATATTTAATAATAATAAGTACACTAAATTTTTAATTTTTGTCTTCTTTTTACAATGGATTTTCGCAAAGTAACGCCTGAGTCAATAGGTTATAGTCCCGTACATGTCTTCTAAGACACGAAATACTTTCCTCAACATTTTATCTTGAAGCAAGCTAAATGATTCATAGCACACAACTTTATGATAAATGTCCGTTATCTATTTGTCGATAAATTATTTGTAAATGGCATTATTGCTTTCTGTTACTGATGTTAAATAGTAACGCCGGTAGTTCATTTGGCAAAGGTTATTCCCCCCAGAATTTTCAATTTTTTGGTCGTAAATCATATCATCTTGAAGAAGAACTACTCTTAGACCAGATTTTTCAACAGTTACATAAACAATGAAAGTAAATAATTATTCGTTTTTTCAATTGTTTACTCAATGTATAACTTTATTTGTCGATGGAAAGAACAAAAGTCTAATATCTTCTATCCATAGAATAAATTAAACTCACTGTCTAATGCAAAGGGGTTTAGTAAGCCCTTAGCCACGAACCGAACACCATTAATGACTCCAACAAACAGACTAAGAAACTGGGTAGCTAAACTAAGGATTAATTATAATTAAACCTTCATTTTTTAATTTAATAAGCTAGTTTAAGCTCTAAAATTAAAATTTTAAGATGTCTTATATTATATTTTTTTACCGTTTCTGATTTATAATGAAAAAAAAAACTATAAATTCAAGATTCTATCCATGTCGTCGTCCATCGACCGTCCTCGTAACGGTCGATGCGGATAGTCTATAGATTGATGACGATGCAAAAGACATTTATTTAAAAGTGGCATTTCATCTGGGTGCTAGTGTGGGTCAGATGTCTCGTTAAATTGTAGTATTGCTGTATCATCATCATCCACAGCCGGTTCTCTCCCACTGGAAATGGGCCTCTATCCTAACTTGTCATTCATCTACATTGGTCTTGTGCTTATCTAGCTCAGGTTCGAGCTGTGACTTTTGTTATGTCGTCAATCCATCTTGCCGGCTGATTTCCTAAGGCTTCAGTTTTATATTAGTGAAAACCGTTGTAGCAGGTTTTACATCGTTTTTTTTTATTTTATTTTTTATTCTGATATTTCTATCTGCAATCAGTTATAATTGCTATAAGCAGATTTAGTCTGAGTTAGTGTCATTGTAAAGTGTGCACCCCATTGGGTACATCTCCTTAAGCCAATGGTGCTCATATATTACTCAGTGGCTACCAATTGTCTCTTAAGTCTTGTTTGATATGTTGGCGTTTCCAGTTTTAGAGCAAGTGGATTCGGATGTATAGATAGGTGACACTTGTATCCGTATGTGTCCTGATCTCTTGGCTGACTGTCGCTATATAGTTTTTTATGAAAATGTTTATTTAAAACATTGACAGCTCATACAGGCTGCCGCCTCACGTCCCGAAGGGGGTGGGTTCGATACCCGCCAATGAGCTCGAGTTTTCGGTGGAAGAAAGCGTCTTGAGGAAACCATAGCATTGGTTGGGCATTCCCCAGTGCTCGCCTAGCGCCTTCTCAAGTTGTAAGATCTGTCGCCAATCACATAACAGTGTGTTCCGGCAGCCTCCTTGAAAGCCAGTTATTTTAGACTAAGCATATTTCACCATAGGCCAGAGAGTCGCTAACTAGTGTAGTTACACGTCAAATGCCTGCCTGTAAGGAGGATAAAAGGAAGGTTAACGCTTGACCGTTCTATAAGTGATGTTTCGGTGTTAAGAATGGAGTGGGACTGACCAGAGAGGTATGAATCGCGAAGGAGTGGAATTCTTTGCCAAGCTCCCTGTTCACCAAAAACAACAACCTGTCGGTTTACAAAGCAAGAGTGAACCGGTTTTTTTCTGGCTAAGCGCGCTCCACTTTAGATCAGGTGAATTATGATCAAACGCAAACCCATTTATACCTTAAATAAATTAATAGTAAAATAGACATACTAGTCCTACCGAGTGTAATCTTCAATAATATTTGCAGATTTAGGTGAAGACATATTTTGGTGGTGCGCTGAGTTTTTTATTCGGAAATGTATAACGGATATTAAATCTGTGCCATTCATTTGTAACGGGCCACGTGATGCTTTCCATTAATTAAAATTGAAACAATAGTAGTTGTACAAAGCAAAATCATGTCGGTTTTTTCGAGTACCTATAAGACATTAATGCTGAACGATTTGCAAAAATTGTGGTTACTAATTTTGATGCTAATGACCTAATTTGACCAGATTCTGAGTCATTTCAGGTCGTTAATTGAATATGACTTCCCATTCTCATATTAGACAATGATTTGCGCATTAATTGTGGTCGGTACGGTGTAAGCATACGTAGTGATCGAGACACCATCAACGTAAAAATAAAAAATAAAAAAATAAAAAATAAAGAAAGAAAAAAGGATAGTCAGTGATGAAAGTGAAAACGTTGTTGGATAATTTCCCATATTTTATGAAATCTCGCCAGTTTAATTCGAATTTGCGGTGCTCTGATTTTAGTGACGAAAAAAGAACAGGTGGGTGCAATTAATGTGTAGTTATATATAAAATAAATATATATATATTTTTAATTCTGCGTAGTTAAAACTGGATACTGAGTAATGTTTATTGAGTATATAGGAACCATAAACACGAAAATATAAAAGACGTAAATGAATATAAAAGACACTACTATTAGCATCTTTCAAATATTATTTTGTCAGTAACTAGAGTTAGTTGCTTTTTCTTTAATTATGATCTTAATCTTATATATAAAATTTCCGTGTCACAGTGTTTGTTACCGTACTCCTCCGAAACGGCTTGACCGATTTTTTACAAAGTTTATATGCGTATTCAGTAGGTCTGAGAATCGGCTACTGTATATTTAGTTTTTTTTTTTTATTAAGGTAAAACAACGTTTGCCGGGTCAGCTAGTATTTCTATAAAACAGAACATATAATCGTCTTATCTTGATTTGATAACTTCGTTTTGTCGAATTGAGGAAAAGGCAGACAGATAATTTAATTTCAACTATAAAAACACCACTTTATTTTACATTTTAAATTTTTAATATATAGAAAACAATAAAAAGGTTAATAAACAAAAAACAACAAATATAATTTTAAAATTTGAACTTAAGTAAGTACTACTTTGTTGCCAGTTTTTTGTTAGATCACTGACCAGAGTAAACGAAAAAGTTACTGTCCCGAGCTCACCTGACTGGAATAAAGTGATAATCAAGTTTTATTGCTAGATTATGCTATTTTAACAACATCGTGTAACAAGACGAACATAGCAAATTAAATTAGTTAAAAAATAAGGCTCATCTAATGTGTGAATACTAATTAATCACTTACTTGTCATAAAATCTTATTTATATTATAAAAAAAGCCTTGCAAGAGATTGAATCAAAACAGAGATAACATTTAGCTGACTAGGAGCGTGGGCTAATTTACCACTTAGTAGTGTAACGTCATATCACAAGGTGACGCTTCTGCCGCTGTAATTCACCTGCCCTAATACACTGATTACCTCTTAACACATATAGATACTACGAAACAAAAGCTATGCTAAGGCATAATAATATAGATAAATTAATATCAATCATATTTTTTACGAGGACATCGTTTCTCAAGCATTCTAGTATATTATTTACTAGCTAACACGGCAAAAGTTGTTTTGCCTCACTTAGGGGTATGAAAAAAAGATAGTGTAGCTTATATGACACGTTCGTAGATTTACCATAGCAGCGCCATCTATTGATTACTTACTCAACCCAGTCGAAAGGTATCGACATCTGTTAGAATAATTTGGAGTTAACAGATAATTGTGACTGTCAAATAATAACAGACAATAATTAGCAATAAATTAAAATTGTGACTATAATTTGAGATTTAAACTATCCTATCTCTCAAGTTGGATCGAACTGCACATGGTGTGTCAATTTTATTATAATCGGTTAAGTGGTTTAGGAGTCCATTGAGGACAAACATTGTGACACGAGATTTATATATTTTAAGATTAGTTATTTACATTCGTAAGTTAAAAAATTTACTTTCATAAAGTACAGTGTCGTGTAAATACTCGTATATAATTTTTAAAATAACTAAACTGTAATTCCAAACTGAATGTAACATGATAGCAACGCTTAGCAAGCACTGTCAATGATCCTTACCATAAACTTTGCGTCAGCTAGCATATTTATGTAGGTACCAGTTATATTCATAAGCAGTTACGTTTACGTTACTGCCAACGTACGTATCAGCCAAACAATATATCTGACAACTATTTTATTACGAATTGTAGACGAAATGACGAAAAAGACAGTCTAGGATTGAACGTTAGGTAGCACCGAAAGTTTATAAGATACATTTAAAATGTTCAACTGACAACCGAAATTGTTTCCAAGGCAATACAGCCGCTCATTGGTTGTTTGCTGTCGCGATGTTCATCTACTCTAAATTAAGTTTATTCTAGAATAGAAAAGTATATCATTATTGCCAATATGTTACCAAGCTTTTTACATCTTGCTTAAAATAATTAACCTCACATTAGATTTTTCATATTATATACATAAAATTCTATAGATTAATATAAGTTTGAGTTTATTGGTATCTATTAAGAGTAGTCTGTACCGTATTACACCATGCTTGCTAACTGGGACGGTCTACGTCGGCGTTTAACATGACGGTTAGTACTAACCATTAGTACTTTATCAAGGGCGGTGATACATCCATGTATGATTTGATTAATGTGTTTTCCATTAAAGGTTTTTTTAGAGTTGCGGATGTATCCTCTTGTAATTGTTAGGTTGGGTTTATCTCACAAAATAATGTTAGTTACTTATGCTAATAGGTTTTTAAACGTTAACTGACATGTTGAGTGTGAAATAAACTTTAAAAAGTAACATTGTTTCCAGGTATATATAATTGTAATAATTATGTATTTTTATGTCAGTATATTTGCGGGTAATACTCGTTATTGTTAATATGTCTGACGGGACCTTCTTAAGGCGGTATATACCTATAACTTTCCTTAAACCTACTCTTTATCCGAAATCCAAGATACCGACATCTTTTCAAGTTTGAAGAGCCATCACTAACATGTTATATTGCGAGCGCATTCGCGCATTGACTCCTTAGACAAAAAATAGTTTTGGTCTAATAACTGTTGTAGCTATTTTCTTGAATAAATGAATTATGAAAGATGAACAGAGGAAGCAAAATTCTAAATGTTTTCTTATTGAATCTGGTTATGGTAAAGAGGGAAAGTGTTACTTGGAAAGGTCATGAAGCACATTTGTAGACGAATATTAAAAAAAATACTTAGCGTAGCACGTAATCGTATTTTGAAATTATAAAGATTTTTACCACTGAATTGAAGATCATGTATCAAAGAACTGAAAAATATGTATCATTTACTGAGAATTTCATAGGATCTTTCAAAATAGCCTCAAGTAGTAAACCGTCTCTTTGGTTACTTGTTCTACCAAGGGTCGGACAGCATGACTCCGAGTGAATGAAACCACAACGCCAGTCACGATATTTTACGATGTTGCAACACGTCGAAACCGCGTTATATGCTCGCATAAAACGTCTTCCTGTGACATAATAACTAGAAACGTGTACTATAATGCGTGTAATTGCTGTCCGCGATTGCGTCGCATGATGTCATTGTCTAGAAACTATACATCATCAGAAGCCGCTTGCTTACACCAAACAAAAAAAACATATAGGCATATCTCGAACCAGTGTATTATTCCCTCTGTAGATTTATCTCTCTGCTGGTCACATGCCTAGCTGTTGTATTGTGTAAAAATTTATACGAGGAATACAAATACTTTAGATTAGCTTGCACCCAAAGTGTACGGTCAAAATTGGTTGAAATTTACTATTTTAACAATTACATTTCGCTCACGTCTGTGTGGCGTATACCAATTTTTATGCGGTTAAGTCCAGAAATGAGATAATTCCATACAAACTTCACCTCCCAATTTCACCCCTTAGAATTGAATTTCTAAAAAAGCCGTTCTTGGTATTCACTTCTTGTTTTAAAAGGAATCATTGTAGCCATTTACAAGTTTCTAGTTACAGTAGTTTCGGCTATGCGTTAGTAACTTAGACAGCCAATTAGTATTGTCTTTTGTTTAGTATTTACTACGAACTGGAATAAATAGAATAGTAACGTGGCCGAATAAATGGTTCCACGCGTAATAGTATAATACCGCGGTGGGCGGGGCAAAACAGCTACCCCCGCGCCTGCGGGGATAGCAGTATAATTGTTTGCGTAAATGGATACAAATTCTAAGCAGCAATTGTATGGAGTTACTCTTCCGTTTATTCTAGTTCGCTGAGTATTTAGATAACTCCATACGTATAACTAACAAGCCCTTCCAATAACGCTGATAAAGATATACGCTCCAACTATAGTCACTCATGTACGGTGACATAGATAGTTTTGATAGGGTCAGCAAACTGATATCTTAGGGCAGAGTTGCTAATGTATTGTTATGATACGGAATTTCGCTGACAAACCCAAAATATAGCAATATGAGCTTCATGTTGTTTATATTATAAGCGTCTAATCCCACGCAATGTTTTGATTAAACACTCGCCGATTTTGAGTCATCTTTAAAACTTATTGCCCAATGTATTAATCGCGGTAATCAATTTAGAACTGTGATCTCATCCGTAGCAAATTTGCAGGTTTTTGAGGACAGCAGAACTGAGATCATTCAACTATTCTATAGTAGAATTAACCATGAAATTATTTATAATTTGGTGTGAATACGAACTATAAATTTGTAGAGATCTTGGATTATATCCTACTAACTGTTGCCCGTGTCTCCGCCCGCGTGTAGGTTTTTTTTTTGCGAATCGAATTTTTCCTGAATTTTGTTTGCTACAAACATCACAAAGCCTTTCCAACGATTGCAAAACCGTGGATATTCGGTTTGTGCGTTCTGGAGTTATAGCGTCAGGAAGGAAAATCCGACTTATTTTTATATATCTTATTTGATTTCTCATAAATTCGCAGCCGTAATTTACACATACATACATACGTATAGTATGTCTAAAACATATAATATCTATAATAAAAATATACGTAGTATAAAGCTTTGTTCATAAATAGTAGTTTCTCCGAACGGTAAACATCTCAAACACGATTTCTCGGAAAGTCTTTCGTACTGCAACTTTATATCTCAAAAATTACTTGGCCTTTTTTAATATTTACTGATTCCTTTAAGGATATGACATTTTTCGATTTGCCAAATATCATTTCATTCAACCGTTAATTAGCGTTGCAGCAAATTTCCTTTGTTTATGGTAATCATCCCTCAAACGAAATCAGCGCCGCCAAAAAAAAAAACTACTGATTTGTAATAAGTATAGCTAAAATTGAATTTAATCTTTTAAATAAGAGCGTCTATGCGAGAACCAACATATAAATATTTATCAAACCGACGAAAGCAAAATTGCCCAATAAATTCAGACACTTTTCTCGCACGGTCAAATATTGCGTTCAATCTTTCAATTCTAAGAATGTTCTTATCTGTCTTTATCGTCCACTTTTTTGTATGTTGTTTATAGGAGTTCTACTAATCATTAGATTTTTTGTGGTAGCGGGTTTTTTAGAGTGCTTGATTTCCAAGAAAATAAAATTGACACGTCAATTTCAGGCCGATTTTTCTGATATTCGGCAAATCGGTCGCATTCTAACATTGAACAAAAAAAACTGGTAATTTAGGAAGTTTCGCCGCGATCACAGCGACCAAAGAAGACCTAAGCGAAGCTGCTTCCGCCTACACTCTTACCGCTCTTTCACAGCGCTCCACTCGCATTTGTGTAACCTTATGTTAAGCCTCGGTCCGCTCGTGGCCGAGCCTCGGCTTTATTTCCAAAGCGAGCGAAAGGGGTATCAAAAACTTTCATGATCCGTGCTTCGAGCGGAACTAACTTGGCAGGCAATTGGTTTGCGTTGCGGTCATTCGATATCGATTAACGAGATTAAAAATTTTGTAATACGATGAAATGAATAGCAGTTGTTTTGATTTCGACTTTTAATACACTCTTATTCGATTCGATAGGTTTTGCATGGTTTAAGTGTTATTTCGCTGGTTTTCCTTAAAAAAATAATAGTATTCTAGAAGAGTCGCTTGAAATTTTTACAGAATATTTAGTTATATATACAACCTATCAAAATAAATCAAAGAAATAAAATAAATACTTGTGGGGTGGTCCGTTACAACAAACGCCTGTGTCGTGAGATTTAGGTCTGTCTAGATTGCCTACATACTTAATTATAATACTTTTGAAAACATAATACATATTATGTCACTCGGGTATATGTAGCTACCCAACGGCGAAATCTTTTTCCAAAGTGGTTCAGTAGTTTCAGAGCCTATTAGGTTCAAACATACAAAACAACCAAACAAATCTTTCTTCTTATAATTTTGGTATAGATATCTATCGGAGACCTTCGTGGCGGCTTGAAGCCTCTCCACCTAGACTCATGCAATTCGCTCAAAAGAAGAAGTTAGTTAGTCCATTTGAAATAACCTAAGATAGACTTTAGCATTGTTTTTACCGAATAGTGTTCTGATTTAGCAATATATTGTAGTCATATTTCACGCTCTACGAAACCAAGCCACGGTCCGTGATCTCAAGGTTGAAGCCGTAACACGTGCCTGTTCCCGTATTGTGACGTTACCAGCGATTATTATTAACCTCTCTCTCTTCTTTTGAACCGACCCTTTTAAAAAGGCGGAGACTTAAATGCTACTTTATTATTATTTTCCTGATGTATAATTTGGGGGTCTTCAAATCTAGAATAGAAGAATAGAATAGAATGTCTTTATTGTCATATTGTTGAATAATTATTACATTATATAAAAATAATCATAACTATCATCAATATGGACTCGTCAGTATTTCATTCAATAATAATTAATAAATTAAATTAAAAGAATAGCAGCTGTGTAGGGGCTTTGTCCAGTCAATAGGTTCCTTCTAGGTAGGCGTGCTACATCTTAGACCATAAGAAAGCTGCATTAGGCAAGCTGCGGTCAAACGCGAGTCTATGCATATAGTAAGTAAGTATTTTTAACTTATTTAAAATAAATAAGGAGATTAAAAATATTTTTTTAATCTTGTGTCTGCTACTTCATAAACAGTGATTTATATGGGTTCATAAAAATGAGAACTCTTTTTACTTATTAGGGTAAATGACGTATTTTTATTGCCACTATAACAACAAATACTAAAGACAAAATAAAAAAATATAGGGGCTATACACTAACGAACCTGTAAAACGAAAACTGCGCCCGTTACTTAATGGCTTCAGGCGTAAATTATAAGTACTACACGCTATTTTAAATAATTAAATTACAAGATATACATGATATTAAATTAATGTTTAAGGTGCTACCCACGTCATTGGTAGCTATTTCTATGCCTAAGATACTACAAATGTACTAACTCAAGCGCGTTTGGTGCTTATTGGATTACAGAGTAGATAATTGGTGGCGATTCAGCGGCACACACGACTAAACTAAATTTAAAGAAGTCCCGTCTCTTTTCATCTTAGGTGGCCAGAAAGAGACAGCACGTTCTGAACCACACACAAAACAACTAAAACCACGTCAAATATGAAAAATGTAAGCGATTTTAGAGCGCACCCAATTGTATCTGACGTGTTTGACGTGATTTTAGCTGTTTTGTCTATGGTTTAGATCGTACCATCTCTTTTTAATCATTTATAACGAAAAGAGACAGAGCTACTTTAGTCGCGTGTGCCGCTGAATCGCCACCATTATAACATGAAATAAACTGTATGGCACCTATCTTGTCCACCGGTGGGAGGTGCCACCAGGTACTTCTTTAATGTTAAAATCTAATCTAATCAAATGGTTATGTTCGTCTTTAAACATTGTAAACTGTCCACGAAAGGCATCTTAATATTTCCGCGTAGAAAACGGTCACACTTACATTATTACTAGCTAACCCGGCAAACTTGTTTTGCCGTATACATTATTTTAGGAGTATGAAAAACAGATAGTAGCCGATTCTCAGACCTACTGAATACGCATTTAAAATTTGATAAAAATCGAACTAGCCGTTTCGGAGGAGTACGGTAACTACGATTAACATTGTGACATGGAAATTTTATACGAAGATTGAGTTGGAATCAGTCCAATAATTTCGGTGTTTTCCGAGAACCATCTTCATCATACCTATACATATATCTCGCCCCAACTTTTAATAATATTGTAAGTATGACCGTTTTATACGCGGAAATGTTCGTCTTTTGTAAATTGAAGAAGTTTTTCAATTTTTTATTGTTTACTTGTATATTATCTCTGTCCTGAATATTTAATAGGCTTTGTAAACGGCTTATTGTATTGCTAGAACCATTGTAAACAATACAGAAGCCTGATAGAGTCACGTTATTTCAGTTCAAACATTATTCTGCATACACACACACATAGCTAAGAACACTGCCGTACTAACACATATTTTTCGGGACTATTAAATTCGGTGTATTCAAATCAGTACATCCGTTTGGGAGTTACGATACCACAGATAGACACACACAGATACATTGAACAGCTAAAAGTAGGTTTTCCAGAGGGGGTTAATACATATACGAGTAATAATAATAACGTAAGAAAAACCGGTTGCATTGTAATAACCTCAATATAGTATCTTTTTTAACTGTAAAAATGGTTTGTTTTATCAAACTTTGCGCCTCTTGTCGATTACGTTTGTGATAATATGATAATCTTCGGTAGCTATCTTATGAGTCATACGTATTTTTTTTTATTAAATAAATAATGTTGCAATTATATTAATAAATTGGGAAATTATACTTTTTGTGTCCGTAGATACCGAATAGGTAACCAACAGACGAATAGCGAAGTCTTAGTAATAGGTTTGTAAGACTTCACTGTCGGTCTGTATGGTTGTCACTAGGCTGTTTCTAAAAAAAACGTGATAGCTAGACTGTTTTTACAGATGGTGACACACACATATTTACACGTCTAATTTATAACACTCTTCGTTTTTTGGGTTGGGAATTAAAAATAGATATTAGTGGTAGAAGGGTGAAAATCTCGGATTGATGAGGCCGATGTTGATATACAGTGCAAACTCTATATAACGACAGTGAAGGGACTGTGCATTTTACGGCGTTATAGAGAGTGGTCGTAAAATGGAGAGATTGTATCATTATATGGAATACAAGCTAAACCAACTAAAGACAAGATAGCCAAGATTTCGTCGCTTTAAAGATTTGTCGTTAAATTGAGTGACGTTACATGGAGTTTATAGTGTACTTATAAACAACTTGCTTCATAAAAAAACATGTGAAAGTTCACTTCCTTTTACTCGCGCTCATTTAGTTATCCAAGTGAGGAGACATGTTAATTTATTATAATTTTTTCGTGGCAAATATTAAATTCACGCCTGTCATTTTATTATATTGTATTTCTTGAAAGCAATAGGCAACGGTACGTTCTGTACCTACCTAGTTAGCTCAACACTTGTGTCAATATTAGTTTATGTGACTGTGTTTTGTAAGTGTGGCTAACTTACTTTTGGTTTCTATGTAAAGTGTTATAGCGGTTTGTAATATGATATAACTCTCGTCGATAAAAAATACACATGAAAGTTCATTTCCTCTTGCTTACTTAAATCAAAGAGTGTGAGCAAGAAGTATCGAAATTTCAAAGATATTGTTTATGGAATAGAGTTATATATCGTTCTACTAAGTCGTATTCCACATTATTTAGGGTGACTTCCCCTCAGAATTTCGTCGTTTGGGCCAACTAGTATATCCTAGCCTAACACGAATACACAACACTATATTATAACAAACTTATTTAAGTCTGTCCGGCAGCCACAGCTTCGTCTTCTTTTTTCTTCTTAGTCTTTTTTTTCGTTCACCATGCAACTAGAAAAAATGTGGCATTAAGTGGAGATTGAATTCTGACACTATGAGTACCTCCTCGTAGGTTTTTCATACATGTGTGTCTACATATACTTGATATATTTTTTATACCTATAATGCGTGCCAACTAAGAATAGGATCGCGCTTGCTTCAACTTCACACGATAACTGTCAAAAAAGTATCGCTAGCAAAGAAAGCGTAAAAAAGAAATTTAATATTTTATTTTTGGTTCATAGATATAAATTTAATTATTTTATAATTATTTTTGATTTTATAACGGGATAATTTCGGAATAATTAATTCTACAGGTAAGAAGTACCAAAGGCAAATTAAAAACACAAAAAAAAAATCACGTGATGAGGCATTGGTTTTGGATAGTTTCGTCTTAAGTGCTGTAAGCAGTATAATCAACTCTTTTTATTTGGTACAAAAAGAAGTGCCAAAAATGAAAAAAAAAATATATTTTTATAAATATGCTTTTACTTTCATATCCTACTCATTTTTAAATTAATTTGCCGTAAAATGTATAAGAAATAGCAAAACAGCGTACATTAAACATATAAACTGAATATAATTTGTTCACAAAATTTTTTGCACACCATACACTTTGGTTATGAAGTTTGCGCGTATGATTGGCCAAGATGGCGGTTTTGACAGTCCTATTCTTAGTTGGCACGCATAGTATATTAATAATGATATAATTTGTTTGTTCCAGGGGTGCTGGAAATGACTGGGACGGATAACATCCGTTTCAGCGGCCACACGCTCGACAAAGCCACAAAGGCGAAGGTCACACTAGAGAATTTCTACACTAACCTAATCACACAACATTTGGAAAGAAAGCAGAGGTAAACACATTTTCATATATAATAAAATAAATAATTGGCCAAGTGGGAGACGAACTAAAAAATGGCGAAAAAACACGTTTGTTGTATGTGAGCCCTCCTTACATATTAATTTTAATTTAATATTTTATTTTGAAATGTAATATACATTTCAATATTTCTATGAAAATTTTAAGGGGGTACAAAAAATAAACACGTTATTTTGGCTTCATTTTTTTCTTTATATCAACCAGTTTTTCTCAGCTGTCACTAACTTGTTGTACAAGCAGTCGTTAAGCCAAGTCAGGAGCCTTCGAACGGCTTGAAAACTCTCAACACTAGACTTTAGCTTCTTAGCTCATACGATAGAAGATTTGAAGAATTATAATTGTATGATTTCAGACTAGAGAAATTAGAAGAGTCTCTCAAAGATGAAAGCCTGACGGAGAGCCAAAAGCAGGAGAAACGACAGCAACATGCGCAGAAAGAAACAGAGTTCCTCAGGCTCAAGAGGTCGAGGCTTGGCGTTGAGGACTTTGAACCGCTCAAGGTAACCTTGTTCTTATTAAGACTTGTAATAACTCTGTGGGACAGACCATTGGTGTTGAAACCACAGTCTATGACTAAATCAACACCAATGGTTTCATTTTAATTGTGTATATCTTACTTATGTCAATAGAGGAATATTTTATTTAATTATTATTTTTATTCTTTGATGGGAGCGGTCGGCTGCACTGACAACCCGCAGGAGGCGTTATGTACCTCAACCAGCCTATCCAAGCCAACCAAGCTCTTTAACGGAGTACGGTTTGGGTCGCTGGCATATGGCTGTTCCACTGTCATTGCGTCAGATGTTGTGGTACATCTATTAAAACAGGAGGCGTCCGAGTATAACATCGTTTTTTGTTGAGATTCCCTTGATAGTCCGGTATTCTCTCTTGTTTGATTTGAGGCCTCGCAGAGCAAAGTGTAGTACTTTTCGCTAGTATTTTAGACACAGTTCACACACAGCTGGTTAGCCCCATACTAAACCACTTATAGTTTGTGTTATGGTTACTAACACAGCTGATATACTACATAATACATTCACAAATACAGTGTAAACTCTATATAACGACACTGAAGGGACTGTGTATTTAATGGCGTTATAGAGATTGGTCGTTAAATGGAGAGAATGTATCATTGTATGGAATACAAGCTAAACCAACTAAAGTCAATGGATTTCCACGCTTTAGAGAGTTTGTCGTTAAATCGAGTGACATTACATGGATTTTACACTGTACTTAATACCCAGACCGACAGCCAATAAAATTAGTTCATCACAAAGAGGTAGGTCGTGCCGGAAATCAGGGATCATGTGGTTGGCAGTCAGGCATCGTAACGCCAATTACGCCAATGAGGTAATTGACTACCTTATTGGTTTGAACAATTTTCCCAGTAATTGATTGATGAGAAAATTGTGAAAAAAAAAATGGTTGCCTGTAAAGTCGGTTTTACGGGCGAAGATTTTACGTGACAACGTCTGCCGCGTGCTGCGCGCGGCCAGCACGCGGCAGACCGATCATAGTTGAGTGGGAGAGAGACGCAAGGCATTCGGCGGGCCTCTCTCTCGTTCGGTGACTCATCGTAACGTTACCGGGCGTTACACTTTTTC
This sequence comes from Mellilla xanthometata, assembly GCA_035578125.1. Classification (NCBI taxonomy): domain Eukaryota; kingdom Metazoa; phylum Arthropoda; class Insecta; order Lepidoptera; family Geometridae; genus Mellilla; species Mellilla xanthometata. The sequence goes on from JAPUBQ010000003.1 coordinate 3,006,283, forward strand.
ATAAGTGACTCCCAGCCGCAACCTAATTTAAGACGTTGTCACGTCAAAAAAACGGCTGCTTGTGCTTTGCACATCTGTATTTCTGTACTTAAATTAGTTTGCTTTTGTTCTAGGTCATCGGTCGGGGTGCGTTTGGTGAAGTACGTTTGGTGCAAAAGAAAGACACGGGGCATGTTTACGCCATGAAAATATTGCGGAAAGCTGACATGTTGGAAAAGGAACAGGTAATTTTTAGGTTTCCATACTTCAAGGGTACCAACGGGATTTCTTTACTAAGATTTCGCTGTCCATGCGATGTTCACCAAGCTATATCTTGTGAGATTAGTGAAGCGTGATAGCTAGACAGTTGTGTTTTTCGCTGATGATGACCTTGACGGTGGTTGCAAGCCGGGCGCGCGCTGGAAAATGCTCTACAACCTTGCAAAAACGAAACAAATAAAACACACCTTAATATAAAACAAATTTAACTTAAAATAACTAAATAAAACTTACCAATAATGATGTTGAGGAAAGGATACTTTTCGGCGAGGGTAGGAAAGAAAAATGTCCCATGTACAGCGTTCAGGTGTGCCACGTCGGCGCTGTTTTCGAGGATTTTTTGGGAAAATGCAGTTTTGTATAAATGTACACTTCAATCTAGTAAACGTTTGAATAAAATGTAAACATAGATTAACTCTATTGGGCAGATATTAGGTACAAGTCAAAATAAAAAAATAAAGAAGTAGCAACACATAATTATTTACATCGTGCCACAAACGGCGGCCTTATCGCTAAAACCGATCTCGATATATATAAGGGCATTGCACTCGGAAACGAAGGGTTGCGTACGTCTATTGAAAACTAAATATTCTGAAAAAGTTTATACGTAACTAGCAAACCCGACAAACTTCGTTACGCGACAAAGTTTTCACTAGCCTCCATGGCACGGGCGCGAATGCGTCCAGTTTGAGAGTTAGTGATTAAGTGTAAATGTACAATTTTTAACTAATAAATATTTTTCGAATTTTTTTGAAAGTTGAAATTTTCCCTTAATTTTGTTTGCTATTAACTTTTCAAAGCCTGAAACCTTTCCAACAAATGTGAAACCGTGGAAATGTTGAAGTTATAGCGTCAGGAAGGAAAATCGGACTTGTTTTTATATTTATGCGTTACGAATTATGTTTGGCTACATTCCAGGTGGCCCACGTCCGCGCAGAAAGAGATATCCTAGTGGAAGCAGACCACCAGTGGGTAGTTAAAATGTACTACAGTTTCCAAGACCCCATGAACCTGTACCTCATAATGGAATTCTTGCCGGGAGGCGACATGATGACGCTCCTCATGAAGAAAGACACCCTGAGCGAAGAGTGCGCCCAGTTCTACGTAGCCGAGACTGCACTTGCGATTGACAGCATACACAAACTAGGATTTATACACAGGTGACGCGACCTGCCTTCCTACTCCTTTATTTCAACTCTTCTTCTTTATTTTGTCCTTTTAATGACGATCTCTTGGGCGTAATGGTTGCCGGACTGCCAGTCAGATGATTTCGGGTTCGATTCTCGACACGACCAACATATTTGTTCTTAACTATGCTGCTGTGGATCTGGGAGTTAAATATGTATCTATACAATATGTATGTGTAGTAGTATATCAGTTGTGTTAGCTACCATAACACAAACTAGAAATGGTTCAATATGGGGTTAACCAGCTGTGAGTAAAAGAAACACTAAATAGGGTCGGCACAGCTTATTATTTGCTTCCACACCAATCTGTCAGCCGTCATCTCTACATTCACTTCCTTCTCATGTATATCTTCTTTCACACAATTCATCCACGTCTTCTTAGGTCGACGGTAAAGAAGTAGCGGAACTACATACAATCATAGCCATACTTCTCCTAGTAACATGCGTCTCTTCTCTACGCATTACATGTCCATATCACGCAAACCGTCCGCACTTTACTTTCTCGGACACAGGTGCCACTTTCAAACTTCCTCTAATATACTCATTTCTTATCTTCTATATTCTTACCACTCCACACATCAATATCAACTTTATTTCAACTTAAGACTAATAAACATAGACGCTCAACCTCTTCTTGAATATCGCACTACATGTATCATTCGATACACGTAGGGCCAAATCCAGTGCAAATCCACACATAACTTGAAAAACAAGTCATTAGTGTAGGGCCGGGATCGAACCAGGAGCCGTCTGATTGAAAAGCAGACGTTATTACCACCGAGCCACATTCGCTTGTCATTGTATGGTAATCAGCATATTCGATATATATTTAACATTCTGTGAATGTTTATTACAGAGACATAAAGCCCGACAATCTACTGCTGGACGCGCGTGGTCACATCAAACTTAGCGACTTTGGTCTCTGCACCGGCCTGAAGAAGAGCCACCGCACTGACTTCTACAGGGATCTGTCGCGGGCAACACCTTCCGATTTTAGTAAGTACCTACTCTAATGTATATGTATAACACCACTCGAATGCTGTGCAGGATAATTGGTAACTAACGCACCAGCCCCCTTCACCTAGAGACCAGAAGAAAGGCCTTCACATCAAATTTACAGTACTACTTAGCATCATAAATCGTAGGTTTGAAAAAATTGCCCAAAGCGAGTCGGGCTCGCACATGCAGGACTCTATATCATCCTGTTGATATTATTTTGAATAATGTTTGTATAACCGGCTATCACTTACGTTTAGTTTGTCGGTATTAGCCCGATATATATATTTATTTTATACACCTTTTAGCTTTCATAAATCATTGTAAATTAAAATATCTATTATCTAAAAGTAAAATATTTTTTTGTTACCACAAAACAAGTATAGTCAAAATCAGTATATCTAAATAAACAACTTTTGATTCATGACTTATTCAACGAAGAGAAGTAAAAAGTCTTATGAAAAGAATTCTTTGACTCAGTATGAAATGTATGTTAGGTTTTACTCTTCGCAAATTTCCCAAATGTAAGCACTAAAGTTGTATGTCTAGCCTAGGCGCTCTGAAGCCGTCCTTAAGAAGTGGTGCGTTAATTACCAGTGAGCCTGTATAATACATACAGTTTTATTTTGCTCGTTACATTACTATGGTATGTCTAAATTAGCATGATAATTTTGGCAGTTGACAGTTTTTTGTTTCTGCGCGATAAGTTATTATATTTTGGTATAAGTTAAGTAACCAATGAATGGTGTCAAGAGTTTTCAAGCCGACCAAGGGCCCCACTTGATAATTAAAAATAAAGATATCTTCTGTTTTTACATCAGTCAAGCGTTTTCTTCTTTTAATATTTAATCTTATGGCGAATCTTGATTTCACAGTTATTCCACTATAAATCGTTATCAGTCAAAAATATCGAAATAAATGCTTAAAGGTCGTCTAAAGAACCAACCTGAGAATATTTATTATTGTTTTTTGGTAGTGATCAGACTTATCAATATGGAAAAAACTATGTCAATAAACTTAATTTTAGATTTTTTGAACCAGTTTTATTTTCTTATGCATGAATATGATTGGTACTAAAATAAGTATAAACATACATTGAGTGGTTCTTTAAACGGCTTTCAAACTATTTTTTCGATATTTTTTACCTTTTACGATTATAGTAAAAAGAAACTGTCAATTCAAAATTTTGCCCATATCATCGCCTAAAGGTTTCTGTTCAAAGAGTACAGGCCAATTAAAGCTCTAGCTTCTCTCATTCGACCGCTTACAAACAATCACCGTAGTTGTCAACATTTTCCATTAATCGTGAGTAGGTTTCTTCTCGTATCCAGTCTCCACGTCGTCGTCGGCGATGGACTCGAAGAGACGCGCCGAGTCCTGGAAGCGGAACCGGCGCGCCCTGGCCTACTCCACCGTGGGCACACCAGACTACATCGCGCCCGAAGTCTTCCTGCAGACCGGATACGGCCCGCAAGCGGACTGGTGGAGCTTGGGAGTCATTATGTGAGTTATTTATTGTCCAACCCTCTTTTTAAAGCGATGGCATTGACAAAATGTTGGATTTACAGTTTTATCATTGTTAATCGTAAACAGTTAGGTGAGGCTCGGTTGGTGGTAAGTGTGGCTCCGTGGAAAAACGTCTGCTTTTCAATCAGACGGACCTTGGCTCTAGACAATGACTTGTTTTACAAGTTATTTGTGGATTTGCACTCGCTTTGAAGGTGAAGGAAATTGTTGATTCTTCAAGAATGAAAGAACCGACGAGCTTGAGGAAGACATGTGACATCCGCCAAACAGCACTTGGCCAGCTTAATGGATATCTTATGCCAGGTTAAGGACCCTCGACCGAGCAGTGGTAATGTATAGAAGGCTGCATATGTTTTTTGAAAAAATAACTTTTATACGGTCTAAAGAACAACCCTTAGAATATATATACCAATATTGGTACTGATTTAGAAAAAAATACTAGTTCAAAAGATTTTTAAACAATTTTATTTTCGTATTGATAAATTTGATTAGTATGTGTGTTCTTTGGGTGAGTGTTTAGACTGTCTATAAGCTAATTTATTCAATGACTAAGATTGATAACGATAAAACTGTAAATTTAAGATTTTGCCCACGTCATCGCTCGTGGCCCTTCTTGTCTCTATTCGTATTCGCGTATTCGACAAGCAATCACGATTTCTGGACGTTATTGTTAAAATATTGGGTTTATTCGCTTATTTGACAAATGTAGCGAATAAGACAAACATGATGGATGTTTTCACAGAACCGCGTATTAGTTTTTATTTGTAAACTGCAACGAAACCGGATAGCGAACACAAATAGAGATGTTAATAGCCAGCTTTTAACTATACATATTTGTCGTATGAGCCATTTGACCAAACTCTGGTGTTTAGTATCATCAAGCTGTGATAACTTAATCGTTTTCGATTTTCAAAGTTAGTTCATTAGTTAATTTATTTTTTATTTACATATATAAAATTTATTAGAAAATTATATGTATGTATATACATCGTAATAAGTTTAATCTAGTTAGATAAACTTAACCGTTAGACTTAGGCGTTACTTTCCGGAAATTCATTATAGATGGAAGAATATCTGAAATATTTAGTGTACTTCTCATGTAAATCGAATTAAAATTGAGGTAAGCAAAGAAAATAACAGAAAAATAAAATTAGAATTTAGTGCACTCCTCCGACGACCACCACAACTCACCACTCAACTCACACCAGTATCACTAATCGACCTTTATACACACAACGAAGTTTCTCTCCCCTTCTCCCCTCGCTATTCAACTATTTAACCTCTTAATTTATCTCTTACATAGAATATAATAATAAAAATAAACAACCTAGTTCAAGTGCTATTCGGCTTAGGCCGTTACCTCACCAGTAACGCGTGGTACAATATGCAAAAATATACACTGAAATATTATATTTTTACTTATACTCCGTACCTCATTTGACCAGCAGCATACCAGACTAAACTCTGGCCTAAAGTTGAGCAATCTGGAATATCTGGATCTCAAAGAGGCTGCTGGAACACACTGTTAGGTGCTTGGCGACTGTTTTTTTTCAACTTGAGAGTAGAAGTAGTTGTTGGTCATTGTGTAATGCTCGCCTGGTTAGCCAGACGAGCATTAGATAATGACCTACAACCAAGCTTTGGTTTTTTCACGATGTTTTCTTTCACCGAAAGCTGAGCTTATTGGCGGCGACCGAACTCATGATCTTAGGGCGTGAGGCGGCCGCGTCGACTTAGCTGTCATCGCTTCAAATATTGTAATGATAATAATATTGAAAAAATATTATTTTTTGGCGTATTTATTTCCAAATTGTTTCATATGTCACTAGTGTCGTAACGTTCCAGGCAGCATCTTAGTAGTAGCAGTCTTAGTTTGTTTTTAAATAAAATGTCGCATTGCGTTGCTTCTCGATTTCTATATGTCTTTGGAGCTTTCTATTAAACTTATGATATTGTCAAAATTAAGTCTTAAACTTTTTTGTAAGAACATACGCACTTTATGCCGCTTCTATAAGCACATAGTGCAGTCCATTTGTTACACATGTCGGCGATAAATATAGCACAATGGTTTCTGGAAAGAAACATTCGGCTAATTTCGGCTTCGTATAGCGTTAACTCTGTCGCGCAAAATACAATCTGTCAAGTATCTATGAAAACGTCACATAGGTAGTGTGCAACAGAGATAGCGCTCTTCGAAGTCGAAATTAGCCGATTGTCTCTTTCCTAAGGTCGCTGAGTAATATTTATCACCGGGTACTGTAGTTAAGTTTTTGACAAGTTTAATAATATAATAATGGTTTATACAAACCCAGCCCTTCTAATTCTAATTTAAAGTGGGGTGATGAGACCAGCACTGACATCCCGCGTAAAGCACTGAAATCCTTAGGGCGTCAGTGCTAACATTGCCCTTTTTCGGATAAGCTTCGCCTTGCGCTTATGAGTTTTACGAGATATGATGATATGGCTGAGCTGAGTCGGTAAGCTCTGGTTGTAAGAGCTTTCAAGCCGCCCACGGCAAAGCATGGTTATCATACCATGCTGCTGCGCTAAAACTGCTGTATTTTGGCCTAATAAATCGCAGGCTAATTATGAGATTTAGTTAGTTAGCTATTTTTTCAACTGTAATAAACAATTTAAACAATATACAGCTAGTAACGATTTTTTTTTCTATTGCAATAAACGATTTTAACAATAATACAGCTAGTGACGATTTCTCAACTTTCGAGTGTGGCTATGTGTGCGAAATTAGCCGATTGTCGATTTTTACAGGTTTATGTGCAATATTTATCGTTACGTACTGCACATACGTTCTTCCCAAGCTTAATAATATAATACGGTACTTTGCCTAGTACAAGACCTAAGAACCATATTAAAAACAACAGACAACACAAGAGGAAAGATAGTAGGCCACCTTATACGACATGACAAGTTCATTAAAAATAGCATAGAAGCAAAGATGGAAGCCAGGAAAGGACAAGGAAGACCTAGAAGATCATTTTAAGACCAAATTAAGGAGAAAGCGAAAGTCATGTCGAATAGAGAAATCAAGAATTTGGCCGAAGATTGAACTACCTGGAAAAAACCTACCGGACAAAAGCCCAGCTCTTTAATATTGAATGAACGAATGAATAATATAATAAAGCTTTAAACAAACCTTAGAGTTGCCGGATAAGCTTTGCTATGCGCTTATAATTGAAACAGACGACCTTGTTGGCGTAATACTTACCATGCTAGACTGCCAACTAGAGGGGCTAACGAGCCGTGTTTGAAAATTGTCCTAAAGAAAACCAGATGCTTCACGCATTGTTACTCTCAAATGCCTGATTAAAGGTAGCCTATACGATAATCTAAAGTATTAGCTATCTCTACATCAAATTTAATGCATATTGGGACAATTTTCAACACACAACTTGTTGTGTTGCCCCGCACTTTTACCCTTTTTTTATCCAGGATAAAAAGTAGACTACGCGTTACCTATCGTCGTATAAATATTAAATCTTCAAGTGTGTATAAAGAAGATATAATTGACTCCTATATCCTAAAAGAGCTCCATAACAGGCTCCTGTTTAAAAACAAAGGTATAAGCCATGTCCCACCACACCTTGTAACAAAAAGCTCGTGAGCGAAGCGAGGCCCAAAATGTCACTTTTAGCATATTAATATTAATACCTTATTCATTCAGTTTTCATTCATACTCACATGATGATGATAATGATTCATACAACAACTACATATATAAAGTTGTTATACATATTTGCAGGTAAGCAAATATGTAACAACTTAATAAATAATGACATACAACAAACACACTGTGAACAATGCGTGAGCGAAGTGAGAGCTAAATTTTTTTTGCTTATCTATCTCTATAGGTACAATAAATTTCAACAGTTTCTTTCTACAAGTATCGGAGTTACCGTCTATCGACTGGCAAAAACAAAACGAAAAAATGGGATTTAATATTTTTTTTACTTATTTGAGGTTTGAGTCGAATTATTATTTGCTTTGCAGCAACAATAACAAACGTCTGATTTAAAAAAAAAGAATAGGCATGCGACTTTGTCGCGAAATGGCAAGTAAGTTATATAGGAACATATAGATAGTGATTTAGCTAACCAAGCTAAGCAGGCTATAACGTATCTATTTTATATGTTATATTTATATTATATTGTTATAATTACACGTTATATTACTGAGTTGACGATCGCTGTCCTATGTGGCTGGCAGTTATGTAATGTCATAAAGTTACATTACAAAAATAAATTAAATATCACCATCATCGACAGAGACAAAGCTTTTAATTTTTTTCTTCACTTCTTCCTTTTCCTTAGTTTTTTCTTTCAAATACACATACAGAAATACTTTCAAACAAGAAAATAAGAAGTAGTGAAATAGGTCCAACCATTCAGGCGTGATTGTATAGTTAGAAGAAAATTGGGGTTTTAATGTAAAAATATTGGTAAGTGTTTTTACCAATCTTTTTACATAAGTAATCTTATAGTCTCTTACAATCTTTTTACATAGGTAAGTGTTCTTACCAATCTTTTATTCTCGAATTTTCCCATAATATTATAAAAATTAACAACAACTCACAAGAAAGTACACATTTATTTCAAACACAGAAGAAAAATACTTACACATTATTACAAAGTACAAAAAACGGACATGAAAAATAAAAGAAGAAAAACAGCATAATACGTAACCCCGCAGAGGAGTTAGTAGGTTTTCAAATTAAGGTATCGATATATAAATTTTACATGACAGGGTCTTATCTAGTTTAGTATTAGTAGGTTAGTATCTAAATATAAGTGTTTCAATTAAATCTTACAATATCTTTTTGAAATTTACTTATCACACCTCTACTTTAGAAAATAAGAGCATGCATTATTGTATTTGCTATTGATATGCCTTATTCAATAAAAAAATAAATAAAAGAAATGACAACTGTTTTCCAATGTTTTATTATATATCTTCTCTCTCGTCTCGTCTGTGGTGACTCGTCTCAGCGAGCGGGTGTCTTGAAAGAGTCATTTTCCAACGTTTCAGGTACGAGATGCTGATCGGCTACCCGCCGTTCTGTTCAGAGTCCCCGCAGGAGACTTACCGCAAAGTGATGTCGTGGCGGGAGTCACTCACCTTCCCGCCAGAAATACCCATCAGCGAAGAAGCACGCGAAACTATACTGCGCTTCTGCTCGGAACCCGACCGCAGGTAACATTAATACATGATCTAAAATATAAAAACAAGCCGGGGTTTTCCTTCCTGACGCTATAACTCCAGAACGCACGAACCAATTTCCACGGTACAGCATTCGTTGGAAAGGTCTCGGGCTCCGTGAGGTTTGCAGCAAATAAAATCCAGAGAAAATTTCAACAGAAAAGGAGGAAAACAGGGTAAATCATTTGACAGCGCCATCTCTGATACGTAGCATGTACTACAAACCAATATAGTTTTGTGGAGGAGCAGACGCGAAAAGCGACCGGCAATTGCTAGTACTGTATACAAGTTAAGTGGGGCGTGCGGCTGCCAAAAGTCGAAAATCGTTGGTTCGATCCTCGACAATGATCTCGAGATTTTGTTGAAGGAAAACATCTTGAGGAAATCATATCATATGAATGGTATTTTCTAATGCTCACCTGGTTAGCAACCACCCTTATGTTGAAAATTTGTCGCCAAGCACCTAGCAGTGAGTTCTTCCAGCCGCCTCGACATCCAGTTATTCCAGCTTAGGCATGCTTCACCTTAGGCCATAGTGTCGCTAACTCATGTGGTTACGCGCCCTGCTTGTCTTATGCATAGCTGTAAGGAGTAAAAAGAATGTTGTTTCCTTACGTACCTACCACATACACCTTGAGCAAAAAAAGAATGTTGTTTCCTTACGTACCTACCACATACACCTTGAGCAAAAAAAGAATGTTGCTTCTTTACGTACCTACCACATACACCTTGGGTAAAAAGAATGTTGTTTCATTACGTACCTACCACATACACCTTGAGTAAAAAGAATGTTGTTTCCATACTTACCTACCACATACACCTTGAGTAAAAAGAATGTTGTTTCCTTACGTACCTACCACATACACCTCGAGTAAAAATAATGTTGTTTCCTTACGTACCTACCACATACACCTTGAGTAAAAATAATGTTGTTTCCTTACGTACCTACCAAATACACCTTGAGCAAAAAAAAAAATGTTGCTTCCTTACGTACCTACCACATACACATTGAGTAAAAAGAATGTTGTTTCCTTACGTACCTACCACATACACCTTGAATAAAAAGAATGTTGTTTCCTTACGAACCTACCGCATACACCTTGAGTAAAAATAATGTTGTTTCCTTACGTACCTACCACATACACCTTGAGTAAAAAGAATGTTGTTTCTTTACGTACCACAATACACCTTGAGTAAAAAGAATGTTGTTTCATTACTTACCTACCACATGCACCTTGAGTAAAAAGAATGTTGTTTCCTTACGTACCACATACACCTTGAGTAAAAAGAATGTTGTTTCCATACGTACCTACAATACCCCTTTTTTTCTATGATCCGTGGTTCGTATGTATTCCAGACTGGGCTCGGCGCGCGGTATCGAGGACGTGAAGTCGGTCCAGTTCTTCCGCGGCGTGGATTGGAACCACGTGCGCGAGCGCCCAGCCGCCATCTCCGTGGAAGTACGCTCCATAGACGACACGTCCAACTTTGACGACTTCCCCGATGTTAAACTCGAAATTCGTAAGTGCAACTTCTTCTTTTTCACCTTATCCCACTTAGGTGGGGTCGGCACAGCAAATCTTCTTCTTCCACTCTCCTCTATCAGACGTCATCTCCACACTCAATCCTTTCTCTCTCATGTCTTCATTCACACACTCCATCCATGTCTTTTTCGGGCGGCCTTTTGCTCTTCTTCCTTGCACTACCATTTCCATACATCTTCTAGTGACATGCTTCTCCTCTCTACGCATCACATGTCCATACCACGCCAACCTTCTACTCCTTATTTTTTTCGTAAGTGCAACCTCAATATTAAAAATAAAAACAAAATGTTTTTATTTATAGAATGTATGTACATAATTTTATATCCCTAACCCTTATACTGGACTGCACGCCCGTGTCATGGAGGTTAGTTCCTTCCAGTGACTATATTACAAAATCGTACATCTGTTATTGGACTGAAATTACAAATGTTTGTGAAGTGCTTAAGTTTACTCACATTATACAAATTTATAATGTATTATTATTATTTTATTACATAATATTATCATGTTATAATATGACATTTAGAAAAGGAATCATTATCTAAGTATTTATAATGATTAGCATAAGGCACTGTCAAAATACATTAGTCAAGAATTGAATAAAAGTTCTTTACATAAATGATTGGTATAAAGTAGGGACTTGCACATAAATATCTATGATTGAGAAACGATAAAGATAAATAATTTATTGGCCTTACAACATCTCGTCGCATTTGGCAAGTCATTCATTACATTTTGATTTACATTTATATTAAAAATTTATTAATACAATTTAATTAAGTGCTATAATCATATTATTACTTATGTATTATTAAATTAAATTTAAGTATGTCATATACGAGTATATATTATGATTTTGGTAGTTATTAGTATGTTACGTTACGTTGATAAGCGGGCTCCTTCCCGCAAATAGAAGTCTTCTGGCTTCCCCTTTGCGTAAGACCCGATTGGTGGTCGCTAATCCATCCTGTCGGATTGTCTACAATCTACCATACCTTCCCATTCTTTATGTAATCTTCTGGTACGTAGTCTGATCCAGGTTTAGGAACATGTTTATCATTTTTTTTAAGATAATGGTACGGACCTGTTCATGCTTGAGGCCGACTCTGCTTAGCTATTGAATCAATGCTTGAAGTAAAATTTGAACTGACTATAACTTTTTTTTTCCTTTAACCTATTTGGACAAGACAAAAGTTTTACAAATCATAGAATCATCTCTTAATCTTATATATAAAATTTCCGTGTCACAGTGTTTGTTACCGTACTCCTCCGAAACGGCTTGACCGATTTTTTCCAAATTTTATATGCGTATTCAGTAGGTCTGAGAATCGGCTACTGTATATTTAGAAATAATTATTAAGGCAAAACAACGTTTGCCGGGTCAGCTAGTTATATTATATAATCCACATGTGAAAACCGCGTTCAAATCTGTTGAGAAGTTTCGACGTCATAACGTACCAGATAGACTTTTGGTTTCTGTTACTCATCTTTAATCGCCCCATAGTTATTTTAGTTAGTTCAGTTTTTTGACTAAATATTTTATGTACAGATACTTGATTTTTACTGCTTTATGATGATATGTAGTATATTTTAACCTATTTACATTAAATAAATAAATCTTCCCTACTGCTTACTTGCATAGTACTCATCCCACTGGTTGGCGTCGGCACCAAATTTACTCTTTCTCTCTCATGTCTACATTCACAAACTCCATCTACGTCTACTTAAATAAATATTATATACCATATAATATTTATTGTATATCACATATTAATCCGCCTATATCTCTCTCCTAGGGGAACGTATAGTTGCTGCTTATGCTATATCACATATTATTGTTTTAGTTCAATTATAAATCTTTAAGTTGAATTCAAAAGCGTCTCTCTCCTCGTGAGGGAAGAACTCGAGTCCCAGCAGTGTGGACACACTATACAGTGGGCTGCTTATGCTGTATCACATTATTATTTGTTTTAGTTTAATATTAATGCTAAATTTAACTCAAATATAATAATATAAATCGAAATTTAAAACTTTTATTTTAAAATTGTGTATTTGTTGAATTACAGCCGCAGCACCAATAACGCAAGACGGCGAGGTGGCGTACAAAGATTGGGTGTTCATCAACTACACGTTCAAAAGATTCGAAGGGTTAACGCAGCGCGGCACGCCGACCAAGAAATGAGGAGAGTCCAACGCTTGCTTCGCGATCCTCGTTACCTCGTTGTACCACACTTGTAGATATGTAACGTATATGCTACGTTACCTCCACTCTGTTACGATCTGAGCTCGCTTGGAACGATTTTGACAAAGGTTTACCACATTTGCGTCCCGTAAGCTCGACAAAAAATTAACGATGATAATTTATCTAAAAAAAATAATAATTATAAGCCGACCATATTTTTGACATTGACATATTCTTGAATTAGATTTTTGAAAGCTTTTATATTTTTTGACTGTGACATAATTTTTTAGATTATTTGAGAGTGACATTCATTTTGTGACGTTGACAACTGTTTGGCACCTGTCAGTTTAAATAGTTACTGAACATTATCTTGACTTTTTCAATTTTCTTGTTGACTTAACTTTTATTGGAATCCTTATTTTTTATTTACGTTTCGTTTTGTGAGTGTTCTGGTAAATTTGGTGAAAAATTGACAAAATATCTTTGTCCTTTGATGTTGAGCTCAGTTTCATAAACGGTATATTTGGAGGTAATCTTTGCTTAGAGTTCTGTGTTCTTGGCAATAGGCATGATGACACGGTTCATACATAGTTTTTATACAAGAGATTACTCCGTCTAAAAGATTATAACAAAATATTGTTCACGTTTTTTTTCGTTTTGGCAAAACAATAAATACTGACTCATATGTTATACCTTGAAGTTCGAGAGTGAGGATTTGTGACGTAAGATTTATACTGGTGTAACGATTAAACACGGTTATATTAGTTGTTATTGGTTTGTGACACAAATAAAAAAATGCGGGTCCAATATTTCTCTAATCAAGAAGACGGGCTGTTTAAAAAAAAAGTCATCAAATCTGTTGCGAAAAGTTTGCTGCTGTACCTAGAAAGTTCAGAAGTAACTTAACTTTTCAAATCAATGTGGTTTCTAAGCAAGAATAAGCTATCAAATGCAGACAATTAAAAACTGATGAATTTTGATATCTAGGTAGTATAGGTAATTATATTATTTTAGGACATTGTTGTATGTATTGCTGTCGCTTCAATTCGCTTTTACGTAGCTTCCGACTTGGACATTCTTTGTTGGAAACGTCATCAATAACAAACAACACACGAACTAACGCAGTGACTAATAAATGTTTTATCAAGTAAGGCAGATGAAGCAGATTATTCAAAATTTAAACAGTTGTTAGCTTTCCCCGTAGAAAACGGTCACACTTACATTATTATTAAAAGTTGGAATGAGTCCAAAAGTTTCGGTGCTTTCCGAGCACCATCATCAGGGGCGAGTGTTACACGGACCGTCGCCGACGTGATTTCGTCAGCGTCGGTTCGTGTCCGTGATCCGTGGTCCGGAAAGCACCGAAACTGTTGGACTCATCCCAACTTTTAATACTAATGTAAGTGTGACCGTTTTGTATCCGGAAATATTAAGATGCCTTACATGAACAGTTTACAATGTTTAGTTGTTAGCTTTTTACTTATTTTAATAGGAAATTGTTTTTGTGTTGTCATAGTCATAATGCAGAAATAGCAGAATTTAACCACAATTTGTTTTGAGTTTTTGCTCAATCTTACGTCCATAGTACAATCTTTATGTATTTTAAAACAAGAAATCCTTATGCTTCATTCTTTGTACCTTAATTTACGCAACCACTATTGCTACTAAGGTTTCTATGTTTAATTTTAGTGAGATTTTACAACAAATATTATTTATTATTATTATAAGGTTAGTGTACCACTGCTAGGTAACGGCTTCTCTTTTCTTTTTCCAGTTGGCTTGGTTTCTGACTTGTTGGCCCAGTCGTTATCGGATTTGTTTGTATTTTGTTCAATGAATCCAGCTAATATGGAGTTAAATTAAAATAATTATTAAATTTCATAAATATTAAACTTTATAATTGATCGAACGAGCTAAGCCTCCATTAAGATGTCAATTTTGCTTTCGTCTATCTGCATATGTATGTTGGTTCACGCAAGGCCGTAATTTAAAATCAATTTGGCTTGCAACACATTTAGAGCTACTCAATAGATTTTTTAAACATCAGCGTTTTGATTAGTGGATGGTTCCCACGAAAAAGGAGAAATTAGCTGCAGCGCTATTTACAAGCCAATTTAAATTATATTTGGCACCGTGAAGAAATGTCTGCTTTTAATCAGAACGGCCCCTGGTTCGATCCCGGCCCTTCACCAATTACTAGTGTTTTCAAGTTATTTGCGTGGACTCGCACTCGCTTTGCGGTGAAGGAAACATTTTTTCTTTTATTTGGACATATTCCGAGTCAAAGTAGTGGGAACGTATAGTGGGATGCTTATACTATTAGCTGGATTCGATAGATATGACCCTGGGTCTGTAAGATCTAGTTATGTTTTGTTCCAAAATTGGCAACTGTACTGACCCTTACTAAACTATATTGTATTTTTTTTCTTGCTTTCCCAAAAAGATGAAAACGAGTCATTGAACCAGTATGGTTCTGACATTGCTAGAAATACAAACAAATTCGATCAATATAATACTCAACTTTAATAAACTAAAGCCTTGTCTAAAGTCTAAAGCCTTGGTCTAGATTACGTTATATACTAAAAAAAACGTACATGTGAAATAAAAGGATTTTTTCCCCCTCTTTAAGTCGACTCTTCATATCGCTATTTGGTTTCGTTATTACCGAATATTTTTTATTGTATTTGGCAAACAAATTGACGAATACGCGAAGATGCAAATGTATGTTATTAAGGCCGTCCACATAAACAAACACTCAAACATATGATATTCGGTATAATCGTCAAATAGGTGATTTCGATTTGGTAATTTAATTGTCTTACAAGTAAGTGATCAAATATAGCATTCACACATCGTAACAGTAGATGCCAAATACGCGAATACAAATAGGGATGTGAAGTGTCTTCATAAGATGTGAGCGAGATGTCAATCGAGTCAATAAAGAAAACAATTGAAAGTTAATTTCCTCTCACTTGCTCAAAGTGTAAGCGGAGAACGCGAATTTTCAAATGTTTTTATTGAAAATAATTATGCATGTGCCACATATGTGAACATCTTAGATATCAGTCTCTCTTCAAATTCCTATTTAATGTACAATAAAATTGAGGCAAATATGATTATATAAAATATTTTGTAATTATGGTGTTTATTATCACTTTGCTTATATTTTATTGCATGCTGAAGGAATAGTTAATCACTGATACTAACTTAAAACCATTCATGGTGAAGCCTATACTTATACCTCTATTTAATTTCTGATATATACGTTACGAAAATTCAGTACGACTGGTACAGTTCAAACTGCCACGATAAATATACATTCAAAAAATTTGTAAGAGAAAAACTACTGTCGTCTGATAGTAACGATTTTTCGTAGTCACAAGGTACATGGCATAGGATGTTTGATGGTTTCCATGCAATTCTACGAGTATACTGTTTTAGGTTGACTAATTTATTAACTAATTAAAACTCAAACACGCAGAGAGCACCGACGGAATTAAACATTATTTATTTATTATTTTTTCCGGTAAAAAGCAACCGTAACCCGTCTCAACCCGTTCCTGTTTTAACCGACTTCAAAAAAGGAGGAGGTTATATATTCGACTGTATGTATTTTTTTTTTTAATTTTTGTTCTTAGCTAGGAAATAATTATTGTTAATTTCTTCTCCTACTCGAAGTGATCTTAGTTTTTTAACACATGTTCTCATTTACACAGTAACGCATTTGTTCCCATTCAAAGTATTAAATGTTAGCATAGATTACTTATTCATTTTAATTTAAAGTTTATTTTATGTGAGGACATAATGATTTGCATAATTAAAGGTGTAATATTCTCTTAAGAAAGAAAGGAAGAAAAAAAAAACAACTTTAATGCATTATTCTCATATAATTCTAGTTTTTTTTTATATATATGTATACAGAATAGATAACTACTTTAAACTATGACAACATTGCTAGAAATCGCATCCAAAATCTACGGGATCTATATTTGACGTTTATTTAAAGTTCCCTAATAATTATTATATTTACTAAAATAATTGACTATTGTGTTCATTAAAATATGTATAGAAATAAGCTTAGACATGAATTATATTTAATCAGTATTTAATTTTTTTTTGACAAAAAGTGGTTGTTTAAACAATGTATGTTATTTACATTTTTTATTTATTTCTTTTGATTTTTGGTAACAGTATGTATAGAGGTAAGGATTTCAAAAACAAAAATATTTTGGCCTTTTTTTAAATTAACTGACTTTGCCATTCGGCAAAAATCATTAACATTGAATTTAGGCAAGCTTATTTATTCATGTTAGAATTTATATGAAATCAAAACAGTAGTGTTCGATCTCCAAAAACGGGGGCAATAGTAAAAATCTTATAATAATACACAATGGTACGTGTTGTGTTTACCGCTGAGGCGCATTGAGACCCGAACAGTCTGGTGAGGGTCTTAAGAGAGCCGAAGACTGTAATCACAAATGTAACATCTGACGTTCAACACACTTGTGAGGAAAATAGTACTAAAAATAATTTTAGTTTTTTTTAAAAAGATAATTATGTATAATAATAAAAGATAACTCATCTGAGAATCACTTATTGCAGGTGTAATTCATTTATTTGCTTTGTCGTTTTGCCTAACTGCGTTGAAACAGAGCTCCTTAATAAGTGAAGGTGATGAAAACTGTATTACTTGTGGTTACATTAGCCACGAGCACTCTTTAGCTTGTTCATGTTCTAGCATAACAAGTTTAGTATCTAATTATCTGATTAGCTCTACAGTAAAATAGACTTGAACTGCCACATTAAAATTTGACGAAGAAACTTAGCAGAATTATGTTTATGGTATTGCTACAATATGTATATAAGTACCTAAATCGAAATTATTTTAAAGCGGAATGATAGCGTAGGGTGGGAATAATTTAATTTTGACAGATTACTAGCTTTGTAGTTATCCTATTTACATGTTAAATTGTTTTGTGATTATTGTTAATTTAAATTTCGTATTAATTAATTTATCTTGCTTGTAAGTTTTTTGTTATAAGATTATACAAAAATATTATAAAAAGAAGTAACTGCCTCTGGCAGCGAGGCAAGACTCTAGCTACCGTTAATATTACCAAGCGATAAACATTCTGAATAAAATGAGCTCTATCACAAATCTTCTTCTCCTTCTGATTCTCCAGAAATTACCGGCAAATATACCTATATGAAATTACATATTGTTATTTGTTTGTTAACTTACAAAGCTTAACAAAACTGTTTAAATTTTAATTTTCCTTCTCAACGTTATCATTCCTCTTTAAATACAACTCCGTCCATAATTTCGTTACTCCATAAATGAGCTTTATTTATCTGTATTCTTTATATATAATTCAATTTTATCCGTACATTACATTCAGTTTATAGAAAGCTATATATTAAAAAAAAAACAAGTATTAGAAAAAAAACATAAGACGCCTGCCATTACAAATTGCCAATATAACCTTAAAAGAGTAATTCACTGTGCTTATTTTTCTTTTATTTAATGATTAATTTTCATTGTATTAAAAACCAGGGGAGTTAATTCTTCTGATCATATCTTTACGAAACAAAATTGTGAAAAACTGCCACTCTTATCTATTAATGAACGTAATATTTCATACCACTTCGACCTGTGTAAAATACACGTTATATTGTTTTACTACACAACTACTAATAAGTAATCTTCTTCTTCTAGTAATTTACGCAAAACCATTTTCAGTGGGGCTTCAGTATATCTAGACAAGCAACTTCTGCGGGGCTACCACGAGACGAAGACAATTTTCCTCCATTTTGTCCAGGAGTCAGCAGGTCCTAGGTTTCCATTTTCATAATAAAATGAAAAATATTATTCGTGGTGCAAAGACTTTGGGGAAATTTACAAAAATATAAGTTCACACGCTGCAAAAAAATATATTACAAAAACGAACAAATTAATTCTTCTCCCAGTGGAAAAGTTATCTACTACCCGTGGTAGCACCGCTGTTAGTTCGCGTGAATTTAATTTGCTTCTCTTCTTGATGTTGTTGCGTGCTTATATATATTGAATCAAGTTCAATAAAGAAAACATTTGTCAGTTCGCTTCCACTTGCTCGCACTCATTAGGTTATGCAAACCAAAGGACAACAACTTTAAATGTTTCTTTATTCTTCTTCTTTATTTATATGAGTTAAACTTTTTGTATGTGACCGCTGATTTTTTGAGTTGTAAAAGGTCAGGGGACGAAATTTTGCCACTAACAGGTTTTGCGTTTGTTACCAATAACACTGAACATGTGAACAAGAATTGATTAAAAAACGCCACTTTAATGTTTAGTCATTTGTTAACTTATTTGACGACAAAACTTTTTTTTGTTGTAGTTAATTTTAGTTTTATTTTTTCTTTTAAATTGACACGAACCAATTGAGAACACAATGTAAGTGTCAGATGTTGGTTTTAGTAAGCTTCAAAAATGTTGTTATTTTTACTAACTATGCTTTATATTAAATAAGTAAATATGTGCGTGACTACTACGCTTAGGCTGTACGATATATATGTGAACATTGGCACATCACTTCGTTATTCTAGTTTTGCTGTATTCGGCAAACACATTGACGAATATCGCGAACATGTCAAAACAGATAAATAAGGCCATCCACACATACGATTATATCGACATTACGTATTCGCCATATTTTTCAAATATGCGAAAAAGACAAAATGTACCGTCCACACATCGTAGTTGTTCGTCAAATATGCCCGAATACGCGAACACGAATACCGACGTGATGTGCCATGACAAAACAATTGGTGAAGCGAGAATGAAGTGTCTACGTTATGCTCGGACTGTATATATATATTATATATAATAAATAAATGCGGATATATATTATGATTAAAGTAAATTATCAGTTTTCATTGTCAAGGTTTCGGCAGATACAATGTATGTATGTATTATATGTATAGCCTATCAATCATAGCACAACATGGATGGCTTTTGAAACTGAGGGACAGAAATTTTATGTTATGACCTTGGTTTTAAATTGCTTCTTTTACAGACTTATTGGTAACTAAGGGAATACCTTTTAAGAGTGGCTTTTAATTGAACAAGAGTTTGTCTCGACTAGAAGTACTAAACGCACCCTAAAAAGGTTTTACGTTAGTTACACGTAACACTGTATACTCGTATTTCATCTAAGTTATTATAGTCTAACTTCATTCCGGAGAAAAAATTAAAACAATGAAATATGACTTCTTTAATTAATTTAAGTAATTTACCGCTTTATACACTAAATACACTAGATACACGGTTGTTGAAAGTAGAGTCATTATGAATTACATTATATAAAACAAATAGCAGATCGTCCCGGCTCCGCACGGGCTTAAAATAATAGATTATTTTAAATAATAGTAGTTTCTCTTTGCAACTTCTAGGTTGCTAACAAAATATAGCCTATGCCATTTTCTAACGTTTGAATACATAGAAGTGGCCGCTATGTTTTACATAAAAAGCAAACCACAGAAGTTTGTTTGTATTTCAAGTGTAATGTAGTTAGTTTTAAGTTTCTGATGTTAATTTAAAAAATATATAGTATATATTTCACAAAAAGATCTCAAAAATATTATTTTTAATTACGATATAAATTTTACAATCACGTAACATTATTTTTTAATAGTTCAAATGTTAAACTTAATTAATTAATCCTTTGAGAATAAATTCTATCTTGACTATGTTTTGAATAATACAAAATCATTGTTATAATTTTTTCTCCCGAATCGAAAATCAGACGAGATGCCTTCACCAATAAAAAAATCCTTTTTGACGCCGTTAAACAAATAACTTTTTTCTAGATTTGTTCGCGTTTTTGGCAAGAAAATGAAGCCGATGAAATCAAAAGGTATTACTTAAATTAAAAAAATTAAAAGCACAATATGTTGTACATGCATAAGTTCTTTTAAGTAAATAATTATACTTATATTCTGTTTCTTATAACATGAAATAACAAATACAAGTAAATCTATATGTATAGTCAGTCATACACGCCGTATATTCTTACGGTAATAAATACACGTTGTTTGTTTATTATTGTTGAGGGCATCCGCCATAGCGGTACGTTTTCGACTTGTCATCGTGCACTCGTCATATTGTCATTAATATAATTGTCAAGCTCTTCATATAAGCCTGTGAACGCCTTTGTTATTATAAGATGTTCGCCGCAGATGCCTTTTTAATCGTACTTGCATATCTAGCCGTATCAAATGTCATGTATTTTTACAACGTCCTAAGCTTCGGCCAATCCGGCACGTTCAGCTCGCGCCGGGGTGACATTCACGGTGACCGACCAATCAGCGGTGACGTGTTCACATCTACGCGTCCTCTGATTGGTCAGTCATCGTGCACGCAACTGCGGACGAGATCTGAACGCGTTAGTTTGGCCGAGGCTCTAAGTATACGTAGGATATCGGCTGAGCATTTGTAAGTTGGCTCGATTTAGTAGTGGATGTTCTTGCCACTAGTATAAGTACAATTGTTAGTATGTCGGTTTATGTCAGTTTAATATCCATCGCAATATATATAATACTCTATTAACACATATACTCAGGTCACGCGCTTTTTACAAGTACGTGATAACTTATATCACTAAGAAGAATTGTTCGCCATATCCAAGCTCGCAATGTTCTACACTTATTGGATATATTTTCATCCCTCCTCTATGATAACGTTTACTTATTTATTTTATTGATTTAATTATTTTTGTTAGAATAGTTTTCTAAAATTTTTTTGGTGTTTGGAAACTAACAATTTTAATACAACGATATATTTTGAAGGCGTTAAGGTGTCGAGGTCCTTATTTGCCGAGTTAATTGGACATTTAGGACGTTGAAGGTATTAAATGAACTTTAATACTTTAATAAAGTTGCTCGTTCTATTGTGGATCGAGAAACAGAGAAAAATAATTGAAATAAATGGTTGGCTGCCTGTATCAGTTTGTTTAAATGGATGTAGCAAAAGAAAACGTCGTGCGCCGTATTAAGAGGTGTGGGTTCAGTGCGAACTGTCTTTGAAACCACACTGTTTTTTTGTATATTTAAATAAATTATTACTCGAAAGAAGCAGAATAATACAATTTCATTCATCGATCAAATTGTATAGTTACGGGAAGTCTTTTCCATGATCATATAGGTGTTCAATAGAAGACGTCGCACGTCGCTTGATCTTGCATTATGTGTCTTTAACATACCTTCAAAACAATCGTTTTTTTTCTAAGAAACTTAAACACAGAATCGATATAATTATACAATTACACAGGTGACTAAAGCATAAATCTTTAATGGCGATTTTAGTGACACTAGACAAATAATCTCTGTTTCAGAAATCTTACAAAGACGCGAAAGAAATCAGCCTTCTATAGAATAAAAGTAGTTTGTCTAGACGTACTACATTCTCCCTTAAAAGGCTTAGGCGTTAGTTACTAGTAACCCTATATTGTTATGGGAATGTCAGAGGTTTTGTGTCGTTTGAGGAGGTTACACTATGTTGTATGTATAAGTGAAAATGTACAGACATCCTCTAATGCGTCTTCAAAGTTATAACTCATATATTTATGTAGATTATAATCAGATGTCCTTTTGCTTTCACTTTTTAACAACGTGTCTAAATTTTGATGTATTTGTATATACCTATTTTGGAATGTTAGGGTTGACTATCAGACGCAGCGAACTAGAATAAGTAACTCCATACAATTTCCGCTTAGAATTTGAATCCATCTACGCACACAATTATATTGCTTTCCCATCGAAACACACACACAAAGCTTGCACGCGATTGGTCGCATCAAGGTCACGCCACTGATACTAGCCGCGCGGGTAGCTGTTTTGCCCCGCCCACCGCGATATTTCACGCATGATCATTTTATCGGCCAAGTTACTATTCTATTTATTCTAGCTCGCTGATCAGACGTCATCTCCACACACAGTTCTACGAGTACTGTGCGGGTAGCCCCACAGTCTGAAAGTAGTTTCAGACTTCCTCTAATGTACCTCATTCCTTATTTTATTCTTTCTTGTCACTCCACTAATCCATCTTAACATTCGCATCTCTGCCGCATGCACTTCTCTTTCATACCTTACTTTGGTTGCCCAACACTCTGATCCTTACAGTACGACAGGTGTAATGAAATACCTAGCTGTAATGTGTGAATAAAATATACTGGTCAAACAAAGTAATGGTACCGAATACCCGATGTGGAGTACCAGGTTATCAATGCGTTTCATCGAACTAAATTGGTTTCGTTTTTGTATTTTCTGTAAATGAAAGTAGTGTTCGCTATGTAGTTGAATCGCACTGTACATCAAATATATCTGTGTAATATGTAATGACCAATGAAAAGGTTCATCGCTTTATAATAATTATTTTCGCGCTGAAGCTAAAACTGTGTGAATATGTTAACAATGTTCTGATAAAATGACAACACTATTTTTTCAAAAATGTTGTTTAATTATAATAATAATAATGATGATGATAAAAAAGCAGGAGTCGATTTTATGTCGTCTCGGCTATTCGCTGTTATTGTTATTCGAATAATGAATTAGAAATTTGTTTAGTTTGATTTCAATTGAATTAGTTATTTAATTTTGTAAACTGTAAGTTTAAAATGTATTTTGTTTTAAATGAATTATTTTTCTTCCATGTGATTTAAGAAAGTGGCAATATAATTAATTATGCATTAAAGCAATATGAAATTAAAAATTTGTATTTTATTGAAAATGTGATTAGAATACCCTTCTAAAGTCTGGCAATTGATTGGTCAAATGTAAGTGTTTCATTGGACAAAACCATGTCGAACAATTAAAAATTGATAATCGAATTCAATTTAAATATATTGAACCAATTTCGATTATATTTATATGGGATCATAAGGTAAGTTAATAATGATTAGAGGATTTTCAAAATCGATTTATACGTATAATATTGATATAGTTTTTTGTTGAGTTATGAGATTACAAACTAAAAATAATGCCTTTGTGTCAGACGTACCATTGATTTGTACCATTAATGGTACAAGTGCAGTCAAGATGAGACTTTACTGCATCATTAGGCATTATTTTTAACCGATGTCGGGGATGTCAACACACACAAACACGAGACGAGATGAATTCACGATGCTGAACAATTGTTTCACCGCGGGAATCGAACCCGTATTCTCCCGTTTCCCAGTGTGAAGTATAACCCACTTGTGCCGTTTGTGGCACATTGTAAATAATTTTGTGATGACACTTTTTATTTTGACTTGTACTTACTTTATTTAGACGACCTCGTTGGCGTAAGGGTTGCCCTGCCGGACTGCCATCCAGAAGGTTCCGGGTTCGATTCCCGGCCCGGCCAACATCTTTGTGCTTAACTAAATTTGTTGGCTGTGGGCCTGGGTGTTAAATATGTATCTATATAAAATATGTATGTATATATGTATATGTAGTATATCAGTTGTGTTAGCAACCATAACACGAACTAGAAATGGTTCAGTATGGAGTTAACCAGCCGTGTGTGAAATGTGTCCTATATTTAATTTAATTTATTTAATTAATTAATAATTAATTAATTTAATTAACTATGCCCAAAGAGAGATCTATCTATATATAAAAGAGTTAATCTATCTATCATCAATTGCAAATGGTATTTTTTTAGACTGGGACTGCAGGACAGACGGAGAACGAAGTCTTAGTAACAGGATTCCGATGATATACACTCTTTGGTACCGAACCGAGTCGATATGGTATTTTTTAGAATTTATCGACCTTTCAAAGCTAAGATACTATACATCCCTACTAGATGCAGGTAATTATTATTCGGTTCAGTGTTCCGGAATCTCGGAGCGGTGACATTTTTCCTTGCGCTAAAAGGGTTCAACTCTTTGAAAAGTTATAATGACTGTTTTAATCCCGAGCAGCGCCTGAACCTTTCCTAACTAACGTCTGGATTTTATACTTCACCAACTTTTATACTCGAGATTATCAGTTTAGCTGCTAGTTAAATATTTTCCTGTTCACTGCAGCGTGGCTTTGAATGATTGGCTATATTCTTCATATCAGTCCAGCGCAAATTGGTAAGAAACAATTTTAATGATGATATTTTGAAAACACTGAGGACAAAATTAACGCTAGAAAAGCATAAGAAGCTATATTCTTCATGTCAGTGCAGCGCAAATTGTGGTCTAGCGAAGTGTTTGAAGTGATGGGGAAACCTATAATAAATTGTACTTAAAATACAAGTGGCGCCATCTATCGCAAACCGCTAGAACTGCATACGCAAAGACTTTGTTGAGCTGTCGACGATCATTGAACTCCTAACTGTTTAACTAAAGAGTAACAAGAAACGTCGCTAGATGTCACTACTGGTACTGTACTTGTTCTTTGATTTATGGAAGCAATGATGAAAATTTAGCAAAATATACAAGACGACCTAAAACCCAGAAACAAGGTATAAAACAGAATATGAATGATTTGGAGAAAAATATTGGGTGAACATAAAAAAATAATAATTTATAAACAGTTATATATATAAAAGAAAAAGATTCTATACATATCATAGACGATTAATAATATTGAAAACGTAACCGTCTAAAACAATATTTAAATATATCTAATGTCTTGAACCAATTTTGGTAAGTTTAATATTTTACACTAATGTATGAATATTATAGGGACCGGCTTTAATGCTAGTCTTAGAACAAATACAGTGTAAACTCTATAAAACGACTGTGAAGGGACTGTGCATTTTATGGCGTTATCTCAGGGCGTTATATAGAGTGGTCGATAAAATGAGAGAATAAAGAAGAATTTGTTCGACTGATAGCAATCTGTGTACCCACCGCGCAGAAACTTTAGAAAATCCAAGTTCATTGACTATGACGTTTTGTGTTCGTTCATACGAGATACCAATTATGGTTGTTCGCTAGCATGCTGCAAGTGCTCATATGCCGCTAGATGGCGTTAAATAGGTATAAGTTAGTTATATTCATCCCAGCAGCCCAAGTGATTTCTTTTGTAACTTCAGAATCGGTTCGCGAAATCTACTGTTAATGTATTATTTTTAAGGCTCATCACAAAACAACATATATTAAGCGTTGATAGCAAAAATTTACAAAAAGCCATATAAAACCCATATCTACTATCATCTATTCTGTGACGATGCGGCTACACTCACACTAGCATTGACAATTTTTTTTGTCACTTGAACTTCAGCATATTTGAATATGGATGCCAATTTCGAACGCTCAATTGTCGATTATATAGCTCGTTCGTAGAG
The DNA here is from genome assembly GCA_035578125.1 of Mellilla xanthometata. Lineage (NCBI taxonomy): Eukaryota > Metazoa > Arthropoda > Insecta > Lepidoptera > Geometridae > Mellilla > Mellilla xanthometata. The sequence continues at coordinate 3,032,494 of JAPUBQ010000003.1, forward strand.
GAAGCATTTTTGGAACATGAAATATTTTTATGATTTGAATTGACCATGGTTCGAATCTCATGAATTGTTCTTGCTATTTTATTTTGTTTGAAACTTTTTTTTTGAAGGAAAATTATGAGAAAGAATATATTTTCAATAGGTTTCGTTTTCGTGTATATAATATTCATAGCGCATACCTTCAAACCTCAAACGAAATTAGAAAAGTAAAAATCTATAGGGTACATGATATAAGTAACAAGAAAAAACTTTTCTCACGAATCATCTAACATATTGCATGAAACAGTTGTATTTTTCGCATGATTCCAAAATGTAAGCCCTTTCATTTGGGAAAGTTGCGAATAATATCATATCCAATATTTTGTATTCGCGGACATGCGAATACCATCATACATAGCTAAGAACATCAAAACCGGAGCTAGACACATATGTACCTTCTACATACAGTGCGTGCGTGGGGTGCCAAAATCTGATAAAGCTACGTATCCAGAGACCTTTTATTGATGAAACCTAATTTTTACTCTATCTTATCAGCTTCAAGTCTAATGATCAGAAAAGTAAATAATTACATATTATCAGGGAATTTATATTTATTAGACTTACAATTTTAGCTACATTTGAAATAAAAAAAACTGTTATTTATTATTCTAAGGTAAGAGGCCTGTCGAAATCTTAGTTATAATAAATGTACATCTGGCAGTTTACATGTATCGTTGATATAATTATACACTAGTGGCCCGTCCCGGCTTAGCACGGGCATAAAAAAAATTGAATTCTAGGAGATATGTTTGAAAGTCGTTCAGATGTGTAATATGTTATTCGTTACAAACAAACATTTAAATTTTATCGCATTATAATTTTGACATAGATTAAAGTTTTTTTTTGTATTTATGGGTTCCGCTGCTCTCAAGACATACTAAACGACACCCGCCACAACTAACTTTTCTTAGCGCATGCGATGAAACAAATTTTTTACTCTTTTTTATACCTTGTGTTACATTACTGGAGTCTTAATAAGAATTTCTTACCCTTTGCAACAAAATATAATGCCTATGTCATTTGGGGATAATGTAACTTCCCAACGGTGTAAGAATTTTTAATTTTAGTCCAATAGTTTCGGAGCCTATTCGCGTCAAAAAAACATAAAAACATCCAAACAAACAAACAAACAAGCCTTTTGTAATTATGAGATTGTTAAAGATATTGATAGGTAAACAAAAGACGTAGGTATAAAAATTTGATATAATTGGCCAAGTACGAACCGGGCTCGCGCGTGAAGGGTTCCGTACCATTATTAAAATATGGCGAAAAAACATGTTTTTTGTATGGGAACCCCATATCAAACATTCATTTTATTTTGAAAGAAAGAAAGAGAGAAATCATGAAAGAATCTACCAAGTGTCATTGTAAAGATAGAGTAAAAAGAGGTAATACGTAGCTTAATATTCTGTAGAATTCTTTAGTGTCCTGTTATCGTTATTGATATTGAGCAAAAATACAAAATATAGCACGTCTTTTAAGGTACACTTTAAAAACGTGTCATCCACCCTTTATATTTGTATATTTTCTGTTTTTAGTATTTGTTGTTATAGCGTATCTAGTACTTGTATACTCTTGGGTTATAACGGCAACGGAAACAAATAATTTGTGAAACTTTCAGCTATCAAAGTGTATAAGAAACAGCCTGGTGACAGAAAGACAGACAACGAATATTTTGTAAAAGGCATTCGTTTTTATCTTTTAAGTACAGAAAAGATCGCAGTAGTATATTAATTTCATTCTTAGGGTACCTAACCCTAAAAATTATTGCTGCAATATAAATACGTTTTTTTAAGTATGTCAAATATGACAAACTGACATTGACATAACTAAATTTCATTCAAATAATCAAACAAAATTATACATATTTTAAATTTTTAATTCTATTACGATACTTAATATAAAAATAGCAATAATTTATTTAAAAATAATAAATAAATTTCATCAAACTCTTTAACAATACTGTTTTTGATCCTGCCATCTATCGGAATTTTGTTGATTTATTACTACGGATGGTAAGCTTGGGTTCATGTTTGGCAGAGAGAATGACACTAACGGAAACGGAAACTAACAATGTATACGTATACATGTCACCAACTTAGCTGTTCAGGTGGCCAAAATTGGAATTACAAGTTCGACAGCACTCTTAGGTGGCAACAAATCTCCACTAGCGACACTGTCAACTGAACAGCTAAGTTGTTGCACTGCACTCATACATGTGTATTTTGCTGGAAAAAATCACGCTGATATATCTGTTTTGCGATAAAAAATGTATAATATTACCTATTTCGCGCCCCAATTAGACCATTTTAAGTTTATGTTAAGTGATTACTATTTAAAAATCTTAGAGGAAATGGTTGCCAGTCTGAGAAGCATTTAGTATGGGGCTCGGAAAGCCTTATAAAAATACCAATAATAAAAAAAAAATGGTTGCCTGTAAAGTCGGTATTACGGGCGAAGATTTTACGTGACAACGTCTGCCGCGTGCTGCGCGCGCGGCAGACCGATCATAGTTGAGTGGGAGAGAGACGCAAGGCATTCGGCGGGCCTCTCTCTCGTTCGGTGACTCATCGTAACGTTACCGGGCGTTACACTTTTTCATAAGTGACTCCCAGCCGCAACCTAATTTAAGACGTTGTCACGTCAAAATTATAAAAATTGATCATCAGGGAAATTGAAGGCATAGTGCCTGTAATCAATTTCCGAGCTGTCAATATTAGATCATACATTTTTCTGATGTTGTCTTCAGTCGTAGATGTCATAGACCGGCCAGAGCGAGAGTCATCTTCAATACTCTCTTGTCCGCGTTAGAATTCAGCAAGCCACTTTTTCACAGTCGTAACGATGGAGCAGATTTCCCCAATATCGTCGGCACATATTCGTGAATCTCTTTTGGAGTAATTTTTAAACAAATCAAATAAAAATAAATAAATAAATATTAGGGCACATTCACACACGGCTGGTTAGCCCCATACTGAACCATTTCCAGCTCGTATTATGGTTGCTAACACAACTGATATATTAAATATACATACATACATAGTGTACCTATATAAATACATATTCAACACCCAGACCCACAGCCAACAAATTTAGTTAAGCACAAAGATGTTGACCGGGCCGGGAATCGAACCCGGAACCTTCTGATTAGCAGTTCGGCATGGTAACCTTTACGGCAACGAGGTCGTCAAAAAAAAAACAGTTATATAATGACCGCACGTTGCTCAATTTTCTCCATTATTTGCACAAAGGCTCACAAAATTCAGCCTAATTTAAATACAGTTCATGCTATTGAGACAGAATTTTACAATTTGACTACCAGAGTTGTGACGACAACCAGTTACATTAAAATAATTTAAGTATTTATGTATTAGGCCGCGAACTCTTCAATCCGTGCTCGTACGTTTGTTGTATAGGATTAAATAAAAATAAAATAAATCTTCAAGGAGGGCTTACACAACAAACGTGTATTATTTGCCAGTTACTTAAGATAATGGTACGGAACCCCTCATTCACGAGCCCGACCCGTACTTGGCTAATTATTTGTTAATATATTTATAAATTAATTCATAACTTTATTTAAAAACTACTATAATGACTGAGGCAGCGTGCCCAACATGTTGGCAGCATAGCCGCGCTGAATGACAATGATACGTTGGGCTAAGGATATCCCAACATTTTGGTCATGTGTCTTTTTTGTTTATACAGTTATATACACAAAGCATTTGACCAGCAGGGGCGTAACTACAAGAGTTAGTTAGCGTCATTCTGGCTAATTGGAATAACTGGCTCTCAAGAAGGCTGCCGGAACACACTGTTAGGAGCTTGGCGACAGATTTTTCTACTTGAGGGTAGCCAGCGGCAAGCGCGGGAAAATACTTTACCACCATACTGCCCTCCCGAACCTAAAGTGCAGTAATAGGAAAAACACGATTTTGAGAAAACCGTGCGGAAAGAGTAGAAACTACAAAAAAAATGTCTGAAGAAGTAAATTCATGAAATCTTTAATACGAAGTGAAACTAAACGAATTATTTTTTGTGTTGTTACATTATTTTTGTTTTAAAATACAATAATTATAGCCATTAAGTTTTTTTGGCCTCTCTTACTACAAGTAGTAAAAAACCAAAAAAATGTATAAAAAACTCATTAAAATGCATTAAATTCTCCTATTACTGCACTTTTTTAAAATATACCTTTGATTTTACTTATTAAAGTGCATTACATTGGTTATTTGCAGTGAAAGAAAACTACCTTTAAATTTAATGTTTTTCCACTAATTAGAAGCACCATTAAACTTAAATACTACTTATAATACTAAAATAGTTTAGTATTATAAGTAGTATTACTTATAAACCAAATATACTTAAAAAAAAATACTTCTACTGTTATTTAAAAAAAAATATCAATTTCATTTGTAGGTTTTTAAAATGCGGTTTCAGAATATTAATTAGCTTAAAACTACTAAAAAGTCTATTACTGCGGTTTAGGCTCGGGTGGGCAGCATACCAACTCACTCTTTTCTGTTTCAGTTTATTTATTTCGTGCAAAAGAATACTTCACAGCCCATTGTCTCAATTTCGAACTGAATGAAAGCATATTTAAAACAGAACCAAAATAAAAAATTAAATGGGTTGTGGCCGTAGATGTAGCACGTTGATCTAGAAGATAGGTAGTATGTGTATCTAGAAAAAAATCTGTTCACTCGCCTTTAATATTTCTCAGGAAGCAAAGAAGGAGGCAATCCATTCTATCGAAGATGGCGCTCGTAATGCGTCGAAACCCGTTGAACGTACATAAATCCAAAGTTTTTTAAGTAAGTTTGACCATTTGTTCGTGCAAATAATCCATTCCATTCTTTACCATTACGCACGTGAAGCCAAATCGTTGCGTAGGTACGGAATTTAGGAATCTCCACAAGGAAAGGATAAGGCCGATTTTTTTTTACTCAGAATAGGTCATTGCTTGGCCACAATTCACCTGATGGTAAGTTATATTGAGGTCTACGGTGGATCGCGCTCACCTATAAGAAACAGTTTCACTCTCGCCTTGAAAATCGCTAGATTGTAGACATTGGCAAACAGAGAATTTGGCAAGAAATTCCAAAGTTTGGCGGTTCGGACAACAAAGGTGGAGGCAAAACGCTTTGTGCGTGCCTTGGGAACCCCAACCGTAAACCGATGCCGCCTTGGCGTTTCCCTTCTCGTCCAATAGTGAAAGGGGGCGGGAGGAATCACATCATGTAATTCAGTCGCACACTCGCCGAAATGCAACCGATAGAAGACCGACAGACTGGCAACAATGCGGCTGTTACTGTAGTGGAAGGGTGAAGGAGCGATGAGATAGTGCAACTCTTGCGCACACTCACAGAAGTCCAAATCTGTAAAAAATTACAGGCAAGTAAATTTGCGCTGGTGTTCGAGACTAGTCAGCTACTTTGCGGCTAACCGCTGGTTGTCGACAAACCGTAGCTCGTCGATCTGCCGATTCCAAACTTTTCATCTGATACTTGGCCGTCATAAATTTGGCTGCAATATTCAATACACGACCGGACTTGAGCTTTATATAAGAGCAAAGGCTGGTCCAGCGTGGCGTGAAGTATCGCTTCACAGTTATTAAGTCGGTCCGTGTGTTAAATATCTATCTATATAAAGTATTTACGTATGTATAGGTAGTATATCAGTTTTGTTAGGATCCATAATACAAACTAGAAATTGTTTAGTATGGGGCTAACCAGCCGTGTATGAATTATGTAAAAAAAAAATCACAGTGTTCTTTTTTTACGACATATTTCATACACGTGTTAGGCTATGCAAAGTTCTTTACTTGCTATTTATGCGTAGCTGTGGAGGTAAACTCCAAGGTTATACAAATTTACATTAAATAATGCCAATAAATTCAGCTCTCAGCAAGGACAGTTGGCAAAGATTTGCGTATGCATAGAAACTTCGAACATTTTGCTCGCGCACTTTATACATTTTTATTCGTTACAAGGCTCAATACAAGATATTCGTTGCTATTAAGTCTTATAACGGTTGGCCCAAAACCGTGAGTCTCCCAAGTCAGCATGACTCATCGGCTCTTTCAACACCAGAGCTTAGCCACTTACCTCATACGAAGAAGAGTATGTCCCCCAAGACTGGTAATCAAAATCAAAATCAAATCATTTATTAACCTTGCGGCATTGCGCCGTACTGTGCAAGTCAATTTACAATTGTTGAATATTAAAATTTAATTTATACAGACATGCCTAGCCTAGAATATAATAGATAGTCAAATCACAAATTACAATGTCAAATTACAAATTATAATGTCAAATCATAAATTACTATGTCATTCTTAGAAAACTATCTTATGGCTAGCGTCATTACTATTGTCAATATTGGTAGGTATGTTTGTTAAAATAAAATTATGAAAATGAACATTCTGTCAGTTGCTATGTCATGGGAATAGAATGGATTCCTTACAAAAAAAAAATCTCTCTAAACTTGACAGTCGGCAGTTCTACTATTGAAAGCGGGAGCTTATTAAACATGAATATTTTATTGTACAACCCTTGTTTTTGAGTTTTGGCAAAATGGCCCGGGAGTTTCAAATGAACCACCTAAATTATATTTCGAATTCGAAGCTAAGCAGTCCTTCGCGTCATACACTTCTAATAAACAATTATAAATATATAAACAAATCACTGTCATAATCTTGTTATTTTTAAAACGATGTCTAATTGAAGCCATCTTCCTTAATCCCAACATAGTCCGTATAGATCGTTTTTTGGCTCGCAATACAATCTATTCAATTCTTCCAATAATATATTCAATAATATCCAATTCTTCATATCGGTTCCATTGCCCCACACAGTAATGGCGTATCTTAATCTGGATTGGACCTGGGCAAAGTAAGTCTGAGTTTAATTAACGCGTAACTAGCACTTGAGATTTTATTACTTACACAATGTTTTTATACATACATATGTGCAGAATGAGTTACGGTGTAGTCAACAGTGTAACCTAAAATACAGTCTCTTTTTGTCCTATCTCTCCTGTGCATCCTTTCATGGATTGGTAATGCATTATAACAGATTTCTTAGGGTTCCGTACCTAAAAGGTAAAAACGGGACCCTATTACTAAGACTCCGCTGTCTGTCTGTCTGTCTCCAGGCTATATCTCTGAAACCGTTATAGCGAGAAAGCTGAAACTTTCACAAGATATGTATTTCTCGTGCCACTATAACAACAAATACTAAAAATAAAAAAATAAGTTATTAAGGGGGGTCCCCATACAATAAACGTGTTTTTTTCGCATTTTTTTTGCTATATATCAATAACGGTATCTGCTAGATACTTAAAATTTTCAGAAAATATATAAACGTATATTAGCTATCAAAATAAATTATAAAATTTAAATAAAATACATATAAGAGGGGGGCTCCCATACAACGAACATACGAGGGTGGATTAGAAAACTTCGCAGATAAATACTTAAACTATTTTAAGGTAACCATGACAACCATGTCACTACTCTGCTTATAAAATTGACAATTTCTATCCCAATTGACTGTATTTAAATTAGGCTGCATTTTGTGAGCCATCGTGCAGCGTTTTTAAATAATTAAATTAATTAAAAAATAATATTTAAGGAAGGAGGCCTCCCATACCACAATGGTACGGAACCCTTCATGTGCGAGTGCAACTCGCACTTGGTGGCTAATTATTCAGTATTGAGTATGAACCCATTGGAACTAAACCATTCTTTTAGAATATTTTGTACGTCATCTACATGAGTATCTAAAGCGTCTACATGATGAAAGTTCTACATGAGTATCATCTGCAAATTAGTTTATATAATTATGTCCAGTCTGGCATTACATTCACTATGTGTGGTATTTAAGACACTGGCAAGTATCGCCACTGCCAATGATAATAGCCACTGATATCAGTGGCAATAGATACAACAATTATGCGACATGTAGACAATCTAAAATATTATTTATTCTTTATTCTATCTGTATGTCAGTCTGTCTACAGCATAAATAATAAATTACAAAGAAGACTACTGTTTATTATTTCATAGAATCCGTCACAATCAATTTGCTAAAATACTTGAAATTAGTTTGATCGAAGTAGGCCATTTTACAAATAGCGTTCAAATTAATATAATTTTTAGTATCGATTTTCCAATGATGAGATAGGCTAAGATCGGATGAATAGATCTTTTAACAAGTGTTTCATATTGATTAATCTAATAGGTGCCAAAATTGGTATAAATATTCTTTAGACTCTAAACAGTCTAAAATCTTTTTATTCTAAATATTTTTAAACATTAATTTTAATTTTTTAACTTTAATTTGGTAAAACTTTCAGCAGAGCCCATTTCATCGCCATAACATAGAAATTAATTCAAAGATATTATTTGTAAATTTTTTTATGTACATACTAATCATCTTGATATTTTTATATACATCTTAATTTTTACCCCAGAAGAATGAAGTTCCGAAATATTATTAATAATAAGTAAGTAATGTCTTCTTAAGTCCTGTAAAATATAATTATTTATAATATTTGTAAATTATGTTTTAGATTAAAAAAACTATTTTAACAATAATAATACAAATTATGTTTTTGATGACTTAAATTAACATTCAGAATATTTTTCAAACTCTCGACACCAGAGTTTGGCAACTCAGCTCATACGGAAAAGGCGAAATATATAGAAGAAAAAGTATATTGCTCGGATACATGATAACTGGCAAAGGCACATATTTTGCAACACAAAACCTCGACCGATTTAACGAAAATAACCAAATTGAATTCGGCTTCAATTTATTTAAAGAGACAAAGGGGTTTCGTGTGGATTACGAAGTTTTCAATAAAGTATTCATGTATGCTGTCTCATTTTTATGGGCCGATGTTTTTCTTGGTTTCCTTTGTTTCTGTATGTAGCACGACTAACTCAGATGATCTGACACGGTTGCCAAAGATATGCGTACATATTTACAGTTAGGGTCACACGAGTTGCCTTCTTCTTTTCTTTGTGGCGATAAAAGCATATTAATAGAAATAAAAATGGCCAAGCGAGAGTCGGGCTCGCGCATGAAGGTTTTCAAATTCAAATTCAAATTCAAATTCATTTATTTTTGTGACTGGAAAGAACTTAGGTACACAAATAACAATACACATAAAAAACATTTCCGATCACAAGCCGGCCTCAACTCAGCATGTGCTGGCTGCAGGCAACCAGCGCTGATCTTCCGTTGAGACCGACGGGTGACGACACGAACGTCGAGAAAACAGAGAAAAGAAACTATAAAATAGGAATATAAAAATATAAAATAATAAAAATAGGTTGAAAATAGGTGAACAATAACAAATCAAACAAGAACAGCACTAAAAACAATATACAAGAAAATTAAAAAAATTAAAAAAACACAGGTCATATACACATATTTCAGGGTAACAATATTAAGCATAATAATTATGTATAAATTATGGGCGGATTATATTGCGCTAGTGTCATTGCGGAGAGGTGCTTCGTCTTTTTGATGCTTAAATATATATTGCCTCAATTTACATTTAAAACCATACAAGCAATGCAGATTCCTAATCGGGGGCGGGATATTGTTCCAACACTTGGTGGCCGCGTACCGGAAGCTCCCCCTGAAAGCCGCGGAGCTATGCCGCTCAGTGACGAGCTGTGTAGAGCAAGGCCGTCGACTACGCTGACCGCACTTCCACGAAAGCTTCTTAAACAAATAGCTTGGTTCTTTGTATTTCATGATCCCGAACATTAAACACGCCAAATGGAGCTTGCGACGGTGCCGCATTTTTAATATTGCATGCTCATTTAGATATGGGGTCACGTGAGACCTGAACGGAATTTCAAAATTAAAACGCGCGCAAGCATTTTGTACCCGTTGTACTAGCTTTTTGGTTTTCTCAAGGATTCGTGGTCCAGTGACTGTGTCCATGTAATTCAACTTAGACAAAACAAGTGACTCCGTCAACTGCTTGCGTAGAGTTACACTTAAATATGGCCTCATTCTATATAGAACTTTTAACCTATAAAAGCAGTCTCTGACACATAGACTCACGTGCTTTTCAAAGCGAAGATTACAGTCTATGAAAAGCCCCAAGTTTCTTGCTTCATAAACCCTTTCAACGGGCTCTCCCATAAGCTCAACACATTTCATCGTAGGACTAAGACTATCTAGCTGGTGCCTGCTGCCAAAAATCATGAATTTAGTTTTCAAGGGATTTAACAAAAGACAGTTCTTAGCAGACCAATCTGATATTCTAGCCAAGTCCTCATTTAATTTACTTATTGCATCTGTAATATCAGCTGGCTTACACGATATATACACCTGAATATCATCCGCGTAGATGTGAAATTTGCAGTGCTTTATATGAGTAGTTATATCAGCTGTATACAACGTAAAAAGGATTGGCCCCAAAATTGATCCTTGTGGGACTCCCCTACTGACTTGAATAATGTCAGATACTGTTTGGGAACCACCATCAAGTAGTAATTTCACACATTGAGAGCGATTATTTAAGTAACTGTCAAACCATTTGATAGCCTTATGATCAAAGCCGTAATAATGTAGCTTAGCTAAAAGGAGGGAAATATTAATACAATCGAAAGCTCTAGAAAAGTCAAGCAACACTAAAATCGTACACATTCCCCTGTCCTGAGCAATTAGAATATTATCTGTTACGTCAAGTAACGCAGTAACAGTACTTCGCCCTTTTCTAAAGCCCGATTGTACAGAAGGTAAGATATTATTTATTTCAAGATAGTCTGTCAACTGAGAACAAACTGCCTTTTCTAGAATCTTAGATAAACATGGCAAAATACTTATAGGCCTAAGATCCTTCAATTCAACCGGATTATTGTTCTTCGGTAATGGTTGTACTATGGCATGTTTCCAAATGCTAGGAAACACCTGTGTAGATATTGATGTATTTAAAATTGATCGAAGTATATCAAAAGTTTCAGGAAATGTCAGTAATAACATGTCTAAAGTAATAAAGTCACAACCCTCAGCATTAGATTTTAAACATTTAACTATTTTAATCAAACTGTCTAAACTGATTTGCTCTATATGAAAAACCGCGTCAGTAAATCGATTATACACAAAAAATGTCATATGAGATATGGTCGTACCCGCGGCACCAGGCAAACTCAAAAAATGATTATTAATAAGATTCGGGTCTCTAAAATTAGGTGGTAATTCAATATTATTTTTAGGTAGTACAGTACTCTTCAAATTTTTCCAAAGCTTTTTCGGGTTACGAATATTATTGTTAATATTATGTTTAAAATATGCAATCTTTTCTTGTTTTATAGCTTTATTTACTGTACTTTTTAAATCCTGAAAATATTTTTTTTTGCTCTCTATTTTATTTCTATGATATTCTGAGGCGGCTTGATCACGAAGCCTCATCATGACTTTGATGGTATCCGTGATCCAAGGATAAGAACGATCTTTAAGAACGACTGTTTTGAAAGGTGCATGTAAATCAAATAAAAATACAACATATTGGTTAAATAAGGTAAGCATATCGTTAACATCTGTATGTTGAGCTATGAGATCCCATCGAATAGCTTGCAAGTCACAGTTAAAGTTATCTAAGCCGATGTGTTTAATAGGTCTATAAGTAATATATCGAGGGGCAATTCTAGCACGTTTTAAGTTGAATTCACAGGACACTAGTCGATGGCCACATAGTTTACCGACCGGATCTAGGCTAATGTTTCTTGCACGCATATCTGAGCAAACCACATCAATTAACGAACTACTATTATCTGTAAAATGAGTGGGTTCAGTAACGAGTTGCTCAAGCTTGAAACAAGAAAGGAAAGACTTAAGTTTGACAGACAGATACTGATCTAAATAATTAATATTAAAATCCCCCAGTAGTATAATATTATCGCAACCTCGAATTGAACTCACAGAGTCTGTAATTGCATCAAAGAATAAATTCATGTTTACCCACTGTGGCCTGTATGCCGTCCCAATTATTATTTTATTTCCGTTGAGGTTAACAGTAAGCCACATTTGCTCCACTACCGCATTCACCGGATCAACCGGGTGCCGCCAGAGTCGCGCGGCCATTCCCCGGCGCATATAGAAGCCCACCCCGCCGCCGCGTGTGCGATGCTGTCGCGCACGGGGAGTGTGCCGAAATTGGTAACCGGGAATTGAAGGCGCGCGCCCCTCTTCACCTGCATGCACCCACGTCTCGTTCACTGCCAAAATATCTAATCCGTTTCGCATTACCGCCGATATAATGTTGTCGTGGTTAGTACCGAGGGAACCTGCATTGTATAAACCAACAGTTAAGTTTTTAGACCCTATTATAATAATATAAACAGCACATAAAAGCGAAACACCAACAAATTCCTGGTTCAACAAATTTAAAAATTAACTTCAATAACAAATCACCTGTGCAAAATGTATATAAATTTAAAAAAATGTAATCTGTATTCAAGTGAAATCTAGTTTCAAGTAGAATTGCTTTATAGTTATAATTTCGCAAGCATCTCGTATTAATACCTGTTATTCTCAACCTATAGCTAAACATTTTTATGATTAAAATAGCACTAAACCGTACAACCACTATGCAAGTTACGCAGAGCTTTGTTGATGAGCCTCCTGACCAAATATTTTCTTTATATCTTCCTCCGACCTCACACGCAGGGACGGCTTTCCAGTGTTTTGGCGGACAAAAATGCGACCGCCTCTTGTCCAGACATATTTCCATCCACGAGCGCGGACTTCTTCGCGAGTCTTGTAAAAAACCATCTTGTTATGCCGAGTAAGACGCTCGTTCACGTAAAATTTAAGTGGTGGAGCCGCGAACCCCATGCCATCTGTCGTGAGCCCCCGGCGGACGCGCGCAGCTTGCAGGAGTGAGTCACGTAGTTGCTTACGCGCCACACGTAGCACCATCGGCCGCGGGCGCAGAATATCATACAAATATGGCAAAAAAACAGTCATGGCTGCAGAAATACGCCGTTAAGAGCTTGGCGGCAGATTTGCAACTTAAAGATGCTAGCTTGTCACCAATTAAGTTTGAGTCTTGGATTGTTTGATTTGGATTGAATATATATCTGCTGATATATATCTGAGTATTAGGACGTAATTTAGTAATGTTAACGTTTAAAGAAAAAAGATATATCTAAATAATTGGCCAAGGGCGAGTTGGACTCGCGCATGTAGTTCCTTATCATTGTTGTATGAGCGGCCCCCTAAAATATTATTTTTAAATAATTTTGTGACATATTTTTTAATTTACATAATCCAATATTCTTGAATGTACAGAAGGTCTAACAAATATTGTTAAAAATATCGAGTAATAAACTATTTACAAATTATTAGTACCTTTGTACGATTTATATATTATGTGAAAATTTTAAGTATCTAGCAGCTACCGTTATTGATATATAGGAAAAAATACGAAAAGTACACGTTTATTGTATTAGGTATAAAATTATATTTTATTTTCTTTTATTTTTAGTATTTGTTGTTATAGCGGCACGGAAAATACATATCTTGTGAAAGTTTTAGCTTTCTTGCTAATACGGTTTCTGAGAAACAGCCTGGAGACAGACAGACAGACAGCGGAGGCTTTGTAATAGGGTCCCGTTTTTACCTTTCAGGTACGGAACCAAAAAGGTTATATGTATTACAATAATAGAGAGAGTTTGCTTTGGACCTATTTATTCACTGGCCTACTAAACTACAATTATCACTATAGGAAGAACACAATGTATTACAGTGAAACCTGGTTAAGTGAGACATCAAGGGACCTGCAATGTCGTTTCACTTATAGAGGTATTCCACTTACCCAGTGTCTCAGATATACAGGTATAAATAAATATCTGTCTCATTTACAGAGAGTACCATTAATCAAAATTTGTACTTACGTACTTGGAATTACGTGTGGAATTTGTGGGTAGAATATGAATGAGTAAACAAACAATGTTATCTCAGTTACAGAGGTTTATGCATATAAAATTTGCTCGCTGTCTCAGTTATTGAGGTAACTATGATGATAAATCGAAAGAACAAATCCAAGATATAGAGGTTTACCTCGTCCCAATAACAGAGGTAATTCAGTGCCAAAGTGTTGGGATCTCAGCATGTGTTCCAGCTATGGAGGTTTCTCACTTATCCAGGTCCCACTTAACGAAGTTTCACTGTATATACAATATATTATTGTTGTACACCCGTCTATGCATTGACCGTTACATGTGTACGTTCGTACCTGCTATATTTTGATATTATTAGTATTCTTCGGTGTGATGTTGAACTTTGACAAAGCATAAAATTTTATGTAAACAATTATTTGCTTAGTGATGAGCAGGCGATAGTAAATTTGGACTTTCACTGCGCTCTCGATCGACTATTACAAAAAAAAAAATAACTAAAGACCCAAGAGCTGGCGCTTACCTCGGCCAACGTATAAGCTTGGCGATCCAGCTAGGTAATGCCGCCAGCATTTTAGGCACCTTACCCGCGGACACTGACTTAGATTTAATCTACTATTTGGAAGGTGTTTTTTTCATGGAATTATTTTATTTCGTTACCTAGTTATCTTGCAAAATAATTAAAATCATATTTAAATTTTACTTACTTGATGTGCTGATAGTACGGTTGAAGCTAATAGATTATTCATCGGACGAGATAACATGACAGGCTATTTGATATAGCTGTCATACCGACTACAATGTCGTCATTTGCATTACGTGTGAGGATCGATCGCCTGATATTTCTGTTCTCCTAGTACCGCTGGTCCTAGAACCGAAAATTCCTGGGTTAGGAGCGATAACCTTTTTATCTTGAGAACTTTTTGCGTTTTTAATTCTCTTACCCCGTCTGATGCATTGGCCCTCATGTGTGTACCTATGTGAGTATAATATATGTCGTGGCCGCATCGTAGAATTGATCATTTCATGAAATGGTTGATCATTTCGTGAAGTGTTCACGTTTCATGAAATGGCCAACTAATGATGACCAAATCATTAAACGATAAACGTTTAACGATTTGGACACCCACGTTTGACCATATCGTGAAAATGGGGTAACCATAAAATATTTAATGAAAATCCAGAACAATTGTGTTACGTACTTGTCTATTTTAGTTGTTAGGTAACCTAACCTAACCTTTTTTTTATATATACATTTCTTGAATATGAGGTATTCAGGTATTACTTTTTTATGTATATATTAAAAAAAAAAGGTCATTGAGTCGACCACCATGTCCAACACTTTTGTGAACTTCCTTCAATACATCAAAATAGGTCTCCATCGGAATTATACGAATCGTAGGATCGTCATTTCTTGAATATGAGGTATTCAGCCAGGTATTAGGTCCAGCTGGCCCTATCGTCGTAACGATTTCTTATCATTGATCTGGCCTGGGCACATCATGATATGGCCAATGGACAGTGACATATTTCATGAAATGATCGGCCATTTCATGAAATGGAAGCATTTCATGAATGGGCAATTCTACGGCCACGACATATATGCTGTTCCCGTATAAAATCGGAACTCTATGCATACATACATTCATACCTAGTATGATTGAATTCGTCATGACGTTGGACGACGTTACATGCAATTTGTATGTGCTATGTTCCAACATGGGGCTATTTTTTTTTCGCTCTAATTTTTACCGTGCTGGGATTATTAAGTACTAAAGAAAAAGGAAACGGGTACGGGGATAGGAAAGAAAAACTTGTTCTACACTGCCTTTTCTTCTTCTTTTTCTCCCTCTTCTTCTTATTGTATTCACTTCCAAATTAAAACTAACTGTAGGCCGCGCGCTGGCCCGCTTACATACCCCCCGGGCTCGACAAAATCGCATCTAAAATTTGGATTAAAAAATCAAAATAATGATTCCAATTTCAAATTCTATCTTCCTCTCGCTCATTCATCTTCCGTCCCGTACTTTCTTTTCCATTTGATCTCGAATCCTCTAAAAAGTTATTTTCTATTGCAAAAAGATAATAATAAAAATCTTTTATTTGGGTATATTGGCTTATATGCTAGATATTTTACATGTTCTGGCCGTGCACAAGGTACCCTATAGGTCCTGACTGGCACGGCTACAGAGAATATATTAATCAGTATCAATATCACCTATAACCTGTGTATATACAGTACTAAAAACAACTTACAAAAGATTATCAAAAGACAATCATAAAAAGATAAATTCGAGGCTCGAACTCGGGTATCTCAAACGAGAGGCGGAGTTTCCACGAAGTCGGCAATTCAGCCATTTGATTTAGTACTCGAAAAACTTCTACAGTTTATTCCAAGTCCGAACACAGCGATGACGTCATCACGACGCGCAAAGGCAGTAAACAATCTCTCCCATGTATTAACGATCTTCTTCTTCTTCGTATGAGCTAAGTGGCCAAGTTCTGATGTCGAGAGTTTTGAAGCCTCTCGAAGGCCTCTGACATGGCTTATTAACGATAGAAATCAATTATAAATTTAAATAAAATGAATAATTAGGAAAAGCTCCCTTAATACTAACGTTTATTTTGCCAGTCACTTTCTCTCCACTGCTGCGCATAGGCCTTCTCTACAACATGCCATTGATTAGTTATGCAAATTAATTGTGCAGCGGCCGAGATAACAAGAGAGCACATTCGATAGGTCGAGCAGTAATTATCTTACTATAGGTGTCATAGCTACTGCTATGTCTACTGCAATGTGCAATACGTGTGTGAGTCGATCGCCTCGGTGTTTCTGTTCTCCTGGTACCCGTTTATAGAAAGAGCGCATTAGAAGCTGTTTTTATTTTATTTTATGAATTATTTGTTTCTAATGCTCTAATCTCACACATCCATGCATATTGACTGACCGTTACAGTGTACCTTTGTGCGTATATATATAATATATATGTTTGTCTATCCCCTATAAAATCATGAATGGGGATGTATACTATAATAATGATATGATAGTCTTGTTTGTTATGACAATGAGCAGTGACGTTGCTTATAATTGTGTTGCTAGCCAAGTTTTAGAATGTAACAACTTATTATAAATATATTTATTAATATATTTACCAAATAAAAATAGCAGATATTTAAGGAGGACTCCCATACAAGACACGAATTTTAAAGACCATTTTTTACTCGATCTTTACTACGAAATTTTTTAGACGTTCTAAATATTCACAAGATATTTAAATATTTAGAATAATTTTTTTATAATGTTTATCATTCAGTGTAATAAAAGAATATTTCACCTGAGGTCTTCTTACATAAATGTTATTTCAGCTGTAGGTAATCAAATTATTGGATTCGTCCCAGTTTCGAGCGAATCATTCATTGACATTAAGGTTTGTAAAACAACACGAGTATTATATTTATTTAATATATTTATTAATTTTATCATTATTTACATACATTCGGCATTTATTTTTACTAACTGACTTTGAGCACCATCTGTGTGTTTAGTCGTGAACGAAAGTATTGATATTGTAGTAAGTAGATATTTGTATTCAATTCCAGTCCAATAATGCAGATCTAGTCACTAGTCATAATACTATTTGAGTGTTAGCTTCCTGCGCGTCTTCATTTAAGCTCCATCTTTCTTATATTACTTCAAACACCGCGATAAAGTGAGAAAACAGATGTATCTTCTCTTTCTTTCTCGTAGGAATAGCCAGTGTTTAAGAAATGACGTCATCAAAACTTTGCAACCAATTTACTCACTAATTGGCACGTTAAATTGTTATTTTTAAAATTTTGATATAAACTTTGTGACCTACTTAACAAATGTACCAGGCTAAATATTGGTATTCTGATCCCTGGTAATAGAAAATTAAATAATAAAAAATATGGTCTGCATCGCGGTATCAGAGTTTTTCGGTCCGTAAAGACGTGTACAAGTTATCACAATACTATACTAGAACCTAGTCGGTAAGCTCGCGGAGTGCCTCATGTTTCGGCGACGAGCGGTAGGAGGGCTGGGTTGTGCAGACCCGTGTCTGGGTGCACGACCCTCTAAATTCTAGGATAATTAGCTAATTCTGGAGGAAGTCGCCGCGTTCGGCTTACCGACTAGGTTTTTTGTATTTATTTTCGCAAAAAGAAAGCGCGTGGCGGGAATCGAATGCTCGGGGTGATCGAAACATCTGTTTAGCAGGAAACGGTTGGTCGTAGGGGTTTGAAATTTGGAGGGTGTATTTGTTTTAGTACGTAGACGCGTACTAAGGAATTTTGGAAATTCTACCCCTAAAGGGGCGAAAGGGGCTTAAACAGTTTGTATGAAACTTCTTCGTTTTTGAACTTTTAGTAACGAAAATTGATGTATGTTAATATAAAATGATAATTTAGTATACATAATTATGTAAGTATAAAATGAACATGAAGTAGATAGATAGATTGGATAATAAAAATTGGAGCAAATTATACAAATAATAAGCGACTAAAAACTCCGACTAGCGCAAGATACGTTCTGTACCATTTTCCATAAACATTTTAATTTACACTTATAAATAAGAAGCTGTTGAAGCTTCAATACAGTGTAAACTCCATGTAACGTCACTCGATTTAACGACAAACTCTCCAAAGCGTCGAAATCAATTGGCTTTTGTTGGTTCAGCTTGTATTCCATACAATGATACATTCTCTTCATTTAACGCCACCCAATGCACAGTCCTTTCAGTGTTATTATTTGTTAGAGTTTACACTGTATATGTAATGATAACTTTCTTTGCAAAACGACGTGCACACACGGAAATGAAGTGACAAGATAAATGTGCATTATCTCAGTCCATGATCGTGCGACGACACGTTTGCAAATAAAAATGCTAATGACCAATCCACTGTCCAACGATTCCTGAGTGTACGGTTAGGTAATCTCACGTGATGGAACTTTCGAGGTAATCTTATTTTATGACGAAACAGTCTATTTTCATCGAAGCTGCACGCTGGGTGAACCTACTTACGGGCTGTTTTACTAAGCGTACAGGGTAATTGAAAAACCCCCCCGTGGGGCCCCGCATTGTCGAGGCGGGGGGGCTCAGTAACCGTGGCCTGGTCACCCATGGTGAAGCCAAGAGGGTCCCTGAGGCGGGCCACTCCCTACACTTGTATTGCCAGTATGCAAGTGCTAGATGGAGTGGCACCAGTAGGTTGCGGAACCTCGTTACGGGGGGGTTTCACAACTGAGGTGGTTGCGGTGCACCATGTGCATTGCAAGGGGACTCATCCCCTGAGAAGGAGCCTCGCAGGATAGCTGAAGTGGGCGGGGTGGAGGGTTAATGCGAGGAGCGGAACCTCACCCTGCCCTTTCCGGTGAGGAGGTCATCGTGAGGTTTTAGTCGGTAGTGATGCCCTTCTGGCATCGAGCCTGACATACCGACATACCCCACCCACCTCCCCGGGTGTGGTGGGCATGCGTAAATGCATTTCCTCAGGTAAAAAAAAAGGTTAATTGAAAGATAAAGTCAAATACAAATACAAAATGATTTAATGATTTACTTATAACACCATAGTTACAAATAATATGATATTATTACAAACGTATATGATATGATCCAATGTCAATTTTCAATTCTAATTCTAGTAATTCAATGTCAAAACTTACATTTAATACATGTCACATGTTAAAAACTAAAACTAATACTAATCAAATAACCCGCCCCTGCTCGCCCCC
This sequence comes from Mellilla xanthometata, assembly GCA_035578125.1. Lineage (NCBI taxonomy): Eukaryota > Metazoa > Arthropoda > Insecta > Lepidoptera > Geometridae > Mellilla > Mellilla xanthometata. The sequence goes on from JAPUBQ010000003.1 coordinate 3,052,209, forward strand.
GGTGCAAAGGTGCCCATCACGCTCGCTGCATTACCGCGCTGAATAGCTATGGCCAACCTCTGCACCAAGAACGACCCGGAGCGGGTGTCACCGGTGATATTATATATCCTAAGTTAGCTCGTGGATAAATTTCTTCGCCTCACTGCTCCAACTAACCTACACTATCTTCAAGGCGAGAGTGAACTTATATTCAGTTCAACTATTCGCTTTACATTATTCTATTATTCAATTTCAATAATAGAATAATTAATTTTAGAATTAAAATTAATTTCTAAATTTCTCCTTCTTCTTCTTTACCATTTCCCACTAGGTGGGGTCGGCACAGCCTGTCTTTCTCTTCCACGCCACTCTATCAGCCGTCATCTCCACATTCACTCCCTTCTAATTCATATCCTCCTTCACACAATTCATCCACGTCTTCTTTGGTCTACCTGATTGAACTCTAAATTTATTAGATATTAAAAATTCATATTTAAATATGCATATAATACAAAGAGTTGGCAATTAAATTGTTGTTTACATAATTTTATCAAAAAATTACATAAATCGTTTAAGTGACATCGACAAGAAAGCAGTAAATAGAATAGCATTTTTTGTCGTACCATGTTTCACGCGGTGTTAAATGTTTACGCAAGCGCGTTAGACTAGACCACAAGGCCATGGGAGTAAATATTTTGAAAAATCTAAAAAACCCTGCTTGATAGGGCTACAGTTTTATTATTTTTAAATCAGTGTTAAGAAACGTTTAAGTTCTAAAATTCGAATACGTAAAATTGTTCTAAAAGTAATTAAGTAATACGAATTAGAAATGGTTCAGTATGGGGTTAACCAGCCGTGTGTAAAATGTGTCCTAATATTTATAAAATATTTATTAAAAAAATTAAGTGATAAAATTATGATCATCATCATCATCTTTCTTTGTCTCAACTTGTATTATTTGGCGGTGAAGGAACTATGTCCCACAACACAGGGTTTTCTCTAGTGTGGGACATAGGTATCAAATTAAAATGGGAACGTACTATTGCAAATATTAAATAAGGCTGTATTATTATTGTTCCAACATTGTATGTGTTTACTGGTCAAATAAATGCTTTTATTATTATTAAGTAATTAAAACAATATTAAACACACCTCCTTTTTATTGTAATTTCCTCTCCTTGCATTGGTTGCCTGGAACAGATCGCTATTAGTGATAAAGCCGCCACTAATAACACTAATTATAAATTGTTTTATTTTGTTTCTCTGTTTTGTATTTACTTTTGTGTTGCAATAAAGAGTATCTCTCTATAATTCTATCTACAGCTTTCTAACTAACCTTTTATTGAGATCCTCCAGGCTGACCTGGAGACAGATAGACAGCGGAGGCTTAGTAATAGGGTCCCGATTTTTCCTTTTAGGTACGGAAACCTAAAAAGAAAAATAATATAAAGAGACTCGAATAAATAAAGTCAAAGAAAGGTTGTCGAGGTTTTTGACTTCTACGTTATTCAGAATCCTTCAGTTTATTTTTACCTCTTGCAATCTCCAAGTTGTTTTTCAGTGCTTGGTTCAGGACTTCTCAGAAAACAGAATAAATTGGGTCACATTTAAATATTTCAGCAAACAACTCTTTAAATCAGTGCAGCTACAGGCTTACACTAGCATTAGCCCGCTACTTTGCTCGCGTCTAAATCAAGTTAACCCCGATGGGAAGCGAGTGTGGCTCGGTGGAAAACGTCTGCTATTCTATCTGACGGCTCCTGGTTCGATCCCGGCCTTACACAACAATGACTCCTTTTTGAAGTTCCTCCAATATATAAATATTTTTATTTAGCCATTAATATTTTAATTTTAGTATTTCTTGTCATAGCGGCACGGGCAATATTTGTAAAAATTTCAGCTCTCTAGCTATTATGGTTTCTGAGATACAGTTTGGAGATAGACAGACATACAGATAAACAGACAGACAGATAGAAGACATCGGAGGCTTAGTAATAGGGTCCCGTTTTTACTTTTTAGGTACCGACCACCAAAAAGTGTTCAAAGCGCCATCTATGAATTTTAGGGTGAACCATTTGTATTTGGCTCTTTCTGGTTTGGCAAGCAATCATACTCGTGCATACGTTACAAAACGGCGCCCGGTCTTTATTTACGAAAACGAACAGATACTCAGACAGGCATACTATATTTTACAATATTGGTGTAGATTTCTTTTGCGCAGTTCTGAAACATATAATGTATGTAAATAAAACGTCTGATAAAATATTTATGTCTGCGATTGCCAGAAAAAATACATATTGTATTGGAGTCGGAGGAAAATCACATATTAATTCACTTTGTGGCAAACACCATTTTTCACAGTTTTTTCCATAATGTCCGATTTACATGTGGCTTTGTTTACTTTAATCTAGTCAGCCACTAGAAGATAAGCGATAGCTAACAAACAGCTCGACTACTATATGCGAGGCTTTGACATGGGAAAAAAATAAATAGTATTATGGCTAATTTACCCCACTTAGTAAAAAACTCGTTATTGCTATTTCTTGTTCTTAATTGTACATTAATTAACAATCTTTGAGGATTCATGTTTGAGGACCACAATATCCGTAGACGTGTGTCTTCCGCAAACCCGCACTTGGCCAGCGTGATGGATCATGGCCTATATGTCGAACGTTGAACGTATTGTGGGCTGCTTATATCCCTTTAATACGAAAAAAAATATATTTGAATATTGATTTTGTTCATAAACGGTTCTTTTCGCTTAAGTGCATTCGAAATGAGGTAAGACGAGATGTATGCACAGCAAAAGTAAAAAAGCCTTTATTCATTTGCATCTCATTATAACAATAATAATATTTAGATATTATTAATACTTAATTATTAACATTATTATATTGATTAAAAGGTGAGACATAATAATAATAAAATTGCGCCTAAAAATCTCAACTAAAAACAGCTCGACAATATTACTGGTGTGTTGCAAAGCCTTATTATAAAACTATCAATCTGTCGCCAGACACTTAAACTTTGTAATCCGGCTGCCTGCTTCAGATTCAGTTATTCCAGACTTGCCATTTAGACCAGTGTCTTTACACGTGTGGAAAACGAGTTCATAGTTTCTTCATTCGAAATGAAGAGAAAACTATCCGAACCGTAATTTTTTAATATTATATTTTTATTACACAAATAATTATATGCCTAAACCGAAAAAGGGAGGAAACATTGCAATTATATACTATAATATAGTGTAATTTTATTAACACAGTATGATAGTGCCAATTATAATTATAAAATCAACATTATACCAAATTATTATAACTAAGCCTTATAAGTAAATGTTACACCATATGGTCAAATATTTAGACACATTATAAGAAAATGTAGGTTACTATGACTGAAATGAACTATAAAGAGCTAATTTCCGTAGACATTTTCGTCGGAAAATGCAATGTAGAGAAAGAAGTCCTCGTCGTGGTGCTCTTGGTACAAGGAACCCATGGTGGCCGACGTCGGAGGAATCACGTTGTTCACGAAGAAGAACAAAGCATTTCTTTATGTCTAGGTCTCCTAGTCTTGCCTTCGGAGCTTTCTCGACAATTACAGGTACGCGATCCGGATACTTCCTTCGGATTTTTTCGCCCTCCGTCGTCCGTTTTTCGAAAGAATGTTTTTCTTTATATTGGAATTTCATGATGAGTCCTTTTCACGCTGCATTTTACTGCGACTTGTTTTTTGTTTTTGCGTTAATTGAATTGATACAAAATGCAATTTGTACGTAGCTATCAAATTTAGTACATAATTGTGAAGTGAAATGATTACTCTGTCGCACCCTAGATGTCGCTAGTCGTTCTCAAAACATGGGAGAAGCTGGTTGAGCTGTGTGTCCAATTTAATCGAATGCCGCGTTATTAAGGCACTATATTGTACCTAGTTAAGCCGCGCTATACTAGCAAGCGCCTACCGAGCGGCAGTAGAATTTTCACGAAATCAATTCATATAAAATCTATAATGTACACACAATATTTAAATTATAAGCTCAAACGATTCTAGATGATGTCACTTAAAAAATACGTTTCTTATCACTTTGAGTGTACATGGACACATTGTAACTTAAATAATTTTAAAACAGAACTCAATGACTTTCTTGTAAGCAAATCATATTATTATTATACTATTGACGAATTTTTATCGGATATCTTTTTGGGAATTAATACTAAACTATAAATAAATGACATACTAATCTAAATAATTAATAATGTACATCATCATCATCATCCACAGCCGATTCTTATATTAATTATGCAGCTCCATTGCACACTCTCCAAAATGTATCCGATAAAAAACAGACAGACTGGCAACCTTGCGCCTATATTCAAGGCTTTGTAGTACTGCTTTAGAATTCAGTCTAACCTATTTTTTTCAAAAAAGGACGTTTGAAATTACAAAATGCAGTGCATTTTGTAATTGCATAATTTAATTCCCGCTTCTCCATTCCACTACAGAACGAGCAGGGGTACAGCAAAGAGACACCGATTTACTGTCGAGGTTCCGAAGATTTGCACAAAGCGTTTTGCTTCAACCTTCATTGTGAGAACTACGAAACTTTGGAACTCTCTTCCTGAGTCTCTTTTTCCCGAGAAGTACAATTTGGGGGTTTTCAAATCTAGAGTAAATAGGTTCCTTCTGGGCAAGCGTGATACATCTTAGACCACAGTCAAGCTTGACATCAGGCAAGCTGCGGTCAAACGTAAACCCATTTATGATAAAAAAAAATACGTCAACGTGTTTTGGAGCTTTAACGATTCTAATACAAATTTAAAGCTGAAATAAAATTACACTGAAAAACAGTAGCCTTATCATCACGATTATTTTATGGGGACCCTTTAATATTTTATTTTTCTTATTTTTAGTATTGATTGTTATAGCGGCACGGAAAATAAATATTTCAAATTCAAATCAATTTATTGCGAATATTGTGGTATATTACAGACAGGTATTGATTGGGTCAGAGAAAAAAAGTGCACCATATTCTGCCTAGCGGCGTGCAATAATAGTCTATTATAAAACTTAAAGCTAATTAAATATACTTGTACATTATTAATTATTTAGATTAGTACCTACGTCATTTATTTATAGTCTAGTATTAATTCCTAAAAACATGTCCGACAAAAATTCGTCAATAGTATAATATGATTTGCTTACAAGAAAGTCATTGAGTTCAGTTTTAAAATTATTTAAGTTACAATTGGACCTAATTTTTGCCGGAATCTTATTATAAATGAGTTGAGCAATACCAACACACACTTTTACTTAATGTAACGGTCCTTCTTTGCTGAGTATAAATCGTTCCCTCTGTTCCCCAATTTGTGAAAATTTCAGCTTTTTATCACGGTTTATGAGATACGGTCAGACAGGACACAGTAGTTACAGACAGACATCGGAGGCTTAGTAATAGGGTCCCGTTTTTAACTATTAGGTACGGGATCCTAAAAGGCCAAGGGCTACTGGCACTTCTCTCAGTGCTAATAACTTTTACTATCAACGGTATCCTCCTCCTCTAGTCGGTAGCTCAGTGCTGAGCATCGTGATGCCCCCGACCCGCCACCTTATGGACAATGTGTCGCCAGTTATGTCGATCCGCGGCTTCATGGATGGCTACACTTGCTTTCGAGCCAGTGTGTTCAGCCACCTGATCGGACCATCTTGTTGGGCTTCGACCTCTGGATCTTGTTCCCACTATTTTGCCAGTGACAATGAGCTTCTCCAGATTGTCCGCTGGTGTCCGTGCCCGAAGTTTTGCAGCATTCGCTTCAGACATACCGAGGACATGCGTTGTTTGACATGGAGCTCATTGAGGATGGACACGTTCGTTCACGTTCTCTTTCAAAGCCCATGATTCTGAACCATATAGAAAAAATTATCTTCTGTATGTATCTTGTGTATCTTCTTTCACTGTACAAGCTGTTAGACTGGAACGCTCTGCCTTTATCTATAAGGCAGGCTGAATCTCTAAACATTTTCAAATCTCAGTTATTTAGTCACTTTCTTTCCATTGCTTAATTATTATTTATTTTCCTTCCATTATTATGTTTGTATTTTATTTTTATAGTTTTTATATGTTGTTTACTTGTACCACTGCCTTCTTTTGTATGTTTTATTTTTCCATTCCCGGTTGCCTGGTAGAAATCACCATAGGTGATAAGGCCGCCCTTGTAACTTGACTCTACTTTTAAGTTTTTAATTTTATATATTTACATTTTTCTTGTTTGTGGTTGTACAATAAAGTTATATTCTATTCTATTCTAAAAATCGGAAAGACCAGGGTCTTAACTATGTACATTTTGGTCTTCTTCAGTATGTATCAACGGTATATCATAAAATAATTACTCACTAGTCGTCTACCAATCCTATTTATTACATTTTATTCTGCCTCCATATATAAGCCTGTCTTTTAGAATCTTACTGCGTAATATCATAAACTAGCAGTTGCCCGTGACTCCACCTGCGTGTTGGTTTTTGCGTAACCTGTGGAAATTACGATTATCCAGACTTAGGACTTTAAACTTTCAACCCTTCCCCTTTAATGCACCCCTGAGGTATGTATTCTTAATTTTATTTAACCTTTTTAATAAACAGCTACCATTATAACTTTAAAGACTTTAACTTATAAATAAATAAAAAAAAACCATATAAACTTTCACCCCCATTTCAAATATTCAGTTCACCCCTCGCAAAAATTTTAATATTACATAGACTATATTCCAAATTCCAAATTTCATTGCTAGAAGTTAAAAAACAATGAAGTTTCACACAAACTGTTTTATCCCTTTTCACCCCCTTTTCGGAATTTCCAAAAATCCATTCTTAGTACGCGTCTACATACTAAAACAAATACATCCTCCAAATTGCATACCTCAAGAGTCACTTGAATGAGTCAGGACAAAGATTCTTATAGTATAGATAAGTAAGTTTGAATGGATGTTCACAATAAAGTAAAAGTTCACAATAACACATAGGGAGTATTTCGTAAAGATATTGTATGAATTTTCCAAAATATATAACAAATAGCTCAACAAACGATGGCTGATGATATAATTTTTTACTTGCAATATGATCTTATGGATTTTTACATCAGTGTCAATCACAATTAAAGTTCACAATAATATAGCTCATACATATATAAAAAATAACTCAGCGAATGACGGCTTATAATAATGATATAAATTTTTATACTGTAACTTTATTCTTATGGCATTTTACATAACTAAGAATGACGACTATTGCCATTGTTTTATGGGTTCCGCACCTAAAAGGTAAAAACGGGACTCTATTAATAAGCCTCCACTGACTGTTTGTTTTTGTATCACCTGGCTGTATCTCACAATAGCAAGAAGCAGGTTGTCATGCTTTCTTGAGACGTTATACATATTATTATTTCCAATGTTACAACACAGTTATTATATTAATATACAGGAAATATGTTATACATATTGTTAGTACATATATTGTGTTTCAATTTGTGAAACCCAATCTTGTTCGTAGCTCAGTTCAGAGCTGGAGACCGATCTCTAGGGAGGGTCTGTAAATAAAAACTATTAACTTAAATTATTTACCTACACATGATTGAAAAATAAATCAATATTGTAGGTGACGGAGTAAAAGTTATTTTTATTTAACTTCACCGCCTGAACTACGGTATAAGTATTTCAGAAAAGTAAAAACATTGTTCTATAATTTAAACAGGGTTTAACAGGATTTAAAGTGTTATTTAGATCCCACACCACCTTTAGAACTGTAACTTGTTGTCTTGTTCGTGCAGTTTTTCCAATCTTTTATCCTCAAACATTTCCAAAAAGTCAAACCGAGAAATTGTGAGGTGTATTTGCTTTTATTCGACTGAAAGTAATCTGGGTACCCACCGCACAGAAGTGTAACAAAATCCAAGTTCATTGACTATAATGTTTTGTGTTCGTTCATACGAGATGCCAATAGTGTCTGTAAACTACCCTGATGGTCAATCTCCGATGTTTTAATATAAGAATCACAGATTTATCTGATGTTTTTTTCAGTCGTAGACGCCACAAGCTGGCCAGAGCGAGGCTCATCTTCAATAATATTCAGCAAGCTACTTTTTTACAGTCGTATACGACAAAGCGGATTCCCCCAATGTCGTTTATCGTGAATCTCTTTTGTAGTTGTTTTTTTTTTTTTCTAAACTTGTGTAAGTTGTGTGTAAAAAAAGGATAGAGATCATAAAATAAATGCAATATTAGCAATTATTAAAAAAAACAGTTTTTAATATAACTAACATTATTTCAAAAGATTAGAGACTCAATAAATAGCGGATTTATTCAAAGAATGAGAAGGGTGGCAAAATTTGGATAAGTATGTTTTGTCTGCCCATGAAATAATGGCGATAAAGAGAGTATTATCGTTTTTAGATGTCATTTTAGAGAAAGTTTGGTAAATTTGTAAGTCCGTTACTTTGAATAGCCTACTAATGGCAAATTCTTAAACCTGTATCTGCTTTGAATCTTTCCTGGGGGTGCGGCTACATTTTCTGACGTCTTTCTTCAAATGATAACGTCGTTTAGACGCCCTGTAGTGTTGAATTAATATTTACATCCATTTATTGAATTTATTGTTAATACCGACGTTTTATTTTTTTCTCATTATACCTAATCATTAGACCGGCCCCGGTCAGGTGCAACCACACGAGTCTTTATGTGAACGAAGCAGAATGACAGACAAACAAATCCTTTTTTCATATTTCGCTTCAGTATTGATTATACCGTGCTCTCAATTCGAATTTCATTTAAAATATCTTCAGTGCAGCGAATTTAAACCTTATAACAGGAAAAAACAGAATCTTTTTCACATGAATTGTAAGTCAATACGTATCTAAATAATAAGATTTAAATTTATCCGTAAAGAGTTGATTTTATTTCTGAAATACTGACAGGGTATCAGAGTGTCTCGATCCACCATCGAGTGAACTTGCCTTGCTCCTTCTCCAATGGCAATCTATTGGTTTTTCCATTTTAATAATAGTGCCAGTGTATTCTTTTAAAATCTTTGTGTCTTCTGCTGCTGAAATCAAAACATAAGGTGCGTATTTATTTATTAACACAAATAACTAACCATTTAAAATTTAAAAAAACCATATTTATTAATAATACTACAATTTATCAATTTGGATATGCCAACTTTCAATTTTGAGAGACGGCTTTTTCCGGTTTCTAAAACAAAGATATTACAATTATTTTTGGAACGTAACTGGATTTGATATAATTTGTGTTTTAATTTTTTTTTTAACTAGACCGTTTTAAGCAAAGACTTAAATTAATTAAATAAATAGTCAGTGTGCCTAATATGCCGTTTATTCGCCCTATTCGCATTTATTCGCCCTTATAGACCGATCTTACTCGTACGCAGGTACATACCACAGAGGCCGGTATTTTGTTCACGGGTAGCATCAACCAAACGTATTCATAAATTTTATGTATAAATATTAATAAAAAACTTGAAAATTAGCTTCGTTTAACTGTTTCAGATTAATCTATACTTAGCAGGGGTAGCTAGAATTAATACTTAACGAGTTAAATGTTTTTTATCTTAAAAACTGTTAAAAAAATGTGTATACTTTGAATAACTGCTAATAATTTTCAAATCTCTATCCTTTTTAGGGCTCCGTACCTAAAAGGTAAAAACGGGACCCTATTTAAGTTTCTGTGCTGTGGGTACCCAGATTGCTTTTAGTCGAACAAAAACAAAACGCCTCACAATTTCTTGGGACTGTTTGGTAATGTTTGAGGCTGATTCACAACATTGTATGGCCAAATTTGTAACAATCGGTGAAACTTTAAGTACTTCTAGATTTTCATAGTAATATTTATTTATAAAAATGTATATTGATTTTTTTTAAGTCAACATTTAATTATCAAACCTTTTTTAAATTGTTTTACAATCATTTTTCGTGGACGGTCGTCGACTTTCTAAATCGCTCTTAGTCGTGTTGAAACAGAATGATAATTTAAAATTTGAGAGAATATTGACGACCAAATTGTTTTGAAATTAAAATTTAAATGAAAACACGTCCATTTCACTATACCCATGTGGAGATTGGACGTGGAATCAATCAATACAAAATGTTAAATTATTTTTGCATTCAATAAAGCCTGAGTACTCGTATAAACATCACAAACTGGAGACCTAGAGATAGTGCGCGAAGGAGAGGTCGGCCTCTACAAAGGTGGTCAACGGACATAGTGAAGGTAGCCGGGGCTCTCTGGTCGAGAACAGCCAAAAGCCGAGTAAGGTGGAAAAAATTGGAGGAGGCTTTTACCGCCACAGGCGGACCTTACACCGACTGTAATTTTTAATAATGACCTAAAAAAAAAACATTTTACTAACTTGTACATACTAAATACTCTAACAAACCATTAACTCTGTTTAATATTCGGTTAAGGTAAATAAAAGCTTTTTTATTTTATTTTATTTTATTTTTTTATACTCGTATAAACACGTGTTCAGTCATTATTAATATCGAGAAAATAAATCAAATAACTAAGATTGTTGTGATTTGATTGATCCATTAAAGTGATGAATCAGCTCTTTTTACGAAATAATGTCTAGAAACGCTATTTACTCGTCGTAACTCCAACTTGTAACTTTATTGGATATGACTTAACCGCTCTACCTTACCGACTCATAATTTTATAGTAATCGGTTTAGTATTTATTAAATTGTGGTCTGGTCGATCGAGTCTAGCATAAGCAGCCCACTCACTATACGTTTCAATTGCTGGGACTCGGCCTTCTCTCACGAAAAGAGAGATATAAGCCATAATCTACCACGCTGGCCAAGCGCGGGTTGGCGGATAACAAATATTCTTGTCTTCTGATTTGGTGGTCCTCAAACGTGTCGGTTTCCTCACGATGTTTTCTTTCACCGTAAAGCGAGTGCAAATCCACTCATAACCTGAAAAACAAGTCATCGGTGTAGGGCCAGGATCGAACCAGGGGCCGCCTGATTAAAAAGCAGACGTTATTACCACCGAGCCACACTCGCTTTTTGTCGATCGAGTCTATTATATTCTAATTCTATTATATTTATTCTTAATCGGATTTATATATTTTAATATTGTATGAATACTACGAAGGTGTGGAATTCTTTACCCTAATGCCCTATTCCCCGAAAGCTATAATCTAGCGGTTCTCAAAGAATGTGTGACCGGGCTTATTCTGGGACAGCGCGCTCCACCTGAAATCATACAACAAAAGTGTTTTGCTATTTATTATTAACGGTAGCCAGAAGACGCTTAAGAATTTCAAATAATATTAAAATTTATATTCACTTCAAATGTACACAAAAAAATCTTATCTATATATTTTACTGTATTAGATTAATCTATACTTAGAAGGGGTAGCTACAATTAATACTTAAACGAATTCAATGTTTTTTTATTTAAATAACTGTTAAAAAAGCGTTTACATGATTTAAAAAAAACATTTTTTTAAATTTTATTACATAATATCTATCCTCTTTTTTCCTTTCTTGTACACAGGGCTGGTTAGCCCCATACTAAACCATTTCTAATTTGTACTCGTATTAAGGTTGCTAACACAACTGATATGCTACATATACAAACATACTTACAAACATTATAGATACATATTTAACACCCAGACCGACAGCCAACAAAATATAGTTTAGCACAAAGATGTTGACAAAGATGACAAAGATGTTGGCCGTGCCGGGAATCGAACCCGGAACCTTCTGATTGGCAGTCCGGCATGGTAGCCATTACGGCAACGAATACGTTAAATAAAATATTGTTTACGTACTTAATCAGTTTTATTTCTTTTACAGAATGACGCATTCTCATTACGCAAGAGATGAGACCATGGATAGGAGCGTGCAGAGTGCGAACAGAAGCTTCGAATATCAGATGGTCCCATATACGACGCCAGAATCCGGCTGCTCAGATTACTATATAACCGCGGCTTGGGCTTGGGCTATTTTGAAATATGCTTTCGTATGTTATTTGGGAAAAACCTTATGGATTTTATTGCTTTTTTACGCATTATCGATGGGCTATTACTTATACAATCTCTATATGAATCCCATATGCAACGTGAAGGTGAGTTTTGTTTTTTTATTATTATTCAGTTTTTTTTCTCGCCTAGACATTACTTAAATATGTTAAATGAAAACTTGATACAAATGGAAACATTGTTGTATATTTAAGACTGTGGCGTCTATGTCGCATTTCATCGCCCACTACCAATCAGAGCGCTCGTTCTGAATCGCGCAAGCGGTATTTTCAACGCGCGTGCGACTGGTCCTAGCCACATGTATGACCGTCGGACGGCCGTCTCCGGACACAATATCTGTCCGGGGGATATCCATTTGCTAGAGGAAGGCAGAACTTTGTCACTCCGTAAGAATAACTCCATCATTTCATTGTTCCAGACCCTAGCTGATGTCGGCTTTGGACACATAAAAGGCAAGCATCGGCTGAATGATATTAGAACAGCTCAAATGTTAAGAGACAAAGGCAACGAATTGAAGGTAATAAAATTCATAATAACGAATCTGCCTCCGGTCAAATGTTGTGTTCTAACAGGCAAGCAACAGCAGTCCAAGTAATAATGGACGTTGAAAGACCGTCTTCGAAAACAACATTTGTCTGGAAGGAACTAACTCCCTTCTTTTTCTTCTTCGTATGAAGTAAGTGGCCATCTGGTGTGGAGTTTTAAGCCGCCCAAGGCCTCTGAATTGGCTTAACGACTGCTCGACTAAGACTAACAGCCGGGATTTAACGTGCTATCCGGCCCATGGTAGTGCCCAGAAGAAAATGACACTTTTTAAAAGACATTATTGTGCATGGTCATCCATCCAAAACACCGCCCGCATCGATCGTTGCTTAGCTTCGATGATCGCATCAGATCACCTTAGGTAGACGTGCTACAGGCGCTACAGGAATTCCCGTTACTTACATATATGGAGGCAGACCGCCGTCGCGCTTTTCCCTTCTTCTTAAAACCTAAGAGGCTAAGTTTTAATGTCGAGAGTTTCCAATTTGTTTTCACTATTACAACTAGGCATTACTGGTCAAATGCTGGGCGCGTAATCACACGATTTACCGACACCCTTGCCTAGGGTGGAATAAGGCCTGGCTCTCAAGAAGGCAGGTGGAACATACTTTTAGGTGATTGGCGACAGATTTTTCAACTTGATGGTGATTGCTATCTATGCTCTATGCTATATGCGAGCACTATGAAGTGTCCTACCACCAACATATGATATGACATATGATATGACAAATGATATATACAAATGGTTTCCTCACGATGTTTGCATCGCCTAAGGTAAACAGTTTAGCATGTTATGTATGCTCACCTATCCAAGGGCTCTCAGCATAGACCGCTACCTACTCGTAACTTCGTTGATCGTGTCAGAACGCATACTGGTGCTATGACCTCCATATAATGTTACTCTTGTGTTGTGTTTAGATACCCCCGCCGTATCCCAACGGATGGTTTGCTGTGGCCGAGAGTCGAGATCTCAAGAATGGAAAAGTTCAGCCTGTCGATGTCTTGGGTAACTATTTACTAAAAATATTTATTATTTTTAGGGTTGCGTGCTTGTAAAATATTTTAGGGGGCATACATTAAACATGTTTTATCGGGTTTTTATTTATTTATATGAATAACGGTTACAGATAGACGCTTAAAATTTTCTACAAAATATTAAGTTCAATGTTTCTTTTTTCAAAAGTTTGTTAAAAAAAACTCTGTCTGTGGTATCGTAGCGCCCAAACAGATGAACCGATTATGTTTTAGTTTTCTTAGTTTGCGATTCATGTTTGTTTATAACGTTAGCTAGCAAGTATAGTTGGATTCATTAATTTTAATTAATTTCAGGTTACAATCTCTGCGTGTACCGCGGCGAGGACGGCCGTGTTCGAGTAGTGGACGCCTACTGTCCCCATGTTGGCGCCAATCTGGCCGTGGGGGGAAAGGTCATTGGGGAATGCATCCAGTGCCCCTTCCACGAGTGGAGCTTCGGCGAAGGTGGAATCTGTACCGCACAAAGAGGGTCGACGATAGGTAAATTATACTCCCTAGTAAACGCGGACTGCCCCCGTTTTGGGGCCAACTTGGCCGTCGGGGGCCTAGTCAGTAGGAAATGCACTCAGTGTTCTCATATTAGTGGAACTTTATCAAAGATAGAGCCTGTATTGTACTTATATAACCTATATTTGTTGACCAGGGGGAAATCTTTGATAAGATACCTGGCTACGATGGGGCGCAGCCAGGTTATGTGGGATTTGTACCCACTAAAACTCCCCGGTGACCTGCCTCTGTGCTTAACGGAGGTCTCCGGGTTCTTCCGGGAAACACTCCGGAGACCTCCTTGCACTGCGCTGTGGCCCTTCTCGGATTGTTGTCGTTCAACCCGGACTCGATGAAGCAGGTGTCGGAACCCCATCTCCGAACACCTTCGAGTCTGATGCCACTTTTAGTCGTCTCTTACGACAGGCAGGGGCAATTCCGCAGCCTTATTCTTTCACCCAGGCTGCAGGGTTAGGTTGCTAGCTACCTACTGTACTATATTTTTGTCCTCAGGAACAAGAAGGATTGCAATTGAACCCTGGCGCTGTGTTGAAGCAGACGGCGCTGTTTGGATTTGGCATGACGCTGAGGGCCGCGAACCTTTGTGGCCGATACAAAATGCGCAGCAGTGCAAGCGTTGGGGCTTGAGGGGAAGTAATGAGTACAAAGTCAGCACGCATATACGGGTAAGTAATTCATATTTTTTTTAAGGTCCCGTATCTAAAACGCAAAAACGGAGCTCTATTTTCTAAGCCTCCGCTGTCTGTCTGTCTTTAAGTTTGTCACTTGTATCTCATAAATAATGAGCTGATACTTTCGAAACTTTGTAATTCCGTTGCCGCTGTAACAAAACATACTTAAAATAAAATAAAAAACATTATAGGGAGTTCTTTTTTTTGCTAATAACAATTACGGCAGCAGATAGACGTTTAAAAAACTTTCATGAAATATATTTTAGCTTTCAATGGACGTACGAAACTCTTCTTTCCCGAATGCAATGCCCTCATGTACATTTTATCGAAACGTTAACTAGATTGAAGTGATATATTTGATATATCTATATTAAACTACATTTTTCCAGGAAATCCTCGAGAAAAACGCCGACGTGGTACGCCTGAAAGCGGTACATGGCACTTACTTTTCTATCCTCACCGAGAAGTATCCTTTCCTGAAGAAATTTATTGGTAAGTCCTTTTAACTTGTACTAAGCTTGCCGACATAGCCCGCAAGATTAGCAAGCTGAAGTGACAATGGGCTGGCCATATCTGCAGAACATCTGATAATCGTCAGAGCGCTGGTAAGCACTGGATGCGTAAGGCAGGAGACCGTGCTCTGTGGAGATCGTTAGAAGAGGCCTATGTCCAGCAGTGGACAATTATTAAATAGGCTGATGATGATGATGATGAAACTAGTTTAGCTTAAACAGAACACTTAAAGTGTTTTTTTTATGTTTGGTTCCTTGCATGGTGGTAAGGCATTTTTTAGTGCTCATCTAGCTAGCAACCAACCTTCAAGGTTAAAAATCTACCGCCACGCACTTTACCGTGTGATCCGGCAGCCTCTTTGAGAGCCAGTTATTCCAGACTAGGCATGACGTTAGGTCAAAGCTTCGCTAACTTGTGTGGTTACGCGCCCTGCTGTCAGGAGTATAAACATTTTAATTACTTAAAGTTATTTCTTATAAGTTAATATATAGTTTAAGTTATTTAAAAATATGTATCTATAAGCTGAACGCTATCACAGATACATATTTAGCACCCAGACCCACAGTCAACAAATTTGGTTAAGCTCAAAGATGTTGACCGAGCCGGGAATCGAACCCGGAACCTTCTAATTGGCAGTCCGGTAGCCTTTACGCCAACGAGGTCGTCAAATTTCAGTACAACATTGCTAGTTTAACTTGTCATCTCTCGTTCAGGTCACGACGTGTGGACAACTGACTGGATTAGCAACGGAAACCACACCTCCATTATCACCATTAACCACCAATACAAAATAATGGGCCGCATCGCGTTTGAAATCACGCTGAAGATGAAACAGGTTGGTGTCACAACTTTCAGCTTTTGACAAATACGAAACTACGATTTTTGTACAATCAAATACAGAATATGAAAGTATAGTTTGGGATCCAGCGGCGAAAAAGTATACCTTACTAATAAAAAAGATTCAAAGGAAGTTTGCACGTTACATCTATAAACGGATGTATGGACACTATCCGTATATGTATCCATCCCTTTTTGTAGCAGGCATGGTTAATATTGAGCCATTAGAAATTAGAAGAAGCATCAATGTGGTTGTGCACTACTGTATGGTACTCCGCTTCGTTCCGATTCGATCCGATTGTTTAGAGCTCTTTCTTTTTGTACGTCCATGATTATTACACTCGCTCGTGTGACCGGCGATGGCACAAGTTGTTCAGTATCCCTCATTCTCGCACGGAATATGCTAAATCGGCCCCTACGCGACGTGCTATATCTTACCTTAGCGCTCTATTCGATATCAAAGAAATCGATGTCTTCTGTAGTGCCGTCACTTGCATTGTGTGTGCATTCAGGAGTGTAGTTTATAAGTCTAAAATAGTTAGCGCTTTGGTGTAAAAACTGTTACAACTATTTAATTGAATAAATTAACAGAGAAAATAAAATACAAAGTGCAAACCCTTTTACTTGGGGCATGACCCGTCCTCCCACCATTCCACCCACCAGTGGGTGCACGGGGAATTTTAATTTCCCCGTCCACCCACTACAGTCGAAGTTAATACTTTTATTTTATTTTTTATATCTATAATTATATCATACCCATTTTATAGGTTGTTCGGGGTCAGGAAACAGATTCTGATGTCAGTTATGACATGTCAAAAGTCAAAATAGTGTCAAAGGCGTATTGGGAGTCATCTAATAGGTTACATGCGGTGAAAAACCCGATTCCGGCTGTTTTTTTTAAATATTTTTTTTTTCAGATTGGCCCTGGCCACGTGCGTATGCTAATGAAAACTCCGATCGGCCCTTACTTCATCAGCCAGACCGTCACCCCTGAGAGCCGCCACATGCAGCGTGTCACTAGCAAAGTTTTCTCGCCCTACTACAACGCCTTCGCTGCTTGGTTCATAATCGACGCAGAAGGGAAAATGGTAAGCATAATAGCTGTTGAAGTGTACAGTTTATGTAGGTAAGGTATGATAGTCTATAGACGATAGACTATCATACACAGACAGTCTGTGGCATATCTATTGAGTCTAAGGCTCGGAATTGTGTGAGTTGATTCCCCCCGCCCCATTTCACTACTGGACGAGCAGGGGAACACCAAAGCGGCATCGTTATACCGTGGAGGTTCCAAAGGCGCGTACTAAGCGGTTTGCCTCCACCTTCATAGTGCGAACTGCGAAGGTGTGGAACTCTTTGTCTAGTTCCCTGAGAGCTACAATCTAGCGGTTTTCAAAGCAAGAGTGAACCGGTTTTTTCTGGGTAAGCGCGCTCCACCTTAGATCATAATATCGCTTGACATCAGGTGAATTGTGATCAAGCGCAAGCCCATTTAATGTAAAAATATATATGTATATATATATATATCTATTGGCATGTCAGGGCCACTCTCGGTTGGACATTGACGAGGCAGTGGAATACAGATCACCAAGCTAGCAACACGTCTCCACAGAAATATCCTAGCAGTACAGGACAACGTAGTGATCTTTTGTACAAAAAAGTCGGGTTTTCCTTCCTAACGTTTCTCGTATAACTCCTCACACGAACCGTTATTTACGGTTTTGCATTCTCGGGCTCCGTGAGGTTTGTAGTCAAGAAAATTCAGGCCAAATTCGATTGGCGAAATATCGAACTACACACGGACGGAGCC
This sequence comes from Mellilla xanthometata, assembly GCA_035578125.1. Classification (NCBI taxonomy): domain Eukaryota; kingdom Metazoa; phylum Arthropoda; class Insecta; order Lepidoptera; family Geometridae; genus Mellilla; species Mellilla xanthometata. The sequence goes on from JAPUBQ010000003.1 coordinate 3,070,160, forward strand.
GCGGGCAACAGCTAGTTGATCTATATATATATATATATATATATAAAATATATGTTTGATCTATAATAATATATGTGTAAAGTGTTCCTAGCATTTTCTAGTACACCTGGCTAGTCACTACTCCGAAGTTGAAAAATCTGTCGCCAAACACCTAAAACTGCTTTCCGACAATTTAATTTTTCTCATGTTTCATTAATAACACATATTTATGGGTTAACAAAAACTACCAGTTAATTCCCATAACGGCATTTGGCTATTCGAAAAGGGAAACTCATGATATTTTTACATTACATTTATTACCACTAATAAAAGTAAATATGTAAATGATTTTTAAACAAAAGTATAAGCACTGACTTAATTTAAACTAAAGCTAGTTAGATTATGGCTTTATTGTATGTACTCATAACTCGTGTCAGTAAAAATTTGATAGTTTGCTTCTTTGATCACACGGACTTTATTATGAACATTTCAAAGTTTTCTTTATTGACTTCAAGTATTGAACCTTTTTTTTGTTGTCCACAGCTCGAGCGCTACATTCAAATTTGGAACAGCAAGCGTTTCGTCGTGAGACCAGTCTACACGAAAGCTGATAAATGTCTTCGCGCGTTTCGTTCCTGGTATGGTCAATTTTACAGCGTAAGTAGCACTACTTACGTAGATGCTGCCCAAAACAACCTTGATTGGTAAAAAAAAACTTTGTACGACGTAAACGCACGACGACGTGTAAACAGCACCTGGAACATGCCCACGTCACACACACGACCGGACCCTGCTCGATTCGCTTTTTAATTTTAATTCTAATGTAATTTTATGTACTTTAATTTTGTATTGTAAGCTAGGCATGTTCTAACTTAGACTATAGTGACGGTAACTTGTGTGCCTTAACTCTCTCATGGTCAAATGCCTAGCTAGCTACGAGGTCAAAAAGTTCATAGAATGGATGGGAAGGGGGATGTAGTAAAATACTGTGTTATTTTTCTTTTTCAATATATTCCCCCCTAACTCTAATACACTTTTTAGATCTCTCTATCAACTTATTTATAGCGTCGAAAAAATGTTATTGTCTTTGTCCTCAAAATAGGCCGAAATCGGAGACTTGACCATTGGAAAATTTCTTTCCACGAAGCTCTTTTATTAATTTGGGAAATAAATAATAATCACAGGGAGCTAAATTTGGACTGTAGGGAGGATGGTTTAACATTTCGAAGCCACAGTGATGAAGAAGAAGAAATTTCTGTTTTTAATTGTGTTAATAGATCAGCGTAGTACTCTTCCCTTCGTAGTTATAGAAACACCCTTATTTTTATAATCGATCAATAAAATACCCTCTATATCACAAAACCAGTTGCCATGAATTTCAAGCCGATTTTGCTACCCTGTACTTCTTAGGGGGTGGCTGACCCTTTTTATGCCACTGCATGAAAAGGGATGCCAGAGTGTTGTTTCAACTCAGGCTCATAATGATGAACCCAAATTTCATCTGTAGTAACAAGTTTTGCAAAAATTTCTTCCTTGTCGGCGGTCTTAAAATTCCAAGTTTTTTTCCGGATTCACTTGCTTGATCGATGGCAGCTGACAGGTTAATGACCCAATTCAGTTCAAACTTGGCATATATACTTATAAAGAGTCCTTTATTAGTAACTATCAGTGGCAGTTCCTCCACCCCCCGCTATCCCCTTTATTCCGCGAACTTTTTGACCCTACCTCGTAAGTTATGTTTAAAAATATACTTATAGTACATGTTTAAGGGCCATTTCATAAACGCGCGGTTTGGTACCGCACCGCGCGGTAGGTCCATACCAGAGAAATCTGTTAAATAATCTGACGCTAGGCCTTAACCCCTTTGTCCCAAAAATCTCTCTACGAATTCAAATAAATTCCTCAAGAATTTTACAAAAACGATGAAAATATATGACACCAGACCTAACCACTCACCTTATTCCTACACAGAAATGACTGATGATCTTCTTCGTAAGCAAGTGACCGTGCTCTGGCGTCAACAATTTTCAAGCTGCCTGAAAGGCCTCTGTCTTGTCATAACAACTGCTTGTACTCACACTATCTGCAGCTGGGAACTACAACTGAACGTGTCATTAGCCGCGGTAGCGCTCTATAGAAAAAAAACCACTTAAAACGATAGTTTTGTTTCATGGTCAACCATCCAAAGATTGTACGGATCGCTGGTTAACCTCGAGGATCGCAACATGTCACCTTAATGTGCCGAGATATAGGCGCTACTGATGGCTGATATGATGTATGAATACTACGTATATGGATGTCGTCTATTAGGTTTTTGGGAGTGAACAAGACGATTCCAGTGTCAATTCGACATGTGTTGTTGGGTATAGTATAATAGGTTTTCGAGGGAAAAGAAAGTGATTCCAGAGTCAATTATGACAACCGACATGTTAAATGACAAAAATTGTGAAAAAATCGTGTTGGGAGTAGTTTAACAGGTTTTCGGGGGTGAGGAGTTCGATTCAGGTGTCCATTTTGAGTCTCAAAATTGACGCCCGAATCTAATTCTTCACCATCGAAAATCCATTAAACGACACCCAACACGATTTTTTTCGCAATTTTTGTCATTTAACATGTCGGTTGTTATAATTGACTGTGGAATCACTTTCTTTTCCGTCGAAAACCTATTATACTATACCCAACAACACATGTCGAATTGACACTGGAATCGTCTTGTTCACTCCCGAAAACCTAATAGACGACATCCATATACGTAGTATTCATACAACATTATCGGCCATCAGCTGCGCCTGTATCTTGGCTAATTAAAGTAATCTGACGCGATCACTGAGGTTAGGCAGTCAGCGATCCGATCAGTCTTTGGATGGGAGACCATGCACAAGACTATCGTTTAAAGTGGTTTTTTCTACAGAGCGCTACCGCGTGTCTGATGACACGTTAAGTTGTCCACCCCGGCTGCAGATAGTTTTAGTAAAAGCAGTCGTTATGACAAGACAGAGGCCTTTCAGGCAGCTTGAAAATTGTTGATGTCAGAGCACGGTCACTTACTTACGAAGAAGATCATCAGTCATTTCTGTGTAGGAATAAGGTGAGTGGCTAGGTCTGGTGTCAGATATTTTCGATGCTATTGTAAACTTGTTGACGACAATTGTTGTCATTAGCGTAATGGCTACCATGCCGGACTGCCAATTTGAAGGTTCCGGGTTTGATTCCCGGCACAGGTAACATCTTTGTGCTGAACTAAATTTGTTGGTTGTCGGTATGGGTGTTAATTATGTATCTATATGAAATATGTATGTACGCATATATGCTATATCAATTGTGTTAGCCACCATATTACGAACTAGAAATGGTTCAGTGTGGGGCTAACCAGCCGTGTGTGAAATGTATCCTAATATAAAAAAAAAAAAAAACAATTCGTAAAGAGATTTTTGTACTAAGTGGTAAAGACCTAGAGTCACAATAGCGACGAAAACATCTGACACCGAACATAACCACTCACCTGATTCCTACACAGAAATGACTGATGATCTTCTTCGTAAGCAAGTGACCGTGCTCTGGCGTCAACAATTTTCAAGCTGCCTGAAAGGCCTCTGACTTGTCATAACAACTGCTTGTACTCACACTATCTGCAGCTGGGAACTACAACTGAACGTGTCATTAGCCGCGGTAGCGCTGTATAGAAAAAAAACCACTTAAAACGATAGTCTTGTTTCATGGTCAGCCATCCAAAGATTGTACGGATCGCTGGTTAACCTCGAGGATCGCAACATGTCACCTTAATGTGCCGAGATATAGGCGCTACTGATGGCTGATATGATGTATGAATACTACGTATATGGATGTCGGCTACTAGGTTCTCGGGAGTGAGCAAGACGATTCCAGTGTCAATTCGACATGTGTTGTTGGGTGTCGTATAATAGGTTTTTCGGGGGCAAAGAATCTGACTCCGGCGTCAATTATGACAACCGACATGTTAAATGACAAAAATTGTGAAAAAATCGTGTTGGGAGTAGTTTAACAGGTTTTCGGGGGTGAGGAGTTCGATTCAGGTGTCCATTTTGAGTCTCAAAATTGACGCCCGAATCTAATTCTTCACCATCGAAAATCCATTAAACGACACCCAACACGATTTTTTTCGCAATTTTTGTCATTTAACATGTCGGTTGTTATAATTGACTGTGGAATCATTTTCTTTTCCACTGAAAACCTATTATACTATACCCAACAACACATGTCGAATTGACGCTGGAATCGTCTTGCTCACTCCCGAAAACCTAGTAGACGACATCCATATACGTAGTATTCATACATCATTATCGGCCATCAGCTGCGCCTGTATCTTGGCTAATTAAAGTGATCTGACGCGATCACCGAGGTTAGGCAGTCAGCGATCCGATCAGTCTTTGGATGGGAGACCATGCACAAGACTATCGTTTAAAGTGGTTTTTCCTACAGAGCGCTACCGCGTGTCTGATGACACGTTAAGTTGTCCACCCCGGCTGCAGATAGTTTTAGTAAAAGCAGTCGTTATGACAAGACAGAGGCCTTTCAGGCAGCTTGAAAATTGTTGATGTCAGAGCACGGTCACTTACTTACGAAGAAGATCATCAGTCATTTCTGTGTAGGAATAAGGTGAGTGGCTAGGTCTGGTGTCAGATATTTTCGACGCAATTGTACTAACTTGTTGTAAATCCTAATATAAAAAAAACAATTCGTAGAGAGATTTTTGTACTAGGTGGTTCAGAGCTAGCGTCAGATTATTTAATAGATTTCTCTGGTATAGACCTACCGCGCGGTGAATCCACCGAGCGGCAGCCCACCGCGGGGCAAAAAAACGCACCGCGGCGCGTTGCGGCAACGAAACGCGGCGCGGTGCGGCATGTTTAATCAAACCCTTTTATATTGTAATTTTAATCTAATTTTTATACTTTAATTTTGTAAAGCTAGGCATGATTTAACTTAGGCAAGAGTACCGATAAAATGTATCGTTTAGATCTTAGCTGCCAAATGCCTAGCTGTTATGTTAAGGAATATAGTTATAGAGCTAGGCATGTTCTTACTTAAGCTAGAGTATCGATAACTTGTATCGTTTAGATCTTTGCTGCCCGATGCCTAGCTATTATGTTAAGAACTATAGTTATAGCTAGGCATGTTCTTATTTAAGCTAGAGTATCGATAATTTGTGTCGTTTAGATCTTTGTTGGCTAAATGCCTAGCTGTTATGTTAAGAACTATAGTTATAGCTAGGCATGTTCTTACTTAAGCTAGAGTATCGATAACTTGTATCGTTTAGATCTTTGTTGGCTAAATGCCTAGCTGTTATGTTAAGAAATATAGTTATAGAGCTAGGCATGTTCTTCCTTAAGCTAGAGTATCGATAACTTGTTTCGTTTAGATCTTTGCTGCCCAATGCCTAGCTATTATGTTAAGTACTATAGTTATGGCTAGGCATGTTCTTACTTAAGCTAGAGTATCGATAACTTGTGTCGTTTAGATCTTTGCTGCCCGATGCCTAGCTATTATGTTAAGAAATATAGTTATAGAGCTAGGCATGTTCTAACTTAAGCTAGAGTATCGATAACTTGTGTCGTTTAGATCTTTGCTGCCCGATGCCTAGCTATTATGTTAAGAAATATAGTTATAGAGCTAGGCATGTTCTTACTTAAGCTAGAGTATCGATAACTTGTATCGTTTAGATCTTTGTTGGCTAAATGCCTAGCTGTTATGTTAAGAAATATAGTTATAGAGCTAGGCATGTTCTTACTTAAGCTAGAGTATCGATAACTTGTTTCGTTTAGATCTTTGCTGCCCGATGCCTAGCTATTATGTTAAGAAATATAGTTATAGAGCTAGGCATGTTCTAACTTAAGCTAGAGTATCGATAACTTGTATCGTTTAGATCTTTGCTGCCCAATGCCTAGCTATTATGTTAAGTACTATAGTTATGGCTAGGCATGTTCTAACTTAAGCTAGAGTATCGATAACTTGTATCGTTTAGATCTTTGTTGGCTAAATGCCTAGCTGTTATGTTAAGAAATATAGTTATAGAGCTAGGCATGTTCTTACTTAAGCTTGAGTATCGATAACTTGTATCGTTTAGATCTTTGTTGGCTAAATGCCTAGCTATTATGTTAAGAACTATAGTTATAGCTAGGCATGTTTTAACTTAAGCTAGAGTATCGATAACTTGTATCGTTTAGATCTTTGTTGGCTAAATGCCTAGCTGTTATGTTAAGAAATATAGTTATAGAGCTAGGCATGTTCTTACTTAAGCTAGAGTATCGATAACTTGTATCGTTTAGATCTTTGTTGGCTAAATGCCTAGCTGTTATGTTAAGAAATATAGTTTTTAATGTTTGACGTAATAAATGCTTAATCAAACCCTTGTTTTATTTTATTTAAATCTTTAAATTTTGATAAGATGGTACCATCTAATCAAAATTGTAGGTATTCCATACTCCGTTATCAGGTATTTAGTTTTTACTGAATATACATTAGTTTTTATATGTATGTATATGTAGTATATCAGTTGTGTTAGCTACCATTAAACAAACTAGAAAGGGTCAGTATGGGATTAATCAGCACACGGCTGGTTACATGCCTTAAGTACAGTTAAAAACACTATGATAGATCAGTTATCGAGCGGGATGAAAAATTATTAAATTACTAAAATGACAATGAAAAAAATTAAAATTTAGGGTTGTAATAATTTCATTTTATATAAAAAAAATATATATAGTCGAAAATAACTAAGATTGAACAACCCTTTTTTATACCCCTCACTTAGGGGTATAAAAAATAGATAGTAGGCGATTCTCAGATCTACTAAATACACATAAAACATTTTGTGAAAATCGGTCAAGCCGTTTCGGAGGAGTACGGTAACTATTGCGATATGGAAATTTTATATATAAGATAAGATGTATGTAATATGTATACCAATATGTACGTATTTGTAACAGGTTTTAGTAACTAGCAAAGTTTCTGTGTGTTTGTATCTTCAGGTAAGCTAAATTAGTCATTTATTTCGTTAATTTCATATATTATATATTTAGTTGGATATTAATAAAAAAAAAAAAGTAAAAAAACAAAAAATCAAATACCCGATTATGAAATGGCGCGCTGAGTGAGTAAGATAATAAATTTATAATAATATAAAAAATACCTTTACTAATTTGTTTTTACTTTACTTCTATTCGTAATGAAAAGCACAGTGTTTACCTCGGGTTAAAGACTTATTTAGTCCCTCGAACCCCGTCTCAGGCCTTAATAAGTTACTTTCAACCCTAGGGTAACAATGTACTATTAAATCTGTTCAACAAGACCTTAGATTTTTTTCTTAGAATTACAATTTAAATAAAATATAATATTAGAAACATTTCACAGACGGCTGGTAAGCTCATACTGAATTCTAGTATGTACTATGGTTACTTACTTATTTAATACCTTGACCAAATTTAGTTCATCATAAAGATGTTGGCCGTACCGGGAACCGGACCGCGGATTCTCTGATGGGCAGTCCGGTATGGTAACCATTACGCGAACGAGGTCGTTTTCTAATATATAGCAGTTTTTAAAACCTAATATCACTTATACTTTTTTTTACAAACTCTACATAATTGTATATTTGTACGAACAAACCGTAACACTAACTTCAATCTTCGTATGAGCTAAGTGGCCAAGCTCTGGTGTCGAGAGTTTTCAAGCCGCCCGAAGGCCTCTAGCTTGGCTTAACGACGGTTTATATCGGGGATGTCTGAATTGACACAGTTCAGTTACAAGTTTTATATTATAATAGTTGCCTTAATAGCCTAGTCAAGTAATAACACAGCTCTGAAGACTAATCTGAAATGCATGCTGAAATTTTTAACTGGCAACATATTAAAAAGTCCGACGTGCGTGCGTCGAAAAATTCGCTGAAAAATGCCTCAATGATACGCAAAGAGCGTGGTATTGCTTATATTCCATGGCGGCTGATTGTTGAGTATGTTTCTTCAGTAGTCAGTGGCCTAGTGAAAGAAAGACACGCGCTCGATTGTATTAGAAAAAAAGTATTAATTATTAATTACATATTTCATCATTTCTTATAAAATGAGTTTTGGTAAAAGAGAGTTGTTTAGTTGTTGCAAGTGTTGCTTGTTTGGCTGCAAAGGATCCAAGAGAAGGTGATTTTGTAACAGTATTTTGTTTATCGGATTGTCACTTGCATTTTTCTCTTAAAGCGATATAAAAAAGGGAAAAATAGTGTATTTACAGTTCTTTCATTATAAATATAACGTTTAAAGGATTTAAGAAATAGCTTTACCATCTAAAGAACAACTTAAAGAATATATTTTATACTTATTTTGGTAATAACTAGTTTAATGAATTAAAAGATAAAAGTGGTTAAAAAGTATGATTTGTTTAAACAAGTTTTTATTGTATTGATATGCATAAGTAAAACATTCTAAGAGTTGTTCTTTAAACCGCTTTTAAGCTCTTTTTCGATATTTTTGACCATTCATGATTTATTAGTAAAAAATACTGTAAATTGAATATTCTGTCCTTTTTGTCGTCTTAATCTTATACTACCCACGTTAATCCGGAATAAAAACTAGGCTTTCTTAATCCAGGATCAATCCCATATGTTTACGAAATTTTATCAAAATTGGTTCAGCTGTTTGACCGTGAAGTTGTGTCAAAAAAAGTACACACAATCGTCTCTGTAACATACTAGGTGCGTTGCTGCGGTTTTATCTCCGTTAATCTGGGACTAAAAGTAGCCTATGTTAATCCAGGGTTCAACGCATATCCATACAGAATTTCCTCTTATCCATTTGAGCATACAGGAGTAGCAAAAATACACACACACAAACTACCACCTTAATAATATTGGTGGATTCTGGAGCTCCGTTGCCACACACACACACACACACACACAAATATATATTAGACTTGTAACACCCCGTCGTTTTAGCATCGACGGTTAAACGTATTTGAAAATGTGTCATTCACACAACCTCATTCGCCGGCTCTTTTCAAATAACACGATGTAGCGGGAAGTCTAAATGAAAACGTTCAGTACGTTTGGCACTCGATTTACTAGCTGCGACGTTACACACGTATGATGGCGTTTTTGATGTCAATTGTCATTTGTTTATTTATTTAATTACATTAAAGTATACGTAATCATTTAAATTAATGGTTTGTTTTGAAGTTAGTGTCGCTAAATAAAATATTCCCTAAAAGTGGATACGGACAAAAATACTTATTATTAAAATACATATGGGTACCTTTCCGTCCGGTTCTATCCGGAGTGGCCTATTAAATTAATTTTATGAGTGGTTTTTTTTATTCGTTTTTAACCTTTTTGTCTTCTATCTGTAATAAATTATCTAATAAAATTGTTCTCAAATAAATATTATGTATATTTGTATATACTGCTTTTGGTTAAATACTGGTTACGAAAACAAAACATTCGGCCGATATTTTTTTAAGTTTTAACCTCTTACACGAAAACGCTGGTTTAAAAATGTTATTAGTTTGAAGACCAAACTTTATTGACCATTTATATTTTTATTTATTTTAATATTAGGACACATTTTACGTACGGCTAGTAAAATCCATACTTAAACATTTCTAGTTTGTACTCGTATTATGGCGGCTTACACCGTTGTGTTAGCAATATAAGTAGTATATCATTATACACTACTTATAATCCAATCGGTCAATCCATAAATCAGTAAAATTGTTTAAAATATAATTAAAAATAATATTTAATATTCCCATGTATAAAAAAAGAAATATCCAAAGCCAAAGGTAAAAAATAAGAGTATTTTGCGATTTTCAGCAAAACGGTTAGTCTTATCACAATATCACCACAGACAACAATAGTAAGTAGATCATAAAGTTATCTAAAAATTATCAATACTTTTTTGCTACATGCCACTGTTTCTGAGTTATAACATTTTTAAAAGTCATAAATGTTTTATCGTCATAATAACTCAAAGGCGGCGTGGAATCGTGCGCATATTATGACGATAGCAATTTTAATAACTTTTTGAATCGTGATATAATAAAAATAAAATAAATAAATAAATATTATGTCACATTTCACACACAGCTCCATACTAAATCTAATCTAGTTTGTAATATAGTTATAAATATAACTGATAAACTACATATACATACATGTTATATACTTTATATAGATACATTATTCAATAGCCAGACCGACAGCCAACACATTGTATTCATCACAAAGATGTTGGCTATGCCGCGATTTGAACCTGGAACCTTCTGATTGGCAGTCCGGCATGGTAATCATTACGCCAACGAGGTCGACAAAGGAACATATTCTTATATGTATTATACTAGCTGACCCGGCAAACGTTGCTTTGCCTTAATCACAGTTAAAAACACTATAATTGATTATCACTTAGGGGTATGGAAAATAGATAATAGCCGATTCTCAGACCTACTGAATACGCATATAAAATTTGGTAAAAATCGGTCAAGCCGTTTCGGAGGAGTACGGTGACTAACATTGTGACATGGAAATTTTATACATAAGAAGATGTATGTCATACTCGTTACGCCGAGCATTGTCCGGAGGTTCCTGTCTCTGTAGCTCCTACCGCCGGTAGCTTGGGGCGCGCCTCGCTTCATGGCACGCTTTTAGGCTTTAGTAATATTTTTGTAGGTTTTATTAAATTTAATAATATATATTTGTTATGTATATAATTTATTGTAAATTCATTAATTAATCTATGATATACTAGCTGACCCGGCAAACGTTGTTTTGCCTCACTTAGGGGTATGAAAAATAGATAGTGTAGCCTATATGACACGTTCGTAGATTTACCATAGCAGCGCCATCTATTGATTACTTACTCAACCCAGTTGAAAGGTATCTGACATCTTTTAGAATCATTTGGAGTTAACAGATAATTGTTACTGTCAAATAATAACATACAATAATTAGCAATAAATTAAAATTGCGACTATAATTTGAGATTTAAACTATCCTATCTCTCAAGTTGGATCGAACTGCACATGGTGTGCGAATTTTATTATAATCGGTTAAGTGGTTTAGGAGTCCATTGAGGACAAACATTGTGACACGAGATTTATATATATTAAGATAAGATTATTTAGAAATGTACAACATAGTATACAAATTATATATATAAATGTAAAACCACTTTTTTGAAGAGCTCTATAAGTGAAATGCTTCGACATATATCGTGTGAGTTCGTAGAAATTTTTACCTCGAAGCATTACAACAAAACTAGGTATAAAAACTCACTACTTCACTGTAGCCACACAAAAGCCCATGTAGCTAATGGTACGGTAAAGTTAAAACAATTTTTTGCACTCGAAAGACTTTAATTACGAAACATTTAAGTTGAAATTTGCATAACATTTATTTATAAATCTAGCTTATTCTAATATCCAAAACTATCCGCCAACCCGCACTTGACCTGGATGGTAGATTATGGCCTATCTTCTCGTAGTGACGTCTCATATTGTTGCATTTCGAAGAAGCGAGCGAAGCCTATCCGGGAATCTCCAAAGCTTCATATTGTATGTGCTTCCTTATCAATATATCTTTATTGTGTCCCTAACTCTATTGATCCGTGCGTTGCAGAGAGCCGAGTGATTCAATTTGGCTTTGAGCGTGCACTACTTCCCGGCAACGATATTATCCCAGTTGATGGCGCATACCTCTTTCGAAACTAGTAAACGATTTAAAATTATTATCGCGCAGTGCCTTACACACTAAATTCATGTCTACATCTTTTTTTTTATATGTATTATTGCAATCTGTTTTTTTTCAACATTCAGCAAACGGGTGAAAATGTTTTTTGTCGTGGAGGGCTGTCAGTCCCGTGACATCTTCCCTTTGATTAGTTTTTTTGTCTTATTCCTCACTTATGAGATCTTTTGGTGATTTTCTTTTTAATCGTTTGAAAGTCGAATCGGCATTCATCAAGCTCGTGGCTAGTATATTCGGAAGGTTGTCCAGTCTGATCTTATAAGAACGCAAGAGGTGTTTGGTCTCTTGGTCTCTTCTTGAACAGTTCTGATTCGAAGGTCGTGGTGTAATTGTCGGTTGGTAATAAACCAGCGAGAATTGGTGATTATCCTAAGCATTTTTGATTGGAAGCGCTGTAGGATTTCTATATTTGAGTTGGATGCGATAGTCTACATAAGTTAAATAAATCCTTCTGAAAGCTTGAATTTCACTATACAGGAAGCTTAGTTTTTCAGTATTCTGTATATTACTTAAGATGCTCTCCTTTATGGCATATTTTGAAAAATCCTATAAATTCTTGCGTACATGATAGAGCTATAGTGTCTTAAGTTTTATTATTTTTAATTCAGTGTTAAAAATCGCTGGAGTTCCAAACACGATTACCTAAAATTCAATTGATAGTTTTATTTTTTGAAAACTAGTCGTAGTAAAATTTAAAAATGTTGTGCAAGTGAATGTCATAATATAGAAATTAAAACAAATCTTTCTACCTGTAGATAATGTTATTACCAAGAACTTTTAGAGCTTATAATTTAAAAAATGTTATTTGCTGATTTTATATGTATTTATTTCTTGAAATTTTCACTGCAGCTGGGCGGCCGGCGCTTTACTCCAATTTGTATGTAATGTAAAGTATTAAAAAAAATATGAAAAATACCCGAAAATTAAAACTTGGACACCCCGTTGAACTTTATTAAGATCATTAGTCCGTCCTGCTCTACCGCACTGATAGTACATTATAGCTCCATCCTTTACTAGCACCCCGTCTCGTAACCACAGCAGTGAACAGTGCTAATATACCACATGGTTTACATCGGCAGTTAATTGGGATATTATTCATTGCCTCCTGGCAATCATCGCGGTCCTGTAGATTGCCTGAATTGGGCCTGACATATAGGAATGAATATAGCGCAATAGTAACACGAAGGTTAAATCGTTTTACAGTGGAGATGACAAAGGCCCGCACTAGACTGATTGTGCGAACCGCCTAGGTGTGGAGTTCTTTACATAACGCCCTGTGAAGGAAAAACTATATCTAGCAGTTTTCAAGGAAGTAGTGACCTGATTTTTCCAGGGCAAGCGCGCTCGGTATTGGATCACAACTTTGCTTACTTAGCGTCAGGTGAATTTCTATCGTTAAGATTTAAAAAGCTTCTTCTGCTTATAGTGCCTCTACAACTAGTGAAAGTTTGCAATCAGCCTTTATTCATTTAGCATTTTTTTTTTTGCCCGTTGCCAAAACTAAATTTATAACTCAACTTACGATTTAAAAAGCTACTTGCATTTATTTGTAGCTAACGTGTCATCCGACCCATGGTTGCGCCCAGATGAAAATGTATTTTTTTTTAATACAATCTTGTGCATGGTCTTCCATCCGAAGACTGCCCGCATCGACGGTTGCTTAGCGTCAACGATCGCGGCAAATTATATTAGTTAGCCAAGCTTCAAGCGCTCCTAAATGCTTTAGCACTAGAAAATGCTCTATCACCATGATATGGTTATCACGACGTTATCTTTCAACTAAAACTCAAGCTTATTTGAGGGAATCAAACCCACACCCTGCGGGATGTAAGGTGACGAAGGCGCACACTCAACTGAGCCGCCATCGCATTTAAATAAAAAAGAAATAAGAACAAACAAACAAGTTCAACTGTTCGCGTTATTCGTTAACTAAAACTTCAGTGACTGTACTTTATCATTTTAATAAAGTGTGTATTTGTAGGGGATGAAATGTTATGTGAGATCTATGAAGTCGTATTACAAACATAAAGAGAAATTAAAACAATTATGCTAAATTAAAAATAAAGTTAAAACCATTATCTCTTTTGTAGAACTAAAGCATTGTTATAGATATCGTGTTATGGATTCCCCATAGACAAAGGAATAATATTTTTTAAGGGCATCCTATAGTTGTCATCGTCATATTTATACATAGCGATTCCAATGAAAACTTTAAAATCGTAAGCATGATATCTAAAATATGTAATAACGGGTACGATAATAACGGTGCTTGAAGATTGAATAAGTCTAGGACTACCCGGGTTGACTTAATACGAGTACCTATGCTTTTTGGGTAAATTTCCAAAAAAGATAAATATTTTTTAATACACAGTTTACCCATTTTTCACCTAGGTCAGGTAGACCTAGGTAGCTCTGGCTAGGTAATGTATAAATTGATCTAGTTAAATAGTTAAAAAACCGTAATTAAATAAATAAAATAGTTGGAAAACCGAATTCAGTAAGTATAAAAAATCAGTTGAATCAGTTTTTAAACAAGTTTGTTTTTGTTTTCAAATTATCTTTATTTACAAGTAATTAGTTATAAACTCAACTTATCTAGTGTACATATTATATTATTAGAAGTGAGAAACTTAGTAAATATTTGATTGATTTTTAAACAATTGCTGAATTAAACAATTAAAATTTTGAAAAACATATTTTTTTATTATAATCCTACTAATATTATAAATGCGAAAGTTTATGTGTATGTTTATTACTTCTTGACGCTCCAACGGCTGACTCAATTTTGATTAAATTTATGGTGTGAAAATAGGTTAGACCTAAGTAAAAAAGTTTTTTAATAATTTAATAAATAGTGGCCAAAGAGGGAGTTATAAGGGTAACAATTACAAAAAAAAAAATAGTGTAACTGGGAACCGCCTCGTTTCAAAAGTCGGTAAATAAAATTCGCTTCAACCTATCATGTCTGTTACGTGTCAATAAACAGGGATTTTAACTGATATTTTTGTGTTTGATACACCCCGTCAAAGCCATGGAAACACCCCCAGGCAAATGTCAGGTTTTAAATTCATCTCTTGGTATAAAGTCAAAATTGTTATTTTTCAAACATTTGTTTGCTTTTGACCAGAAAGGCATAAAACAAAGTAACCATACGACTCAGTGACGAGGATAAAGGCGGATGCCTAGTCTGGACTTACTCTACCTCTTAAGAAAGTTGCCGGACGACCCGTTAGGTGGGTGACGACATATTTTCATCGGCGGTAGTATGAGAGCAAAATAGCATGATTATAAATATTCCATTTGACATTTAATTTTGTACTTCAATAACAATGATTTTGTTTTATTTTTATGATTCTTATTTTAAATACGAATTAGGTCTGAATTATAAAATGATTTGATTTCATAAAAATCTTATGTAATCCTAAGTTTGTGATAGGGTTAATTTTTTTGTTATCTTTAATTCAGTGTTATTATCTTTTTTTTTTCTTCTTACACGCTTCATGGAAAGATTAGCTTCACCTGTATGTTTGTTTGTAACAGACTTCTTTGGGCGTGATTTTGACCCACTTTAAACGGCCAGATTTCGTTCAAACTTTGTAGATTTATTGAGGACCGATGACTATACACTATACGGTTTTCTATAAAAGGCGTGTTTTTAGTTTTTTTTAAACTATTTTTTAATTATTTATGATATATAACGCGGCAATGCCACGAGTGTTATGGATACCTTTCCGTCAGGTTCTGTCCGGAGTGGCCTTTTAAATTAGTTTTGTTAGTGGTTTAGTTTTTAATAATTATAATTTATTGTAAATTGTATTTTTGTCCGTATATATTTATGTTACTGTAAATTAAATATATATTTCTTAAAATAAAAATATAGGAGTAAAATATTAATTCAGTGTTTCAGTTTCATAACACTCTTGCGCAAGTTTTAGCTAAAATACTGTGTTTCTGAACTTAATAAAGACATTTAAACCAATTTTCATTTTTGTATTTAAAGATATAATCTATAATCGTTAGAGCTTATAATTTCAATATTGTTGGTTTTATATGAATTTATTTCGTGAAATACCTACAGCCACGTTTGGGCGCTGCGCTCAAATATGAATGGTGCGGCTGAATACGGTCCACATCGCCTTAAGGGTGGTAGCAAGCCAGGCGGGCATTAGAATAGGCTTATATTGATAGAAAACATAAGAACCACCAATTACCAGGCAATTATTTATTTATCATAATCATGAACGTAATACGTAATACCGGATCAAGGTTTATCGATCCAGCCGTTCCCAGAACGCTCGCAGCATCTGTAGCTTAGTTAGCTAAAGTGATGTGACATGGTCACCGAAGGTATAGAACTGTCGGTGAAAGACCGTGTTTGTATTCATTATTATTATTATTCCGTTTGACATTTAATTTTCATTTTGTTTTTTCTATGACCGTGACTTATTATTTTTATGATTTTGATTTTATTTTTATGATTTTGATTATATGTAATATGGACTATGTCTGAAATAAATGATTTGAATTTGAATTTGAATAGAGATCTTTTTTTTTAAACTCGCATTTGCATCTGTATGCAAATGCGAATTTAAAAAAAAAACAATCTTCCGTTACTCGTATAATTCCCGGCTGCTATATTTGTCCTTACATCAAAAGACATTTTGCGATTTGAAAACTCTCGTCACCAGAGCCTGGCACCGACATATAGTTTTTAAACTTTAGAATTAAGTCGTTCAATAAATGAATTCTATGAAAATTTCATTAGAAACTTTTAGTAATTAAAATATATTCCGAGTGCAAAACATGGATATAACTTTGGCGTAGTATTGGCTACATCGGTTTTATCACAGAAAACAATTGAATACCACCTTTGTATTACTCGGGTCAATATAGGAAACGTTTGATAGTTTGCTTCCTCTTTCTCTCATTCATATGGTTATACTGGTTGCTAGTTGTCTAGAGTTCGTTATTAAAAAGTGTGTGATCAAGTATCACAACCACTCATAAATAATTTATAATCATCCAAAAAGCGCATAGCATTGCCCCTCTTCCGAAAAGATGAAGATGAAGAGATTCACTCACTCTTTCCACGCAGTGTCCTACGCACTTATTATGTGTCAAATTAAATAAAATCAATCCGCCTGAAAACTAAATTTTTCAGTAAACTGTAATTTAATTCATCAGAAAACAAAACATAAATTACGACGAATACGCGAAAATTGACTGACACCCGTTGAACCCTTCAGTCCGTCCCGCTCTACCGCACGGACACATTATAGCTCTGTCCTTTGCTAGCACTCTGTGCCGTGATCGGAGAGGCGAACAGCACTAATTTGTGACATCGGCCATTAAGTAGGATAATATCATTGATCGCAACCTTACGACTAAAACCTCTTTCGATAGTGCCATAAATAAGTCTGCTTAACTGACAAAGCGTATTATTTGAATCGTCTATGTCTACATCTATCACTTCTGCCCGTTATTTATTTATCTTTTCTAAATGTTATTCTACAATACTGTTTTTATTTTCCTTTTTTGTTATTCATGATTCGCGTGAGTGTTACAAATTGTTGTCCGTAACAGACCGAGCAAAAGAAGCGTTCGAAGCGTATCTGCATCAAATATCCAATTTTTTTTCGTCTGTCAGTAATAAATGTGAGTTGTATGTACAAACTTTCAAAAAATTCTATATAACTTAAAGTAAAAATAATCTAAAATTTATTTAATTTAAAGTATTTCTAATCTAAAAAACCAGTGCCAGTGGGAAGAGTACCTTAAATGCCAGCCGAGTTGCCTCTTTGTATAGCAACGCTAATTCGCTGAACTTTCAAAATATTTGTTTGTATGTGAGTTTGTTTTTTGCACGGATTAATAATAAAGTAGATATGGTACAGGAAAATATGGCAAGATTGGTTTATCTGAAATACGACAACCATAATGATGTTAAAACACCAATTTTGACTTTTAGAATTTAGGTATAAAGATTCGTATGTTTGTCTTGTCACAGAATCTAGTTTTAATCTACCGCGTATGATTAAATGTTATGCAAATTTAAAACGGAAAAGCGAGTGAGGCTCTGTGAGAAAAACGTCTGCTTTTCAATCAGACAGCCCCTGGTTCGATCCCGGCCTTACACCAATGACTTGTTTTTCATGTTATGTGTGGGTTTGTATTTAATTCAAATTCATTTATTTCAGGATCAATTCCTATCTATCTATCTATATATATATCTACTCGTATATCCAAGTATGTATTACATAAAATTATTATTAGTAATTGGTGAAGGAAAACATTATTAGGAAACCGATATGTTTGA
This sequence comes from Mellilla xanthometata, assembly GCA_035578125.1. Classification (NCBI taxonomy): domain Eukaryota; kingdom Metazoa; phylum Arthropoda; class Insecta; order Lepidoptera; family Geometridae; genus Mellilla; species Mellilla xanthometata. The sequence continues at coordinate 3,088,216 of JAPUBQ010000003.1, forward strand.
GGTCTACAATATCCGAAGACGTGTGCACTTGGCTAGCATGGTAGATTGTGGCCTATATCTATTCATGAAATAAGGCCCCGAGTCCCAACAGTAGGAAGGTATAGTGGGCTGCTTCTGCTATGTAAATTTCAACTTCAACATTACGAAAAAAAGACTTTCAGAGTGCAACACATAGATTGTAACGTTGACATACGATTGGCTACACCGACTTCGACACAAAAATAGGAAGCGCCGATCACCCGTTTAGGTCATACGGAGGCGGTTTTCGCGAGGTCTATTATTCGGCGACCTACTTATTCTTCGTATGAGCTAAGTGGCCAAGCTTTGGTGTCGAGAGTTTTCAAGCCGCCCGAAAAGAGTCTCTGACTTGGCTTAACAGCTGCTTGTACTAAGACTAGCGGCTGGGACCTAAAATTTAATGTGTCATCCGGCTCAGATGAAATGCCAATTTTTTAAATAAAGTCTTGTGCACGGTCACTCATCTAAAGACTGTCCACATCGATCGTTGCTTAACCTCAGTGAGCGTCAGATCACCTTAGTTAGCCGAGCTACAGGCGCTGCGCTACAGTGCTATGAATGTTTGTGTAAACATTTCCTCCATTACATATTATAATTATTTTCTAAAATGCTTTTTGGCAAAGGAAACATCGCAATGAGAATTTTACAGAAGTTGGTTAAGTATATATTTATCCAATTTAACTGAACAGATTAAATGCAAATAGTAGGATCCAGCTGGATAGTTTCCTAGAAGCGTTTTACAAGCTTTTATTTATCTTGAAAGATCTGTAAAATGTGCTTGCTTTCACTTGATTTTTTAGAGATCCGTTGGCAGGCAATCCTTAAGTTTCACTCTCACTTTTCATTTCTCTGTCAGCCCACTATATGGTAAACTCTTACGATTATGACTATTTCAGTTCAGTCGGGTGCGCGTTCACCTTACGTACCCAACGGTCATGGGTTTGATCTTAGTTAATTACCTCGAATTTTCGGTGAATGAAAACCTCTTAAAAAGGCCATAGCATGGTGGTAGGGCATGGCATGCTCGCCTGGCAACCCTTATGTTATAAAATATGTCACCAAGCACCTAAAGGATTCTTGCGGCAGCCTCCGTGAGAGCCAAATATTCCAGACTAGGCATGCTCCACCCTGCCAGAGTGTCATCTCGTTTAGTTTCGCGCTAAGCTAGTGATATGCCTATCTTTGAAGTGTAAAAAAATACATAGTGTATAACTATTTCCCTTGTCAAGTCCTTTTATTTCATACCCATATTGAGGGTGTTGTAAATAAATAAATAATAATAAAAAAAAATACGTAATCCGACATAAATTTTGTGGCGGTGGTAATTTCGTCACGATTTTAATCGATATTAACTGAAACGCTCCAAAAGCCTTTCTAACAAAAAAACACAGCTCAGGTGGCGCTGTTATCGTGATAAGTCAGCTTAATAAAGCCAAGCAGATGAAAAAATTGTTAACATAATGTAATTGCAAGCAAAATACAACTAAACTGATTCCGATGTTTTATAAACCATAATAACATTCATTCTTTTTGGTACGTCATTTACAGTGGATATGTGATATGTCTTGATGCTAAATATATAATATAACTAGCTGACCCGGGAAACGTTGTTTTGCCTTACAAAATAGATAATGATCAGCAGCAACAACTAAAATCACGACAAATGTAGAAAATATAGGCGCACTCACTTGTATCACCTCTAAAACTGCCTGCACATTCCATATTTGACGTAATTTTAGTTATTTTGTCTGTGGTTCAGAACGTGCCGTCTCTTTCTGGCCATCTAAGATGAAAAGAGACGGGGCTTTTTTAAATTTAGTTTAGTCGTGTGTGCTGCTGAATCGCCCCAAGTAGCCGATTCTTAGACCTACTGAATACGCATATACAATTTGGTAAAAATCGGTCAAGCTGTTTCGGAGGAGTACGGTATCTAACATTGTGACATGGCAATTTTACATATAAAATTTAAATGTCCGCAAAAGTGCGATATACGTCAAATTTAGAATTAAATTATGTTTTAATTAACTGTGAGACGTAATTAGCGTAATGGTTACCATGCCGGACTGCCAACTAGAGGGTCCCGGGTTCGATTTTTAGCGCGGCCAAAATCTTTTTGATAAAAAATGTGTTGGCTGTCGGTCTGGGTGTTAAATATGTTTGTATACGTAGTATATCAGTTGTGTTAGTAACCATAATACAAATTAGAAATGGTTTAGCATACTAAACCAGCCATGAGTGAAATGTGTGCAAAATTAAAATATAACCTTAACATACACTAATAGTATTTATTATATTAAGGAAATATTAAGCTGTATTGAGAACTGCGACAAATGTAACAAAAACACTGAATTAATGCAAACCATGGAACACCGACGAAATATTATGTAAAAAACTTACATTTAAACACACCAGAATACTGTACCTTTTATTTCTTGTCATCTAATCTAATTAAACAACAAAAACTGATCAAAACAGTGCGACACAAATGATAAATTATTCAAAAACCCTCAATCTATAATACTTATAAAGACTTAATTTTATTTAATTTCATTAATTTTAGATTTGATAGCTAATGTGACATGTATGAATACAATTCAATTGTATTTATAATAATGAATGTTAAATAAATATAAAGTTTAAGTATCTATAATTATTGTGGACGACCCATCTGACTAAAATGTTAACATACCAAAACAAACCAGTCATTTGTGAAACTCTAAAATGGTTTTACACTAGTGCCTAGAGAAAAAGCCGATATTATCCTTAAGCGCTGTGTTAACAATATGAAAATGACAAAGTAATATTGAATTTCTGATCGGTAAATAACTAATGAAGAAACGCCCCAATTTAGACCTATTATGGCGATACTATTTAAAGCTTAACACCATGACCGTAAAACGAAAGTTTCTAGGCTTCAATTTAACAATAGCTTTCAGGCTTCCTTCCCTACCTAATTTCACTTCAATTTCAATCAAAGGGCCCTAAACTCGGCTAGACCTGTATTTTCTCTCTTGAACCTCCGTGAACTCATCTACGGTTTACGGAACAACAAATTTTACGTATTGTTAATTACTATACTTAACTCGAAGAAGTGAGTTTCGAAAAAATACAAATACAGATTTATTATTATCACATAAAACATACGTCAGTACGTAATAAAATTTAAATGTAATTAGTCACAAATATCAGGCCATCCTGCCCACGACCGTACCTGGTGCAAAGGTTGAATATCGTTGGCTATCCTTTGCACCAAGAACGAACGAGAACGGAAGTGCAAAAATATTTTTCGTATTATTTTATGCATAAAATTACTATCAGCGTTACATAAAACCCTTTTAGGCGAGCCCAAACACGAAGGGTATTTTTACTTTACAGGAAAACAAACAGTGTTAAAATCTATTCAGGAATAAAGAGTATTAAATAACGGAAACATTGGGTCTTTAGACCACGTCTTCGGAAGTCTACTGTACTCTACTCTCTCTCTCTCTCTCTCTCTATCAATTCCATAAGACGAGATGTACTGTGGAGGATGCTGTGGAGGCTGCGGCGGTGGGTGCTGCGGTGGCTGTTGCTATCCGTGAATAACCATCTACTCGTGCTGCACGAACATCTGCTAGTCTCGCGCGTTCACAAGACAGCCCACGAGGACGAACGGAACGACGTCTGTGGCGCGCCTGAAGTGAAGCATAGAATAATAACTTGTACTTCGTAAGTGTATTTTATTCGTGCAGCTATGTGCTATAAGAAATTATTTAATATAGTTATTGTCATTGATGATTTAAAGTTTTCACTTGTGAGTTTTGAATAAAAACAAATAAATTGAACTAAGAACTAATTAAACTGTTCGTTAACGTGTTTCAATTGTTTAATTGTTTTGTAGTGACGACGAATTTTTAAAAAATTGTATTGTAAATATGTTCTCACGTAAGTGATCAATTATTTTTTTGTGAGAAATAAATGTTTTTAAATCTTTAACCTTAAATAAAGCGTGGACGGCCTAGAATTTATTTTGTTTAAAAGTTCCTTTATCTATTCAGTTTCGTTCATTCGATAGTGTGTTACGGCAGCCTCCTTGGAAGCCATTGCGAGACTCCGCCTTTTTTAAATCAATTAAAAGGCCAAAATTAGTATGAAAATTATTTATACTATTCCAAAAATCAATCATATACATGACAAATAAAGTAGAAATTAAAATATAGATTACAGTAAATAATAACGAAAAAGTATCCTGTATCCATTCAGTTTCAATCATTCGATAGTGTGTTACGGCAGCCTCCTTGGAAGCCCGGTATTCCAAACTGGGCATTCTCCACCTTAGATCAGAGAGTCGTTATCTATTGCGATCACGCGCCCTTCTGGTCAAATATATATCTGTAAGAAGTAAAGCGTCTAACTGAAGTGGGTTTAACTTACCTTAAACGAACACACAAAGAAAAAAAAACATTTTAACAAAAAACTTTAATATTGAAATAATAAATAAATGGATAAATAGTATTTTTTTATTGGATACAATATTTAATAGAATGATACAACTTTTTTTTTATCCATACTATCTTGTCCCACTGTTGGGCAAAAGTCTCCCCCAAAGATCCCCACGCATTTCTGTCCTGGGCCAGTTCCTACCAGTTGGTGTGAAAGTCTACCAACTCCTTGCGCCATCGAGTTGGGGGCCAGCCTCAACTAAAACAAATAAAAAAACGTTACTTACTACGGATTTTAATGATTTTTAATTTATAAAACTTCTTCTTTCCTTGTTTTTTATCAAACTACAATAATACCATGAATAAACCAGTACATAATACCATAAATGTTTGAAAAGCAATCGTTCATATTACATTTTTTATTAACCATCTAGCATTAATATCAGTAAAACATTACGTATCAGAAAATAAAGGAAAGTCATTCTATTAATCGAAAAACTTGACATTGAACGAAAATTTGACAGTAAATAACGTTTCGAGATGAAAAATAAATTAATTTCCTCTTTTTTGGGGCGTCCGTGTCAATTCACGACACGTCAGAAAACAAGTACTAGGTTTTTGGATTCCGAAAAACTACGTATAATTTTCGATGGTAAAAGTAAACAAATGATATCATTGGTTGAAATATTTGGCAGAATCAACAAAGCTTTTTCATAGACAAATATAATTTTAAAGGAACTACATAAAATGTCACTTAACAAAAACTCTTGTACCTTGTGTGAATAAAGAAAAATTGTAGAACCTCTGCCCTTATTTGAAGTCAACTAAACAAGCGAAAATATTATTATAACAAATTTTCCTCTTCATACGGGCTAAGTGGCCAAGCTCTGGTGTCCAGTGTTTTCAGGCCTCTGACTTGGCTTAACGACTGCTCGTACTCAGACGTCGTCATCCTATCGTCATTATATCATACAATCCTGGACCTACAATTTAACATTTCATCCGACTTACGGTAGCGCTAAGATGGCAATGCCACTTTTAAAAAAGAATATTTTAAACATTTGTGCGCCGCGATGTCACGTTATTTCGAGGTAAAAAGAAGCTTATGCGTTAATCTAAAGTCTAAACTATGTCTGTACCTAATTTTATAGAAGCAATTCAGCCGTTTGAGAGTGAAGAAGTAACTAACATACACATAACACTCAGATACACACAAACTGACGCATTTATAATATTAGTTTATTCTTAAATACGTTTGTAAGCCACATTTAACTCCGCGAAGAGCAGTGTTTCTTTTTTTTTTAACAAATTTTGTCGAAACCACGCTTTGACTGCGCTCCTAATTATAACTATGTAATACACCTGAGAAAACTGCGTTCCAATCCATTGAGTAGTTTCGAAGTTACTCTTATAGCGCACAAGAAAGACGGACATTTTTTTTTAAATTATATATCTTTAATAATAAATAAATAAATATTAGGACACATTTCTCACACGGCTGGCTAACCCCATACTGAACCATTTCTAGTTCGTATAATGAATGGTTGCTAACACGACTGATATAATACGTATAAATACATATATATTTTATATAGATACATATTTGACACCCAGACTGACAGCCAACCAAGATTTTGGCCGTGCCGGGAATCGAACCCGGAACCTTCTGATTAGTAGCCCGGCATGGTAACTATTACGCCAGCGAGGTCGTAAATCACCCGCTATTAGTTTTTTGGAATATAATTTAATGTGTTGTCTTTCAATTTTTACTGTACTTATGTATATATGATGTTATTGATCATTATTTAAATACATTTTACTCGTATAACGTGGAAAAATCAAACATGAGAAATAAAAGGTTGAAATTAAGATTGAAAAACATGACAAAATCTATACTTAGGGCTAAAATCGAGAACGAGATGGAGAACCGTCTTAGTTAAAAAGTGTACCAATTTTGATAAAACTTACATTGAATCATTTGGAAAGTATTCTACTTAAAAAAACAAAAACAAAATCGGATCATAACAAATGCAAAAAGGCAATTCAATCGGATTGTGAGCCTCCGGCTTTTAATCTATTAAGAGTGCGCCATTTATACGGCAATTACTTAAAATCATTCCAAAAATAACTCATATACTCGAACATATGGCAAAAATCGTATAGGAGAAGCAAAAGTTGAAATTGAAATATCAATAATTGATCATCATTACGAAAAAAAAATATGTGACTAAAATCAAGTAAAAATAATTACTTAAAACTGACTCTATTTTTCATTACACACTAGAACAAAAACAAAACATAATCGGTTTATAACGAATACAAAAAGGCATACTTTTGCATTGCGAGACTCCGCCTTTTTTTAATCAATTAAAAGGGCAAAATTGGTATGTAAATTATTTATACCATTCCAAAAATCAATCACATACATGACAAATAAAGTAGAAATTAAAATATACTTAGATTACAGAAAATAATTACGAAAAAGTATGTGGCTAAAATCAAGCAAAAATAAGCAATGAAACTCAATCTGTTGTTGTTATGCCGAGCTAGAAAATATCACCTTTAATCTGCCCTTTGTCTAAAGATGCGTGGGCGGGCCGTAATGGTATATAAGGGAGGGAGCTGCGGACCAGCCCTCACTCGCCTGCAACCAGTCTTCCTGGACGATCAAGTCGTTGGTCAAATCGCTCCAGACCCGTCGCGCAAATTCGCGTTTATCTAAAAATTTAAAAATATCTATAAAACTCCTCCTTTGTCGAATCTGAATTTAATACATACTTTGTTAAAATTTGAAAGACAATCTCTAATTTTATTTGTATTTAAAAAATGTCAGTTTACGTTTTGCTTTTCGTGGTTCTAGTGTTTCTTTTTCCGGGTTTTATGATGCTGATAGTTCTATATACCTGCCAGTTTATGCGTTTGATGCCGCGCTTTTAAATTTTTGGACTAAACTAAGTGAAAGACTTTAAAAAATGGAGATTCCCTCGTATATTTGGGTGCCCAGCCTGTGTGCTATTCTTTACCAACTTTTTAGTTTGATCCCTAAGACGGTAATTCAAGGATGGACGGACGCCATTGTGAGTCAGGCGAACGAGTGGGGCCTGCAGTAAGTTTGCACAGAACTTTTGCTTTCTTCAACCACCTGTTGTTCACTTTGCTTACTTTTATATTTTGTATTTTTCATTTTGCCTTTAAATATTTGTTAAAAATTAATTTGCTGAGCAATCGTTTTGTTAAATTGTTTTGTTTTATTTGGTTTTAAAATTAGCTTTTTTGTAACGTTATGTGCTTAATTTTAAAGACTAATTTCAGAATAATATAATTCAGAATAATGCATTTAGATTTGTGTATAGTTAAATACTTACATCTTTACGCTGAAACGGCTGAACCGATTCGCTTAAAATTCGGTATCTAAATAGCTCTCGTTAATAGGGAATGGGATCAAAATATCATATTTTGAAATAAAAAAACTCAGCGCAAAAGCTAAACCTACGGTATTTTTGCAGTTTTTGATTCAGTGTTTACAACCGTAGCTCTAAAACTCGATGATGTAAAATTTGCTCAGTAATTTTAGTATTGGAAATATAAGTAATTTTAATATTCAAAGAAAAAATATTTGAATGTAATAAAAAAAACAAATCATACTTTTTTTGTAGATAAATATCATATAGAATTGTTTGAATAAAGACATTTATTGAACTATTGATTTTGTATGAATTTATTCCGTGCAAACCTAAGGCCGCGCGGCAGATGCTTGATTCAAATATATATGGCGCGGCTTAAACTTGTGAGAAATATGTATTATAAAAAAGTAATTATATATTAAAAATATTATTTATACAATTATAAAAATGCTCACAGTTAATTTTTAATTATCAATACATTAGTGACACAATGCATTAAATTTAAAATTATTGCTATTAAATTCACGGCGTATCGCGCGTTAATCCGGTACAAAAGAGTTAATCCGGAATAAAAATTAGTCTACGTGCTAATTCAAGAGCTAACCTATCTGCGTTGTAAATCTCATCAAAATCGGTCTAGCCATAGGCGGGAAGGAGTAACATAGATTTTGAAGTTATTTGCGTATCCCACGGGAGCCACATTTTTTTTCGGGATATAAAGTAGTCTACGTGTTAATCAAGGCTTAAAATATTTCTTATCACTTTAAATTTAATTAAAATCAGTTCAGCCGTTCCAGTTCCAATGTACACACTTACACACAAACTTTCGCATTTTTAATTTTAGTAGGATTTATTAATGGTAAAAAAATATCATGGTCGGCCAGCAGCAAATTATATATTAATACGTATCAAATGCAACAATTGAAAACCAAATAAAGGGCAATCCGAATACTAACATAATGGAGAAAATAAAGATTGCTTACATATAAAAAATGTACTGCACAAGAAATTAAAAAAAATATACAGCCACTTACTAAAATGCTGCGGAAAAATATTAAAATTAAATTAACCAAGTATCTAATCGGTAAAGTCAATGCTATATATTAGTTTCGTTGATAAAATATACCGTAATATCAGCTAATTGGTGTTTAATTATTACAAGCCGAGGCAGATAATTTGTTTTGGTGTAGGAAGGGTTTATTGTTACGAGGGTGAAAATTCAGGTCACATGGTGATGCATCATCATCATACTTGAGGTGATGAATATATTTATAACTAATTTATTTAAAATGACTAATATAAAAAGTATTATAATAATTGTAGCACCTCTAGTTTGGCTAACTAAGGTGATATGACGTTATTATCGAGATAAAGCAACTGTCGATGCGGATAGCCTTTAGATGGGTGACCATGCACAAGACTGACATGTTAAAAGTCCTATTTTCATTGAGGCTCAGCCGTGGGTAGGATGATACGTTAAATTGTAGGTCTCGGAAGCTAGTCTTATAACAAGGAATCGTGCCAAGCCAGAGTACTTCGGGTGCTTTGAAAACTCTCGACATCAGTTATAATAAAAGAGCTAGTAATAATAAAATAGTTTGGACTCTTAATTATAATAAAAGAGTTAGAAATAACAAAAGAGCTTTGCCATCTAGTTTTATACGAATAAGAAGAAAAAGAAGAGTCGGTATGGTGGTGTTCCTGCTATGCTTAATTTAAAAAAGGTTGGCGTAGGTCACTTACGCACATATATTGCGTTCTAAGCTCTCTATATTTAGATAAAGTGAACGCTCTGTTCTACGACTTTTTAAGCTTGTGTACGTAATGTGAGGACATTTGTTTCTTTTATTTCATCTGTTCAGCTAGGGCAACGGGGAGCAGAATAGGATATTCTGAAAATATTTGAAAATCCTTTGTAAAAGATAGAGTTACGATTTTCATATTTTATTGTGTTTGATTAAGTGTTATGAAATACAGAAATACAGAACTTTATTAGCCCTAAATAACATACGTTAAGGGCAAGTCATACTACAATAATTACTTAATACTTAAAAACATTAGAAAAATTTAATAAACTTACAAATTTTATTAAAAAAAAATAGTTATTCTTACTACACACATTAGCACTTGTTTGTCATGTTTATTAAATTTAAAGTACTACTGTTTACACATGAATAACGATTCTGCAAGCTCCATATTCATATATTCGCTTAAATTATAAAAGGAATTACTTTCACAAAAACTCTTTATTTTCTGTTTAAACTATTAAGATTTGTTATTTTCTCTGTTATGAAGCAGCTGCTAACAACGACATTTATAATACCTATAAATGTCGTTGGCTGCTAAGCATAGTCAGAGGCCTGCGGGTGACATGAAAACTCTAGACACCAAAGCTTGGCCACTTAGCTCATGTAAAGAAGTATTATGAAACGTAACAGTTCCATAATGCAACTGCGTAGAATTCAGGGTATAATATTTTGAAAAATAGAAGTTTGGAAATTAAATAATTGGCCAAGTACGAGTTGGGCTCGCGCATGAAGGGTTCCGCAACATTTTGGTTTTATTTAATTATTTATTTCGTAAGTTAATATGCATTTATATATTCCTTGATAATTTTAATCATGTACCTGCTACAGTAATTGATATATGGCAAAATAATCGTAAAAACAGTTTATTGTATGGAGACCGCCTTTTTTATCTTTAGTTTTTGTTGTTTTAGCGGCTCGGGAAATACACAACATTTCATAATTTCAGTTTTTAGCGCACCAAGATGGCCGTCGGACGCCTACACAAAATGGACGATGATATATTTTTTCACAAATGCCTCAATATGGGTATCAAATGAAAAGGCTAGATTAGAAGAGTAGATAGCGATTTGATATATTTCAAGTATAAGATGGCTGCAACAGTGAAAAATTTAGACGGCGGTTTTCTAAATGTTTAATTTATTATGTACATATCTCTTTCGTCAAACACTACTACGGCAGTCCGGGTGATGCACCATTTTTAGGGATCCGTACCTTAAAAGTAAAAACGGGACCCTATTACTAAGACTCCGCTGTCTGTCTATCTGTCTCCGGGCTATATCTCAGAAACCATAATAGTAAGAAATCTGAAACTTTCACAAGATATATATTTCTCGTGCCGCTATAAAACAAATACTAAAAATAAATTATTAAAATATTAAGGGGGTCCCCATACAGTAAAACAGTTAGTATTTTTTGCTATATATCAATAACGGTAGCATGTAGACACCTCAATTTTTCACGGAATGTATAAATGTATTTTGCCTTTCAAATTAAACAATAAAATTTAACTGAAATAAATATTTAACGGGGGCTCCCATACAACAATGGTACGGAACCATACATGCGCGAACCTAACTCGCACTTAGCCAATTATTATGGTTCCATTCCTAAAAAAAAAATTATGGAATCTTATTACTAAGCCTCCGCTGTCTGGTCCTGATAGTTAGAGAGCTGAAATTTTCACAAGCATTTTTAATTGTGTATTTCTTACTTATGTCAATAAAGGAATATTTTTATCTTAATATATAAAAATCTCGTGTCACAATGTTTGTCCTCAATGGATTCCTAAACCAGTTAACCGATTATAATAAAATTCGCACACCGTGTGCAGTTCGATCCAATTTGAGAGATAGGATAGTTTAAATCTCAAATTATAGTCGCAATTTTAATTTATTGCTAATTATTGTCTGTTATTATTTGACAGTTACAATTATCACAACAGATGTCGATACCTTTCGACTGTGTCGAGTAAGTAATCAATAGATGGCGCTATACCCCTAAGTGAGGCAAAACAATGTTTGCCGGGACAGCTAGTATAATATATGTATTTTCCGTGCTGCTATAACGACAAATACTAAAAACTTGAAATTATAAAGAGTACCCTACAACAATAAACAGGATTTTTCATAAAGATCGAGATGGTAGACCACAACAAACTCAGAATATTTAATTCAAATTTAAATTAATTTATTCAGTGCACAACCTGGGTGAAGGGCTTTGATATTACTCGTACAATATACTCGTATATTATGATAGTGCGTCACGTTATTGCCTTTCTGGATGCAGAGACATAATAAATATGATAATGCAAAAAAAGGAACGCATGAGAGAGAAGCATAAGCAGCCCATTGCTGCAAAAACATAATACGGTTGTTGTTGACCCCCCCCTTTACTCATTAAATTTATTTATATTTAATTAATTGATTCGAAAAGTTATATACTCGTACATCTATGTTTACTGGAAATTTTTAGCGTCTGGCTGTTACCGTTATTGATATAAAGCAAAAAAATACGAAAAAAACACGTTTACTGTATGGGCACTTACTTAATATATTCATTTATTTAATTTATAGTATTTGTTGTTATAGCGGCACAGGAAATACATATCTTGTGAAAGTTTCAGCTTACTGCATGGGGACCCCCTTAATATTTACATTCAAAATCAAAATCAAATTATTTATTAGCTTACGGCATCACGCCGTACTGGGCAAGTCAATTTGCAATTTATTTAATTTCTAAAATGTATATGCCTATAATACGAGCCGTATTATAGGCATATACATTTTAGAAATTCTCTTAATAATACTCTTAATATTATTACATAAATCTATATCTATATTTATATATTTCTTCCTTCATTTATTTAATATTAGCATTCGTTGTTATAGTGGGTATGAGCAATACATAGCTTGTGACAATGACAGAATTCTAGCTGTCACGGTATCTGAGATACAGCCTGATGACAGACAGACATCGGACGCTTAGTAACAGGGTTCCGTTTTTACCATTAGGTATGGAACCCTATATTATGTTTGTTATTTGAACTGAAAAAACAAATTTCAATGGCTGTACGAAACTTTTTACTGAATTCCAGTTAAATACGTTTTTCTTATTATTTAGGCCGTCCCATTGTCACAAGTTTAAAATAACACAGCTTAATGTTATTTACTGTAAGGCGTTACAGAGAATTTCGGTCTCGAATACTTTTTCAAGAATCGTCTATAGAAATATGTTAGGGTCATCTGTGCCTCGTCATAATTATATGTATATCAATAGTATTTACATTGACTCAAGACTAGTTGTTCAACTGATTAGCTTCCTTAAGTTAAATAATTTATTGTGTTGCAAATTGAGCCAAGAATAAATAATTGTTTTAATCTGTAAATTAATCTTAATATATTTCACGATTTTAGAGTTAAATAACTGTTTTAAATGTTTTAATGTTTATGATGTGGCAACTGAACGAATCTCCTGATCCATTAGAATGAACAAGTGCTAAACGACTCAGATCGAGCGAACGAACGAGTGATATGCAGAAGGAACGTAGATATAACAGAAAAACAACAGAGGCCGGGATATTCGTTGAGTAGTCGCCGAAGTTACAACATCAACTAAAAAGCATACGTGTCGACGATTAATATAGTTTTAATGGATGGATCGCTGATAAATGTTATTGAATGAGGAAATAAATGATTAAAAGGAATATCGAAGTTTTGAACTATTGGCCGCCCCTTATAGTTCAGAAGAGGGATTACGACAAGGATAAATAAAACTTCCTTACACGCCTACATTGACGTAAGTACCGTTAATTTAATTTAAATTTTTTTTTGATCCTCCTAATTATTCTCTTTTCTTATATTTAAAAGATACCCTCTTTATTTTATTTCTGTTTCCCAATTTTGACCCTTAAGTATGGAAAAATATAATAAATATGATTCACGTAGTATTATTAGAGGAACGATTTAAAAAAAATAAATAAATGATAAATATTATTTAAATAGAAATAAATAATATGGTTCGAAATTTTATTTGGTCTTGGACAGTATCATTTTATGTGAATATGAATGACGGTAGAGAGCAGTAATTTAAGAAAATAAGTTCTAGAAAATATGTTTACGAATTGAACCATTTTTTTTTCTGAAAGTTCTGTTCCCAATTAAATATGTGTATAATTACTTCAGTATCTGATCAACGTAAATTATACAATTGAATTAATGACACATCATATCAAGAATAGCTAGTACAGTGCAACCTCGATATTACAAATCGGAGGGGAACAAGAAAATATTCGTAATATCAAGTAATTCGTTGTACTGAGGTTTGTTAAGTTGAGGTTAGATTAGTCTAAAATTCGTTATAAAGAGGTAAAAGAATAGTTTTGATCACCTCGATATTACGTACTTATATTGTGAACAACTTCTACTAATAAATGATAACACCTTTTACGTTTCTGAGCCATTTTAACTTAAATCTTTAACAATAGTGACGAGCAGAGGTGTTTTTCATTACTTTCCATCAAAACAACAATGACTACTGTACAAACAAAAGCGTTTCGAAACATGTCGAGACATGAATCACATTATAAGATTAAGAGTTATATTATTGGTGAAAACTTTATATAAAGGTTTTGGGTTGGCAAAATTCATTATTTAGAGGTATGAATACTTTTTCTTGATAGTTGAAAATTCGTTATAAAGAGGGTGTACGCAAAGAATGTTCGCAATGTAAAGGTAAATTTTATATTGATTTTTATGGACAATTCAAGGGGATTACGAAAAATTTGTTAAATCGAGGAAGTCGTTATATTGAGGTACGCTATATTAAGGTGGCACTGTATAATATTGTAGCTTAACTCTGTATACCTGATCCACCTCTAGCATCAGCATTTTTTATTTTTTTTACATGACACTAAGCTATGTCTATTTTTTTTGAGCTTCAGAAACATGGATGATGATGCCCGAGGACGAGGGCTGGATGATGATGCCCGAGGACGAGGGCTGGATGATGATGCCCGAGGACGAGGGCTGGATGATGATGCCCGAGGACGAGGGCTGGATGATGTTGCCCGAGGATAGGGTATGATGATGTTGCCCGAGGATAGGGTATGATGATGTTGCCCGAGGATAGGGTATGATGATGTTGCCCGAGGATAGGGTATGATGATTTTGCCCGAGGATAGGGTATGATGATGTTGCCCGAGGATTAGGGTATGATGATGTTGCCCGAGGATTAGGGTATGATGATGTTGCCCGAGGACGAGGGCTGAATGATGTTACCCGAGGATTAGGGTAACATCATTCATCATTAGGATGATGATAGTGATGGTGATAATGAGGTCCGAGGACGAGGACCAGTAACTGATGGAGCGTCCAGGTTACAACATGAACGAGTCAGACGAAGGAAACTGAGACGAGGCCGGAAGAGGACATCGTCTCCTGCAGAGGATGTTTACAAAGAACAGATGACTTTGAGGCGAAGCAGAGCCAGCACGGACCGTCGTACAAAGCGTGAGCGGAGACATTCGAGTTCATTATCTGGATCATCTGGTGAGGTTGTCAACATTCATCCAAAATTTAAGCGTAATAGAATTGCCAATAGCAGTACAACTCAAATCTTAATATATATAAATCTCGTGTCACAATGTTTGTCCTCAATGGACTCCTAAACCACTTAAGCGATTATAATAAAACTCGCACACCATGTGCAGTTCGATCCAACTTGAGAGATAGGATAGTTTAGATCTCAAATTATAGTCGCAATTTTAATTTATTGCTAATTATTGTCAGTTATTATTTGACAGTCACAATTATCTGTTAACCCCAAATGATTCTAACAGATGTCGATACCTTTTGACTGGGTTGAGTAAGTAATCAATAGATGGCGTTGCTATGGTAAATCTACGAACGTGTCATATAAGCAACACTATCTATTTTTCATACCCCTAAGTGAGGCAAAACAACATTTGACGGGTCAGCTAGTACTTGATAAATTTTTGACAATTATTAAGGGTGTTAGGGATTCAGACTGACCTAAATTATCGCATGAAAATAATTTCATCCCAGAATTTGACCCCATGACTAAGGAACAGACTATACTGACCTGGATTAACAAAGTGGAAGAATGCACGGAAATATATGGTTGGAACAAAAGAGCTATAGTTCACTACGCACTGCCAAAGTTACGCGGTGTTGCCAAGCAGAAAATAGACCTGATAATAATGGAAATTAGAATTGAAACTTAGTCTAAGTTATAGGACGTACAATATAATAACCATTCGTGTAAATAATATATATTTCCAGTGTCACTACAGCTCAGATCACGTAAAATGCATGCGCAGTTACCATACTACGGACGTAGACAATACGATCGTTTGTAACCTTAACATTACGAGTGAAGAATGGTTGAATTTTTAAAATCTGCTCCCATATATATATGCTGATATTCAGAGTGTTTGTCTAGCTTCTAGGGCTAGGGTTTGGCTTTAAGATAAAACTTTTTATAATCAAAATGATTATTTAGAATTTAAAATTGGCATTTAATTCATATCATATACTATTGTAATCATATTATATTTATTACTAAAATTAGCATTGGAAATTTACATTTGCTTCATATCATATACTGTTGTAATGATATTATATTATTACTGGAAGTAGAATTGAAAATTGACATTGGAATCATATCATATACTTTTGTAATATTTTATAATCAACTTCTTATCGTGATCGATGATGATTGAGATGATTCCTCGATGATTTAAATGACGATAAATCTGTAGTACATAGATCTTGTCGTGTACCTCATTCATAAAGACTACAGGCCCAGAACATGGTCCAAAAGATGACCGACAACAACATTGTTCGCAAACCGCCATCGCCCTACGCGATTCTAATAGTTCTTGTAAAGATAAAGACCGGGAGACTTTGCGTCAATTTCTACACTTTGAACCATAAACTAAAAAAAGATCACTACCCTTTACCTCAGATCGAAGATCAATTGGACTTGTTATCAGAGAATAAACACTTTATATTTTTAGACTTAGCCTCTGGTTATTACCAAATCCCGATAGATGGAAAATCCCGACTTAAAACCGCATTCGCGACACCTGAGAAACTGAAATATCACTCCGTTTGAATTGGGGACGCTAGCAATAATTACATCGCAAAGTAAATTCA
The DNA here is from genome assembly GCA_035578125.1 of Mellilla xanthometata. NCBI lineage: Eukaryota > Metazoa > Arthropoda > Insecta > Lepidoptera > Geometridae > Mellilla > Mellilla xanthometata. The sequence goes on from JAPUBQ010000003.1 coordinate 3,105,042, forward strand.
AAGTTTATCTTATCAGACTTAGTTTTTCTATTCTGACTGTAATTCTATTAGGTCGACATCTACAAAACGAGACTTAGTATCTCGAGTGCTCGATGGTGGATTTAGTTTCACTGGTACGACTGTTTTATAACGAAACTATTAATTTAACTTCAATTGACGAACTAGGTACAGTTAGATAAAAAGATGGTGAATGCATTGAAATAAATCGACTGAATGATGCAGAAAGGTTCGAATAAACACAGAAATTATAGTAGGAGATTTAGTTCAAATATCGCGCCAAATCCCACACAATGGTCAGTTCCAAAAATTGGTCGTTAAATATCAAGGTCCTTATTAATTACTAAAAGTTCATGAACATGATAGGTATGTAGTAGATACACTTTTATCACGTATGGGTGATCTTAGGTACGACATTATTGTAACCATAGATAAAATACTACCTTGGATGAGCTTTGATAGGAGTTTCGATTATTCTACAGAAGATGATGATGATGATGATGATAATGAAATTAGTAATAAAATAAATTAAAGATATAGATATAGATGTTAAAGATAATTAAATAATCTTGGAAGATTATCATTGATCAGGTAGGCTCAAATAAAAACAGTAAAAGTAGCTCTAAAATTAATGTAGTCAAAAATGATGGTGGCACAGCCATCTCAGATCCAGAAAAAATAGCAAATTTGTTCAATGAATTTTCCGTAGTATTGCTAATAACATAACTGGGAACTTAAATATTGAAGCAAATAAGTGCTTGAAGTATTTAGGTAATGGAAAAAGTACACAAGTCATAATTTTCAAATCAGTAGATCATAAAGAGCTCAATAGTATAATCATAAATATGAAGCAGAAGTCCTCTTTAGATATCTATGATATGAGTACTAGGACAGTTAGGAATCTTATTTAAAAAAAAATGTTTATTTGTTTGAATTGGTATCTTTAGTAATTAATTTATGTTTATCAGAAGGTGCATTCCCAGATGTTCTTAAATCGGGTAGAATAATACCACTTATTAAAAAAGGTGATTACACTGATCTAAGTAACTATAGGCCAGTATGCATATTGCCCACTTGATCTAAGATCTTAGAAGCAGTAATAAAAAAATAGAATCGTCAAATTCTTTGGTTTGGCTTTAGGAAGAGTAAATCAACGGAAATGCCTATTAGAGATGTAGTATACTTTATTTTAGAATCATTAGACAAGTCAAATAGATGTGCTAGCATATTCTGTGGTTTATTTAAAGTATTTGATTGTTTTGCCATGATATTTTAATGATGAAGTTACAACATGATGGTTTTCAAGGTTCTGAATTAAGCATTATGAGATCATATTTAAGTAATCGTATCCTAATTGTAACAATAGGAGAAAAATCGTCAACCGTAGGAAGCTTATCAATCGGTGTACCACAGGGATCAATTTTGGGGCCAGTTTTGTTCTTAATCTACATTAACGATCCTGTAAATGTAATGCCCAACTGGTCCCATATAAGCTTATTTGCCGATGAAACACATGTAGGAATAAGAGATAAAAGTAAAATCAAGTTAGATGAAAAAGTAAATGAAGTTATGACATTGCTAAAAGATTGGTTTAAATCAAATGGTATTATATTAAATTCAAGTAAAAGCATTGTTATGGAATACCAGTCCAGATTTGGTATCTATGGTAACTCATTAAAAAAGAAAATGTATTGTTAGGCTTTACAATAGATAACGAACACTATTCAACATGATGCGCATATAAAAAAAAAAGCTTTGTAAGAAATTAGCTAGCGCCAATTATGCATTGTTTAAACTTAGATCTTTATTAGATAAAAAAAAAAAGAAAAAAAACACTTGTATCTGTTTATTATGCTTATATACATTCAAATATTAGGTATGCCATTACGGTATGGGGAAAGAAATGCAACTGATATATTCAAAGTTTTGAAATGTCAAAAGAGGTCAATCAGAATAATAAATGGTTTAAAAAAAAACGTAGCTCAGCTCGGAAATATTTTGAAAAGGATAGGATAATGACAGTAATTTCAATGTACATATATAATAGCCTGCTAGAAATTCATAAAAATAAAATGTACCAGCATAAAAAAAGATGTTATTCCTTATTGTTTACGTAGGAATATAGGTAAAGACCTACCATCAAATAGACTAGCTAAAGTACAGAAACAGGGATGTCATACAAAAATATTAATGTACAACAAGTTGCCAGAGAAAATAACAAATCTTAATAGTCGTATGTTTAAATAGACTGAATACAAGAGTTTTTGTGAAAGTAATTCCTTTTATAATTTAAGCGAATATATGAATATGGAGCTTGCAAAATCGTTAATTATATGTAAACAGTAGTACTTTAAATTTAATAGACATGAAAAACAAGTGCTAATGCGTGTAGTATCTAATGGGGTAGAATATTTTATGAAATTTATAAGTTTATTTAATTTTATCTAACTATTGTTTTAAGTATTAAGTAATTATTGTAGTATGACTTGCCTTTAACGTATGTTATTTAGGGCTAATAAAGTTCTGTATTTCTGTAATAATGATAACCGTTAAGATGATGCTAGTAATGGAAATAATGTATAAAACGCTAATTTTGATAATGCGACCAATATTATATAATCCACTACAGTCATTGTAAATTTCCTAGTAATTGCTAAAGTTGATATATGAATAATTAATGGTTGTGTATCTGTTAACATTTCTGATTTGTTCTTTTTGTTGTATTTAACAATTGATCCGCAAATTTAGTATTGATTTAGTCATTGCATTACTTAGATATTTTTATTTGTGTAAATTATTAATAGAATTAATACGTGAGGACACGTACCAAAACAGGAAGGCCGAGCTGTTAGGGTCATCTGTGCCTCGTCATAATTATATGTATATCAATAGTATTTACATTGACTCAAGACTAGTTGTTCAACTGATTAGCTTCCTTAAGTTAAATAATTTATTGTGTTGCAAATTGAGCCAAGAATAAATAATTGTTTTAATCTGTAAATTAATCTTAATATATTTCACGATTTTAGAGTTAAATAACTGTTTTAAATGTTTTAATGTTTATGATGTGGCAACTGAACGAATCTCCTGATCCATTAGAATGAACAAGTGCTAAACGACTCAGATCGAGCGAACGAACGAGTGATATGCAGAAGGAACGTAGATATAACAGAAAAACAACAGAGGCCGGGATATTCGTTGAGTAGTCGCCGAAGTTACAACATCAACTAAAAAGCATACGTGTCGACGATTAATATAGTTTTAATGGATGGATCGCTGATAAATGTTATTGAATGAGGAAATAAATGATTAAAAGGAATATCGAAGTTTTGAACTATTGGCCGCCCCTTATAAATAGCTTTAGCAAAAACATTACAAAATATATTCCTTTTTCACGAAATTTTATTGCTCGTGCCATGGAAGGAAATAAAAATATACTTACCTAATAGTCATGGGACTATTAGGTAAGTATATTTTTATTTCCTTGTTGTAATGGTACAACATAAGTTATTTGTAATAAATTTAAATTAATTTTGACATATTAACTATATATTGTGACATGTTTAATTTATAAATAGTCCCATATATATTTTATTCAAAATAATTTAAGTATTTCTTATGAATTGAGGTCGATATAGGTACCTTTTTTGAACTGTTCACTTGTTTTATACACATTAAATGTAACATAATATATGTACTAGCTATTCAGCGTGGTAATGGCGCGAGCGTGATGAGTAACCTTTGCACAAGGGGCGAGCAGGGGCGGGTAATTTGTTTATTTTTCTATATTTTGACGTGCTATTTTTATGTGATTTAAATTGACATTTTGTTTCTTTTTATTGAATAAATTACTTTAAATATAACAATCATACATATGTATATTAGAAATGTAAGAAAAGCTTACTAAATTACTTACTAAATGGCTTAACGACTAAATGATTGATTTGAACGGAGGCTATTTACAAATTTCCACTTACGGTTAATTAATTAATAACTGACCGAAACCCGGTCACAAAGGTTAAAACGTAGATTTAGTGACGCAGTAATTCGTGAGGTCACAAAAGTCATAAATAAAGTATCTTAAGTTCTAAAAACTAAAATACAATATGTATATTATAAAATTTTATTATGTTGTCAATAAAATCAGTCTAAAAATTATAGATTTATTGTGGAAAATAGTAAAAATATTTTTTTAAGTAACAAAGTCTTTAATATTCATTAATTGTTAAAAATAGGAAAAATTTAGACTAGGATTACCAAAAACAAATCTGGGGAGCAGAATGAATAAATGAAATATATTTATATATATTAATACTCATAAGCTTTTTCAATCCTTTTAATCTACTACACTGTAAGAATCGAAAAAGTCCTAGGGGTATGAAATTTTGAGGGTGTATATGTTTTAGTACGTAGACATGTACTAAGAACGTATTTTTGGAAATTCTACCCCTAAGGGGGTGAAAGGGGGTAAAACATTGTATGAAACTTCATTGTTTTTAAATTTCTAGCAATGAAATTGGGAATTTGTATAGTTTATGTAAATTTAAAATAATGTTTTTTTTATACCGTGAGTGATCTAAGAATATTCTGGAAAATTCTGTATTTATCAAGTAAACGGCTTGAAAGTTATTATGGTACTAGTTTCTTAAATGATTAAAATATTAATATAAAAACATGACACAACACAGAGATGCCATAAGAGGGGTGACATTAGGGGTTGAAAGTTCACACTGCAAGTTTTGTGATTTGAAATTAAATACTTAAGAATCGGTATCTAAGCAGTTCACTAAATGATAGGAATAAAATTACGGTATTTTTTTTTATTATTGCCGGCTAGCAAAGCGTTTCCGTCTACCGCGCGCGGATCGATACTATAATATAGGCGATGCGTAAACCGCTGATTTCTAACGAATCTTAGTGCATAAGCATTAAGATTCGGGGCCTTCTCTCACGAGGAAAGAGATATAAGAGACCATAACGCATCACGCTGACCAACTGCAGGTTGGCGGATGACACACGTCTTATATTTTTTATCCCGGATTAACTTATTTTATTACCAACTAAACCCGACGTGGCGCAACTACTACAAATAAATTTATCTTATCTTACAGTTGTCCGTTACCGGTTAGTTCGCTATATTTTCAATAATAAAAAATAAAATAAATAAATGTTAAAATCCATCTCACACACGGCTTATTCTAACCTATCTAGTTTATTATTAATAATGACAAAACTGGAAATTCAAGATGTTTATTCGAGTAATATTTTTACTTCACATTAATTTGTAAGCTCATTCATTTTCTTTTAATTAAATTTAAAAAAAATGAATGTGTCCAATAAAGAATTTTCTATCTTCTATCTATCTACTTCAATTCTTGCAGGTAATATGAGTATAGTAGGGCACAGTCAGAATTCTACCCTCAATAGATAGCACTATCTATTCTATCTATAATTACTGTGCAACATATATGTTGCTATCAGAGATATGATATATACGTACGTGTATTTCATTTCACGTCAACCATTTACCCACTGGCCGTGGTCGCATCAAGGTGTAATCAGTTAAAGTGGACAAGTGTCAGTGTTTATATCAGCTTATATAGGTTGATTGGTAACTCTTAGAAGGGCGGCATTAGCATGTGTTAAATAACCGGGTGTTCCTTCTAACTTACCAAAGAGTCAGCTAGCTAGGTCTTAGGCTAAATAACATTACCGGTGACTCCCGCTCCGGGTCGTTCTTGGTGCAGCGGTTGGCCATAGCTATTCAGCGCGGTAATGCAGCAAACGTAAATGGCTCCTTTGCACCAGGGGCGAGCAGGGGTGGTTTATTTGATTAGTTTTTAATATGTGACATGCCACTTTTAATTGAAATTACGTTTATTTTTATTTAATAAATTACTTGAACGTTAAAATGTACATCTTAACTAAATATTAGATGTAACGACCTATCAATAACTGGCATAATTAACCTTTCTATTGCTATATAAAAACCTGCTAAAAGTTAGAATAATCCGTTTAGAAGTTAAATATATATAACTATATACATATCTGACTATATATATTAACCAACATAAACACATAACTCATGAAATAAAACTGGTACGATAAATAAAAGAATAAGTAATAAGAATCAGTTTTTTTCAATTTGTTAAGTCTGGTTAGTGTAAATATATTTTAGAGTTGTTCTTTAGACGACCTTTAAGCTATCTTTTCGATATTTTATACCGTTTACGATTTAAAGCGGGAAAACTGTAAAATCAAGATTTTCTCTTGTCTTTGCCTTAATCTATTTTCTTACTGACATTTACAACTAACATTGTAATCTTGTATGCCTGACAGAAAAAATGGAAGGCCTACATATTGTATGAGTATGAATACCAATTGTACCTATTTGGCAAGAAATAAATGATTAGATTTGAAACTTCAATAAAAAATGTACTAAAAGTGATGATCTCTAAAATAGGCAAGAAAAATAAGGCCACAAGTAAGAGTGTGGTATTATTTGAGTTTGAGGAATTTAAACGTTATTAGTTTATTAATACAGTTGTATTTTCTAACGCTCACTGCGTACTGTCATACAATTTCATAGCTGTTATCGCGGAGCAAGATAGCTTATGTTTATTACGGGACTAGTCGAAACTCAACCTTAAGATACAGTAGTAGGGTTGACTTGAATTGAAATATTTTTTGTTACGTGGTCATAATTTGTATTTCTGTGTATATTGTAATAGATACAATAGTATAGTAAACTCATGCCATTTTTTTGTGCTGTGTTTGTATGCAACACTGAATCTGGTACTCGTATATATTTAATCGAAGATTTAAAGTCGTAGAATAAAAAAAATTTAGTTCATAAAGCCGCCCTTTAAAGGTTATTAATAACCCTGTATGGTATAGGTTGAAGTAGTTGGTACAAGTATCACTCGGTGCTGTTCCGCCATTATTGTTCGATTCACGTGGGAACTGGACATGTGTTGTTCTGTTTCTTCTTGATCGCACCAAGCCTTCGCTGAAACTTTCAATCATGAGGTAAATAATTAAATTATAGTATATATATGTATTATAAAAATACCGCAGTTTAATATTAAATTGTTCCCGACAAGGTTGTGATTGTTTATTGATTAAGTGTTGCGAGTTTTTTTTTTATAAATGACAGAAACATTTATTTTGTGATACAAAGAAAAACTATAAAAAACATTTACGTGGCACAGAACCGGATTGTTTGTTATGATATTATGTTTGTTTGATTTATTTTTGGGAGTTCAACAACGTCTATACCAATGTATAAAGAGGAAAAGTTTGATTTTTTGTTTGACGCGAATTGGTTCCAAAAATACTAGACTGATTTGAAAAATTATTTCTCTTTTGGAAGCTACATTAGCCCCGAGTAACAATGGCTATATTTAGTTTCTCTTTGCAACTTGGATTATTTTAAAGCCCGCGCGAAGCAGGGACTGGTTGCTAGTGTTATATAAAATATCTTTAATTTGATATTTGATATTCAATTTTTCCCGGCAAGGTTGTGTTTGTCGATTAATTGATGCAAATTTGTTTTTAAATAGTATGTTTGTTTGATTTATGTTTGGGGTTTTTACAAAATAGTTAAAATCTTAAAAGTAAGGCCATTGGAAACAACCTCCGGACAATACGCACCAAAATTGTCTTAGTCTTACATTAAACGAGTATCATATTCAAAGAAATAAAAAATGTATACATCTGTTAATTCATAATAGCGCAAATTTTAAATTTCAACTACTTTTTATCTAACCTGAAAAATAATAATTGATATTTAGGAGTTAATGTTAGATAAACTTTAATTAAAGTTTGAGATTTTAGTTAATAGCTTTCAAACGTGTATTCAGTTTGCAAGGATATACGATTAGTTTATAAATAGTATATTTTGTAGTGACATAAAATTTGTTAATACAAATATAATATTAGCGATGAATTTATTATCAGCATTGCTTACTTACTCTGAAAGTCAAATTAATTTTTTGGGCATCTATTTCAAAGGCATAAATATTTTTGTCTTTTTTATTTTCTCAATCAAAACAAATCAAATTAAAAAAATATATAGCTGATAGTTTAAGCCTTTATATAAATTAAATTAGTGAAATTATTTGGTCGTATATAAAAACAAAGTTCTAAATATCTGTCCACCAATATTTAAAAGAGGCAACAGTTTTCGGTGTTCCTTGTTAATAATATAAAGTATATACATACGAGTATATCTTAGATTGCTTTGAATGTTTATTGTCAAACACAATAAAATATTTATCAATTTTATAGCTTATTAAATTAAACATCTCTCAGATTTCTGGTTTGAGTCGGTTTAATGAAATGAGTGTTATCGTAGATTTTTGTTATTTATAACCAATTTTTCAATTTCTCTTTCAAACTGCTTTTAATTGGCTATTTTACGGTTTTACCCTGATTAAGTAGTGAGTTTATTGCGATAGTAAGGTTTGCCGCACACTGGTGGCGATTCAGCGGCACACACGACTAAACTAAATTTAAAGTAGCTCTGTCTCTTTTCGTCATAAATGACCAAAAAGAGATGGTACGATCTAAACCGTACACAAATGCGACTTGTCGTAGCGTCTAGTCGCGATAGCTGGTGCTAATAAGACTGGTAGTCGTCAGACATGCTCCGCCAAGTGAGCGAAGCTTTAATTTATATATTTTGTACAGAGTTTAACTGCGCCATACGTATATGAGCAAAGCGTTTGACAAGCGGAGGTTTGAGTTTCCACGAAATAAATTCGTATAAAATCAAAAACTATATAGAACAAATTATAAGCAAGAAAAAGCAGTATTTATTATTTTTTCATATGCACAAAATTTCATCACGACAATTTTTTAGACCAAAATTCTTCTTCTTCTTCTTCTTCCTTGCTTTATCCCACTAGGTGGGGTCGGAACAGCAAATTTTCCTCTTCCACTGTCCTCTATCAGCCGTCGTATCTACACTCACTCCTTTCACTCTCATATCCTCATTCACACACTCCATCCATGTCTTCTTCGGTTTCCAACAGGTGTCGGGTGCTGCACCTGCGCGTCGCCTGTGGGATACGCCCTAACCCTATCGCCCTTATCAAATGTCCTTCCTTTTCAGAACAAAATTATCGAGAGAATTTTACGTGTACTCTATGACTAAATGAGTCACTGTCGCAGTCGATGTTGGGCGTCGTCTAGGCTAAAAAATAAATTTTGCACCATGAGTAAAATTGTATCAGAAATTATGTTTATCTCTTCGGGGCTCGAAAATTTCCACCAGGAGAGGAAATACTCCGATTGATTTTGTTACTTTTACATTAATATTTTTAATGTTGCGTTTGAAGTTGTTTTTGTAAAAGTCTTCAAAATCTTTGCATCACAAATAATATTGATCATTTTGTTGTAATTCTCATATTGTCGAGAAAACCCGGTGGAAAGACTATGAACCTTCGTCCCTTGCCGATAATGTATATATGCAATAACTAAGAACTGATACGTCATTTAATACTAGAATTTAAAAACGGCCTTTTTGCGTGAAATGTTATTAAATTTTAAATACACGCGCGGTCCACTTTGCAATCATACAAATAAATGCGAATAATAATATAATAAATGCGGATGTTTGTGTGTGTGTGTAAGTATGAGTGTTTGTTTGTTTCTTCTTCACACTCAAACTGAAATTTGGTAAGGAAATAGGTTAGACTTTGGATTAAAACATAGGCTATTTTTTATCCTGGATTAACGCGGCTAAAACTGCGGGGCACAGCTAGTAATAAATGCATTTATTAATCGCTTTAACGAATAATTCACGAATATTTACATTACATAAAAATATTTCTTCAAGGGTGATTCGGGATCGCGCACAATGGCTTCCGTCTCTGTCTATATAAAAATAAAAATATATATAATCTGTTGTAAGGTCCCTATTGAATATTTATTTTAGCTAGTTTTTGAGAAAATGTAATAAATATATTGTAAATATTTAAGCGTCTATGGTCTTCATAAATATCGAGACAAAAATTTGAATACATCAAACTTCTTGTATGTTGTTAAAGCGGAAACAGAAATTCATCACTTGTGAAAATTTCAACTCTTTTATAATCACAGTTCCTGAAATACAGACTGGCAACAAATGACGGATAGACAGCGTATTTTCAGTAATGGAATCATGTTTTGCCCTTTTTTTTATTTCACACACGGCTGGTTAACCCCATACTGGACTACTTCTAGTTCGTGTTATGGTCGCTACAACTGATATACTACATATACATACATACATATGATTTTTATGTAGATACACATTTAACACCCAAACCCACAGTCAACAGATTTTATTAAGCACAAAGATGTTGGCCGGGCCGGGAATCTAACCCAGAACCTTCTCATTGGTAGTCCGGCATGGTAACATTTACGCCAACGAGGTCGCAAAATCCTTAAAGTTGACATTTATAGCATAGCATTTTCATTTAATAGCCTTTAAATAATCTGTACGCTATTTTAGTAACTCGTCACGACGCGCCCTTTTTTTAAGCCCAAATCATTGTACATTTAACAAAATGCTAAAAAGTATCATGGATTTCACGGATAATAGAAAGATTTACAGTAAGTGTAGGTGGAAAAGTGGATAGCATTTCTTCGTTAACGAAGTCCATTATAAAACAAGCGGATAGTTAATAATTTTAAAACAAACTTCAGTAAAAAAATACTGAACCAATTATATTACTCGTACATTAAACATATATTAGTACCATTACCTTATTTTATAAACCGTAAAGCTAGGCATTAGATCAACAGGAGTCAGGAGTCACATACGAGTCAGGTACACACTGGCATAAGGTAAAACATGACTACTCTGGGATTTGCTGGCAAATTCAAAGAGAATGCCTATACTCGTATTTATTAAAAATACCTATTAAATTGACGATCAAAATTCATAGTAGAAATATAAAAACTTTATTAAACAACTCACAATAAAAAATAATATAGAGAACACATACAGCACTTAAAAGCTAGTGCCATAACTGGCGAGTTTATCGCTCAAAGCGATCTCTTCCGGGCAACCAATTCTAAGAAATTACACACGAAAGAACTTAACGATGAGGTGTAATAACATAAAGTGCCTATGAGAACTCGAACATATACATAATATATTGTGACAAAATAAATACAGTAAACAAGTTCATATTTAAATTACAAAGCTACGAGGTGACAAACACAAAAATATATTGAAATATGAGCTTCCTTCTTTTCTGGTCGGTCAAGAAGTAGGTTTCGCTAGTTGGCGTTTGTTTTTTATTCAATTCACAGAAATATAAACATTATTTTTGTCTTTCGAGAAAAGGAGTCCATTACTATGCCTGTTATAAAAAAAATCCGAGACAAAATTCTCTAATTAGAGACAAAAATAAACAAAACAAAGAAAAAAAAATATTGGAATTGCTTCGAGACAGATTTCCGTCGAAAAAGAATTTAATGTTTTTTCTAGCAAAATAGTAAAACAAAACTAAGCAAATGGAAATGTTTTAATTAAATAATATACCTGCGAGCGTAGTCTATATTCGTCCCGCCATTCGAAAAATAGATGCAAAAGTCGAGTACACTAGAAATCTCGTTGTATTGTAAAATGTAAATGAATTTATATGAAATACGAGTTAGTTCGTGTTTCTGTGTAATTCTAAAAATAACTCTTCCTAGAACCAAGGTAACTGGCAGAAATCGGATGTTCCTATTAGAGAAGATCAACTCTATTGTCCTTATATTTTTCCGTGTCATTATAGGTTTAAGATAAATAACTAATAAGCCATTTGATATCTGTATTACTTAGTGACTTATACTCCATGGACCTGAGACGTTGTACATATAAAGGTACATACTCGTAGATATGTCATAGCTTTTCGCATGTGGTTTCTGGAGGTTTTCAGAGTTTTGTACCTAAAAGGTAAAAATTAGAATCTATTACTAAGCCTCCGCTGTTTGTCTGTCCGTCTGCCTGTTACAAGGCTGTATCTCGTAAATAATGAAATATAATCTCGTTAAATATTAAAGTAGGAAAAAGATGTTTATAATTATGTATTTCATGACTACCTCAATATGGTTGTCAAATAAAAGGGCTTGATTAGTACTACGTTTGGTTTTTTGTATATTATTAGTTTATTTAATAAGTTGTTTTTTTTTTTGTTTTTTCCTATACAGTAGAAGACTGGTCCAGTACCAGTTTGCCATTGCATTCTTCTTCTTTTCTATTTATTTCGTATGAGCTAAGTGGCCAAGCTCTGGTGTCAAGAGTTTTCAAGTCGCCCGTAGGCCTCTGACTTGGCTTAACGACTGTTTGTACGAAAACTAACAGCCGTGACCTACAATGTAACGTGTCGTCCGACCCACGGTAGCGCCCAGGTGAAAATGCCACTTGAAAAACGACAGTTTTGTGCATGGTCACCCATTCAAACAATGCCCACATCGGTCGTTGCTTAGCTTCAATGATCGCGTCAGATCACCTTAGTCTAGCTTCGAGCACTTACACACTTTTGTATGAATGAGATAGAAACAGCGCTAGTTGTTTGTCGATTTTGTTTCAGTAGAAGGACGGTGACACCTCTATTCATAGAATCTCATTGGACAGGAAGTTTTTGTTACAAAAGTGTACCACGTTTTCGACGTACTCGTACTAGCCTAGGAAATTTTATAGCTTTTTGTTTGCAAAAAGTACTTAATGTCGGCACAGTGTAAAACAAATTTAATATCATTGTGTTGTCTTTATATCCTTTCTCCATCCAGGTATTGCGAAACCTGACTTTCCTTACAAAATGGCAGACATTTTCTCCACACTCGTTTTCGAATGTTTTGTAATAAGTTTAAGCTATATTGGTGCATGTTAGATTAGTGTCTCAGCTCATACCGATAAAAATAAGTCTGAATTATTTTCGCCCTTTTCCACTTAGTAGGAATTACACACTTTTTCATATGATCATTTTACATACAGCACAAAACCGTCTTTTTTAAATTCAAATTCAACTTTCTTTATTAGCAACACAATAAATGTAGAACTTAATAAGTTTTGTAGTAGCCAACTTATGCAAGTAATTGATAATATAAGTTTGCTTAAATTTTCAATTTACTACTTTTGTTAACATTAGGTAGGGAGTCCTTGAGAATACTTGCTAACTTGCCAATGCGATATCTAAAACCAATATTAAAAAGAGGAAAAGATTGATTTTTTTGTTTGTGAGTTTGACGCAAATAGGCGTCGTAACTATTGGACCGATTTGATAAATTCTTTCACCGTTGGGAAGCTATTATGCCAGAGTAACATACGCTATATTTTGTTTCTCTTTGCCACTTAGATTATTTTATAGCCCGTGCGAAGCCGAGATCTGCTAGTCAAATATACGTTTTAAAGATATATTCAAACTACATTGCTGATTATTTTCATAGCTTAAAGCGACTGTGACTCTCCTTTCATTAAATGGTTTTATAATATGAGTATAGCGACTGTAGAATGTAATTATATCTGGCTGTGATTAAAGCTGGTTCTCCTTAGCTGTCAGCGAATAATTAAATAAGTATTGTCATGTTTTAAGTTACTAGTTCACACATATACAAGTACTTAATTATAATAAATAAATATTTTAGCTACTTGAAAAACTAAATCAAGTATAAAACAAAATTTAAATCAGTTCACCTATGTTTGGATTCCCGTGATATTTATGATTATTGTCGATTTTATTTTGATTATTATAATGCATTTCAATGGCATAACTCTCTAATTCACACACTCAAGCGGTAAAAATACTTTGATATAAATACGTTGATATAGAAATACCAACAATATAAAGAGGAAAATTTGGATTTTTTATTTGTTTGACGCAAATAGGCTCCGAAGCTACTGGACAGATTTGAAAAATTCTTTCACTGTTGGGAAGTTACATTATTCCTGAGTAACGAAGACTATATTTTGTTTCTCTTTGCAACTTATTATTTTATAGCCCGTGTGAAGCCGGGACGATCTGCTAGTATAAAATATAGCTTGTGACTAACTACGACGTGCACATATTTTTGTAAAAAAAAATCTTTATCTTTACCTAATTTAACCGCCAGATGACACTCCACGACTGGTTTCATTTAAATTGTATAGAATTCGGTTCCGTATTTCTCAAATTGGAATCAGTTTTCCAATTTTCAATTATTAATAAAATATTTTCTACTCGACAACCGAGGCGGATGTCGTCTCGTTCACATTTTCCGGAAGTCGAGAAAAAATGTTGACCAGAGAAGTTGACACTCGTTTACTCGATAACTAGTGAAGAACGTGCGAGTGTGGCTTTTTAAAAGGGCGATGGACTGGTAATGCGCGATTTACTGTTCGAATCCGGATGTGCACTAAGTATTTTCTAGTTTGGTAAATGAATATAAGTGAATTAATAATAAAAATATAACCGTTATACTGTGGAGGTGCCTAAGTCGCGTACTAAGCGGTTTGCCTCCACCTTCATTGTGCGTACTGTCAAGGTGTGGAATTCTTTGCCAAATTCCCTGTTCCCTGATAACTACAATCTAGCAGTTTTCAAGGCAAGAGTGAACCGGTTTCTTCTGGGCAAGCGTGCTCCACCTTAGATCACAATTTCGCTTACCGTCAGGTGAACTGCGATCAAGCGCAAGCCCATTATGAGTAAAAAAAAACAAAAATAATACATCAATTATAAAATATTTTTATTTTTGATAGCGCCAATAGAAGCAGTAAACAATAGATGCGTCATTTTCACTTTAAACTGTTGCATAACATGGCGCAGTGACGCATAAAATGAATCGCTTTCGTGTTCACTATAATCACTTGGTCTCAACACTAATGACTGTCAAACTACGAGTTGATTTATGAAAATGAAAATAAACGGTTTGGTCTATTGTAAAAGATGTATTTATCTTTATTATTAATTCACTTTAATTAATTTACCAGACTGGTACATATTTGTGATATAAATTGGGTACGTATTTAAATGTCTAAAAATAAAATCCAAATGGTTTTAAATACAACAAACATATATGTAGTATATCAGTTGTGTTAGCTACCATAACACAAACCAGTAATGGTTCAGTATCAGGTTAACCAGCCGTGTGTGAAATAAGTCTTAATATTTAATTATTTAAATACCAAATGGTAATAATATGTAAAATTGTATGAAATATAGAGTATATGTAAATGAGGGTAGATTGGTAAAATTTTACATATTTACTATACTTTGTCAGAATAGTTATAATGCAGAATAGTGCATAATGTGAGCAAAAATAATTTAACGGCCACAGTTTGAAATATTCTATAAAACCTTGCGTAAATGATAGGGTTTTAGTATCTTCGATACAATGTAAGAGAGTCAAAATTGTTATACATGAATTTATAAAATTAGCTAGATAGTTTTTTTATTCATATATTATAATATATATTGATATTATCTTGTATCGTTAGAGCGATTGATCGCGTCAAGAGAGAGAGAGAGAGAGAGAGGGAGAGAGAGAGAGAGAGAGGGAGAGAGAGAGAGATATATATAGAGTTGTTGATTTTATGTGTGTGTTGTTTGTTTGTTTGTTTTTGTTTGTTTGTTTTTTGTTTTTTTTTTCCTACCTACCTACTACCGTGAAACCTACTACCGCGGGCGCTTCGCTCTAATATACAATATGTCTTGCACGGTTTAGCTCGTAGGTACTATATCGCCTTACTGGGATCTCCCAACATCCTAAGTCCTCTTGCTTCACCGTCCTATCCTCACATCCTTTCGAGGAGCCAGCGAAGCCGATGCTAAACTTTATCTAATGTAAGTTTTTTTTTTCAGGAGGCCCGCGTTTTGCCTTCCGGGTATGGTACCTCGCAAGGCCTGGCTGGCAGCCTTGGTGGTGGTGTCCGTCGTCTCCATTGCCGGGCTCATTGGTTTTGAGGTCACATGTAAGTATTTTTTAATATATACCAATACTAGATTGAGGCCATATATACCATTACCAGAGAGGCAGACCACCAGCCCGATGGTCAGATGACATCGTTAGGCACGCTGGAAAGAGCTGGTGGAAACTGGCTGAAGACCGTACTGTATGGCGTGTTGGAGAGGGTCCTATACCCAGCAGTGGGAAGACAGATGGGAAGGCTGATGATGATGATGATGATGATGAATACTAGCCAATTCTAAGACCTACTAAATACGCAAATAAAATTTGGTAAAGATCGTTCAAGCCGTTTCGGAGGAGTACGGTAACTAACACTGTGATACGGAAATTTTATATATAAGATAAGATTAGAAAGATTTGGACCGATTTGAAAAATTATTTCTCTGTTGGGAAGCTATATTATCGCCGAGTAACATAGGCTATAGTTTGTTTCTCTTTGCAACTTAACTTTAGAGACGATGCAAAGCCGGTCCAGGATGCTAGTTCAATAATAATAATTATTTTGCACTGAAACTGGGCTTGCGCTTGATCACAACTCACCTGATGGTAAGCGATATTGTGATCTAAATGGAGTGCGCTGGTCTAAAAGATATCGGGTTTTCGGGACAGCGCATTTAGCAATGAATTGCACACCTTAGCGGGCGGAAGGCCCAAATATTTTTTTTGTATTTCGTACTCTTACCTACTATTGACATTGCAAAAGTTGTTGCTGGAAGGGCTAAATTTATTTCGATAGGTTTAGGTATGAAAATAGCTAAGACCCTGGATTAACACATTGTCTGCTTTATATCCCGGATTATCGCAGCTAAGCACGAACGTCCCGAATGCAAGTCAGGAAAGTTTTCGTCTTCATTTATTTTTATGTTAGCAACTCGAAGGCCAAGTTCCGCGTTAGTTAGCCTCAAAATAAAATATACGTTTTTCTAAAGTTATCTTACTGCGTGTAAAAAAGGATAAAAAACTTTATACGATTAGGGAATTGCCGTTACTAATAAAATACAATTTTCAAAACTATACGCAGCAGAAAAATAAAATTAAAATTAATCGAAACTATAATATAATTAATAACAAAATATGATATTCTTTCGTATTTCTTTGCAAAATGTGACTACTGATGTCACGGTCCAGGAGACATAGCATTTAAAACGTATACTACTTCCGAGAAGACGACGAAAATAAAAAAATAAATCAAGAAGAATTAGAGTACAAAAGATTTTATCGTTAAAGATAACATTATTTAAAATCCAAAGTACAAAAGAATAAACGAAGAGTAAATAAGATTCTGTATAAAGTATTTAAAACGGATATCACTTCCGAGAAGACGACTAAAATAAAATCAAGAAGAATTTGAGTAAAAAAGATTGTATCATTATAGTTAATATTATTTAATATCCGAAGTCCAAAAGAATAAACGAAGAGTAAATAAGATTATGTATAAAGCGTTTAAAACGGATACCACTTCCGAGAAGACGACGAAAATAAAAAATAAAATCAAGAAGAATTTGAGTACGAAAGATTTTATCATTATATCTAACATTATTTAAAATCCAAAGTATAAAGGAATGCACGTAGATCAATTTAGGTATAATAAAAACAACAATGTATTTGCAACTTTATATCACTATTTTACACTGCTGTATAATTATCCTGAAGGCATCGCAAATATTTATTGGAGTTTCAGAATACCGTTTATCATTTTTATTTTATAAATACCTTGAGTCTTTGACATTTAAGATAAAGCAAATTCTTGATATTTAAAAGGCAATTTTTATATTGCTTATACTTTTTACAATCATCTGATAATTTCTTGAAAAAAAAAAATATTTTCATTTGAGGTTGACCCGTACTCTGTATTTCCGATCTATGCATAGAACGAAGCTTGTATTTTTTCCCTGAGTGTGTGAAATAATTAATTTGGCATCGCCACAGGTTTAATCGAAAATCTTGGTATATATTATGATTAAAAAGCAGGCTTAAAAAAATCTCATAATGTGAAAGTATACATGTAAAAATCTTTATTTTTTGGCGCAGACATACAAGCCTCAAAAGCTTTTGTTGCAAATATATCACGAATGAAATTAGAGCACATGAAAATAGTGTACTTGATTTAATAGGGACATTAAGAAATGTGCTAATGGAGACGTTCTTAGAGACTTTACGTAATTAGTACTTTATGATAAAGTAGTACAATTTATTAGCTTAGTAGGCTAGATTATAGTTTTATTAAGGGACAACCTCGCGCGTTCCCTTATGAAAAAAACATAATATGACGGTGTCGGTTGGCAGCAAAGGTAGACATTGTAAGTTTTTAGATTCGCTTCGCTCACTTGTGTGTTAAGTACTCTTAAAAATTTGCCACTTTATAGCTAAATAAATGGTAACACAATAAATCTACATGTCCCACTACATACATTTCGAAATAGTCTGGGTACGTTTAATTAACTAACAGACACCCACCATGATTGGAGCGCAGTTAACTTCAAGTGCTACCATGATAATTTTGTTGCCATGATAGAAAAGAGACAAATTGATTAATCGCCACCGTTTTAAATATTGCCACTGCAATGTTTTTACTGTTAATTTCTTAGTTTCTTACGTCACAGATCACACGAAATAGATAGAGTATGCCTAGTTTCGAATAACTACTTGTCTGGTTTTTAGGGTTCCGTACCTAAAAGGTAAAAACGGGACCCTATTACTAAGCCTCCGCTGTCTGTCTATCACCAGGCTGTATCTCAGAAACCGTAATAGCTAGAACGCTGAAAGTTTCACACGGTATGTTTTTCCCGTGCCGCTATACAACAAATACTAAAAACAAAAAATATGTTAAGGGGGGTCCCCATACAATAAACGTGTTTTATTTTTGGTATTTTAAATGCTGTATATCAATTAATAGCGGTGGATGCTAGACACTTAACATTTTCACAAAATTTGAATAAAATAATTAATTAAGGGGGCTCTCCCATACAACAATGGTATGAAACCTTTCATCACTTGGCCTTTTATTCTACTCACCTAGCTATAGCACTCTTAATATGAAAATCAATCGCGCAGGAACTTTAATGTGAATCAATCCTTCGTATCATAATTGTGTCAAACGGACTTGTTCATATTCTGTGGGAGAGGCCATCGGTGCTGAATCACAGTTCGATACTAGTTCGGCACCAATGGCTCAAATAAAATTTGTATCTTCTATGTTTAATACCAATAAAGATATTATTATTATACTCGAACTTTTTCGACTCGGAATTAGATGGATTCCGGTATTTTATGAAACACCACGGGCTAAGCCAAGTGATGCTCATTATTATTATTATTATAATCTCAGCAGCTTACCAAAAGCTATTTATTCTAGACTAGGAATGCTCCATAATTGGCCAAAGTGTCGATTACTGTTGAGGTTACGCGACAGTTCACGTAACTAACTAGGGGTTTGAGCATCAGGATGTTAAATCCCCAGCAGTATAGTTTTAAATAAATGTTTCACGTAGCTGTAGTTAGGTGAATCATTATTTATCTTTCGGAAAATACATTTTTTTTCCATACAGTGATTGGGATAACCCATCCTTATCCATTTGGATAAGAAGTAGGTATACAAAAGTTATCATCGTAATCGATCCACGTATCTTTATAATGTAACATATCTATCTATATACCTGTATGATAACTAAATATAGACGAAGAGTTGCACCCGCGGTGTTACGTTTGCGTAAATCTGGGACAAAAAAAAGTTTAACCTGGATTAATAAGTAAAAAGTTAATCCGGGAAAACAGAAATTAATCCGGGTATAAAGTTACCTATCTGTCAATCCAAGAACTAATCCAGAACTAACCTATCTTCATAGTGAATCTCATCGAAATCGGTCTAGCCATTGGAGCGTGAAGGAGTAACATACATTTTGAAGTTATTGCATATCCCACGGGAACCACAATTGTTTTCAGGATAAAAGTAACCAATGTGTTAATTCAAGGTCTAACTTATCTTCGCTCCAAATTTCATTAAAATCGGTTGCTGAACCGATTGTTGACCGACGTTTCAGCGCGAAGAAGTAACAAACATACACGCAAACTTTCGCATTTATTATAACATTAGTAGGGTAACCTAAATGAGTTTAAAGGGAAAAGCATCGTTTACCTACAGAGATAAGGATAATCAATAAAATTTCATTGTACGCTCGTCACTTGGTACGTTGATAAGATAATAAATCTATGATAAAGGTTTGTGAGTTTTTACAGTTTCGCTTATCGATCGTGACTCAGTTTTAACTCAACAATACTTGAATTTAATATATTGGAATTTAAACAACAACTAACCAAATTTAATTTACTCGTAAGAGCTCTAATAAAATCAACCACCTAGAAAAAGAGTTTTTTTAGAAACGCGCGATTTTTTAATTTTAAAATGTCATTTTTTTTTGCGCGAATTTTACCTGATTTTGTTTTGGAACTAACGATTCTTAACACCAAATCAAGGATAATAAAACTGAATAGTCGCAGTCAGTGCACGCAAGATTTTATAAAATTGTTTAAAATTCTAATTTTGTTTAATACAGAAAAAATATTTATACCTAGTCAGATGTACGAGTATATTATAATATATTTTTTTTTAATATGCTATTTTGATTTCATAACAAGAATCAGCAACCTACTATACGTTCCCTCTGCTCAGACCCTTAATACACTAATCTGGCCAAGTACAAGTTGGTGGATGACACGTGTCTTTGATAAATTGTGGTCGGTTTCCTAACGATGTTTTCCTTCAAGTAAGACGAGTGCAAATGGTACATGTTACCATAAGATCAACTAATTCCACAACTTGTATTCATGCTATAAAAATAAATCAATTAATACATTCTAAATAATATATTTGCCTACTAATAAAGTTAATTTTTTTTTAAATTATCTTTACATTAATTTAATTTATTTAAAGTAAAAGCTAACAGGTTTTTAATTTAACATACAGACAAAACATACAATTTAAAATAATTTTGAAATCCAAAAACCACTAATAAAAATAATTTAAAAGGCCACTCCGAACAGCACCCGACGGAAAGTTATTATCAATTATAACGCTCGTGGCATTGCCGCGTTGTATAGCGATGGCGCTTTTGAGCCAGGTACGATTCGGAGCCGAATGCATCCGATCTCTCTCTATTTCTTTATTGCTTTAAGTAGATTTAGGTACATACAATTGTTAAATTTTAGAGTGACTATTTAAAAATCTAACAAGATAATTTAACGTTATCGTGTTTTCTCTAATGATTCTTAACACTCAAATAAATATAACAAAATCGGTAAACATACATAAAAAAATACATACCTACAGTCGAATATAAATAATTATATTGATATGTATTCTTATGTTCAAAATAATAATCATAATTATGAATGTCATAATAATATGTGAATGTATGTTTTGCCTGAATAAACAATTTATTTATTTATTATTATTATATAACCCCCTCTTCTTTTGAAGTGTGTTAAAAACTGAAAAGACTGGGAGTTTTATAAGCATTGTGTGTCTAGTCTGTAGCTCCCAAACGGATGAACCGATTTTAATTTTTTTTTGTTCAAGATGACGATTTTCAACATCACACAACATAGAACTAACGCTAATGTTCCTAGCTATGTTTTATGAAAATCAGCCAGTAAATGGTGGATGACGTATTTTTGCTTAAAAACTGCCTCAATATTGGCATCATATAAAAGGGGTTGATTACTAGAAAACATACGCGCACATAAGTACACGTGATAAATTTAAAATACAAAATTGCCGCAACCCTTTTTTTGTTGAGTCATGAGCTTTTTAAATACAGTAGAACCACGGTAACTCATATCTCCGCCACTTAAAAACCTCTATAACTTCAAAAAGGAATATGTTTTCTGCCCATCAGCGCCTAAAAACTCTAAAATGTAACCTCTATAATTTCAATAAATATTCTCTGTATTAACTTACCCACATTAAATTAAAGAAATGTTTCCACAACACAAACGGCTGGTGGATAGAACAAATGACTCAAGAACGGGCGCTTACCTCGGCCAACGTATAAGTTTGGCGATCCAGCGAGGTAATGCCGCCAGCATTTTAGGCACCTTACCCGCAGACACTGACTTAGATTTAATCAACTATTTGTAAGGTTTTTTATTATGGTGTGGTTGTTTTTATCATGTAATTTTAAATTTTAGTGTAGTCGAAATAGAAGACAATAAATAAAATAAAAAAGTATATCTGAAAATATTTGATGTTTCCCATGAACTTTGACTTATCTAGGTTCGACTGTATATAATTTCAGTACCTTGATACGTGGTTCAAGTTACGCTATTTTCTCCCTGGGTGCTTTAGTCACGTCGTAATAAACAATATCTGGTTTCAATACCTAGGGCGTTAGGGTTAGAGAATGAATAGCGCCCATCCTATTGTTTCATTAGATTGACATAAAGAATAATGGACGTATTGTTCTTTAATAGAGCGAGCCATGTTAACGTCAAGTATTGGTTACCTCTGGCGTCATCGCGTAGACAAATAGTGAAGAATATTCGAAAAAAAAACAACCTAACTTAGGATAGGTGGGACTTTGTATCTTCAAATGATGCGACTCGTATAATATTGATCAAACTTCTTAAATTTCGTTTGATCTTATATTATATTTCGTCATATCATTCTTCAGTTAACAAGGTTCAGAGACTGACTTATTAGGGTAATTCGTAAGTAAAGCGTCGTAAAATTGAAGTATAATTAAAGTTTAAATAATAATTCAGTAACATAGGATAAGCAAAAAAAATTTTTTAATCTTAAACGATTAAGCAAAAATCAGACGTCTTCGAATAATGCGAAATATTTCTAAATTAGATTTAAATTTTCATTTATTATCCATTCGATTTAAGTACGAGGATGTCATTTTATTAATAGATTTGAGGAAACACTAATGCTCAATAATGCTCCTTCTTCTATACAATTTCGCGGTATACAATACCACGGTAGCGCCCAGATGATCCATTCAAAGACTGTCCGCATCAACAGGTGCTTAACTTCGATGATCGCGACAGATCACCTTAGTTGGCCGAGTTACAGGCGCTACACATCAAAGGACCAGTTAATCCGAAGGCGTGTGTTTTCTGCCAACAATTTAGACACTGTTGCGGATGAGGGCCTATGTCACTCTCCTTGCAAGCGATTGCCCTGAGTCCCAACACAAAATACCTACATATGTATAGTGGGCTGGTTCGGCTATTATTCCAGATATTTGTTATTCAAGACTAGGCAATAAGATCTGTTTGTGACAAATTTCATTTAGAGCATAGTACATTTCCTTCGTAAGAGCTAAGTGTCCAAGCTATCGTGTCAAGAACATTTCAAGCCACGATTGCCACAGGCGTGATTTAACAAATACAAATACAAATCATTTATTGATAACACCAAAGTTACAAGTCAAATAATATGATATCAATACAAAAGTATATGATATGATATTAGAATATTAGAATTGAAAATTGACATGGATACATGTCAATTTTCAATTCTAATTCTAATAATATAATATCACTACAATAGTATATGATATTAATCAAATGTCAATTGTCACATCTAATTCTAGTAATATAATATCATTACAATAGTACATGATATGAATCAAATGTCAATTTTCAATTTTAGATAATCATTAATATTATAAAAAGTTTTATCTAATAGCCAAACCCTAAGTCTAGTCTTAAAGCTGGCGGTGGAAGGTGCATCCCGGACAGTCGCGGGTACGCAGTTGTAGATCGCGGGCCCCAACACGTAAACGGACCTCTCCAATTTCATTTAACCATTGTCCTTTAGGCATTAGTTTTATCAACGTAACTTTGGAACAGTGAGGCAAAGGGAGTAAGGGCGTTGACTTGTTGAAATCACAAGTGACTTCCGATCTAGGTCGTCTTTATAGAAAGGTTAGCCATTCCTAATCAGCGCGTTAAAGCTGCGAGCGTGTCGCACATTTGTACCTGGAGCAAGAAGGTCGTGTTTTTGATTAAGTTATTTTTTTTTTACAAAATTTTAATAGACGTTAAACCAAAACACATATATTGTACCAAATAGGTATAATAATAAAACGAAACAAATTATTTTTTTTTATTTACCATAATTTATTTTATATAATTTAACATTTTTTTTGTCATGTTTCTTTCCCAGTTACTCGTAATTTACGAACGAGGGATATGGAAGCAACGCTGGCGGTCATGAGGACTCGATTGAAATTCCTCGAATTTCAGTATCAGGGGCGACAACAAGACATTGCTGGCATTCAGGTGACCTTATGCCGCTGGTTTTAAGGCTCATTTTGGGGTAGCTTCAGTCACGCACAGGTCACATTCACTATCACTCACACGATCTAGTTCAACCATTCGATACTTTTCGCTCATTCAGATTAAATGGGTGGCGATGTTGATTCGGATTCTTCTGCACTAATCTAAAATAAAGTTATTCATTGTATTAAAAGATATTGTTTTAGGAATCCGTATACTCAAAGGAGACGGGACCCTTGTACTACTTCTTCTTCGTATGAGCGCAGTGGCCAAGCTCTGGTGTCGAGAGTTTTCAAGCGACCCGAAGGCTTTGTACTAAGACTAACAGCCGGGACTTACAATTTAACGTATCACCCGACCCACGGTAGCATCTTGATGAAAATGCCACTCTTAAAAACGACTGTCTTGTGCGGTCACCCATCCAAACTCTGTCCGCAAATACCGTTGCTTAACTTCGATGATCGCGTCAGATCACCTTAGCTAGCCGTGCTATAGGTGCTATAGCTACCCTAGTACTAAAACTTTGCTGTTTATCTGTTTGTCCGTTCGTGTTTCCCCAGGCTGTATCTCGTGAAACGTGATAGCTGGACAGTAAAAAAAAAAGTTGAAATGTTAACAGACGGTCAAATCGAAACATTCCATTGAAAACCGCGTTACAACCGTAGTAGTCGTTTTATACGATACAAACAAAATCTCTCTCACCCCAATATCCGTTGCGTTTCGGTTAAAAAATACATTTCAATTTCAAATACATATATAGTATGTAAATATTTTGTAGTAGTGAGTATTTTGCACAAAACAAAGCTTTAATTTTACCTTTACGCGTACAAAAAAAAATATGGTTTTAGATTATTTATTTCTTTCAAGCACAACAGTTCAAAATATGAACGACTATTTTTCAAAAACTAAAACAATTTAATTTATTAAAAAATTTAAACACGAACTATTCAATATACTCGTATTATTACGCGTACAAAAAATAGTAATATTGGATTTATTTTATTTATTTATTTCAAGCACAACAGTTCAAAATATTAACGACTATTTTTCAAAAACTAAAACAGTTTCACGAAATTTACTTATATGTGTTTTGAAAGTCAAAGTCGATTCCGGATTGACAACAGAAGTGAAACAAATCGAAGCCCTATCACTTACGCCAGATATACTTAATAGGATTTTCCAAAATAAATATTAGGAAATGCATGCATTCAAACGTTGATTCATTGCAATATAGCTTTAGGTTTTTATTTGCAAGAGACCAGTACGAATTCCGTTAGCTTTGATGTTGGAACATAGTTTTTTCAGTCATGTAGAGCTTCAAGCCGTAAGCTTCAAAATTGTATTTGAAAATGCCATTTGGAGAGTACGGTGCACACGGCGGCTTTTTTAACAAACTTTGTGATGGAAGATTTTCTCAGTTAACCTGTTCGTATATGTTTTTTTTTATTTATGCCCTTATTTTTTAGGTTACAGAAGCGTTCGTTATTATCAGATCTTTTTTCATTGGCTTTGATATATTTTCCCAATTTGGAATTGTATTCTTTACTTTTTTTTTCTGAAAACGTCTTTGAAAATTAAAAAGAGATCGCTTTTAGCGATAATGGCTGCCTATAATACTTCTCCTGCAAAATAATTCTTATATTTGTGCTCAAATAAAGAACCTGTTCAGCATAAAAATTTGTACCTACAAAAACCTAAAACATTTATTCCACTAAAGTAAAAACTAAATTTCACTAAGAAAGTTAAAATAAATGAAAACCATACCATTAAATAAAAACAATCCGTATTATAAAATCCGTTCACTGAATATAACTTAATAATAAAAAGTATCTCTAATCACGTTTGAAATAAAAAAATAACTATAAGGCAACCAAGGTCATTTCACCAGGGTTAACATGGATTACTGAAACACAGTGGATATGGTATCTCTGGAAAAACTTATTCTGAAGTATGCTAGGATTGGTGATTGAAATGTAACAGCCATTACGCTGTATTACGCAAATGTTCACTGAAATATAAATATCTGTCAGTATTCTTATATTCTCTTCTTTATTACTTGTTTTACAAAAATATAACTACTAATGATATGTGCAATGAAAAAAGCCTCGAAAAGGCTTAACCTCCATTGCAGTGTTATCTAAATTAGCATTAAATATAATATTAAGTATATAACGTATAACAAACAAAAAACTAAACCCTGGCAGGCGGAAGTCCCATTCTAACGCACGATTAGTAGTGCGAGTTAGAGGGAGAGCGCGATATGCCACCTTCCCAACCTTTCAGGCTATTATTATCTATAGAGTATCACTAAATACTAACAACTCCATAGAGAAATAATGATATAATTAATATCCATTAGCCTAAATGTCCCTAACTCTAGTGAAACTAGCTTTCTTAAATTCAATTAATCTTACTGAGTAAGCTCATGCCTCCAAAAATGCAAAATTTAATTAAAACTAGGACGAAGATTTTAAGACACACATTTTGCTTAGAAAGGAATAAATTTTTTGCATTAAATAAATGATTATTCGTAGTCATTTATTTCTCTAACTTTTAAGTTTATTACAACCAATTAAAAAAAATACATAAATATTATAAAAAACCTAAAATTAATATAGCGTCAAGTTTAACTTACTTAAATTCAAGTGCAAAACATAGATTGTACATTGATGCATAATAATAAATGACATCGATTTACACAAAAAAAAAATAAGCAACCGAGTATTTCGTGACGTACCGTATCCACTTATTTCTGTTATCCGTGGTATACACCTACATATTTTTATGCGCAAAGAATTTCAATCGCGTTGTTGCAGCAATATCACTCAATTGAAAAGTAGTTATGACGCAGAAACTTTCCGCGAACTCTCGATCGATGTAAGAATAGCTGATGGGAAAACTAGTAGGTAGTTAAAGGCAATAACGTCATTGCACTTTGTACTGTGCTAGGTGGCTCATACAGTCTCTTATGGCAAAGACACGGCAAAATCTTGAACTTAGATAGTGGTGGCGATTCAGCGGCACACACGACTAAACTAAATTTAAAGTAGCTCTGTCTCTTTTCGTCATAAATGACCAAAAGGAGATGGTACGATCTAAACCATAGACAAAACATCTAAAATAACGTCAAACACGTCAGATTTAGAGCTGATACAATTGGGTGCGCTCTAAAATCACTTACATTTTTCATATTTGACGTGATTTTAGTTGTTTGGTGTGTGGTTCCGAACGTGCCGTCTCTTTCTAGCCACCTAAGATGAAGACAGACGGGGCTTCTTTAAATTTAGTTTAGTCGTGTGTGCCGCTGAATCGCCACTATTTACCGTTTTAATTTTTCTTCTTCTTTCGTATGAGCTAAGTGGCTTTGGTGTGAAGAGTTTTCAACCCGCCCGAATGCATCTGACTAGACTTAACTAACAACCAATTAATGTATATTTTTTTACAGATTTTACTTCCAGTTTGTTTACCCCATCCATACCAAATCATTTTTAGTTTGTTTAATGGTTGCTAACACAATTGATTAAGTACTACATATACATATACATAAATACTTTATATTGGTACATATAACATTCAGACTAACAGCAAAATTTAATTCATCACAAAGATGTTGGCCGTACCGGGAATAGAACCCGGCATGGTAACCATTACGCCAACGAGGTCGTCAATGGAGGTCAAATAATTTTAATGAAAAAAAAATAAAGAATGTCTAAAGAACATCGATAAAGATATTAGTCCAATGCTTCAATACCAATCAGAGCAATGGGTTAGAAAAAGTGTTCCAATAATGTCAAGATTTTTTCAAGAATGAATAACATTACAATACTAATGAGAACCTTACTTTTAATAGGAAAAAATAATCTATTGCGTTTGTTACTTATATTTATACTTATACTCTTATTAACTGGTTATATTTATTATTATAATTTTATTATATTTTTTTGTAATAAGAATAAATAATAGACAAGATTAAAGACGACTGTCGCATCACTGGGCACGGTAATTGTTTAATCTAATGCCAGTGATAGTAGAGGTTATTATAATAGTAAGTGAACGGATGACACGTTAAATTGTAGGTTCCGGCTGTTAGTTTTAGTACAAGCAGTCGTTAAGCCAAGTCAGAGGCTTTCGGGCGGCTTGAAAACTCTCGACACCAGAGTTGGGTCGCTTAGCTTACACGAAATTATTATTATCTATCTACTTTTTCTGTAAGACTCTTTATCCTGACTCATTCATTCATTCTTTCATCTATAGGCAACGCAGAGCCCAAATAGTTATTAATATAATTCTTAGACATTTTTTTTGACATTAAAGCTCAAGTTATACATATTCGCACCTTTGGGATGGATCTGCAAAATACCAGCTTCAGGCGTTGGAGTCAATTGAACGGCGTGCAAAAAGGCTCATAGGCAATGACAATCTTTGCAAGGCAAAGTTGCAGAGCCTAGAGCACCGCCGCATTGTTGCCAGTCTGTCGGTCTTCTATCGGTTGCATTTCGGCGAGTGTGCGACTGAATTACATGAAGTGATTCCCCCCGCCCCCTTCCACTATCGGACGAGCAGGGAAACGCCAAGGCGGCATCGGTTTACGGTTGAGGTGCCCAAGGCACGCACAAAGCGTTTTGCCTCCACCTTTGTTGTCCGAACCGCCAAACTTTGGAATTCCTTGCCGAATTCCCTGTTCCCCAATGACTACAATCTAGCGATTTTCAAGGCGAGAGTGAACCGGTTCCTTCTAGGTAAGCGCGATCCACCGTAGACCTCAATATCACTTACTATCAGGTGAATTGTGGTCAAGCGCTGGCCTATTCAGAGTAAAAAAAAAAAAAATGTATATTGGAAAGTTATATCACAAAATCCATTTTTTTTTAAATAAGAACAATGCAATTTAATTCTGGAAAATAAAGGCTACTTGTTTTTATCTTAATAATCAATGTATTTATTAATATGAGTAGGCGTCAGTAGCCATTGCCTTTTTTAGCTCGGGGGCAACACGCGTAGATGAAATTCTATATCGTAAAACAAACTGGACATTATTATTGGCAAACATATTCCACCTCAGAGTTCTTATTACCTATTGATATTTCTATTTTTCAATCAATGCGAAACTTAATACGCTTTACCTCTACAGGGAATAAACATACTGATTGTCTTACTCTATTTATGTATTTAACGACAACAATTGCGAGAAAAATAACATTGTTTGAGAGGTTCGAGATAATATAATATTCTTTCTCATTGTTCTTTTAGCTTAGATCAATTTACCACAGGTCATCGAAGGATAAATAATTATTTGTTGGCCTAAATGTGGCCGTACCAAAAGCGTACATATAAGAGTTTGAGTTATATACCAATGAGTTGTATAAATATATAAAATCCATTAATCACACATTTAATTTTTTTTAAGTAATATTCCCTCATTTATAAAATATCTTAGAGAGGCAAATACAATTAAATATGTCACAATATATTGTCAGATACTTTAGGCATTGGTTTTACAGTTTATTCGTTATTAAGCTTAAACGGTAAAAAGTATCGAAAAATAGCTTAACAGCCGTCTTAAGAACCACTATATTTATGCTCTGTTGGTAACAATCAGACATAACAATTTGAAGAAAAAAATAAATAAACAATACTTAAATCTTAAATTAAGTTTTTTGATTTTTTTTTTTTTTTCATATTGACAAGTTTAATTGGTTCCAAATTATGTATAAATATTGTTAGTGTGCTTCTTTACACGACCTTTTAGCTATTTGTTTTGTTATTACTACGATTTATTGGAAAAAAAAACCATAAAATCAAAACTTTGTTCTTAGCTTCGCCTTTAAACAAAAATCCTTGAGGTAACGCGTTCTTGACCGTACCTAGTAAAAATTAGGCAGCATTTCCGCGCTGTTTTGCAATTTCACTTTTCATATTTTTTCTAATTTTGTTTCATCATACAAAACATTGACTCCCTTTTTAAC
Organism: Mellilla xanthometata; assembly: GCA_035578125.1. Classification (NCBI taxonomy): domain Eukaryota; kingdom Metazoa; phylum Arthropoda; class Insecta; order Lepidoptera; family Geometridae; genus Mellilla; species Mellilla xanthometata. Next base: position 3,135,212 of record JAPUBQ010000003.1, read on the forward strand.
GCTGCGTGACTAGCAGGGGTAGTTTAAAATTTATCTCCCGCATTTGGCCGTGGAAAATTATATCTTTCTCCTGGTGAGAGCAAGCCCCGAGTCCCGCCAGTGTTTATGCTTATAACATTTTAAGGGTTAAGATCGAATGGGTACACATTTCACCAAAGCTTGACACCTTGCACTCATCAACACTCCATGTCAAACTTTTATATAATAAAACATGTTTCATCTCACAACTTTTATTATATACTGTGTGAATTCAACATTATAATCATTTGTAGTATTAATTTGTATTGTATTTTGATGACCACGTCGGCGTATAAGCTATCATGCCGGACTGCCAATCAGAAAGTTCCGGGTTCGATTGCCGGCACGGCCAACATCTTTGTGCTTAACTAAATTTATTGGCTGTGGATCTGGTTGTTAAATATATATCGAAATAAAAATATGTTTGTACATGTAGTTTATCAGTTGAGTTAGCTGCCATAATACAAACTAGAAATAGTTCAGTATGGGGTTAACAACCGTGTGGAAAAAATAACAATAATACATAGTTACCAGTCAGTCCGATTCCATTACTAACTCGCATGACGCTTCGGAAACGGGGAGCAGTTACTAAACCAAATGCAATTTCACAGGATTTGACTGACGGATGTAAACCCCGCTCGTTGCCAGAAAAAAATGTGCGAAACGTCACTTACACGCCAGAGCTAAAGAAGTTACTCAAGAAGATAAGCGGTATTTACATGTTTGATCAAAATTTCACCTCCTATCATACAAAGTCACGAAACGTAACCTTGCTTTTTGTCCCAGTATGCACACACGTCTGGAATTCAGAATCTGTATTTAAATTTGGAAGTAGGATATTTTAATTCGGTTTCAACTTTTTTTTTTCTTTTTTATAGCCAGGCATTAGACTTGCAGGGCGCGTAACCACACGGATAAAGGACAATCCAGTCTAAGGTGGAGCAATACTAGTCTGTAATAACTGGCTCTTGAAAAGAGTTCCATTCAATTTCATTCAATTGAATTAAGCGCTTGGCGACAGATTTTTCAGCATGCGGGTAGGGAGACAAGCACTAAAAATACCCTACAACCATGCTATGGTATCCTCACGATGTTTTCTTAGTGGAGAATGGAGCTTTTGGGAGATTGTCGGGGATCAAACCCGGCCAAACGTCCAACTGAGCTGATATCACTTCTAAAATGATTATATTATTTTTTAATTGTTAAATTCATCCTAGATCATAACATCACTTTATATAAGACTAGTTGTGGTTAAGCGCTAGCCTGTCACACAATAAAAAAAAAAACAATTCGTTTCAAAAAAGCTGGGTAAGAAATTCAAATTTTCAAAAGAATTCTAATGTATTCTGAAAACCGGACGTCTAGTGTTAAGATAATGGGTTCAGATCATATGTAACTACATCATATACAAACATAACATATAAACGTGGGTTGCTGTGATATGCTTGATGGTGACCGACCATTAGCCCCTAGGCCGGAGACAAACGCGTTGGTCGGATCCAGGTCAAAAAAGCGGACGGTGGATTCGGACAAGGTGCGAACTTTCATCAGAATGCCTATAGAGAATTCTAACATTCGCTTAAGGGGCCTCCATTAGTTTTCTTTTTTTTTTTAGCTTTTTTTGCCCCCCTTCCCCCTACTTCCCCTTGGTGATACATAGTGAGGTTTCTGACTACCCCCAACCCCCTTGTGTATTTTTTGTAACTACACAATTTTGTAACCACTTTTAAATATTTATAAAATACAGCTTTTGGTATAATCTAATTTTGTTATAGATAATAAGCTAGCGTAAGGCCAAAATACGAACGCTGCTTTTCGGTTCAGTAATCCCGAAAAATAAATATACGTAGTATACATATATTATTACAGCCCCCCATATTTCCTTTTTTTTATATACCCCCTCCTCCCCCCCTTTAGAACCTCACGTGATTAATGGACGGCCCCTTAGCACGTGTTTAAGCTAATGTGCGGTCAGCTTCAAGTCTTCTTCTTCTTCACCTTATCCCATTTATGTGGGGTCGGCACAGCAAATCTTCTTCTTCCCCTCTCCTCTATCAGACGTCATCCCCACACTCAATCCTTTCTCTCTCATGTCTTCATTCACACACTCCATCCATGTCTTTTTCGGGTCAAGTGGCTTTGTAAAATGCTATGAGAAAAATAATACAAGTACTATCATATTAACAACTGATTTTAAAAAACATATTTCATTTATTCAAAAAAATAAGTACTTATAAAAATGTGTTTATTTCGCTCGCTTAAATAGGAAGCGAGGTAAAGAAATGTTAAATACCGAGTTTTATATAAGCTACTTATTTTCACCTTTGTTCATATTCTTGCTACCAGTGTCGGAATACCATTGTCGGGTTTCGCTAGAAACCGAGCTTTATAGAATTTGTTTGATAAGTATGTTAGCGCTTGATGTTTACTTGGCCATTCAAGCGGTGAGTTCAAAAGGAAATTTTATTGACAGGGCGAGCGAAGCGAGGTACGTCTCTGCAACAACCGGTCTATTTAACTTTAGTCTTGAAAGAAAGAAAGAAAGAAATTTGTTTATTTACAAAATTTATAGGCTCATACATATTTGTATTATTTACACATAGTTTGTCTAACAAAAGGATTTAATACTTTATATATACATATTATATTGTCTTTAGTACGTAGGTAGGTATGTATGCAGTCGACGACCTCGTTGGCGTAAAGGTTACCATGCCGAACCGCCATTCATAGGGTTCCGGGTTCGATTCCTATCCCGGCCACCATCTTTGTGCTTAACTAAATTTATTGGCTGTGGGTCTGGGTGTTAAATATGTATGTATCTATATAAAAAACTATGTATGTATATATATGTAGTATATCAGTTGTGTTAGCTACCATAACACGAACTAGAAATGGTTCAGTACGGAGTTAACCAGCCGTGAGTGAAATGTGTTCTAATATCTATATTATATTTTATTTATATATTTATTTATTTATTACATAACGCATCGGGTCCCAAATTCGGCTGGCGCCTTAACCGCTACTGGGGTAGTCTGACTGAGTGTTTGGATGTCGTTATCGCGTAGAGGCCGTTATTTCTTACCAGTCACTACGAAACATGGTATACTCGTACTTACAGGCATTTCTGCCCGATTTATTTTTTAGTCGTATCTTTTAAGTGGTTATTCGCTGCAGCTCTATTAAGGTAAAGGCACCTTATTCCGAGGGGTTCTGGAATTGGCACCATATTCCGAGGTATTCAGAAAAATAGCGCTTACAAGAGATTTAATTAATGAAAATTAATGCAAGATTTTCCATTCAATAGATAATATATCTTTGCGTAGTTATAACATCAAAAAAGTGGTGTCATGTGTAAACAGTTTGAAATAATCGGTTAGAATAGCGACAGCAGCTGGCTCAAACGCACGCTTCATACATTTTGGACCCTGTGCACGTGAATACCATGTTTTTTAAATAGTGTTTTTCTCGTTATTTTTGTACTCTGTGTTTACTTCTTTGTGTTAAACTATTTAAAAAATATGTTTTTAATCTAAAACACTTAACTTTTGTGCATTTTTCTGAGTAAATTAAGCTCCAAATGTATTTTGAATATACCTCGGCATTAGGTGCTAAATATTTTAGTCAGTTCCTAATTACGATGTATACCGCGGAATAGCGATTTCATAGTATTGATATATATTTTGATTTTCTGGGTTGTTTTTATGATTAAGGATATCTCGGTTTGGATTTGACAAATTAAATATGAAATGAATATTAAAATCTATTTCCGAGGTATGTTTTTGCATCACATTCACTAATGATAGCATGTTATAGATGATCTATTTACCTATTTTATTAATTCGTTGTATGGAGAAGATAAGAAAGAAAATTAAAGTTCATATTTAATCTAATATAAGTGTTAGCAAGTAATATATATAATTACGACGATATAGCAAATAAGATTTTTTCTGTATAAAAAATATGACAAATTTATAAATTTTTTAGTACTCGGAATTAGGAAACATGATATTTTTATACAAAACGCTATTCCGATGTACAGTAGGTCGGGATAAGGTTCTATACGCACGTAATTCCGCGGCACAGACTCAAGTAAAATACAGAGTGTTCACAACTTGTACAGGTAACAATGTAGTTTTATTTAGTTTTAGTAAATGCAAAAACTAAATAAAAATTTATAAAATTACTATTCTCCTATCATAATCATTAGTAACTATCACAAACTAAGAAATATAGCGGTAAACGTTTATGAATAATTTTCAAATACAAATAATGTATGTACTTATTACTAATATAATTTTACATAATGCCTTGCTTGGCAGAGAGCCCTACCTATATTAAGACGTTTGCATTACTGCATGGATTTGATTTAACTTAATATACAACATGTTGCTTTGCAAATGTGAAGAGGTAGTTTTACTCCACTAGCAGAGCACGAATAAACTAAGGGCAACCTTGAAATCGAAAAAAAAACATTTGCTGTTTTATATATTTTGTCGACGATCAACGAATTTTTATGTATGGAACAGATGTTTTTTCTCCATCTCAAGGTTGCGCCATCGTTTATTCATGGTCTGCTATTGCTATATACCTCTACAAATTTGGCGAGAATGCAAAGCAACACGCTGTATATAGCTCACTTCATTGTTTAATTTGTTTTAAAGATTAAATATGTGAGGTTAATCAAATTTTTAATTTTTTTTTTTGGTTATAGGATAATGAAGCCTAGAATAAAATATACAGAAGACGATCTCCAAAATCCTATTACACGGATCAAAAAATTCTCATTGTTAAGAAGTCCAGTAACAAATTGTAACAAACAGTTCAACGTAGCTCTTTAGGAGCCATATTGATAATAATAATGTGGTTAAGAAATAATAATTAATGTTAATAAGTAGTCTTTTTTTTAACAACATGTATCATTCCTACCGATTCTATTTTGTACACTCGGAATTAGGGACCAAATACATCGGAATAAGGATTTTTACATCGGAATAAGGTGCCTAGGACTTTTTTCAGATTTAATTTAATTTTAAATACAAAGTTTAACCTAATTATTAATTATATAGTATATTTAAAAAGTAAAAACAATAAAGATTCTAAAAAAAATAGCCAAACTGTTAGAAAGGTTCAGTTAATGCCTAATATTCAATATCCTTTCAAGTTTTGGTGAAAATACCGCGGAAATAGGTGCCTTTACCTTAAATATATATTATACTAGCTGACCCGGCAAACGTTGTTTTGCCTCACTTAGGGGTATGAAAAATAGATAGTGTAGCTTATATGACACCTTCGTAGATTTACCATAGCAGCGCCATCTATTGATTACTTACTCAACCCAGTCGAAAGGTATCGACATCTGTTAGAATCATTTGGAGTTAACAGATAATTGTGACTGTCAAATAATAACAGACAATAATTAGCAATAAATTAAAATTGCGGCTATAATTTGAGATTTAAACTATCCTATCTCTCAAATTTGATTAAACTGCACATGGTGTGCGATTTTTATTATAATCGGTTTAGTGGTTTAGGAGTCCATTGAGGACAAACATTGTGACACGAGATTTATATATATTAAAGATAATAGATATTTGGCAAAGGTACATATTATATTCATCAAAGATTTTGCGAATATGAACTTAATTGGTCTAGTAATATTTGAGAGGTAATCAGTTTCGATAATAACAAACAAAATGTCTTACAACATCAATAAATTCTGTTCGCCAGGTCTACTGTTCATTGTAACTACTCGTTTTGTATAACGCCTTCATGTTATCGGGTTTCTTTTATTTATTGTTTTAATTTATGTTCTGAGGTTTATGTGACGATTGAACTTTTTATGTGCCGGATCGTGGTTTGTGTGCACGAATACAAATACAAAAATACAAATCATTTATTGATAACACCAAAGTTACAAGTCAAAGGCACGGTTTGTCATGACGCTGTAAATACACTTAGCTATAATTATATTTTTATGTACTGGTATTATATGCATTAAATGACGACCTCGTGATTTAATGAATATAATGCCATCGGCATGGTAACCGTTGCACCAGCAACGGTTACCATGCCGGACTGCTAACCAAAGGTTCCGGGTTCGATTCCCGGCCCAGCCGACATCTTTGTGCTTAACTAAATTTGTTGGTAGTGGGTCTGGGTGTAAAATATGTATCTATATAAAATATATATGTATGTATATGTAGTATATCAGTTGTGTTAGCTACCATAACACGAACTAGAAATGGTTCAGTATGGAGTTAACCAGCCGTGTGAGAAATGAGTCCTAATAAAAAAAAATACCATCACGGCTTCATATGTATGTATAGTAGTATATCAGTTGTGTTAGCTACCATAACACGAACTAGAAATGGTTCAGTATGGGGTTAAGCAGCCGTGTGTGAAATGAGTCATAATAAAAATAATAAAAAAAAATACCATCACGGCTTCTTGGACTGTTACATAATTACTTTGTACGGGATTTTAGTGCCTGTTCGAGAAACTAAGGTAACGAAGCTTAACAACTGTCAAGGTGGGCAAATAGCTATAATTCTCTTTAACAAATGTGTACATAAACATAAGCAACCCACTATACGCTCCCACTGCTGAGACTCGGGGCCTTCTCTCACTAGGAGAGAGTTAAATACCATAATTCACCATGCTGGCCAAGTGCGCGTGGGCGGATGACACACGTCTTCGAATATAGAAGTCCTCAAAACGTGCCGGTTTCCTCGCGATGTTTTCCTTCACCGTAAAGCGAGTGCAAATCCACACGTAACTTGAAAAACAAGTCATAGGTGTAGGGCCGGGATCGAAACCGTCTGATTGTAAAACAGACGTTTTTACCACCAAGCCATCACTCGCTTACAAAGGTGTACGTACCTTAAATTAAACACTTATGCTTACCTAGGACACAATAATGATAGTCTAAGAGCCCGTGAAGATCGTCTTTTGACTTACCTGTTTTCACCTGCTTGCCAGGTAGTTATACACTGAAATGAGTAGGCAAGCATACCGAGGCATATTCTGTGTATTAAAAACTATCAGTGAAATAAATTACATTTGGTTATCAAAAGTATGAAGGTGATGAAAAAAAATCAATAAAAGTTTTTTTAATTAAAAATAGCCATGAGCACTTTTCGATGGGCAAGCAATTTTAGGCACATTTGTTTACAAAAAATATTTAATAAAAAATACGTCTCATCTGGTTATCAGATCGGTGAAGGACGATCTTCAAGGGCTCTTCTACTATGAGGGAGAATACGTGGTAAACTGCTGAGCCCTGTACTAAATACCTTTATAGTTGAAATCCTGAATAGCTCTCGACAGCTTTTGGATGGGTGACCATGCAAGAGACTATCATTAAAAAGTGATGCTTACATATGGGCGCTGCCGTCAGATGATACGATAAACTTTAGGTTCCGGCTATTATTCGTAGTACAAGCAGTCGCTAAGCCAAATCTACGAGTAACAATAACAAAAAACATTGGTTAAAAATTTTACCCATACTTAATATTTTTTCTCTGAAAATTCTTTATCATAAATCATTTATCAAGATACAAGTTAAGCGGACCGTAAGTAAATTGCATATGACATAAAGGTCAATATATTTAGAAGGAGTGCGTCACTAAGGCAGATCGCAACAGATTATTGTGATGAATTAATTAATTCACACTTTCTTAATCAACATAATGGAAGCGTTCGTTTGGAATTGATGATAAAATAATGAAACGATGCGTAACAATATATGTATAAGGGGCAACTAGAAGAGTAGTTGAATAATCATATGCGTGCATATTTGACGAACTCGTTGGCGTAATGGTTACCATGCCGGACAGCCAACCAAAGGGTCCCGGGTTCGATTCACGGCGCGGCTAACATCCTTGTGATGAAATGAATTTGTTGGCTGTCGGTCTAGTTGTTAAATATGTATCGATATAAAGTATTTATGTGTGTATATGTAGTATATAAGATGTATAAAAATATGTATCAGTTGTACAACATTACATACTAGAAATGGTTTAGTATGGGGTTGACCAGCCGTGTGTGAAATGCGTCTACATACGAGTATATATACTCGTAGATTTGAGAGTTGCGACCCCATTTTCCATAACTTATCAGAGCGCCTGATTGAAGCAAAGCCTCGTCATAATGCTGGGGTACTCCTTGCTCAGAGTATAAGCATTGCCATTCAACGCGAGAATGCTACCTGCATGTTGAGGACGCCGCCCTCTGGTAGTTGGCAAGAACTTTTTATCCAACATTACTTGACTTACTTACTTGACGACCTCGTTGGCGTAAAGGTCACCATGTCGGTCTGCTAATCAGAAGGTTCCGGGTTCGATCCCCGGCCCGGTCAACATCTTTGTGCTTAACTAAATTTGTTGGCTGTGGGTCTGGGTGTTAAACATGTATTTATATATAATATGTATGTATATGTAGTTTATCGGTTCTGTTAGCAACCATAATACGAGCTAGAAATGGTTCAGTACGGGGCTTACCAGCCGTGTGTGAAAGTGTCCTAATATTTATTTATTTTATTTCTTTTAGTAGTTAGTAGGTTTTTTTTTAGACCCGGGAATGGACATAGGCTACAACTTTTTTAAATATAAGATTAATTTTACACATACATTTCACAAATATATATGTTTATGTATATGCCTACAAATTAATTTGTAAACACAATAATGGAGGCGACCAAAGATTAAAGGCCAGTATTAAATGTAACAAAATGTTGTATGTGTATTTCGAAAAAGGTTTAACATCACAACATTTAAAACATTTTCTTACGACGAGTAATACTCGTACGCGGAAGTGTTTGTAACCAAACTCCTTTCATAGAAGCTTATTCTGAGTTTAAAAACAAATATTACATTTCATAACATTTAAATCGCTTCCCTTGTTCTGCTTACAAATTATTTTTAAGCATTTATATTTCTGAAACGAATGAGTAAAACTCATCTTATTTAAAAAAAAGTTATAGCCTTTGTACATCTTCAGGTTTCAGGTATCTTTAGTCAAAATCATAGTCCGGTCCAATATTTTGTTTAGCATAAGCATAAGCAGCCCACTATAAGTTCCCACTGCTGGGACTTGGGACCCTCTCTCACGAGGAAAGAGATATAGGCCACAATCCACCACGCTTGCCAAGTGCGAGTTGGCGGATGACACACGTTTTCGGATATTGTGGTCCTCAAACATGCCGGTTTCCTTACGATGCTTTAATTCACCGTAAAGCGAGTGCAAAACTTGAAAAACAAGTCATTGGTGTAGGGCTGGGATCGAACCAGAGCCGTCTGATTAAAAAGCAGACGTTATTACCACCGAGCCACACTCGCTTATATATTTTGTTTAAACGTAATAAAATAACAAATAGGCAGAAGTTTTAATAATGTCAGTAAGAATATATTTATGACTTTGACACTGACATTCCTGCGTAAAGCTGACGTATTTTGTCCGCCTTACGGAGGTGTCCCCACGGCGCCACGTCGCGTCTCGTTATCCCGAGCCAGCGAGCACCTCGCCTCTATTGTTGCATATTCAATAGATAACATCACCTATCACGTAAATGTCACTTAAATACACTTTAATCAGATTAATCGAAGCCAAATAATTCGATTCTTAGCCGGTGCTATCCAAGGCAGTATCACATCTATGCTTGTTATTCTGCTTTGAAGCAGATGTGCGCAAAGTAAAGCTGTGAATAAACAATAACATCACCTATCATGTAAATGTTAAACACATAAACACATTTCAATGACATTAAGCGAAGCAAAATAATTTGACTCTTAGTCGGTGCCATCCGGGACTACCGGGACAGTTATTCTGTGACCAACGCATTTTTTTTTTTAATATTAGGACTCATTTCACACACGGCTGGTTAACCCATTTTTTCATACTGAACCATTTTTAGTTCGTGTTATTGTAGATAACACAACTGATATACTACATATACATACATATGTATTTTATATAGATACATATTTAACTCCCAGACCCACAACCAAAAAATTTTGCTAAGCACAAAGATGTCGGCCGGGCCGGGAATCGAACCCAGAACCTTCTGGTTAGCAGTCTGGCATGGTAACCATTGCGCCAACGTGGTCATCAAATTTCGGTACAACATTGCTAGTTTAGATTGCAAATACCATTGAATTCCAGTCTGAAGGACGTTTTGTCCAGCGAAATAACTAGAAAATGAGTTTAAGGTGGTATTGTACCGTTCAACCGCGCCATAGATATTTCAGGGAAGCGCCTGAGGCGCGGCAGTGGGTTTTTCTCGAAATAAATTCCTTTTAAATCAACAAAGCTCTAAAAATTCTAGCAATTGGTGGCGATTCTGGTGTACATACGACTAAACTAAAGTAACCTTGTCTCTTTTCACCTTTAGTGAACAGAAAGAGACGGCACTATCTAAACCATAGACACTAAAACCAAGTCAAATACGGAAATGTAGGTAGTTTTAGAGCTGATACGATTGGGTGTGTTCTAAAATCGCCTACATTTTCCATATTTGACGTGATTTTAGTAGTTTTGTATATGGTTCAAATCGTGCTGTCTCTTTCTGTTCACCATAGATAAAAAGTGACAGAACTACTCTAAATTTAGTTAAGTTGTGTGTTCGCCAGAATTGCCCCCAGTGTCACTAACTACTAAAAAGTGAGATTTGTTTTAATATCTTTCTTATTTTTTTTATGACGTAGATTAAAAGTTAATTAGACGTACTAAAGCACTCTTAAATGGTTACACGTTGGTCAACACTGACCCTGTATTAAGCTGCTAGAAGCTTCAAGCTTTCAAGTGTAAAATGTAAAGTCCACGGTTTTTCATACATCTCATAGCTTCAGATATAACTACAATGATATTCGTGCAAGGTTAATACTAAGCTCTATTGTCAAAGCATTTAAGTAATTTGAAGTGCCTTCTATACTTGGGATTGCGTTTGCAAGAGGTAATGATAATTAAGTAGGTTTTTAATTAGCCGCGACTAAACGAAGAGCAGTATAAGCATTTGAGGTGAAAGCATCTCCGTGTGTAAAAAAAATAATAAATAAAATTCCAGTATGTGTCGCGGGTTTACAAAGTTTTTATACATTACTTATCGTAGTAGGTATTGTAGCGCCATTATAAGTTTAGATTATTAGGATTACATAACCGGGTGCATCACTTCTGCCTTTCACTCGGAGATTATAACCATTGTTTTAATTTCTGTGATTGTATTATTCTATTCCGAATTCTATGGATGTTCATCTGATATAAATTAATTGTACTCATATCGAACTTGAATTTTACCGAATAGAATGTCCTTCAAAACTGAACCTTATTTGCACACTACTGCTTGACGGCATAGTAACAGGTACAGATGGAACTTAAAACCCCCGAGAGGGCGTAGGAAATAATTTGCCAAGTGTATAATATATAAGTGTATAAAAAATAGAGCTGGTTAGTCCCGTACTAAACTATTTCTGGTTCTTATTATACAACTGATTTACACAAACATTATATTGTTATATTTTTACATTTATAGCAAAATTATTCGTGTAAATTTATTGATAACTTCGATTAAATGTTACAAGATTAAGTGTTGCATACAAACACTTTATTTACTTATATACATAAATACTTTATATTGATACGTATTTAGCACCCAGACCAACAGCCAAAAAAATTAGTTCATCACAAAGATGTTGGCCGTGCCGGGAATCGAGCCCGGGACCCTCTGGTTGGCAGTCCGGTATAGTAACCATTACGCCAACGAGGTCGTCAAATATATCTATTGAATTGTATGTTAATGTATAGTGAATTGTATCTTACTCGTCAAGCCATTAAGTTAGATATACACTGCGATTTTAATACTTTGAGATACAAGTATAATAGCATAGACGCCAAATCAGAACAACACTGAAACATTTTTTCAAGGTCATCCACTGTACTCCTTAAAGGAATTCAAGACTATGCGCCTAGTGGAATTTTAATTTAAATTGACTGAATAGATTAAAATTACATAGTTACATTTTATTTGATTTTAATATAAGTAATAATGTAGTGTCCTATTTTAAATCCAATGTATATCTGAAAGTAATGAATGACTTGCCAAATGCGACGAGATGTTGTAAGGCCAAGAAATCATTTATCTATTTATCTTTATCTAGACGATATCCAGTAAATGCTGGCGTTTATATCCCTGCCTTTATATATGTGTACTGCTGAGTAATTGGTTTCATAACCGGTATTATTCCAAGTACCGGACAGACATTAACTAATTAAATTTACCAATCAGTTTCATTATTACAGTATCGTTTCCGGCTATTTCAAGTTCAATGACTATACATACTCGTATTATAAGCTATAATATAATAAAGATAAGGAGTTTTTATTATAGCAATTCTACTTCTTCTACGTATGGGCCAAGTAGCCAACCTCACGAGAGTTTACAAGCCTTTTAGGACAATTTAGCGTGTCATTCGACTTACGATAGCGCCCAGATGAAAATGCCAATTTAAAAACGACAGTCTTGTGCATGGTCCTATTCAAACACCGTCCGCATCGACCGTTGCTAGCCGAGCTACAGGCGCTACAGCGTATTATTTAGCAATGACAATTGATAGTACAATAATGTTTCATCTCTTACTACGGTTTTAAAAAGTGTAATGCAGCAGCGTTTTAAGCTGCAATCCTATTCTAATGCTCGGCAACCTGAGATCTAACGTCACTACTGGCGTTCAAACAGGTTTTTATATTATGAATTGAATGTGTTATTACTAGCATATTATTATTTTTACACGGCTGGTTAGCCCCATACTCAACCATTTCTAGTTTGTTTTATGGTTGCTAACACAAGTGATTTACTACATATACATACTTAAATACGTTTTATCTATAGATATTTAACACCCAGACCGACAGACAATAAATTTAATTCATCACAAAGTTGTTGTGGACGTGCCGGGAATCGAACCCCATAATTATATTTTAATTTATAAATTTAAAAATAATAGTAAAATTTTGTAAGCAGGTTCTTGGAACACTTTTTGGATATAACTTCTTTACATCATTTTCATAATTATGAATGACCTTTACGAATTTTTATTGAACGTGTTTTTTTTTAAAGTTTCGTCATTTCCAAGGTTAGTAGGATCTTAAAGGTCAAAATTCGGTGAAAAATAAAACTGATAAATAAATCTTTACTAGGTTTAGTTATAATTTTACAAAAACGCAACATTTCATTTTTTATCAAAGTTTTTATATTTTAATATCACTTATAGATAAATACTATCATTAAATTTTATTTGACACGTTTGAGCAGGAATATGGTTCGTTATCGAAACTCGTTTGTTTACATTTTTTCTCTCGAATAAAAATAAGACTATAGGTTATCAACCGTTCAATATGACGCGGTAATCTAGACTTGTGCTGTGTGGCTGTGTGCGTGAGAAGCTGAGACTCGCCATCTCTTTTTAATGTATGTTCTCCTGGTAGTTTGGGCCTCAGTTTCCTTATACTACAACTGCTTCATAAATTACGTTCGATTTTTTTAACTATAAACTAAAGGATCGTGTGGCCTCAACGCTTGTAAGGTTTTTAAAGATCTCTGCAAGCGATTTGTGGACAGAAGTATTGACCCAAAAGCTGGCCAACAATTATTAATGGCGATCCAGCGAGGTAATGCCGCCAGAATATGAGACTCCCTACCCGCGGCCACTGAATTAAGCATAGTTTAGTATTTGTAGGTTAGGTTTTTAATATTAAATATTTGTGAAAATTTAATTTCGTTTTATAACATGTTTAGTATATTAATTAGTAAATAGTTAATATAGTAATTAATCTATTATTGATATGTTAAAAAGATTTGAATTAAACATTTATAAAATAAATTATAAATTTATACAATAAATTGTCTCTCTAATGGTTTGAAATTAAACTGTGCCATTATGACATAATTATCCTACTATTACAAAAAACATCCTACTAATTTAAAAAGGAAAAACAGTGTTTCCGGGGTCAGCTAGTATGATTATAAAAAAAAATATCTGTCAAATTTATATCAAATCATTTTTAGTCATTTCAATTTGATGTAAATGACAGGAGATATTAAGTTATTTATTTTAAAATAATAAGAACACAAAAAACATTTGTAACTAGAAATAAACCTAAAAATACCAGCGGAAGAAAAAAAAAGGTCGCAACATTGCCACGTTGGATGGACTAGAAAACATCGCGAGGAAACCGACATGTTTGAGGAACACAATATCCAATGATGTGTATCATCCACCAACCAAAACTTAGCCAGCGTGGTGAATTATGGCCTATATCTCTCTCCTCTTGAGAGAATGTTCCTTCAGTGTTCATTATTACAGGCACATATGCCTAATTAGTATCGAAAGAGAATTAATCTTAGTTAAAAAATATTATTTATAATAAAATTTGTTCGTACGCTGATTAGTGGACTACCGCGAAGGATCTGGCCCAAGATAGACAAGTATGAAATTTATTTGAGGAGACCTATACCTAGCAACGGGTAAATAAGGGTTGAAAAATAAAATTCATAAAATGAACAAGAAAATTAAAATATGCCCAAATTTAATAAAAATATAATAATAGTATAAATATAATAAAAATATAAATATATTAAAAATATAAATATATAAAAATAATAAAAATATAGATAACTCATCTTACATGACTTATTTATCTCTAAAATTACAAACAACACCACCTCAAAAGGTTCACACATTTTATCGCATGTTCTTTAAGGCCAGGTGAAGCTGATTTCAACAATACCTATCTGCCCTTAAACTACTAGGATCACACGATAGCTGAAGAGCTAGAGTTATCTCAGTCAGTGGGTACAAAATGTGTATCGCATGTTTAATTAAGGCCAGGTGTGCTGATTGCACCTGAAACTGGCGGTAAGGTACCAGAATAAAATGATTGCCGAGGAGGTAGAACATATCTCGGTAGGTGTTTTTAATGCAAAATTTGTATCGCATGTGCTTTATCTAAACAAGGTCAGCTGAGCTGAATGCATCTGAATCTGGCCGAAAAGTACCAGGATAAAATGATTGCCAAAGAGGTAGAGTTAATTCAATCAGTGTTTTCAATACAAAATGTGCATCGCATGCGCTTATTTAATTAAGGCCAGATGAGCTAAATGCATCTGAAACTGGCGGTAAAGTACCAGGATAAAATGACTGCTGAAGAGGTAGAGTTATCTCAGACAGTGTTTACGTTACAACTTATATTAAACATTTCACACGTATATTTTGTAAGGAAATGTTTGTTTATGTATGATATCTTTTTTGTTACTTTTTTACTTTCAAACAACAGAACCGATATAGTGAAATTAAGTACGGTAATAGTTTCTAATCGTAATAAGCACCGCAAATTTAGGTTTATGTTAGTTTCATAAAGTCATGATAATAATTAAATTTGTATTTGTAGTTACGGTACTACTCCAAACCAGCTTGACCGATTTTTACCAAATTTTATATGCGTATTGAGTAGGTCTGAAAATCGGCTACTATCTTTTTTCTTACCCCTAAGTGATAAGGGTTGTTCACCATCAATTTTTTTTGAAATTTTTTGACGATTTTTTTTATTGTGGCATTAGAAATACATACATCCTTAAATTTTTACTTTTTATCACCAACCCCTATTTCTATGGCCATTTTAGTAATTTAATCATTTTCAATGATAATTTCTAGTGTTTTTAACTGTACTTAAGGCAAAACAGTGTTTGCCGAGACAGCTAGTAGTTAATAAAAACTAGTTCTTATCGGTGTGTTCCGGCAGTATGTTTGTGCGCTAGTTATTACAGATTAGGCATGCTCCACCTTAGGACAGAGTGTCGCTAACACTTACGTGTCCTGCTGGTTAAATGCAAAGCTGTACTATTTAAAATATATAATAATGACTGCTTTGACAAATAAAGCCAAAGGAAATTGCTAGTCTAAATAACCGGAGCTTGGCCTTCACGACGCGTGTTGTTGTTATGTTTTTATATTTTTATCTCAAAAAGTGCATTAAGTATCGACGTCATAAGCAACAAACCGGCCGCTGTACTGAGACAGTTCACTACTTATCAGTTAAGTTGACTATGTGTTGATATTGTGTAGCACAGATACGTTTGTTTACAATATACAGAGCGAGTGTAGCGAGAGAATTATCTCTGCATCATTTGGACAATTTTGTTTTCGCCTGGCACTACTAAATAGGTTTTGTGTTTTCATACATGTTTTTTACTTGTTAATGTTTGTTAATTTGGATTTATTATTATTAATTGACATATAAGTGTAATGTGAATGCAATTTAATTTACATATCAATGAAAAATAAAATAATCCTACTAATATAATACGAGCGAAAGTTTGTGTGTGTGTGTGTGTGTTTGTTACTTCTTCACTTTCAAACGGCTTAACAGATTTTGATAAAATTTAGTTTAAAATTAGGTTAGACCTAGGATTAACACATAAGCTGCTTTTTATCCCGAAAACATGACGGTTCCCGAGGGATATGCAAATAACTTCAAAATCTATGTTACTCCTTTATGCTCCAACGGCAGGATCGATTTTAATGGCATTCACTATGAAGATAACTTAGATATTTGATAAACACATAGGATACTTTTTATCCTGGATTAACTAGTAATAAATAAATACTAAACTACTGACATAATAATATATAACATATAAATAATAATGTTAAAATAAATACATATTTGACTATATGAATACAAAATGTAAAAAAATGGTATTGAGAACATAAACATAAGTGGCCAAATAGTTGCGTTATCAAATTACAGTTTCTACAAACTGTATCTTCGCGTGTACTGTTCGCTTAATTACTCGAGTACTACAGATATTGAGTCGAATACCTCTTTTGGCCTCATATAATCCTGGTATACTTCTTCTCACAATTATACTGCCCCTTAGCAACAACGCGGCAGCGGTTACACTTTAGATAAGAAAAATGTTCTTTCTCTAGTTTATTTAAATAACGAACAATCTTTTTATAGTTCCGTACCCAAGAGTACCAACGGAACTCATGAACCGTTTTAGGTAAAGTTGTCATTTTTATAGATGATGTATTTATGGAGAAAGCAGGCCTATACCCAGCAGTTCATGTTGCAGCTATTATGACAAATACATAAGTTACCACACCAGTGTAATTATCTCTTTTTTTATTCATGAGGAAATGCATTTACGCATCTCTTGCCACAAGCCTGGGGGAGGCGGGCGGTGTATGTCGGACTCGACGGCCAGAAGGGCCGTCACTACCGACTGCAACCTCACGGTGTCCCATCTCACGACGGGGGCAGGGATGCAGGCTAGCTTCGCGCATTGCCACTGCTCTCCCAATGTACCTATTTATCATCTTAGTGGTAATGATTGAAAGTGAAACTGTTTTTGAACCCTGGCGCTTACAAAACTTTTCACATTTATAATAGGAAGAAACAGTAGATATTTATTAAAGTTAGAATTAATACATTACATCTTATTACATAAGAGAAGAAGAGAAGTCTGGAAGAGATCACTTTTAGTAATAAGTTTATTATGATTTCTCTGCTGCGTAAATTGTCTGCCAATTTTGTTGCAATAAAAAGTATATCTATCTATCTATCTACATAAGCTTTACATATAGCATATAATATTGTTAGTTTATCACTTAGTATTATGCATTTTTATTTACGATTAACATAATACTACCAACTAAAACTTAACCTAAAAATGACCATGAGTAGAGGAAAAAGTGCCCAAAATGCTAGCAGCATTGCCACGGTGGATGGCTATGCTTAGTTTCTGACCGAAATAAAAGTCAGCTTAGTACGCGTCTTTAGAACCTCCACGGTATAACGATGCCGCTTTGGTGTTTAATGCATTATATTTATGGCCGAAATTTAGAAAGAAAATAAATGTACTAATCCAGGGTCCTAAGATAGGATATTCAAGTACACAAGGCTTTATTATACCGGAAAAATTGAATAAGGATTTTATTTGGATTTTATTTTATAATTTTACTTTTTCTTTATTTATAATTATTTTCTTTTCGACAAAGCCCCTATACAGCTCCTATTCTTTTAATTTAATTTATTGATAATTAATGAATGAAATACTGACGAGTCCATATTGATGATAGTTATGATTATGTTTATATAATGTAATAATTATTTAATAATTATATGACAATAAAGACATTCTATTCTATTCTATTCTATCAGAGCTGTTTCAACTTGAACTTTACATCTACGCGTCCTCTGATTGGCCGGTCACCGGAAAATTGAATGAAAGAATGATTTATTGTCTACAAAACTAGGTACAATTATAGGTGGTATTATATAAATGTCATAAATAATGTGAGCCGTCACGGGACGCCTGGCAGATGTGAAACATCGACATTATTTTGTAAAAGTAATACGCAGAAAAGAACATAAATTGTGATAGGAACTAAATATGTGATACAGAAAAAAAAATTACTTTTTTTTTCTAGATAACGATGACTATCTACTGAATACACATTTATTTTCGTGAAATACAAGAATATGCGAATTTGTTCCAAATCGTGACTACTTAATTTGTCACAGTCGATTGCGCATGGCGGCGCGTCGCCACACCGCACACACTACTGCATAGACTGTATATATATACCATCATATAGCGTGGCATGCGTCGCCACGCCAGAAATCGGTTTTACGTGCGGCTATAGATGTTTCACATCAAAAAGTTAAAAATATTTACTAGTAAAAATACAGTAGGTAATGATTGGGATTTTGATGACCTCTAGTTTTTACCCGTAAGGCTTACAGATCGGCCTCGACACCTATGACTTTATGCTTTATCTATGCGCTCTAATGATTTATTTTTCTGTTTTCAACAGGAAGTAAGGCCTCAGATGGGCTTCTATCTGCAGAGAAACCAGAGGATATACAGACTCTCATTTCTCTGCGGCTAATGCCCCATCTGATCGAAGACCCGAACAGTGTTAGGCCTGCCTATCACCTGAAGTCAAATAAAGAATATGTCAACTACGTGATAGGAATACCTCACGTCCAAAGAGACAAGGAGAACTACCTGTATTCAACCATGAGGGTGAGTTATGAAGTCATGCTTAAGAGGTTTCTCTTTATTAAGGTTCCCGTACTTGAAGGTAATAAAAATTGGCCAAGTACGAGTTGAGCTCGCGCATGAAGGGTCCCGTACGTTTGTTGTATGAGAGCCCATCTTATATATTATTTTAGAATTTTATACATAATTCCATATTCAGTGAATGTATAGAGGGTCAACGAAATGTCGTTATAAAGATCAAGTGAAAAATACACAAAGATTACGTTTGTTATAGTTAATATACATGTATTGTTATAGTTTATATACATTTATACATTTTGTAAATATTTTAAGTGTCTACAGCTAGCATTTTTAAAATATATAGCAAAAAATTCGAAAAATCATGTTTATTATATTCCGTACCTAAAAATTAATACCGAGACCTTATTACTAAGACTCCGCTGTCTGTCTGTCACCAGGCTGTATCTCAGAAACCGCAATAGCTAGAAAGCTGAAACTTTCACAAGATATTTATTCCCGTGCCGCTATAACAACAAGTACAAAAAATTAAAAAAAATATTAAGGGGGTCCACATACAATAAACGTTTTTTTTTCTATATATCAAAAACGATGCTGGTAGACGCTTACAATTTCACAGAATATTTAAATGAAAAACACCTTTCAAAATAAATAATTAAAATATATACATAAAGTAAATTTGTATGGTGGGCTCCCATACAACAATGATACGGGCTCACGAACGGGCCTGACTCGCACTTGGACAATTTTTTTTTGTTGACGGAATGGAAATCTTTTTCAAGATGCTGCTGCAATGGGACGCAGCCAGGTTATGAGGGATTTATACCTACCCACTACGCCTCACCTCGTCTCTCTTTCTATATGTACGTTCTAGGAATTGGTTGCCTGGAAGAGATCGCTTTTAGCGATAAGGTCGCCAATTAAGGCACAAGTTTTTAAATACCTTTTATTTTATTTCTATAATTTTTTTAGTATGTATTTTAATAAAGTGTTTATCTATCTATCTATCTCCCTACGAGTAACCTGCTTCTGTGCCCAAATAGAGACCTTCTTAAACTGCCCTTCCCGATCATAGCTAACTCTTCCGACAACCTATTGAACACCCTCGAGTCCGATGCCACTTTTAGAAGCCTCTTACGGTGTGGCCCCGCAACCTTACCCAATCAGAGTTAAACTGGTTTGGCCATAGAAAATCTACTTTGTTAAAACTAATTATAGGTTTTTTTATGTATATATTTTTGACGTGACAACGTCTTAAATTAGGTTGCGGCTGGGAGTCACTTATGAAAAAGTGTAACGCCCGGTAACGTTACGATGAGTCACCGAACGAGAGAGAGGCCCGCCGAATGCCTTGCGTCTCTCTCCCACTCAACTATGATCGGTCTGCCGCGCGCGCAGCACGCGGCAGACGTTGTCACGTAAAATCTTCGCCCGTAAAACCGACTTTACAGGCAACCATTTTTTTTTTATCGATAGGTACAATGCCAAGTACAAGAACAAAGAATCATAGTAAAAGTCAAAGAAGAAGGCGTAAGTCATGTCGTACAGGGAGGTCAAAGATTTTTGACCGAAGATAGAACTACATGGAAAAAACTTCACGGACCAGAGCCTAGTTCTTAAATATCGGATGAATGAATGAATATTTTTAACAGGCTTGTAATGCATTTAATAGTTATTTTTTACTTTTTTTATTTCACAGAGTTTGCTGGGGAAAATGAACAGTACCGAAAAAAACGACACACTTATCATTGTTATGATTGCGGAAACCAACCAGACTTACGTCGTGGAAACCGCAAGCTTAATAGAAAAGGCGTAAGTAAATATGTATGCACATCTCTTGCAGCTAGGCAACTGACCATTTGGGCGCGTAGCCACAGAAGTCTGGAATAACTTAATTATAATAATAAATTGAAGCAAAGACTCTTTGAGACTTGTTGGTCAAATTCCTAGCTGTAAAGAGTAATTAAAATATTTTCGCGTAGAAAACGGTCACACTTACTTATTATTAAAAGTTGGAGTGAGTCCAACAGTTTCGGTGCTTTCCGTGCGCGCGCGGATCTCGTCGGCGGCGGTCCGTGTAACACTCGCCCCTGAAGATGGTGCTCGGAAAGCACCGAAACTGTTGGACTCATTCCAACTTTTAATAATAAGTAAGTGTGACCGTTTTCTACGCGAAAATATTAAGATGCTTTACGTGAACAGTTTACAGTAATTAAAATAAATAAAATTAATTAATACAGATCGTCAGTCCTACAGATCGTCTCGCAGACTGGAATATATATATGGAACTATACTCGTATATTCACTGAAGTGTTCGTATACTCGTAGTAGTAACAGTGAAATAACAGATTTTATATCTCTGTCGCAGGTTTCCAGATGCCATGAGAGATAATTTGTTGACAATAATATCACCTCCGGCCAGCTATTACCCGAATTTAGATGATTTGCCTTTGAGCTTGGGCGACACCCAGAAACGAGTCAAGTGGCGTGTTAAGCAGAATCTCGACGCAATATTTCTAATGTCGTTCGCGCACTCTCGCGGCTTATACTACTTGGTGATGGAGGACGATGTCACGGCGGAGAATAACTATATGACGGTTAGTTTTAGACATGTTTCGTTATCTCTTTTACATTCGTCATTTGCGCCATCCGCCATCCGCCATCATGTTTTGTTATCTCTTTTACTCTTTTCCCACATTCGCCATTTGCGCCATCCGCCATCATGTTTCGTTATCTCTTTTACTCTTTTCCCACATTCGCCATTTGCGCCATCCGCCATCGTGTTTCGTTATCTCTTTTACTCTTTTCCCACATTCGCCATTTGCGCCATCCGCCATCCGCCATCCGCTTGGCCAGCGTGGCGGATTATAGCTCCCTTGCAAAGAAGGCCTGAATTCCAGCGAGAATGTATATTTGTATAAAGAATGTATAAGGCCGTTTATGCCACGCTAAAAATAATCTAAATTAAAGTTCATTTTTCTTTACTTTCAATGGGCTTGCGCTAGATCGCAATGGTGTTTTCCTATTCGTCCGATGGTGGAGCTTACGAGTATATCAACAAAATTCTAACTTGTTTTAATTATTTCAGAAAATTCGCGAATTTACGACTTCTACGACCCTCTCCAACCCTGATTGGTTCATGATCCAGTTTAGTACTACGGGAGGTATAGGCAAGCTCTTTAGATCAACAGACCTGGTCTATTTTGTGACCTACATCCAGCTCTTCTATTTATATATGCCAATAGACTGGCTCATCGAGGCCTATCTTACTGACCGTACATGCGGACTTGAAATGACATCGGTAAGTTATAAAACACATTTTTTATAGCACCTTTTTTGATATCGTTTTATTCTTTCGTATGAGCTTATAAGCTAGGCTCTGGTGTCGAGAGTTTTCAAGTCTCACTTGGCGAGGAGATCATGACAAAGGCCCCTTGACCCAGCATTAGGGACGTAGGTATACTGGTCTGCTAAAGCTAATATATATTTTTTATTACAGACCGAATGCCAAAAATATAAAAATCATATTCGACCAACATACCCGAAAAGATTATTTGAACATAATGGGCTTTTTTCCTCCCTTAAAGGGAAATTCCAGAAAAGCAGAGTAAGTAAAGTGCGCATGTTTTATACAATATTGTAATATTTTAAGCGCTTTCGACAGTGCTTCGCGCGACAAGAGCAAAACCTTGAGCATACAGATATAAAACTGGTTCGAGTAGTTTTTCAACCAGTTTTTTTTTTCATATTGATAAGTCTGATTAGTACCAAAATAAGTACCTATAAATAATCTTTTTCTATTTTTCCTAAAAAATACTATTTATAAGAAAAAAAAACTGTCTGATCAAGATTTTGTCCTTATTGTCGCCTTGATACTACATAATATAATTAGTATTAAGATTATTAGAAAAAAAAATAACGCAAAAGTAAATAATAATAATATGGTAATTCTCTGAACAGTGTATTTACCAAAACTTTCTGTCTGTCTCCAGGCTATATCTCAGAAACCGTAATAGCTAGAAAGCTGAAATAACAACAGATAAAGAAAAACAAATGCTAAAAATAAAAAATAAAATTAAGGGCGGTCCCAATACAGTAAACGTGTGTTTTTCGTGTTTTTAATGCTATATATCAATAACGGTAGCATGTAGACACCTAAATTTTTTACAGAATATATAATTATACATTAACTTTCAAATTAAATTATAACATTTAAATAAAATTAATATTTATGGGGGGCTCCCATACAACAATGGTACGGAACCCTTCATGCGCGAGCCCAACTTAAACTTGGCCAATTTTTTTCGCCATAATTTAATGCCGTTTTCTATTAATAATGTTACGGAACCTTTCATTTTGCGCGAGTCCACCTCGCTCTTAGCCGTTTGTTTCGCTAAACTACTAAAGTGGTAGAAACGGACAGCTTATGTTACACTAAATTATGATTCAGAAATTTCGATAATCGAAATTTATATATTACTAGCTGACCCGGCAAACGTTGTTTTGCCTCACATAGGGGTATGAAAAATAGATAGTGTAGCTTATATGACACGTTCGTAGATTTACCATAGCAGCGCCATCTATTGATTACTTACTCAACCCAGTCGAAAGGTATCGACATCTGTTAGAATCATTTGGAGTTAGCAGATAATTGTGACTGTCAAATAATAACAGACAATAATAAGCAATAAATTAAAATTGCGACTATAATTTGAGATTTAAACTATCCTATCTCTCGAATTGGATCAAACTGCACATGGTGTGCGAATTTCATTATAATCGGTTACGTGGCTTAGGAGTCCATTGAGGACAAACATTGTGACACGAGATTTATAATATATATTAAGATGTTATTTAAACTTACGTAAAATAGTTTGTGATTCATAGTCATGACATGCAGTTTTATTGATTTACTAATTAAATGTTATATACAATACAGATGCAAATTAAAATAATGTATTTTGCAAAACACGGGTAATAAATACAAAATCATGGGAAATAATGTTATGAAGATAAGCCTCACTTTGTTTTAGCCTATTAAGGCATGCATCAATTAGTTTTGTAATAAAATCTATGTATATAGATTAATTCATTATTGGACAGATAGTACAAACCGATGTATACAAGTAATAGTATTTGTACCTAAGCTAAGCTTTGTATTGAAATAAAAATATAAACTTATAAATATAATATTTTGGATGAATATGGATCAATACGTTTTATTCTATATAAAAGAATGTTTATACTATATAAAAGCTTGCAATTAAAAAACATACTACTTAGAATATTTTAAAAATATAGACGCGGAGTATCTAAATCTGTTTGCTGCTTTAACGTAAGCTATCAAAAGGATCAAGAAGATTATGAACTAGAAGATTCAATTATTTATTCTGTTTAAATAAAACAGGCTGGTTCTCCAACATTGTATTAGCTATGTTTAAATTTGTATCATTGTAACACTCGTATTGCTTTTACAGAAGTCTGTTATACTACGTTACAGAAGACAACACTAATATACTAATATAATAGTCAGGTAACCTTGTATAATGTAGAAAAGAAAATGCTAAATAGATATATTATGTATATAATAGTATTTTGAAGCTAAAGTTTACTTAATATATTGATAGATCAACATTTTACTGAAACCACTCACACACAATGTCAATAATAAAAACAATAACATACACAACGAATCATAGATTTAACCCATACGAAGTTTTTTTTTTTATAAATGCACTGAAGATACATAATCGTAGAATTCATGCTTAGCTGATGAATTTATATAAATGCATTATTAGATTATTTGGGTCTAGAGGTAGAAAATAAAATTTATTTATTACGTCATTGACGAAATATTAAATTATTGTATTATAGTTGATAATATAATTTAGAATTTAAATATTATTACATTCATTTTATGAATTGTTTTTTTTTTTTCAATATTACAAAATGTTTTATTAATAACCAACATAATAATGATATGAAACACTCAACTAAACCTTAAAAAAAACAATGCATAAAATGTCCATTGTTATATTATGTTCTAATACATGTACGCCACGATGTTGCCTCAGTATCTTTTTGTGCCCATCGCCCTTGAAACAACGGGTTGTTGAGGAACTGAGGTCAAACTTTTTAGTACTGAAATTGGGCGCAGAATAAAAGAAAGATCAGGTGTATACCGCTCCGGATCGTACCTAGCGCAAAGGCTATCCATAGCTATACAACGCGGCAATGCCACGAGCGTTATGGGTACCTTTCCGTCAGGTTCTATCCGGAGTGGCCTATTAAATTAAGTTTATTTAGTGGTTTTGTTTTTAGTTTTTAATTTTATAATTGACTTGTATTATCATTATTTTAAATTTTGTTTTTTGCCTGTATAATAATCAACTCATTGAAACATTAATATAAAAATAAATGAAGCACTAACAAGTTTGATAAATCACATTTGACAATTCCACAAATTGACATTGGAAAGGTGGGCATAAACTACTCGTATTGTGAAATGTCACTATAAATGAGTATTTTTTTTTTGATAAGAATATTGTTCTTTTTATCTATTAAAATAACCATAATATAATTCTGTGAAACAAGCAAAAGCGAGAAATTATTTCACGGCTTGTGTGAAAAAACATGGTGTGGATGCATGCACATAGAGACTCTGACAGTTCACCTGAATAAATGGTTTATTTATTTGTTTTTATGTGTATCTGATAAATTTTATGACAGAAAAAATTAATAAAGGACATTTTTAATTATTAAAATTCTCAATTTTTCATGTACGCGTATGAAGCTCGTATCGGTTCGTTCGCTTTAATAGGTGTGTTGCCGTCATACTGAGAATGGTCAAATGTGATCTATTTAATTGATAAATTGGCGTTGCCTTAATAATTAATTTTATATAAAATTGAGTATCATTTGGCGATTGATTTGAGATAGACGCAATTCCAAACAGTAATGCTGCAAGCACGTTGGGTAAATTTGCAACGGCTCATTATTTTCATTTTGAGTTATGCTTACAAAAAGTAGACAGATATATAACATTTTAAATTGTTTATATCTTAGTCACTATAAAGTAAAGTATTTATTATTATTTGTATTTCAACACAATTTGAGGTTTCAAGGTTTAACCAGTGTTTTGTTTTCGCAGAATTCGTACCTAGGACCGTCTCCCGAATTCTACCCCCACGACAACCCGCCAATCAGAGTCATAATGTCTCCATTAGATCAGGATCAAGAACATAAATTAATGAACGCTTATAGGGGAGTTAACTTTTTCTGGGGGAAGACACCATTGAAGGGAGAATGTTTAGATTTCTGGTTCGAGAAGCCCAGCAAATTTTCCAGGTAAGTATACTTCGTGTAAATCAAATGGTTAGATGGTATGTTACGTATTAGCTTCTTAGTTTCCATTTTACGGCCAATAAAGTTACATGTATCGAGAGTTTTTGAATCTCCCGAGGGTTTCTAGCATGACTTGACTACTGCCGACTGCTTGTACTAAGACTAACAGCCGCAACTACAACTTCACGAGTTACCTACCTACTTACCTACGGTAGAGCTCAGATATAAATATCTTATACAAAAATCTATAACACGGTACATATTTAAGTTGATTTGAAACGACAATCACCTAAAGCGAAATTCAGGCGCTACTATACGATAAGTACTCGTAACAAAGATAGATTACGCAGGTAATAGAATTTAGTTCAAAATTACCATTAACTGGTTAGTATTTAAGAGTCCCTAGCTAAAAAGATCGGGACCCTATTACAAAGCCTAAGCTGTCTGTCGGCCACCAGGCTGTATCTTGTAGACCGTTATTGTAAAAAGTTGAAATTTTAAGTAATGGTGCGGAACCCTTAATTCTAGAACACTACTCGCACTAGGACATTGCTTTACGAGTAGTTTCAGCTGTATCAGCGAGAAGTAAAGTCACGATCAAAATCTTTGGCCTTTTACAACATGACATTCGGCTTCTCCTTAATTTGGACTGTATATAATATGATTCTGTCGAAAATGCGAGTGTGGCTTGGTGGTAATAACGTCTGCTTTTCCATCGACAGCCCCGATGGTTCGACCCCAGGCCTACACCAATGATTTTTTTTCAAGTTATGTGTTTATTTGCGCTCGCTTTACGGTGAAGGAAAACATCGTGAGGGAACCGGCATGTTGCATCCGAAGAGGTGAATCATCCGCCAACCCACACTTGGCCAGCGTGGTGGACTATGGTCTATATCTCTCTCTACGTGAGGGAAGGCTCTGAGTCTCAGCAGTGGGAATGTATAGTGGGCTGCTTATGAACAAAAAACTAAGAAGACGTCGAAAATAGCCTGGCGGTAATTACATTATATGTACGAGTACATACTCGTATATGTGCAGTTATAAATAGGCGTTGCATGTACGTCTGTTTATAACTGCACTCTTACACAAACTAAACGCAACAGCAAACTCACCAGTTTTAGCTTATACAGTAGATGTTTTTTCTTGTAGTAATACATAATATATACATACATACTTCAAACGATGATTGTATAACCAACACGGCAAAACGTGATTGTGGTTGTATAATTCAGTTTCATCGGACTCTTTGGAACCAATAGGTGGTACTTGAATAGAAAATCTATAGAAGCTGATGTAACTATTTTTACGTCGAAGTAATAATATAAAAAATAAAGGAAACGCGTTAAAGTTATAATTTTCGTAACATACATTTAGTAACGCGAAGATATGGGGAAAATTTTAATGTTACAGTTTTTTGCTAAAAACCGTGAAAGAAAAAAAAGAAACGACAAAATAGCTTAAAAGCCGCCTAAAGTACCACTCTAAGAATATTTATACTTATTTAATAATCCTCCGGGCTGTAATCTTTCTTTTGTCTTTCAGATACTTTGTGCGCAGTGGAAGTGTGGATCATACAAAGGATCGAATCTACAAAGCAGTTTTCGAAATCCTTCCCTATTCGGAAAAAGATATGAAAGATAGAATATTCATTACTATTGATGAATTTGACGAATTTGGCATGGTAGAGGGAAAGGTATATGATTATTTTATTAATAACTAAAATTAGAATACATTGATATATAAATACGACGACCTCGTTGGCGTAAAGGTTACCATGCCGGACTGCCAATCAGAAGGTTCCGGGTTTGATTCCCACCCGGACAACATCATTGTGTATACATACATATTTTATGTATCTATATAATATATGTATGTATATGTAGTATATCAGTTGTGCTAGCTACTATAACACGAAATAGAAATGTTTTAGTATGGGGTTAACCAGCCCTGTGTGAAATGTGTCCTAATAATTATATTTATTTATATTGTCGGGTGCAAAAATTCTTATTTTAAAATTACTAAAAACATTTTTAAGAAGATGTGTTTTCTAAACGGTGACTCCATTATTATCATCTATAAAATAATATAAAAGTGAGTCAGATTAGAAAAATCTGACTTACTTTTATATTATTGGCTGGCGCTATAATTCCAGAACGCACGAACCGATTTCCACGGTTTTGCATTCGTTGGAAAGCTTTCGGGCTCCGTGAGGTTTGTAGCAAATAAAATTCAGGTGAAATTAGATTCAGAAAAAATCAAGCAGGTGAGCCGTGGGTAACAGCTCCAGGGTTACCAACGCTGAAAACCGGGCTGATTGAAAGAACTGCGATAGAATTTAAATATTACTTTCGCTCATCATTATCACCCAGCCTGTTCTCTGCCACTTCTGGAAATATGTATAACTTTATACACTTGCTTGATTTTGTCTGAATCTAATTTGACCTGAATTTTATTTGCTACAAACCTCACGGAGCCCGAAACCTTTCCAACGAATGCAAAACCGTGGAAATCGGTTCGTGCGTTCTGGAATTATAGCGCCAGCCAATAATATAAAAGTAAGTCAGATTTTCCTAATCTGACTTACTTTTATATTATTTTATAGATAATAATAATGGAGTCACCGTTTAGAAAACACATCTTCTTAAAAATGTTTTTAGTAATTTTAAAATAAGAATTTTTGCACCTGACAATATAAATAAATATAATTATTATTCTAACATGCCATTCCCCTCGATCTTATGCCAACCGTGTCCAGGTTCGACCTGCCACTAATGTTATGTCGTGGACTCATCCTGCCGGCTGAACTTCGATCTTTTTAATCTTTACCACTCGGACAGTTTTGACGACCTCGTTGGCGTAAAGGTTACCATGCCGGTCTGCTAATCAGAAGGTTCCGGGTTCGATTCCCGGCCCGGTCAACATCTTTGTGCTTAATTAAATTTGTTGGCTGTGGGTCTGGGTGTTAAATATGTATTTAATATGTATGTATGTATGTATATGTAGTATATCAGTTGTGTTAGCAACAATAATACGAGCTAGAAATGGTTCAGTATGGGGCTAACCAGCCGTGTGTGAATGTGTCCTAATATTTATTTATTTATTTAGTTTGCTTAGATATTTGTTCAAAATTATATTTTTATTTCGTGTTTTAGGTGGATTTTAAGTATGGAGACATTGAGGCAATGCGAATAAGATTTCTAGAGGACGCCCGCTACTGGGTGATAATTACTGAGGTAAGTGAAATATTCTTTAAATGACTATGTTCACCAATTTTTAAATTGTCCGTTGAATCGAGCAATTCTTGTATATATATATGTGTATATAATCGGAAATCTTGGAATCAGTTCTAACGATTTTCATGAAATTTAGTATATAGGGGGTTTCCGGGGCGATAAATCGATCTAGCTAGGAATCATTTTAGAAAATTAAAAATAAACCGGACAATGCTACCGAGCATTGTCCGGTTTATTTTTAATTTTATCTAGGTACTCTTAGTAATATATCGTTACAACAATTATTTGTAAGTATGTAATGTATATATATTTTATATTATATAGATATATATTAGTTTATATTTATCTGTGTATATACTTTAAATATATATATATTTATTATGATTATATATTTATATTTTATAGTTATATAATATATTGTTATTAACTTAGATTTATTTGTGTCCTCTTTCATAACTATAAATATTAATATTCTTTATTGTGCAACCCCTCTTTTTCTCGTCTTTTTCAACTTCTTTCCATCCAAAGGTTGCATGGAAGAGATCGCTGTTAGCGATAAGGCCGCCGTTTGTGGCATACATTTGTGTTGTTACTATTTTATTTTGTGTTGTACCTTTATTTGCCCAATAAAGAGTTCATCTATCTATCTATCTATCTAATGTAAATTATAAAGTGTACTTTTTGCAAGGTCACTCTTCAGACGCGAGTCTCTGGCTCTGAACTGAGCTACAAGCTTGTGTTTCAAACACTGGAGATCTTCAATCTGGAGAAATATTATGTTTATACTTAGATTAATTTCTTATTGACTCAGGCGTTACTTTGCGGAAATCCATTGTAAATAGAAGACAAAATTAAAAATTTTGGGTACTTCCGCTGTAATCTGAAACCCAAATTAAGACAAGTAAAGGAAAACTTAACTAAAATCAATTAATTAAGATAAATTAACTAATATTAATTAAGACTAACGTTACCTATCACAATCCGGAAATTCTTATCTCAACACGTGTTTCGCCTTTCCACAAGGCATCATCAGGAGATTTTGACTCTTCGAACGACGAATCGAATGCAATTTAATTTTGTCTTCTATGTAGATTAATTTCAGGCTTAAATTAAATCATGGCAAGCATTGTATGTAGTAAAGAACTAAAATAAAAATATATTTTTCTCTCGCATTGAAACTACTTTATTCCTTTCGGTGAAAGGCGGTATTTTTTTTGAAGTGGTTCATATTATACCATATTTTTACGTACTTATTTTATCTTTTGGAGGTATTAGCCTCACGTAGATACCTCAAATAATCCGTGATAAAATATTACCAGTGAATCCTGGTTATAAGCAGTCTTTATACAAATATTCATTAAATTCAGTTCATCCGTTAGACCGTCTAAGTTAGTACACCACATAAGTTCTTTGAACCACGCACACTTTCTTAGTTTGATTATTACAGTGATGAGAGTTTTGTGAAAGATGTGTTTATTTTTTATTGCTTTCTTAAAGCTATCGAAACAATGCTATGAAGCTATGAAAAAGACCGACGTCCTACTACAGGCCTTTGTGCCTTCTTGAGACGTCGTGATCTGTGTAGGTGCTATTTTATAAGTTCGTACTCTACAATCCAGTTGCATAATTGTAATATAGAATAGATAACTACTGAAGTTTATTATTGTATACTACAATTTAAAATCGCTTCTCCAGGGTAAAGATCTCCGGTGTCTGAAACACAAGCTCGTAGCTCAGTTCGGAGCCGGAGACCGATCTCCGAGGAGTGTTCTTAGTATAAGTATACCTTATAACTTAAATTAAGTACCTACACATGAATTTGTAACGTTATGTTAATAAATATATTTGTATTTGTTGTTGTTGTAATGATAATATCCCAATTGATGGCCGATGGTGGTCGCGGGACGTGGTACTTGCTAGCTAAGGATAGATCTATAAGAAGTCCGTGCGGTGGAGCAGGACGTACCAAAGAGTTCAACGGGTGTCAGTGGTTATGTTTACTTCGTAATTTCTGTAATTGTGGATTAAGTCAATTAAGGATTAATATATTTTTATTCCTTTCGCTGTTGAGACTATGGGCAGTTGGGGTAGGCTAGTAGAAGAACTCGGGCGAAGGCTAGTGGATAGGACGGGGGATCCCCGTTCTCGAACGTACTTGGTGTAAAGGATAGCCATTGCTATTCAGCGTGGAAACGCAGCCAGTATTATGGGCACTTTTGCAGCAGGTATGATCATGGGCGAGTTTTCCTAACATAATTTTTTTTTCTTGACATGTATAATTTTTATTGTATAAAAAAAAATAAGGATTACTGAAAATTAAGCTTTACTGTAAAAATAAACGTTACCTATATAATTATGCTTACTTACTTCCAGATGTATAGTTTTTATGCATTGATCGAACAATATGTGCCAAGCTCACTACGCGGAAAGAGTTATATAATACCTTTTGAAAAATGTCACTTTAAATTAGTTTAGTACAATAAATACATATTTGATTTGATCGCAAATAACCTTAGTTTGTGTGTAAGCAAATACGGTTACAAATTAACATTCTATATTGTGCATTCCAAATATGTTTATAACTCACCTTTCTTCTCTCGATGTGAAATACTGTCCATGAAGAGTTTTAGGTTCGTTATCAGGTAGCCGATCGATCTTATGTCCCGTCCTAGAAGTAACTCATTAAAAGAAAAGAGCAACAAATAGCAATTAATAACTACCAACAACCGGAAAGAAGACAAAACTACAAAACAGACAACGTACATCCAATACAAATAAAAACTCCCCCAAGCCGGCTGGTCCCCGTGGGGGAAAGAGACCATAACCCCCTAGCTAGCACAAAAAGAAAAGAAAATGAAAAGATCAGTGATAAGATAGCTAGAGGAGGCCTATACCCAGATTGGGGTTCCAACAACAGAAGACAATAATTTAATTTAGTATAAAAAACTTAGCATAAATAGATAAACATACATAGTTAAATAAGTTTAAGCAATCATGTTATATTTTTAAGGTTGTTGGAAATAAATTGGGCTTATTATTATTATTATATCAGGTAGCCTGCTTATTTTGCCTCACTTAGGGGTACAGCGCCATCTATTGATTACTTACTCAACCCAGTTGAAAGGTATCGACATCTGTTAGAATAATTTGGAGTTAACAGATAATTGTGACTTTCAAATAATAACAGACAATAATTAGCAATAAATTAAAATTGCGACTATAATTTGAGCTTTAAACTATCCCATCTCTCAAGTTGGATCGAACTGCACATGGTGTACGAATTTTATTATAATCGGTTAAGTGGTTTAGGAGTCCATTGAGGACAAACATTGTGACACGAGATTTATATATATTAAGATTATAATTGTAATTTTTTGGTTTCAGTTGGAATTTATCGTCGCCCATGAAGAGCCTACCTTGCCACCCCTAAGAAACGAAACCATGTCGACCAGCATACCGGATACAGTGACTGAAAATTAACAGCCAAAGTGTCTCAGTTAGACAGAAAACTATGCGTAGACCCCGTAGTAATAGTTATACGTAGTAAGTTATATTGTAGCTCGTAGACATTTCAAGAAGTTATAATATATGTAGTAGTATAAAACGTAAATTGCTTAGTAGAATAGAGTTTTGAAAAAAAATGCATAATAATAAGGTAATCTTCCTCTCCTATCAATAAATAAACTTAAATAAGTAATTAAGATATTTTAAGCAGTATATATTTTAATTTATTGTATATCAATCTGTCATTATGTATATCAAGTATATATTTAAGCTGTATTTAAATACCTCTATTTACACTATTTAATAGCCCATGATGTCAAGTTTAAATACTTACTAGTCAGATTAAAAACAATTAACCAAGTTAGTTACCTTGTTATACACCTATTTATAATTTGATTTATTACAAATTATAAATATATTTAACTAAAGATTTTTCAATATTAAAAATAAACTGTATTTATTTTACGGAAAAAACATAGATGGCCTATTTACAATAACAAGGCCATCTATGTTCACAATAATTCACAATAAATAAAAAAAAAATATGATCAAAGAAGATACAATCCAATTTTGGCTAGATATTTGTTTTTCAACATTGCCTTACGCGTTATTCTATGGTAACATAGTTTGAACGTTTTTTGGTCAAATAGAATAAAAAGGCTGTATGAAATGGTTGCTATTTGTGATGGAGAACAGGTATTGGTGGTCAATTAAAAGGCCTAATACATACTATAAAGATTTATGACATGTCCCTTTAAGAAAATCAACTGGCTTGCATATTCTGCCTAGGAAACTGGCGTAATTAAAATAAAAAAAAAAACATATTTCAGGAGACCCGACGAGGATGTTTTTGTATTAGTTTGAGTAGTCCAGATTAAGTGGATTTCAAAGACAAAATTGAATCAATTTTTTGTGGGCAAACGCGACTCGTCTTAGATCACAGTATCGCTTATCATCAGGTAAAAGAATTATGATCGTAATAGTAGAATTATGCGTAAAACTCCACGAGTAGGTAATTTTTTTTGCGAATCGAATTTTTCCTAAATTTTGTTTGCTTCAAACCTCACGGAGCCCGAGTCTTTTACAAAGAACGCTGTACCGTGGTTCGTGCGTTTACAGAACGCACGAACCGATTTCCGGACGTTAAAGCGTTCGGATGGAAACCCCGACTTATTTTTATATTATAGATAATACATCGAAAATATGATGTATATACCTTCTCAATCAGTAAGTTTATCCTCGAAAGTAAAAATTATAGAAAACTAAGGGACTTTACTCAAACGAAAACAAAATAAGTAAGAAAAAACGAACAATTAAATATCTTCGCCCAGATTTACGCAGGGTAATGTAATAAACGATGTATTTTTTGAGTTGTACCTTTAAAATTTAGTGAAAACAATCAAATAATATGTCTCAAGTCGATCGACTATTAACATCTTGGGCTTTAATATTTCTAAACAAACATGGAGAATGAGAGGAAAGACTTGCCATGTATTATTATTATTATTTTGTGTTTTTTTTTAGGTATTCGAGGACCAAAGTCAAATGTTTAAAATCATATAGTGAGTAATCAAAGGTCAAAGTTATTTAATACTACATTTTATTAAATCAAAAATTGTATAGATACAGAATCAATTTTTCTACCAAGGCTGCGTTGTAAAATGCGCCAATTTCATAAAATGATTTATTTTTTTGTATTTTATTGACTAATTAAAAGTAAAGAGTGCAGTAGTCACACGGTATGCACACAATGAATAGTATATGACGTATCACAAACACACAAAACACATGCAAACACACAGATAGTTAGTGGGTTTGTCACCTCAGCTTCACTGTCTGACTGTATTTATACCAACCACGACAGACACTATTCAAACATAATTTATACACACACATGGAAACAAACAGTCCAAATGATCATTTATTTAATATAAAATTTAGGATAGATTTTTTCTTTTTTTTGTAATTTATATTCAAAAGTAAAGAGTGTGGTATCCAGTTCTTATATTAGGATTATAAAGAATTCATGATTTAAATACGTGCATAATTATAAATAGAGTACCTATTTATTGTGTTATTGTTAAAAAACATTATTTGTTACCAATTTACGATTGTTGTTACTTTTTTGTTTTTCATTTTGTAAAGTTTTAATTTATGTTGATTTTGCTAGGTCAATTTTGCGATGAGTTTTTAATTTTCAATGTATTTTGATTGCAATATGTTTTTTGTGCTAGTTATGTAACAGTTTGTATAAATGTGCCAAAAAAGTGAGTTTTATTGAGTAAATAATATATTTTTTTATTTCTTATTTTTAACTTTTAATAACAAATTGCTTTAAGTATCTTTGTATAAAATTATGTAATATTTATCACATCAAGTAGTAAATTACGTATTGTTGTGATTTTTCTATAAATACATGTTGAGTTTTTGGTTTGGACTATGGCTTGCGAGGTCTTTTCAGATCTAAAGGCACTGTCGAGACCCTTAAAATTAACCGTATCTATAACGTAATTTCACTAATATGACAACATATATTTTCAACATTATTTTTTTTACATATATTTTTATAAAACACTACTAGCAGTACGAGTACTTTCAACCGTAGAATTCTTGTGTATATAAAACTAAAATTAATCGCACGATTACTCTCTTATTATTATTAATATTATATTATATTAAAATTATTAGAAATTATATACCTATTACTTGAACCATTTGCTGTAATCCAGAATAATTTCTTAAGATTTTGTGTATTGTTTATGACTTTAAAATAAATAATCTCTAAATTTAATATATTATAAAGCTTTCCTTGTGGTCAAGTGTAAAAACGAAATGATATTAATATAATATAATAATTTCATTTGCAAGCAGGAAGTGTCCATTATTGACAGCTCTTAAACTTAGACGTTTCAGCAAATGGTAGTATTTAATATTTAGAAAGTAACCTTCTTATGGAGTGTTTAATTGTGAGAAAGACTACTGAAAAGTGTAAAATTCACAAAATTCTTTGTATTGGTACAGTCTTAATTATTTGCTTATGTAATTTCAAAATAATGCCATTTTGGATCGGTTTTTAACGATGTTTGCAATTGATTGCGATAAAAACATTTGTTTGAGTGGACAGTTTTAAGTTTGTTTGTTATTTACTGATTACATGTTTGTATAATGGAATCAAGAGCAACAGCTCTGCTGTCTTTCTCGTGTTAGAATTATAGTTGTTAGAGTCATTATATTATAATCTTACCTAAATATAAAATTTAAATTTTAAAAATGTTCTCTCCTAGAATAAGATTTTAAAAATATTCAATAAAATTATTCCTTGATGTAATTAAAATGTGTGTTTTATTCCGTATACCCTTTTTACTTAAGGTGTAAAAATAACAATAATTAACGGTCATCTATTAATGAGATTGTGGTAGTGGTATTATACCAAAATAATTCATAAAAATTCAAAAGTTAACAATAATCAAATCATAAGAATTGCGCCGACTTCAAGTATCTCGGTTCTATCCTCCAAAACGACGGCGATATTGACCGTGACGTAGCGAGCCGAATAAACGCTGGATGGATGAAATGGCGACAGGTCTCAGGAACAACATGCGATCGAAAAAGGGGTAAATCTACAAGACGATCATTAGACCTGATCAGAGTGTTGGACAACCAAGATAGGATATGAAAGAGGAGTGCATGCAGCAGAGATGCGAATGTTGAGATGTATGTGTGGAGTGACAAGAATGGACAAAATAAGGAATGAGTACATTAGAGGAAGTGTGAAAATAGCGCCAGTGAGGGAGAAAATAAAGAGTGGAAGGTTAGCGTGGTATGAACATGTAATGCGTAGAGAGGAGATGCATGTCACTAGGAAATGTATGGAAATGGTAGTGAAAGAATGGTAATGGAAGAAGAGGAAGAGGCCGCCCGAAAAAGACATGGATGGAGTGTGTGAATGAAGACACGAGAGAGAAAGGATTGGGTGTGAAGATGGCGTCTGATAAAGGAGAGTGGAAGAAGAAGATTTGCTGTGCCGACCCCACCTAAGTGGGATAAGTTTAAGAAGAAAAAGGTGAATATCAAAATCATATTTATTTATTTGAACAAATATTTCGAGAGAAAAAAATACAATATAATTTAACACTGATTAACATTTAATAGAGTTATATATATAAAATGCCTGGTTAAAGTTATGCATCTTTTTTATATGGGTCTCGTGCCATAGGAGTGTGTGTGCTCTCTTATAAGTACCTCGAGTTATACATATTCGAGCAGCTCCAGAATACAGGTGAGGTCTATTTCAAAATAATAATATAAATTTAGTTTAATTTAACTCTAACCATTCTAGATATTACTAAGTGAGACTTGTTTTAATTTCCTCATAAACTATAAAAGCACATAATATTTTCTAATTTCCAAAAATAAAACTATCAAACAAACATTAGGTAATCAGGCATCAGGCAAACATAGTGTTATAAGTTGGACGTGTCTATGTGGGTGAGTCTGTGGCATCAGAACTCTCGGAATGAAGCACCGATTTCAATTCTGTTTCTTTTTTGTTTGAAAAGTATGTTTGGCAAGAGTGCTTTAGCCATGTTTAAGGAAAATCGTCCCAAGAAGATGTGTATGGCGCTACAAGATGGCTACTTATTTGACTCACTCAATATGGGTATCTAATGAAAGGGTTTGACTAGCCGAAAATATACGCTGTATGAAATTTTAAATCTAAGATGGTCTCTCCAAAATCGCTAATACACGCAAACGCGTCAAACTTATTGACGACCTCGTCGGCCTAATGGTTACCATGCCGGACTGCCAATCCGAAGGTTCCGGGTTCAATTACCGGCACGGTCAACATTGTGCTAAACATTTTTTTTCGATCTGGGTGTTTCATGTGTATCTATAGAAAGTATGTATGTATATGTAGTATATCAGTTGTGTTAGCAACCATAATATAAACTAGAAACGGTTAAGTATGAGGCTTTGCAGCCGTGTGTGAAATATTTATTATTTATTTGTTACACCTCGTTTTACGTCGGAGGCTAAAAACAAACGTTAGCAAATAGTGTTTGTATAACAGGCAGTAATGCAAACATTATTTAGAAATTCTAACACTTGTTAATTAGGTCCTCGGTACAACCAACGCTTTGAACGGTGCCGCTGAGGGTGTGACGCCGTCGATATGGTTCAAAGACGGCGGTGGCTCTCCAGGAACTTGGAGGAACGAGAACCTCTGCAGCATGGTTGCTGTGAAGACGAAGATGTTGCATTTTGCCAGGACGTCGCCCATGCAGCGGTGCTTGGCCAGGCCGAACGGGAAGTAGTGGTCCGGTATGACCACCCGACCGTTCGAAAGGAACCGCTCCGGATTGAAGGTGTAAGGGTTCGGGAAGAGAGTCTCGTCCATGAGGATGTTAGTGAAATTGCTGACCACCATTGTGTCCTGAAAAAAAGTATCCCATCAGCCAAGAATGTGCCCGTATGTTTAATGGAAGTATAAAGTAAACATAAATAAATTAATAAAATCATTGTTATTTTATTACTCAAGTAATTTGGTACGTTTTGTATTAGTATATTATATATAATAGTACCTGGTTGACCGAGCTTTGCTCGGTTTTAGTTTTTTTTTAATAAGAAATTTTCTAAAAATGATTCCTAGCTAGATCGATTTATCGCCCCCGAAACCCCCTATGTACTAAATTTCATGAAAATCGTTGGAGCCGATTCCGAGATTCCAATTATATATAAACAAGAATTGCTCATTTAAAGATATAAGATTTTATATCTTGTATTATTAATATTAAATGTATGTTTTTATTATTCTTTATTGTACACTACGTCCTTCTTTCGTTGTTTATAAATTCCTTTCCATCCAAAGGTTGCCTGGAAGAGATCGCTTTAAGCGATATGGCCGCCAATCGTGGCACACAAATTTTAAGTAAATTGTATTTGATTGTGTCTTTTGTTTATAATTATGTCCAATAAAGAATTTATCTATCTATCTATCTATCTATTGACCTTGCAACATCTCATTGCATTTGGCAAGTCATTTACATTTAGTTTTAGCAACACTGAATGATATTAACTAAACTAAACTTAATTAAAATTAAATTAAAACTAATTAAATTAATTAAAACTTAATTATTGTGACATCGACTAATATTGTAGGTATTTAAAATTAGGGATACAAATAGAATACGAGTAATATACATTCTAGCGCCTCTACTTCAGCTAGCTAAGGTGATCTGACGTGATCATTGAGGTTAAGCAACGGTGCATGTAAACAATCTTTGGATAGGTGATCATGCACAAGATTTCTTTCTCGTCTATTTTTCTTCTTCTTTTGTCTTTTAAAAAGTGGAATATTTATCTGGAAGATAACGTGTGATGAGAAATTAAATTGTAGCTCTCGGCTTTTAGTCTTAATACAAGCTGTCGTTATGCCAAGACAGAAGCCTTCGGGTGGTTTGAAAACTCTCGACACCAGAGCTTGGCCACTAAGCTCATACAGAGAAGAAGTAGACGACAAAGTTACTGGTAACTAACGCAATATCTTTTAAGGATGGTTTTATCTTTTTTCTACAGCTTTAAAAAAATGCTAATAAAGAATTTTGCCTCACAAATCCCAGCAAAGATTTCCGCAAAGAACGCCTGAGTCAATAGGCTAATTCGCCTGTCGATACATTTTGCTGCACGTCGACGAACTTTTTGTATAGGTAAAAAATATTTAATCACGCATTTCCAGAAGAGTTAAGAAAGAGATGGAAGAAAAATTGTTTATTTATTAGAACCGACTCTTAAAGGGTTTGAGCTGCCAGTAACTCTAAAAAAATAATAATATAGGTAATGGATTGGCATACATGTACCTAGTAGTCAACAAGTCGGTCCTGCGATATATAAAAAAAGAGCTGGCGCTTACCTCGGCCAACGTATCAGCTTGGCGATCCAGCGAGGTAATGCCGCCAGCTTTTTAGGCACCTTACTCGCGGACACTGACTTAGATTTAATTTACTATTTGTAAGGTTTTTGTGTGTGTGCATATAAATATATTTGGTATTATATTAATATCAACTTATGATTAATTAAAAAATTAGTATATAAATAAAAAATAGTGTAAATTCCACACATAACTTGAAAAATATGTCATTGGCATAGGGCTGGATTCGAACCAAGCTCGCGCGGACTGCAGTCCAACATTCTCCCGACGAGCCACACTCGCTCATCACTGTTAATAAAAATAGTATTTCCAGATCAATGCCTGCATTTCAATCCTAGGTCTTAATTTTTATTATTAAAATTATTTGTACCTCAAATTTTATATTTAAAGTTGGTTCGTTAAAACTTCTATTCGAATCACTAAATAAGTTCATGCACGCTAGAGTGTAAAAGAGTCACCAACTTCCCTCACTCAAAAACTTTCACATTTATATTATAATACAGTGAAACCTGGTTATGTGAGACATCAAGGGACCTGCAATGTCGTTTCACTTATAGAGGTATTCCACTTACCCAGTGTCTCAGATATACAGGTATAAATAAATATCTGTTTCATTTACAGAGTACTTACGTACTTGGAATTACGTGTGGAATTTGTGGGTAGAATAAGAATGAGTAAACAAACAATGTTATCTCAGTTACAGAGGTTTATGCATATACAATTTACTCGCTGTCTCAGTTATAGAGGTAACTATGATGATAAATCGAAAGAACAAATCCCAGGTAAAGAGGTTTACCTCGTCCCAATAACAGAGGTAATTCAGTGCCAAATAGCTGGGACTTCAGCATGAGTT
This sequence comes from Mellilla xanthometata, assembly GCA_035578125.1. Classification (NCBI taxonomy): domain Eukaryota; kingdom Metazoa; phylum Arthropoda; class Insecta; order Lepidoptera; family Geometridae; genus Mellilla; species Mellilla xanthometata. The sequence continues at coordinate 3,176,167 of JAPUBQ010000003.1, forward strand.
CCAGTTATGGAGGTTTCTCACTTATCCAGGTCCCACTTAACCAAGTTTCACTGTATAAGTAGAAAAGTAAGAAATAATAGTATTCGTATATTAATTCTGTCACGATTATAAATAGGTATATTTATATCTCTTGACGACCTCGTTGGCGTAGTGGTCACCATGCCTGACTGCCAATCAGAGGGTCCCAGGTCCGATTCCCGGCACGGCCGACATCTTTGTGATAAACAAAATTGGCTGGCTGTCGGTCTGTGTGTTAAATATGTATCGATATAAAGTATTTATGTATGTTTATGTAGTATATCAGTTGTGTTAGCAACAATAATACAAACTATAAATGGTTTAATGAAAAAAATATATATATATATATACTTAAAGAATGTTCCGGTCAACTTCAACTAACGGAATCCCACGTATATTATAAATGCGAAAGTTTGCGTGTGATAGTGTTTGTTTGTTTCGTCACGCTCGATCGGCTTAACCGATTTCGATGCCATTTGGTAAAGAGATAGTTTATAACCTAGAACATGATGGCCACTTTTTAGCTAGGATTAACGCGTGTGAAACACCGCGAGACGCAACTAGTAATGAAATAAAAACATAAGAGCAACATTTTGCAGACATAACGCAAAGCTGGTTAGCCCCATACTTTCGTTCGAGCTACCTTTTCGAGCTTGTATTAAAGGTGCGGTGCTTACACAACTGATATACTACATATACAAACATAAATAACACAGCTCTACAAAAAATCAATTTTTTTTTGTTGCCCTGTTTATTATCGCAAATCGTTTTTAAGTTCCCAGATTACGAATATATTCGTAAAAGTACTAAATTTGCTCGTTTTTACAAATTGAATTTTAAACGATTTATCGTCAAAATTTTAATTTTCAGTCATTTGTTGAAAAAAAAAACGAGCAGATCTTACAAAATCATTGCTATTTTCACGAATTGTGTGTATAAATAGACCCAAAATCATCATCATATCAAAGGCAACAAAACCACTGTAGACCAGTGTAATTCATCTCGATTCATATTTAACGACAGCCAACAAATTTAAATCATAACAATGAAATTGGGACGTACGTGCCGAAAATCGAACCCGGGACCTTCTGGTTGGCAGTCCGGCTTGGTAATCATTACGCCGTGATCGTCAAAAATGTTAATCCTTACCTCAGGTATAAAGTATCCAGCCAAATATGTATCACGTAAAGCACGGTGAGGAACTCCGAATGTTCGGCCCATAAAGTGACGGATACATTCATGGACTATGGCTTCCGTGTAGGGCATACTGAAATGGAAAAAGAAATAATATGCTGTAAATAAGTAAAAAGAGAGGTCAAGGATTTGGTCGAAGATAGAACTACCTGGAAAAAACTCCACAGACAAGAGCTCAGCTCTTAAATATTGAATGAATGAAATAAGTAAGTAAACTATAAGTTGTTCTCCTTCTACGTCAATTGAGCTATGTGGCTAAGCTCTGGTGTCAATAGCTATCAAGCCGCCCGAAGGCCTCTGACTTGGCTTAATGACTGCTTGTACTAAGACTAACAGCCGGAACCTACAATTTAACGTGTCAACCGAGTCAAGTCGAAACCACACCAATGTGACTTAAAACTAATATAAATTATTTACATTACATATGTATTATTCATTAAATTATCAATACAGTTTCATACCAAACAGGTTATATTTCATCGTATTTATTTGCAAATTCTACCCAACGCGTAGACGGAGAAACCAACAACGCTAAAAATGACGTCACAGCCCAAGCCGCATATAATTTGAACTGCGTTGTAGATAATTATTCAAAAGTACATATTATAAGTTAGTCAAACTTGCTACTTACTTTTGTCGGTCATCCAAACAGGGGAACCGTTCTTTCCCAATAACCCTGTCAATTTCCTCCTGTGCCTTCTTCTGTATCTCTTGTTCTCTCACTAAGTAGCTGAAGCAGAAACTCATGCTCTTACTCGTGGTCTCGGTTCCTGCCATAAACATGTCCATGCACATTGCCACCAACTGCCCCTCAGAGTAGGAATCAGCTTCGCCTTTCTCTCTCAGAACCCTCAAGTACACATCCATGAAGTCTCTATCTTCTTTCTCCGGATCAAAGTTCTCCTTGTGCCTTGCAATCTCTTCTCTCAAGAACCTCCATATTTTCTTGTGTGTCTTCAGAAATTCTCTGTATCCTGACATCTTTGGTGCCACTACAGCCAGTATAGGAAAGTGGCTGAACACTGCACCGACCATGTCTACCGCCGCGAACAGCTCGAACAGCAGTGTTTGGAGAACGACCATCTCAGGCTCACTAGGTTTGTACCTGATGCCAGCCATCATGGTCCACAGAGTGTTCAGAATGTATACATTGAAAAAGTTATGCATAACGATCTCAGCCGACTGTCCGTTGTTGCTATTGATAGTGTCCATCACATCATTCACCATGTGATAAGCTTCAGATTGGGCTATGTTTCCCATTCCTCTTCTCCCGAAACCAAATTCTTTTAAATGCTTGATTAAGAAGCGTCTCTGTTCTTTCCACAGTTCGCCATCGGTAATGAGTACCCCACGTCGTTCTCCCCAGGTTCTCGTCTGATAGAATATGCCTTTAGGTCGACCGTCGATGTCTTCGTTGAAGAGCATTTCTTTGTTTACTTCTAAGGAGTTGACCATGACAATTCTGTCTTTGCCAATTCGGAGGCCAAGAAGAGAGCCATCGTTGCATTTAGAAGTCAGTTCTTTAACTGCTTTGTACAGGTATCCAGTCTTTTCCCGAAGCTTGTAGACTTCGTGGGCGCACCCGACGATGGGCAGCCAGCGTGGTCCTGGAGGAAACTTCTTTGGCTTGACCGTGTCTAGGTATAAGTATAAACAGACCGCTAGCACCAGAGCTAGCGCTGCTAGCCACATCTGGAAATAAAAAGATTCGTAAGTTGTATATTCTCGATAAGTAGAATCAATCTTCAATTAAATAAGTAGATAAATATCGAAAACAGGATAGTTAAGTATTTATTTTTTTCTATTAGAATCGTAGTAAAATTTAAGAAGATTTTTCTTCCAAAAATATGGACATTGTTGCTTTCAAAATGTTCATATTTCGATCGTCGTGGAATGCTGAAATGAGTCTGCTTTCCTTCTTAAGACGCCTTATATGTGTTGATTATTTTTCAATTTCACAATTAATAATTTTGGATTTTATTTTAAAATGTAAGTGGTTTCCACACACACTAGGTATGATATACAAAGTCGAGGGAACGATACTGATATACTTGCATTAATCGCAACCAGCGTACGGAACGTTACGTCCAGAGAATGGGCCCAGCAACATACAGCGTTACTCATTTCATTTATTAATATTCAGTTGTTATACATTAAACTATAATTTTTATAAGCCCAAAAGTTTATGGGTAAGAGAGTTTTTGTGGAAACGACTAAATCGATGTGTATGACATGTCTAGGAAATAAAAGTAGCATAGTCTTTTCAAGCGCTTTATCCTAGCATTAGTATTGCGTAAATACTCTATCCACGCAAATTCCGGAACGACTAATACGATGTGATTTTCTAGAAATGTAGCCTCCATTTCTTGCACTAGTATTCAGTTAACTTGTGGCATCACTGCCTCGCGTCACCGCCAGCTACCAATCGCCACGTTAGTCCTGAATCAGGCTAACGAAAGTATTAACACGCTTAAAACCGGTTCAATGCATAACCGTCGCGACTGCCGTCTCCGGCTCACTCCATAAGCTTGCATAATTTGTAACAGCTTTACGAGTCCATACTTTTCAGGTTAAATTTCTCTTAATTTTATTTAACTGCTACTTACTTTGTTGCAACAAACTAAATAAAAATAATAATTGGCCAAGGCTGGGCTGCGTTCAAAAATTTTGAGGATTTCAAAAGTCACGCCAAATTCCGCAGTGCCTTAAAAAGTGCCTCTATTACCAGTGTGTGTACCCTCTATGACATATGGTGCCGAGACATGGACCCTCACCAATGAGGCTGTACACAAAATCAGAGTCGCATAGAGGGCCCTGGAGAGGTCCATGCTTGGCATCAAGCTTATAGATCGCATCCGTAACACTGAGATCCGACGGCGAACGAAAGTTTGAGACGTCGGATTTACCGTTATGGACCTTAAATGGAGCTGGGTGGGACACCTGGCGAAATGACGGCAGGTGGAACAAGGCTGTGACCGAACGGTGGCCAAAATTAGGAAGACGGAGTGTCGGTCGTACGCCAGCAAGAAGAGTCGACGTCAATGTCATGGGACTGAGATGAATGGCATGTTAGAAGTGAGGTCTATTCCCAACAGTGGAAGAGAACCGGTTGTGGATGATGTTGATAATAATCAAGTAACTTATAACGTGGGCTTAGTGAGAGTTAAATGTATTAATTTAATATTACAAGATACTTTTATGACTTTTAATAATTACAGCATAAAGTAATAACGCTATGGCAACCAAACGCCTGTCATAGGTACAAGAGCAAATCAATGATCGAATTATTATAACCATAAATAAGGGAATAATAAGATACGTATTTTTGAACGATGTCTAGCTGTAGGCCTTATTCACATTAATTTATTTATGCAAAGTACTAAAAGTTTACAATTATAATCGAGCAACACGTTTTATATATTTTACTTTTATTTATCTCTAAGTTTAACATGTTTGAACTGTTTAACACACGGGATAATAAATCGGCTTGTGGCGTCTCTGTCGCATTCCATAGCCCCCTACCAATCAAAGCACTTGTTCTGAATCGCCAAACGGTATTTTCAACGGGCGTACGACTGGTCCTAGCATGGCCGTCGTTCGGCCGTTTCCGGACACAACATCTGTCCGGGGGGATATCCCTTTGCTAGATGGAGGCAGACCGTCATCGCTCCAAAGGCTTTTACCATTACTGATTCGGCATGACGCCTTCTCAAGTTGCAGCTGATGCCGCGACATAATATCCACAATCGCATATTTATTACACAAATAACTCGTTGCTTCAACAGTTTACGTGTACTATGTATAAACTAATTAATATGAATAATAAATAGGACTTTTTAATATTTTTTACACAGTAACAACAAACCATCGTTCAAGAAAATTATTCACTATAAAAATATTCATGCATACGCCTATTAATTTAAGCAGTAGTTTTCTTAACAGAACAGACTACAAGCTACCATAGAACTCTGTATATTTCAAGCGATGTGTTTGCAGCAGCTGCAGGTAACAATATTATGCACATAGCTGCTATGTGCATAATATTGTTACCTGTCGATTACGTTAGCAAAACACGCCAGTTACGTTATCGGGAGGTACTCGTAGCTGTGCTATTTGCTCCAACACGCGCTAGTTAAACCCGGGAAGTATTTATAATATACGTTTACTAGCGAGTTCAATAGTCAAGCTTGAAGACAATGTTGTACTGAGTTTGACGCGCCATTCATATTTTAGCGTTTCGCCTGGTGCGTGGCAAAAACAAATTCATAATAAAATACTATTAAAAACAAATTCATATAATAAAACACTATTAAAAACAAATTCATATAAAATCAACCATTTGATTTTAAATTAATTTCAATAAAAATAAATTAAAAGCTTGACTAGCATCCCGTCTCGGCTACGCACGGTCTTTCGATCAAATATATATCAGATTCAGAGTTGCATACAAACACAGAACAAAAAATTGGCATGAGTTTACTATACTATTGTATTTTTTACAATATACTATGTCACATAAAACATTTCATGTCAAGTCAACCGTACTGTATTTTAAGGTTGAGTTTCGACTAGTGCCGTAATAAATATAAGCTATCTTGCAGCGTGTCAACAGCTATGAAATTTTATAACCGTACGCAGTGAGAGTTAGAAAATTCAACTGTATTACTATAGTTATAACGCTCAAATTCCTCAAAATCAAATAAGACCACACTCTTACTTGTGGTCTTATTTTCCTTGCCGTGTTTAGAGACATCACCTTATTATATCTAGCACATTTTTTATCGAAGGCACGGTCTCTAAAATAATCTAAGTTGCAAAGAGAACCAAACTATAACTCATGTTACTCGGGGATAATATAGCTTCTCAACAGTGAAATAATTTTTCAAATCGGTCTAGTAGTTTCGGAGCCTATTCGAGTCAAACAAAACAACAAAAAATAAACTTTACTATATACTACTAAATACTCCATAGATAATATTGGGTAAATTTTTTCGTAATCGTGTTTTGTACCAAACGATTCTTAACATTAAATCAGGTAATAAGACTGAACAAACCGTAACCCTATCATATATGCAGGATTGCATTGTAGAATTATGCTATTTTGCTCCCACACCACATGGCGACGCATTTCAAACTTTGATTCTTGCATGTGACAGGTACAATGTGAAGACAGCCAGACAGACAGCGTAGTCTGGCTAACTTTAAAGCAAAGCAGACCAGCCCCAAAGTCTGGTATTTAAGGCACTGAGAACTGTCGTCACTGCCAATGATAATACCCACAGTACAAATTCAACAAAGACTCTACTGAGTGACGCCGAGAGTAGTCCCAAAATCCAAATTATTATTTCCTAGCAACGCCCCGCTTCGATATACATTATTAATATTACGGAATAAAAGTAACCTGTGTTGATCTAGGGTTTAAATTATCTCTATACCTTAATTCATAGAAATCAGGTCAGTAATTCAAGCATGAAGTAACAAACATACACACTATGGAGCGACGACGGTCTGCCTCCATCTAGCAAAGGGATATCCCCCCGGACAGACGTTGTGTCCGGAGACGACTGTCCGACGGTCAAGCATTGTAGCTTGGACCAGTCGTACGCGAGTTGAAAATACCGTTTGCGCGATTCAGGATAAGCACTCTGATTGGTAGCGGGCGATGAAGTGCGACAGAGACGCCACAACACTTTTGCGCATTTATTATAAGTAGGATTCTGATAGACTTACGACTAATGGTACCTCTTAACACAGTAATTGTTGTAACTATTGCCACTTGCAGCAGTGGCTATAATCACAGGCAGTGGCGATAGGTGCCAGAGCTTAATATACAGTCTTGGGGGCTGTGATCTTGCTACGACCTATCCTGTCATAATCAGTAGAGCGCGTGTAACATATAGCCTTATGTCATACATGTGTTGCAAGTTAACAGATACCTGTTAACTTGTAAAACAAGTAGTATATAATACACACCCTAGTTAATGGTTTATATACTTTATGGACGAGTACTTTTTCAAAATCAAGGCAGTCAATAAATATTTAAGAAGTTAATTATTAATATAATATATTATTCATTCACAATTTGAAACGTAATCTTTTTACTGTTAAGATCATTTTACAATCATCCCATGAGCAGCAATATATATATATTGCTAATCATAACCACACAAAGAATAATATTTTATTTAATATAAAACCTGTTACACAACAACCAATGCAATAACAATATACAACAAAAGTCCAAAAAACTAGTTATTTCATAACCACAAATATTCGCAATTTAACACTAAAACACTCTCTCTCCGTCCTCTTTTCTCGTAGTACTTATTATTATTATCAAAACCTTGTTTGATCCTATTGTTAGACAACGGCTTCCCTATCCTATTTTCATTTGTCCCTTAGTAAATACATAAACGTATATAGATGAAATACTTACATTGCCAAATCAAAATATATTACTCGAACTAACTAACACCATCACACTATAAACACTAACTAACAAAATCACTATATAATAAAACACTATTAATAATTAAAAAATAAATACGCAAAAACAGGCAGAGAAAATAACAGACATGAAATGCGCAGCAAGTACAAAAGTCGAATTCGCGTGCTAATATCCGTTTCACTGCTATATATATAAAAAAAAATCATGTCTGTTGCATTGCATATTATTTGCGCGTTTACCAAAACGAGTTTTACCTTAGTAGCGTTGGTCACGAGGTAGAAACTTTCACTGCGTCTCGTCCGGAAATGCAGCGGGTATAGTCAGTCGAAAGGTAACCCCGCGCAAACCACATTTACTCTCTTATTATGTATGGGATGAAAGTGATCTTGGCGGTTTTATTCGCAACTTTGTAATAGCCCTGGTTACAGGAATATTTGTTTTATAACTTTGTTGAATATCTTAAAATTATTAATATAAAAAAAGATAAAGGTAGACAAATAGTTACACAAGACACACATATACAAACACACACAATGGTGAGTATTGTGGCCTGTCGGTATTCAAACCTGCCACCATATACCTAGACACACACACATACTCACACCACACGCACATATACACCACACACGAACACACATACACACCACACACACACACACACACACACACACACACACACATACACACACACATACACGCACGCACTCTCACACACTCACGCATACACTTGGTGCCATTGAGGGAACACAGACCCTCCAATACAAGTATGTAGTTTACTTAGTGCAGGGTCTGTATACCTAGTATTAGAAATATAAAAAAGAGTGACATTTCTTTTTGCAAGAGTTGCGTATGTTTTACAGAGTCCCCTTAGTTTTTATACATTGTACTAAAGTTATTAAAATATAGACTCATAAGCAAACATGTATAATATGCAACACTAATGATTAAGTTTTTTCAGTGGTAAATAAATATTTTTATTTAAAAAAAAAATATTTAAAAAAAAAAATATTACAAAGTTGCGAATAAAACCTCCAGCTAGCTGTTGCCCCCGGCTCTACTCGCTGTAGGTCGTTTAATGTTGTCAGTAAACAACATACTAAAAATCACACATAAAATTGACCTTCAATGATTTTTTTTTTAATTTTGCGCAATGTTAATAAACTACACTCACATTTTTTGATTTTGATTAATAAATTATTATTTTTGCAAAAAAATAATAATTTATTAAAGTCTAGATTTTTTTACTAATTTTTCCTAGACAGTAATACATGCACATACTATATACTACACAAATATATATTTTTTAAACGTGAAACAAAAATCGTTTATTTAAGGGTTAATGTAACCTCTCCCTCTTGATATCTTGAACCGTTTTCGTAGCGCTCCTGTTAGTTGCAGCATGATGTTATTTATAGCCTTCCTCGATAAATGGTCTAATCAACACAAAAAAAAAAACAATTCGCACCAGTAGTTCCTGAGATTAGCGCGTTTAAACAAGCAAACTTTTTAGCTTTATAATATTGGTATTGAAGTATAGATAAGTAAGATATAATGTTGCTTACATTAGATATGAAGATATTAGATGCTGCTGCCTGTACCTATTATTTGACAAAATGTATGTTTTCAATCAATTTTCTTACTGACATCGTTCTTTTTAATTTTTCTGTCATTGTAATCTTGCATGCCTGACGGTCAAAATAGAGGGCCAACTTAATTTTATGAAACTAACTTTACCTATTTTGCAAGAAATATATGATTTGATTATTATTTTTATTAATATTTTTAATTAATGTTGGCATATTAATTTATTGGTATTATTAGTATTAGTATTAACAAAACTTTGCTACACTGCATAGACAATTTAAACGATACAAAAAAATTATTACTTTCTAATCTAGATTCATGCGAGTGTGGCTCGGTGGGAAAACGTCTGCTTTTCAACCAGACGGCCCCTGGTTCGATCCCGGCCTAACACCAAAGACTTGTGTTTCAAGTTCTTTGCGGATTTTGCACTTTTGAGTGAAGGAACAGAACGTGATGAACGCGACACATTTGAGGACCACAATATCCGAAGACGTGTGTCATCCACCGACCCGCACTTGGCCAGAATATTCGATAATGGCCTATACCTCTTTCATCGCCAAAGAAGGCCTCAAGTTCCAGCAGTGGGAACGTATAGCGGGCTGTTTGTGCTTATAATATGCTAATCTAGATATGATAAGTTATGATTTTTTTATGTTATTTTTATCATATGTAAAGTAGAACGCTCTTCAAACGGCATACGACTTTTACAATTTACAAAAATATACCTCGGTAAATATAAAACGTTTCGTAATATACGTATATTAAAAATAATAAATACTACGTAAGATTAAAAAATCGTAAAATATGTGAAGTAAATAAAATAACAATAAGAATAATTAAATTAATCAATAAGACGACCTCGTTGGCGTAAAGGTTACCATGCCGGACTGCTAATCAGGAGGTTCCGGATTCGATTCCCGGCCCGGTCAACATCTTTGTGCTTAATTAAATTTGTTGGCTGTGGGTCTGGGTGTTAAATATGTATTTATATATAATATGTATCTATGTATATGTAGTACACCAATTGTGTTAGCAACCATAATACGAGAAAGAAATGGTTCAGTATGGGGCTAGCCAGCCGTGTGTGAATGTGTCCTAATATTTATTTATTTAATTACATAAAATAAGATAATGAAAAACGTGTGAGAAAAATTTTTCATTATCTTACGTATGTACGAAATCAACTCGTACTTGATATCACTAGTGACCTAGTGCCCTGATTGTACAGTCGGGAAGTTATTTATAGATCTCTGACCTTGTTTTCCTCTGCATACACCTAGCGCCATCTATGTGCAAATTACAGAGTTACTTGAAGCCATACTTACCAGCCACTACACCTTTTTTACGTTTGCATACGCCCAGGGCCTGATTAACCCTTAGGCTAATTAGGCTGCAGCCTAGGGCGCGAGGATCTAGGGGGGCGCGGGCGCGCTGCTGAAATCGTGTCTACATTTTTCAACTAGACTGAGACAAAACACTAAATGAACTGTGAACTGAAAAAGCTTACTAGTCCCTGATTTTAACGAAACATTTTGAAACTTTTAAAAAGCGCGCGTAAAATCAACATTGACTTGTCACTCAAATCGTTCGGTGGTCGAGCGAGTGAGGCGGCAACAGCGCAGCTCACCGCGCGCCATGAAAAACAAATCAACGACTCGCGGGGACTCCCCGGCGGCGGCGGTTAATAGTTTATACGTAGTAACTATTTAGTAATCTGTGTTTATACTTTGTCGCGTTTCATATGTTTGCCTTTTTTCGTCCGTCATACATATTATAGCTCGTGTGTATTCGTTTTTGATGATATTTATTGTCCTTTATCGTTAGTGTTACCGTGTTTTTTTAAGACTATGAGTGTTAATGAGAATAGTTCGATAGTAAAAAAGCCAAGTGGAGCAGAATACAGAAAAAAAGCAAAAGAAAAGGAAAAGAAGATAGAAAATGTTTTAAAACATACTCGTAAACTTGAAACATTTTTTACGAGCTCTACAGAAAGGAACGAAACGGTGAAGAATGCTGCAGTATCTTCAGTGATTTCTTGCCCTGGTCCCTCTACCGCGGAATGTTCACACGTTTCTCCGTCCAACACTAGCTCTACAGTAGTGAGGAGTGAAGACGAAATTATAATAGAAGAAAAGTCGTCCGTTCCCTCAAGTGACCCTGCACTGTGGCAAGTCAACGATGAATTTCGAGATTATATTGCTAAAAAAGGACTGCAACAGAACGAAGAGTTAGATTTTTCCCGATCAGAAAGGCAGTATAAAAATCAAAAAAGATTTCTATCTAAAAATATGTTTGAGATGAAGCTTGTTAATGGCGAAATTGTGAAGAGAAGCTGGTTAGTATACTCAGAATCCACAGGTCACGTGTTTTGTGGTCCTTGTAAATTATATGGAGGAACATCCGTATTTGCCAGAAGTGGATTTAACGATTGGAAAAATTCTCACTTAATAATTGATCATGACAATTCTCCGGATCATCGTAAGTGTTTGGGACAGTATGTATGCAGAGGAAAACTTTTACAGCGATTGGATACCCAAATAGTCAAACAATATAACGAAGAAATAACTTATTGGCGAAATGTATTACTACGTGTAATAGAAACAATAAAGTTTTTAGCTTCTCGTGGGCTTCCATTTCACGGTCAAAATGAAATTATTGGATCTGCACTAAACGGAAATTTTCTTGGCTGTATTGAGCTTATATCTAAATTTGATCCTTTCATGGCTGAACATTTGGTGAGATTCGGACAAAAAGGCAGAGGATCTCCATCGTACTTGTCATCCTCTATAGTCGATGAATTTATATTACTGCTCGCTGACGAAGTTCGACTTTCGATTGTAGGAGAAATAGAAAAAGCAAAATATTATTCGATTAGCATTGATTCTACTCCAGATATTTCACATACCGATCAGTTGACATTTATTATCCGTTACGTTTTGCCTGATGGAGAACCTGTCGAACGCTTTGTCACATTTTTACCCAATTGCGGTCATAAAGGTGAAGACATGGAGGAAGCTGTTCTTACGACAATCGATAAAACTTTGGGACTTGATATTAAAGACTGCCGTGGCCAAAGTTATGATAATGCTAGCAATATGTCTGGTCAATACAAAGGTCTTCAGTCAAGAATTAAAGCTGTAAATCATCTGGCTACTTTTGTTCCTTGTGCAGCGCATTCTCTCCAACTTGTGGGATCAGCTGCCGCGGAAAGTAGTGACGAATCAGCTGCTTTTTTTACACTGGAACAACAACTATACAATTTTTTTTCTGGATCTACAAGCAGATGGCAAATTTTAGTATCCAAATTGGATGAAGAATCGAAAGTGCTAAAAAATCTATCAAAAACTCGATGGAGTGCACGAGCAGATGCAAGCAAAGCCTTATACAGTTCATACAAACAAGTTTTGGAAGCATTAAACTCTATTTGCGAAGATAAAAATCAAAGTAAAGAGACCAAAATAGAAGCAAAAGCAATATTAGAAAAAATGAAAACTCTAGAAATTACTATAATGTTATGTTTTTGGAACTGTGTGCTCGTAAAGTTTCAAATCGTTAGTGCACAGCTACAAGCCAGTTCTATTGATTTATCTGACGTTGTTACTCTTTATGAGACGTTATATGCTTATCTTGATACGTTGCGTGATGAAAAAGAGTTCGAAAATTTGGAATCAGAGGCAATCAAGAGATGCGAAGTAACCACATACAAAAAAGATTTAAGGAGAAGAAAGAAACCAAAATTTCATTTTGATGAAGTTCAAACCGGACATATTGAGTTAGAAGGGAGACGATCTTTCATCGTTGATAATTATTATGCAGCTATTGACTGTCTTAAAGTGCACTTAAAAAACCGGCAAATTATTTATAATACAGTAAGCACCAAGTTTGGTTTCTTATGGAAACTGTATGAACTAGACGACAGTGAATTTATTAGAAGCAAAGCAAAGGAGTTACAACAACTATATGCCACTGATTTAGGAGAAACCTTTGCAGAAGAATGCGTCCATTTGGCGCAGTTTTTAAAATCTGACACCGAGACCGAGCATTTTATTTCTGCCAGAACCCCAAAGGGTTTGTTGCAGTTAATAAAGAGTTTTAATATTTCATGTCTGTTCCCGAATGTAGAGATAATATTAAGAATTTTTTTGACAATGAGTGTTACCAACTGCAGCGGCGAAAGGTCTTTTTCAGCACTTAAAAGAGTTAAAAATTACTTGCGCTCCACACTCCGTCAGCAAAAACTTGCAGCGCTCTCGTTATTGTACATAGAAAGTAATTTTCTGCAAACTATCAAATTTGAAAAAATAGTCGAAAACTTTGCAAACGCCAAAGCACGAAAAAGGACTTTTATATAAACTAATAATAATTGTACTTAATTACTATAATTTTTAAAATAAACAATTAATCAGTTGAAATAATGTTTCACTGGTATGATCTCATTCCATTCATCTTTTATTAATGACTAGAGTTCCACCCGCGGCTTCGCCCGCGTGGATTTCGGCTATATCGTGCGCCCTCGGGAACATTCAAGAATTTCGTGATAAAAAGTATCCTATGTTCTTTCTCAACCTATTACCTATGTTTGTTCCAAACTTCATTAAAATCGGTTCAGTGGTTTAAGCGTGAAGCGTAACAGACAGACAGACAGACAGATAGATAGAGTTAAAGGACAACGTTGTTTTTGCTTGCAGTTCGTTCGATCTGAAAACTTTTATAGACAGTATGAACCATGATAAAATTATTCCTATTAGTAAGCAAAGTCAAAACTATTATACTGCTTTTTAGTCCGACCGTCGTAAACTCGTAACACACCTGGCACCTAGGGGGCGCGTCCTGATAAATTAGCCTAGGGCGGTCAGAACTCTTGATCAGTCCCTGCATACGCCTAGCGCCATCAATGTAAAAATCACTGAGTCACTTGAAGCTTTACTAAACATACTATTTAATCAGACATTCATACATGTCATACACCTAGCGCCATTTGTATGAAAACATTAAAATAACTTGAAACCTAATCTAACCTACAACAGTCACTAGATCTTTTTAACGTCTGCATACACCCAGCGCCATCTATGTGAAAACCTCGGAATTACTTTAAGCCTTACTTAACCAAATCGGACCTTTTTGACATCTGCATACTTATGCGCCATCTATGTGAAAACCTCAGAGTTACTTTAAGCCTTGCTTACCAAATCGGACCTTTTTAGCATCTGCATACATTTAGCGCTATCTATGTGAAAACCTCAGAGTTATTTTAAGTTTTGCTTACCAAACCTGACCTAACTAATAACTGCATACATCTATAAGTGTCATCTAAGGTATAACAACTGAGTTACTTGAAGTTTTACTTATTATTTACCTAGACCTACGTATACCTCATACATTTAACGCCATCTATGTCTTAATAACAAAGTTACTTGAAGCTCTACCTTACTAACTGACATGAATACATTTGCGCACACCCAGCGCCACCAATGATAAAACAACGGAACTACTTGAAAACATTCTAATCCTTGACGTAAAACTTGAGATGAGAGGTTACAACTTTTAGTTAGTTACTTTAAATTACTACGCAAGGTGGCGTATGCATAGATTTATAACTAAATAGCAAGCTGTGTCTCTTATCTTACTAGTAGATAAATATTTTCAAACGCTCAATTATTTTACCAAATTGTTTTTAATAAAAATAAACTTTTGTAATGAATTGGTATTGCAACTGGAAGAGAGCCAATACTGAAGCTGAAATATCTAATTTTCTATTCCATTTGATTTAAATGTTAATCGACCTGGCTCGTGCCATTACAAGAGGCGTTAGGTACTTCTTATTAAAACACTAAAATATGTATATATGTTATGCTTATGATAATATTGTGTACCGCGACTGGATTCAAATGCGAGAATGACTATCTTAATGACAAGACGGGATAAACTACGACTCATTGTCGGAGTTATTACTGGTCATTGCAATCTCAATAAACATTTACATATGTTACAGCATACTGACAGTGCTCTGTGCAGGGGATGCATGTAGGCAGAGGAAACGGTGAAGCATGTGCTTTTGTAGTGCAGGAGCTTGACGAAACAGCGAGAAGAATTCCTCGGGACACCGAGGACGCTGCGGAAGACCTGCACCGGCGTACGCGAGCTGCTGGCCTTCTTCGGCGAGATCGGCTGGCTGGATTAGCGACCACCAGTCGGGCCCTACGCACAGTGGAAGCCGAAGGACTTCTAATTGCGGGAAGGAGCCTGCACATCAAGTATCAAGTATGAATATCTTAATTACTTATCATGAAATATTTTTATTTGGAAAAAAAATTTGTTAAGTAATGTGAATTTAAGTGTTAAATTATGAATTTAAGTAAAATGAATTTATGCCTTAATTTGTTTTTATTGTTTTAAGTTACAGAACTACGCGTCTGCACAGCAGATCGGCTAGCTATTGTGATCTGACACGATCATCTTAGCAAAGCAACGGTAAAGGCGGACAGTGTTTGGATGGGTGACCATGCACAAGACTGTCGTTTTTCAAGTGGCATTTTCATCTGAACGCTACCGTGGGTCGGATGACACAGAGATGGAACTGGCAAACATTAGACCAATCAGAGAGTGGTACGATGTGCGCATAAAGTTTTGGGTAAGATATCATACGAATATGAAAGGGATAGAAAAGTAATTCGCCAAATGCGAGTCAGGCTCCGGATATAGGTTTACGTACCATCTTAAATAAATAAAAAATGCGTTTCTTGTATTAGAAATATGTAAATTAATCTATACCAATATTATAATGAGGAAAAGTTTGATTCTTTGTTTGTTTGATTGACGCAAATGGGCTCCGAAACTATAGGACCGATTTAAAAAATTCTTTCACAGTTGGAAAGCTACATTATCCTTGAGTAACATATATATTTTGTGTGTCTTTGCAAATTAGATTATTTTATAACCCGTGCGAAGCCGGGACGATAAATGCTAGTAATAAATACTAGGACACATTTCACACACGGCCGGTTAGCGCCATACTAAACCGTTTCTAGTTTTGTATTATGGTTGCTAACATAACTGATATATACAACATATACATACATAAATAATTTATATCTATACATATAAATTACCCAGGCCAACAGCCAACAAATTTAGTTCATCACAAATATCTTGGCCATGCCGGGAATCGAACACGAGACCCTCTGGTCGGCAGTCCAGCATGGAAGCCATTACGCTAACGAGGTCATCAATTTCGTCGTATCGGTCGTGTTTTACAACTCCAATAGAAAACAAAGGAATCGCGCGTAATCATTATAATTCGGGATAGCAAGCATTTCGATCGATCGATTGTTTCGGTTAATAGGTCATCACGGCAACAATATTTTTGCGTTCAAACAGGTCTTTGTTCACGTAATATTTCAACCCCTGAGCGAAATGACGGTGTATTATGTTTGACGACTCTGTGTGTGTGTATGTGTGTGTGTCTATCAATGGCATCGTAAAACCCGAACGGATGAGTAGATTGTGATTTTTTTGTTTGAATTTTTTTTTTTTTATTCTTACAATTTATTTTTCCAATTCGTAGCAAAAATGTTTCTTATACCTATACTTTTAACATATTTTGTATTAAAAGCTACAATGATATGAGCCTGCATCTCCAAACTAAGAATGGAAAAGGTGCATAAGGCGGGAGCTATGTTTCTTCTTCGTATGAGTTAAGTGGCCAAGCTCTGGTGTCGAGAGTTTTTCTAGCCACCTCAAGGCCTCTGACTTTGCTTAACGACGCTTTGTACTAAGACTACCAGCCTGTACCTACAATTTAACGTTTCATCCGACCCACGGAACTGTGTTTGATGAATATAGATCCAAAATGGCCGCCCACAAAATGGCGGATGGCAATTCGTTTCGCTATTACAGCTAAACGGGTATGAAATGAAAGGGACAAGTAGAATATATTACAACATATTACATACCATGATAGATTTCATATCTAATGTGACCGCAATCACATAATGTCGAAGGAGATTCCTGAATATACAAAATATATTTTATAAATATAATAAATGAATAAATATTAGGAAACATTTCACACACGGCTGCTTAACCCCATACTGAACCACATCTAGTTCGTATTATGGTTGCTAACACAACTGATATACTACATATACATACATAGATATTTTATACATATTTAACACCCAGATTGACGTCCAACAAATTTAGTTCAGTACAAAGATGTTCGCCGTGCCGGGAATCGAACCCGGAACCTTCTGATTGGCAGTCCAGCATGGTAACCTTTACGCCAACAAGTTCGTCAAAGTCCTTAAAAAGTAAAAGAAAAGTTCTATAATATCCTACGTAAATGATACGACTACAGGTTTTGAGTTTTATTAGCTTTAATTCAGTTTTACAGATCGTTAGACTTCAATCAAATGTACATATTTGATCGAAGTCGGAGCTCCAAAACGATTTTGTTAAATTCAGTCGCTAGTTTTGTATTTAAAAAAATAGCCGTTTTAAAATTTTAATATGTGGTGCTTCTGAAAAGAATAAAGATATTACAACAAATTTTACTTGTTTTTGTAGGTTAATGATATTATCAAAATCACTAAAAAGCTCACAATTTTAATATTTTTACGTAATTGTTGATTTTTAACCGACTTCAAAAAAGGAGGAGGTTATTTATATTCGACTGTATCTATGTATTTTTTTATATGAATTTATTTCGAGATAAAATACATCAGGCGCTTCGGTCAAATATGTATTGCAGCTGCTTAAACTCGGTATGATAGCGCCTTAAGAAACGTTTGCAATTCTTTTTTTTAAGATTGGATTTCGTTTGACCGTAATTCACCCGATTTCAAGTGAAGTGTGGTCTAGGGTGGAACGCCTTTGTTTACAAGAAACCGATTCACTTTCGCCTTGAAGACAGTGATTGATTGGGATATTTTAGTGGGGTTCTAGATTCTTCTTCTTCTTCGTAAGCTTAATGGCCGAGTTCTGGTGTCGAGAGTTTTCAAGCTGTCCAAAGACCGTGACTACGTTCGTAGTACAAACTAATTATTTATGATTAATTATAAATTATTTATTTATATTTGCATTTTATTGACATTTATATTGGTTATATTTAATTTTATTGTGTGACTTGTAACTGTATTGTTATCTATAAATTACTTTGACTTTGGCTTTGACCTCTGACTTGGCTTAAAGCTTGTACTGAGACAAACAATTGAGATCTACAATTTAACATGTATTTGGACTGACATGAAATTGCCATATTTAAAAAGACTTCTTAACTCTAAAAAGAGTCTTGTGCATGGTCTCCCATCGAAGGACTGTCCGCATCAACCGTGGCTTAACCTCGATGATCGCGTCAGATCACCTTAGTTAGATTACCTTTGTATTAGATTAAAAAAATCTCGATCGTAGTAGTTTTTTTTACGTAAAAGGCCACCATTTATTACATAAGCAGGTTTATTACAAAAACTAAGCTATTGCAGCTCCTACTCCCTTGCTTCTGGAACGTACAAATTGATGACTAAATTCATATTTTTGTTTATTTAATGTTGTTTTTAGGGTTAAAAAGTCCCATTGCTAAGTAACTCGGTTGTCCGTCGGTCCGTCTGTCACGGAGTCATGAACCCTGATAGCTAGACAGCTGATATTTTCAAGATTTCAAGATTCAAATAATGTATTTTAGAAAATAAACCTAGAACTTTTTTGCTTTAAGCTAAAACTTTTCAGAGAATTGTTTTCTTTTCCAATGTCTCGAAAGTTCAACTTAAGATGGAGTGGGATGTTTTGAAGGTATTGTTATAAGTATTTTTTTCCATCCCAATTAAGTCTACTTTTCGGAATGTTAATAACTCTGTTGGCATAAATATTTATCATCATTTATTATCAAGCTGTCTTCTCTTTATCAGCAATAATGAAAATTATTTACAAATTAATTTAAATAATTACATTTTTCATTTTATTGACAAAAATAAAAAACGGTAACTTTGCACTAGTAACTTATTTTATACTTATTTGATGTATTATTTTATTCCTTACAGGTGGGTATTTGACCACACGAGTTAGTGACACTTTGGCCTAAGGTGGAACAACTTTTTACAGCTTTGAAAGAATTTCTTTCCTTATATTGTTTAATTTTTTTATAACCGTAATTGGTTTTGATTTCATGCTAAAGTTATTACGGATTAGTTTTTATTTGTAGTGTTCTTAAGAATTGTTTGTTATTTGTATATATACATACCTACCTACATTGATCATCTTTAAAATTAAATTATCATTCCAGATGAAGGGTCGGATACAGAGAGCAGTCATTCTCGACACGGCGCGCGTTGTCCGGAGGTTCCTATTAGCTAGTGGCACGCTAAGTTTTAGGTTTTCAGGGTTCCGTACCTAAACGGTCTTAAGATCGTTTAGGTACGGTCTCGTAAACGAGATCCTATTACTAAGCCTCCGCTGTCTGTCTGTCACCAGACTATAACTCATAAACCGTCTTAGCTAGAAAACTGAAATTTTCACAAACTATGTATTTTTAGTTAAAATAAAAATTATTAAAATTTTAAGGTTGCCCATACAAACATTTTTAAGCTATTTTACTCGATCATTATGTCGACATTTGGTAAACCATGTAAATCTTCGCTGAATATTTCTTACACGTTACAGTTAGGCATTTGACCTCAACTAATAATACCTTCTTACTATAAAAGAGGTTTATTTGCTAACGTCTGACCATACCTCGAGTTCCAATCTCGATATTTGCGGGATTGGATGTATTCAATCCCGCGGGCTGTCGGTATTTGCGGGAACCCACATAGGTTACAAATTAGTTTTATAAAAGGAGAATAGAGCGAGGTTATTAAATTAAAGCCAATATTAAATTCCCAATAGGTCACTCGCCTAATGGTTTATTTAAGTAATACATATTGTATTGTGTACTAGTACTAGTACAAAAACCAAGAACCATATTAAATACAATAGACAACAGAAGAGGAAAGTTGGTAGGCCACCTTATACGACATGACAATTTCATTAAAAATATCGTAGATGGAAAGATAGAAGCCAGGAGAGGAAGAGGAAGACCTAGAAGATCAATAATTAGACCAAATTAAGGAGAAGGTGAAAGTCATGTCGTAAAAAACTCTACAGACAAGAGCCCAGCTCTTAAATATTGAATGAATATAATATTATGTATTAAATAGTAAAGTGTAAAGTTTACCCCACGCGTTGTCTTTGGGTGGTCCAAATCTTCTTATTCGTAAGAGCTAAGTGGCCAAGCCTAACTAACTGTTCGTCTCAAAAGTTTTTAAGCCGCCCGAAGGCCTTTGACTTAACGACTGTTTGTACCAAGACTAAAAGCCGACACCTAGATTTTAACGTGTCATACCCGACGACCTACGACCCACGGTAGAGTGGCCGCTAGCATTTCATGTGGCACTGAAAATGACACTTTTTAATCAGTCTTATGCTTCATCACCCATCCAATGAGTGTCCGCATTATCCGTTGCCTTACCTCGATGACCATGGCAGATCACCTTAGTCTGCCGAGCTACAGGCGCTACAGATGCCAATTAGGCAGTAACTTACCGGCTTTGACACCTTTTAACAATCAAAATCAACATTTAATTGGAAATAAAAAGTCACAATCGAAATAAAAATTGGCCAAGAATGACTCAGGCTAGCGAATGACGGTTCCGTACCATTATATACAACCTCAACATTCTGTAGCCTCGACTATGTCATCATGCTGCATCTTTTTGTGCTTGTCAAAAGTAAAAGAAAAAAAAACAACAAATTTAAGTTCAAATGAAATCAAATTCAAATCAATTTATTGCGAATATAGTACTAGTATACAGACAGGTATTCGGTCAAAGAAAAAGTGCACCATATTCTGCCTACCGGCGTACAATAATTACTAAACTATGACAAAATTTAAAGCTACTTACAATATTATACTAACAACACTTACATAAAGACTAAAATAGAGCATTTATTGGTATTTTTAAATAATCATGACTGGGCCATTCAACACTTACAAAGTATACCCATTCACTAGAAACTCAACCTGAGTTCTTATACATTTTTAACAAAGCACGGATTATTTGTGGTATTTATAGGCTTGGCAACATTTTAGTGAAAATGTTTTGAAAGGTATTTCATTTATTTCAGATAGAGTCCTTAAAAAGTTCTTCAACGAAACTGATTTCAATTCTATTTTGAACTTCTCTTTCCTAAGAATTGTATTTCCAAATTTAGCATTGTCGCTGTTTCTGATAAAAGTAGTTATTTTCATTGCTCTTTGTTTTGATCGAGCGACCGAAGCGTTCTACATCAAATTGTTATCGTCATAATATGCACATTTTTATACGCCACCTTACTTACGGTTGTACTTAGAAAAGATTGATATATAGATTTAGAATAATTCGTATGATTACTTGTTGAACGTTCAATAAAATAATTCTAACCGGGCAGAGACGAATTTTTTCATATCCCATAAAACAATACTACGAGGTCTTTTTAGGGATAGAATAAATCAGTATCAATTTAATTAATATAATTTGATAATGTTTCAGTACCATAAATAAAATATTTAAAATATATTTTACTGTAGCCTATAACACAGTCGTTTGTATAAGTCTATATCGGCACATAAGCTTATACCTTGATATCTCTAGCTGAAAGAGTTTCTTTATTCGTGGCATAGGTTGTTGTAGTAAAACAGAATATTTTGGAGTAACTATTTGAATAACGCGCATTACGTGGAGCGAGTTATTGTCGTCTAGCGTATTTACATTAATACCAGCATTGTTTGCAACGTATTGAATATGAGTGCCACTTTCAGGTGGTTCTTCGCCTTCATCGTATGAGCTAAGTGGTCAAGCTCTGGTGTCGAGAGTTTTCAAGCCGCCCGAAGGTCGTTAAGCCAAGTCAGAGGGATTTGAGGGTAATGCCCAGATGAAAATGCTACTTTAAAAATGACATTCTTGTGTTTAAAAAAAATGGCATTTTTGTTTATGGTCACCCATCCTAACACCGTCCGCATCGGCCGTTGCTTAGCTTCGATGATCGCGTCTGATCACCTTAACTAGCCGAGCTACAGGCGCTACTTCAGGACATGAGGAAGATGCTGCTACCTTTTACATTATTGTATCATTATAAGAAGCAAATAAACCGAAAGCTGAAAATATTTATATAAAACGTTTAGACCCGAATCTTTGATGAAAAAAAAACCGCGACCTAATTATTGTAACGTAGACTGAAACGATCTTTGTTGAATAACAGTCATGGCGTACTCATGCATATTATGACAACTTTTGTAACTTTTGAATCGTTATATCACACAAACGGTGACTCGTAGGAAATAAGAACTTATTTTAGGGTTCCATACCTAAAAGGTAAAAACAGGAATAGGGAGATAACATAAGCTTAGTAATTGGTCCTGTTTTTACCTTTTAGGTACGGAACCCTACAAAAGAATACGGCATGGACTCGTTAGTTACAATATCAATAATAATATTAAAGTCACGTAGGTGTATTTGCTAAGTTCTTATTTTGTTCTTTCATTATTTAGTAACTTTTCAAAATGAATAATTGAATGTAGGTGTACTAAAGGCGAATGCGTAGGTGTACTTTTTTATGATGGATCAGGACGGATGATTGGAGGCAAGCACTTGATCGCAACTCACCTGATGTTACGTGATGTTGCGATCTAGGGTGGAGCGCGCTTGCCTAGAAGAAACCGATTCACTCTCGTCTTAAGAAAGTGAAGTTTATAGTTCAGAGGGAACTGGGATGTGTGACCTAAGCATTCGCATGCGGCAGCGAATAGACTAAAAATCTTAGTTGTATGGCAACGTTTCGCATGTGTTATGTCTCGCCCTTCTATATAGCTAGATGAAATAGTTGCGTCCTTGTTATCGGTATTGTTTCGCAAGTAACTGCGAAATGGCTGTTAAACAGACGCAGCTGTTTTGCTAGTGGAGTTTCAGAGTCACCACGCGTTCTGTCGGTGAGGACAGAATTACACACAATGGAAGCCAAAAATATTGAAATATTATTGAATTAGATTCGAAATTATCCCGAGTTAAGTTGGGCATGTTTATTACATAAATACATACAAAAAAGAGATCGGGAAACATGGACGAAAATGGGAAAGAACTTCAGTTTACTAACGTTCCGCAGATGTTTCGCTATCGCAATTATTTCGCAAAGAATCGCAGCCACATACGAACGCGTAGGTGAACTAAAGGTGTCTAAAAAGTAAATATTAAAGGGGGCTACCATAAAATAAACGTATTTATTAAACAATTTTTATGACTCCTGTCTATTAAGATCAAATTTAAAGTTGAAGATCATTCACTTGCATTAACGTACGGTCGTAAGCAACGGTCGATACGGACGGTGTTTGGATGGGTGACCATGGACAAGACTGTCGTTTTTAAAGTGGCATTTTCATCTCGGCGCTACAGTGGGTCGGATGACACGTGCACATTTATATTGTAGGTTCCGGCTGTAAGTTTGAGTATAAGCAGTCGTTAAGCCAAGTCAGAAGCCTTCGGGTGGCTTGAAAAATTCTCGATAGAAGATTCTTACGAAGAAGAAAAAGGGAGTAAGTATAGTATGGGAGTATATTTTGTAAAATCCTATAAAATCCTGTGTAACTAGGGTTTCTATTTTTTCAGTTTTATTATCTTTGATTCAGTTAAGAATCGCTCGCTAAACTCGATCTTTTTCTAATATAGCCGTTAAAATATTGTTCTTTCTTTAGTACCTATTTTAAATGTAAGTAAACAATTTTTACTATTCTTCTTCTTTTTCTACGTATGAGCTAAGTGGCCAAGCTTTGGTGTCGAGAGTTTTCAGGCCGCCCGAAGGACAATTTTAGTAGGTAGGTATTTTTACTAAATGTGAATTTATCGTGAATTTTTACGACTAATAATTGAAATTTAATGAACTTCATTAAAAAGTTAATCGTCGATTTTAAATAAGATTGAAAAGTAAATTGTTAGTGATTCATTTTTCGTAAAAAGGCCTAAAATTTAATGAATTTCATTCAAAAAGTTAATCGTAGATATTAAATAAGATGGAAAAAGTTTATTATTGATTTTATACAATTTATTTTTCGTAAAAAAACCTACAATCTCATACTTTTGTATTTATAATGTCAGTAGGGTCACAGAATAATAACTTGCACTTCGTAGTAGGGTATGGGATAGAAGAATGGGTAAACATATAACTATAACTTTGGTTGTAAAGGATACTCCGTATAGAACTCTACGCTTGTGCGTGGTGCGTATTCCAGGACTCAGAAGGATGAAAAGGGAAAGGAATATTTAGTTATCTCTGTTCTTTAAGTTTGAGGATAGGACTCGGACTCGCGAGGTCGGTCGACGCAGTATGATTATACGCGCTAGTGCTGTCTGTTGCCATGCGAAGCAGACACTTTTTTTTTCATTAATTTATTTTAATGAAGATTTTTTTTAATTATTTAGCTTTTTTATTCTACAGTTTAAAAGTAGTTATGCACATACGAAAATGCCTGTTTACAACTCGTTTGAAAAAATTTTGATTCTACCTATTTCATGGCGAAAACTTTTCGCTCATTTTGAATGCAATTGCAAATAATGACGTCGTATGTCGAAAACCCGTTTTAGGAGTGAAATGTCGTTGTTATTTCAATTAATTGGTTAGGCAGCGGATTAGCATTGCTATATAAAAAGGCAACTCTGCTAGCATTTTAGG
The DNA here is from genome assembly GCA_035578125.1 of Mellilla xanthometata. Lineage (NCBI taxonomy): Eukaryota > Metazoa > Arthropoda > Insecta > Lepidoptera > Geometridae > Mellilla > Mellilla xanthometata. The sequence continues at coordinate 3,201,140 of JAPUBQ010000003.1, forward strand.
TACTCTTCCCACTGGCACTGGTTTTCTAGATTAGATATAGGTATGTATTTTTAATTTAATTAATTTTAGATTAGATTTACATTAAGTTATATTGAATTTTTAGTAATTAGTTAACTGTCATTAAAATTATTAATTGGTTAACTAGAATGAAAAAAATAATATTTTGTTTTTTTAGTGGGATTAATGCATGATGATTATAGTAGGTATAAGTTGAGTGGACAGGAAAATGACTTTTAATATGTCTGAAATAGGTGTGATAGGTTTGTTTTCTGTGCTAAATTTGCCTCATGATTCTCTTACAAGGAAATTCTCCATTTTAATATTTGACTTTAATATTTTATGCCTCTGAATGAGACTGACTCTAGTAATAATTTAGGCGTAGCAGTACTATATGTAGGATAATTTTTATATATTCTATATAAGTATATGGTCTATGTTCTGAAAAGTTAAATATATATTTTTTTTTTGCTTTTTAGTGGAATTAATGCGTGATGATTATAGTAGGTATAAGTTGAGTGGACAGGAAAATGACTTTTAATATGTCTGAAATAGGTGTGATAGGTTTGTTTTCTGTGCTAAATTTGCCTTATGATTCTCTTACAAGGAAATTCTCCATTTTAACATTTGACTATAATATTTTATGCCTTGTTTTAGGTTTGTTTTGGCTTTAACTGTTTACAAGTATTTACTACAACACTAATAAAAGACGTTTATGCTTATACATATAGTGCGTTTATACAGTATTGTGTTATTATGAGTTAGAGCAGAGATCGTCGCTCTTAATTTTGGCGCGAAAGTAATGTCGTTATTTATTGTTTAAAAAAAATTTTTTTTTGTCGAACAATAAAGAGCCAGCACTAGAGCCGGCGGCATGCTGAACGGCGGGCCGAGCGCGCGCTCGGCTCGGCTCGGCACTCGAACGTGCGCTGGTGCTGGGTTGTAAAGCAGTAGTTAGTCGAACGCGTGCCGTAGCGTGGTAGTGACGTGTCGAGCTCTCGTGCTGTTTCCCGACTTATGTTAGCACGATGGACGTGCTGCCGAGCGGCAATCTTTTTCGCGAGTTAGAGCACGTCACCGACACCGGCTACTTCGAGCTGAAGCTGACTTTGGAGGACTATTGGCAACAGGTGAGTCATGCCGCGCGATCAGCTCTTCTCAACTGCGGCGAACTTGCTGGCGCATTTATTGTCAACAATTTTGGGGTACGCGCTTGGGGATCCGAACCGCCACAGTGCCGGGAACGGCGCGCTTGCGTGCCCAACTCGGCCGGTCGATTTTGGAAACGGCATTTTGGGGAAAATGCTCTCATAATGTACTAAGGCTGATGCGTTTTATAAATCAACACGTTCCGTTTACGCTACTAAGCTTACGCCAGAACTAAAAATATCTCGTGTTTGAGAGGCTCCGATTAGTTTACGTGTAGTTCAGTCGAAGTTTGTTTGTTATGCGTTACGTCGCTGCATGTGCAATACTAGTTTACTATTAGTACCGTGCGCATGGGAAATGTAATTTAGTATGGCTGAATAAAAATAGGAGCGTGTAAATAAAGTTTTAATAACTTTTTCTGGCGCTGACCTCATTCTGGCTAGGTCAAATGCCGCGGCCGTAGAGAAGCGAGAGTTCAAATCTGCGGGCTGTAATGCTCTAATAGGAGGAATTCGATCGAAACAGCTCTCTGACATACCTACTCTATGCTCTCGGCTGTGATGGGTAGTAGGTATTATTTATATAATGGTTGGTGTCGAAAGCGAATTCCGATTTCCACTGAGTGGTGTGAATTACGGGAATGGTTCTCGGGTAAACATACCGGTTATCGGCCGTTTAAGCGACTTGTTGACTTCAGGGTAGATTTCTACCATGATGTTGTATTCCAAAACTTATGAAAAAAATAACATATCATCCTACAATACTCTAGTTTCATAAAACTTTACGTTTAAGGACGTGTCAATGCTACATATTTAAATAAAAAAAAATATTTGCAAAAACAGCAAAAATACCGGTTATCGGCCTTTTCACTCAGTTTTCGTCCACCAGTGTACTGATTATCGGCCGCCTAATTTATGATAGCGAAACGATTCGTATTTAATAGACCTTAAGGTTTATATTACAATAAATATAAAAAAAATATTTTATTTACGAATAAACAAATTTTACTGTCATAAACCCTTTAAAAATACTGTTAAGAGACGTACTAAATCCGTTATTGAAATAAAATAATTAAGTAAATCTAGAATTTTAAATACTGAATGGTATCTTCTCCTTCCTATTTCTTTATCTTCTTATTTGGTGTTAGTGCCTTTTTCTTGAGCTTTCTTTCAAGCTTTCGTTTCGTAATTTGGTTTTATCTGTCCCGTTTCGCTATTAGTTCCTTTGTTTTTGTGACGGTATCAGGATATTTCAGATGTGTTTAAATGGATCCTCATCTCTAGGAGTTGCTGGTGTTCCTGGAGCTGATGCTATTAAAAGAGTTATTACCACCAGCACTGTTATGTTTTCTTTCTCAATTCCTTTCTTGACAACATATATGTTTTTATACCCTTTAGGAGCTAGGACTTTCCCTGACTTAGGAGACAATGAAACACCAGTTTCATCAGCGTTTAGAATTTGACTTGGATAGTCTGGAATATCTAAAGCGTTTCGCTCAGCCAAGAATGCATGCAAGTCTGCAAACCCTTTTCAAATTGGACTTTCCTTGACAGCTTCTCGCACCTTCTGGCTCACGACTACTGATATTTGGATGGCGTTTGAGAAATCTTAGGTACCATTGTATGCCTGGTTTGCCACCTGAAAAACGATATGGTCAATGCCTAGTATTGCCTAGTTTTATTAGCAAGCTCAGCCACATCATCCAGAAGGTCATATATATTGATTGGGATTCCGGCTTTCGTTATCTCAATTATCCATTCAACTTTTTTCTATTCTGAGCCAATTTTTCTCTTTTGATCAGGAACACGACCGGAAAGCCTATCCTGTATAGTAGATATAGGGACTCCGTACTATCGCCATGCTTCTCTTTTGCCCCGAATTTCGTCGCGCATATCTGAAAGTGCAATCGACAGTGCTCCTTCAGTAAACGCCTTAGGCACCATCTGCTGCCACCTCGTGGGGTCCCTGAGGCGGGCCACTCCCTAGACTTGTGGTTCTCTCATGCAGGCTCTAGATGGAGTGGCATCAGTAGGTTGCGGAACCTCGTTCCGGGGGGGTTTCGCAACTGAGGCGGGCTTGCGGTGTGGATAGGGAGGCACCGCAGCCGAAGATGCAGGGGCCACGGCAGGAGAAAAGTGTCGGTATAACGTTGCGCCGCTCTTCTTACCTGCCGTGGCCTCAACGGGGACGACACCGTTATATAGCGGACGCGGTGGGGCCGCAAGGAGAAGGGAGTGGTACCACAATCTACCACTCTCCCTTTTCTCTGCGACCGTAGTAGAAGGTGACGGGGCCATGAACCTGACCCGTTGCAGGGGATTAAGGACGCCGGATCGGGGTTGTCCGGCGTCCATTACACTCACGGTCCCCGAGGGGGTTCCAGTGCACCACGTGCACTGCAAGGGGAGTCATCCCCTGAGGAGGTCTTCGCAGGCACTATCAGCCGCTCTTTTCTTGGAACCCCAGAATCAGGTGTCATTTTTACCATTTTTCGGCCACTCTTTATTTCAATTGGCCGGAAAAAGGTTTTGTTTTTACTGGTTATCGGCCGCTAAAAACATCCGTATTTCGAAGGTAATATCTTTGAAAACACGTAATATACTGGCGGCCGGAATCTAGTTGTAAAATCACAAAATGCTAGCTGTACACATTTATAATTGACTTTATGTTGGTGAATTTAAGGCTGCCAAAATAAAAGCAAAGAAAAATGTTGAGAATAAACCGATTTTGCGGCCACCTGGCCGGAAAGTAGATTTCAAAAGAAATCGTTAACGTATTGTCCGACCACAAGAAAAATTACAAATTATGAAAAGAATAGTGAGTTTGGGCACCTAAATATTGAAATTAAACATACAATAATACATACAAACCAAATCAATCACCAATTAACTAACAGTAACCCTTAAAAACTTACATTTGAAAGTCAATTCATGTGCTATTTTTTTTGCTAAATTTGACAAGAGTCTGCACACCAAATTTTGAAATGGCGACTGAGGGATCAGTTTGCTATGTACGAGTTCACAATTTTGAATTATGAACTGTGAAGATTGTCCGAATCGAATGGCGCGAAATTAAAAAGGAGATATCTTCGTCACTGTCTATTATTCAAAATAATGTGCGAAGTGGCCGAAAAGGGGTAGTGGCCGGTAAACCGGTGAGTTTACCCTCGTTGGTCGAATATCGCCCATTGCAAACAAATTCCTCGAAAAGCATAGGATTCTAACTTTAATTAAACGTAGAGCAGGAACGTTCCGTTCGTTTTGAATGCGGTTACTGGGAAGTGACGTCGTTTGTGTCGGCGTTTAGGTGTCAATTGGAGTCTTTACTTAAAATGTAGGTATTTGGAATATAATGTATGAAATATTATTTCTTAGCCTTTTGTTACGATGAAATGGTCAAATACATACCTACCTAATTTATTATTTTTTTGATTCTGTCCGTGGTGGTCTTCAAAATGTGTTATAGGTAGGTAGGTAGGTACCTATGCTCTTCCAAATTTGAAGGTAGGTACCTAGTTTGTTTGTACGAGCAGGTAGGTAGGTACTTACCTAGGTAGTTTTAGTTTGAATATATTTTCAGAGTAAAAAAAAATATATATATTTTTATTTTATTAGTTTTTATTTGTTCCTCAATTAAATATTTACTTATATAAAAACACTATTACATGGACTTATGTAGGTAGGTATCTCTAAAGCGCTAGATTCCTAAACATTAATAGGTAGGTAGGTACCTACAACATTAGCACAATATTGGAACATTATTCCTAAACATTTTTAACATTTTGTACATGACTTAAAATAATAATAATAATAAAAATGGTCAAGTGCCAGTCGAGGTTGCGCATAAAAGGATTCGTAGGTATACCTACCATTATCTAAAAAAACACGAAAATACACGTTTATAGTTTGGAGATCTCCCTAAATACCTATAAGTACCTACCTCATTTTTTTATTTTTAATATTTATAAATATTGTTATATCGGTACGGTAAATTAGGTGCAAATTTCAGCCTCTAATGGTTCGGGACTATACTATGTCCCGTGATAGGTATGGACAGACACAAAATACCTACCTAGGTAGTACCTACCTAATTGACCGTGCAAGCAAAGCGTGCGAACCAATTTACCAAGCTTTCGTCTGTCTGTCTGTTTGTTGGTACCTACCTATTCGCGTAGATGCCGTGATTTCGATCGAATCATTTTAACTATCATAAATACCTACCTACCTACGCAAGAATTTCGTTCGTAATCTAAACAAATTTCTTAGATTATCTTTTCAAAAATTAACTCGGTACAATAAGTTCATTAATTTATTTTTTAGAATAATGTTTGCTGCTTAGTACTGTATAAATATAAGAATCAATCGACTTTTATAACCAACATTAAGGCATCAAAAGCTTTAAAGAGGTATTTAGCCTGATAAGTCTATTAGAATTATGATCGTACAAATTTAAGGCTATGCTTAACGTTGTATATTGTGTTAATTACATGTAAGTGAATAAAGAACTCTTAAAATAAAATAAAAAACATTTTTTAAGAAGATTTGGTACGCAGGTAGGTACTATCTATTACTTGGTAGAATTTAGGCGCCAGCAGTTTTCGATTTGGGAACAATCCCCATAAAAAAGGAGAAATGGCAAATACAAATAACTAATAAATTATTTGACCATTTCATCGTAACAAAACGCCAAGAAATAATAATTCATGCATTATATTCAAATACCTACCTACATTTTAAGTAAAGACTCCAATTGCTACAACGCTTATTATAAGTTAGTTTTAATTATTTTTGGCAGCGCGATTATATACAAAATTATAATATATCTTTATTGACAGAAATACATATTTAACTTGAACCAATGCTGAACTAGTCAAACTGTCATTCAGCACCGATGGCTTCTCTGACAAAATATAAACAAATCTGTTTACCTATTCATGTTGGTACATGGTAATTCTTAACATATTTTGTGCCTACATTTCGATTGGTCAAATATAGGTAAAAAATAAAAGTATGCATAAAGGTTTAAGTAAAATGGATGTTCCAAGAAATCAAGTTCGGGACGTCTACCGTTTGAAGAATTACTAGTAATAATAATAATAATAACCAATCTCTAGCTGTTAGTAGATATTGGTTGCTTAACGCATCCATTGGATACACTTACGACAAGGATATAACACCACTCTTGATGGCCGATAATAGATAATAATATGGTAAGCAATATCCCTTATTAGCGCTGTTCGCCTCTGCAGTCGCGGGACGCGGTGCCATCAAAGGACATAGCCATAATAGGTATTGGTGGCGATTCAGCGGCACTCACGACTAATTTAGTTTAGTATAAAACTAAATTTAAAGAAACCCCGTCTCTTTTCATCTTAGGTGGCCAGAAAGAGACGACACGCTCTGCACCATAGTCAAAACAACTAAAATCACGTCAAATGTAGAAATATAGGCGACTTTAGACCGCACTCATTTGTATCACCTGTAAAACTGCCTGCACATTTCATATTTGACGAGATTTTAGTTGTTTTGTCTATGATTCAGAACGTGCCGTCTCTTTCTGGCCACCTAAGATGAAAAGAGACGGGGCTTTTTTAAATTTAGTTTAGTCGTGTGTGCTGCTGAATCGCCACCATTATGTTCGTGAAGTACAGCAGGACAGAGTAAAGACTTCAACGAGGCGTCGGTATATTAATTTTCGCGTGTTCATCATATTTTTTTGCAGTTATTTACAGATTACTGAAAAAAAGTGTACCTTTAGATCTAAATTCAATTTATTTAAACATAAAAAAACTGCGTAGCGTACTGCGCGAAAAGAGTAAGTGATGAATCATTAACTAGTTTCGGAAAAAGGTAGTGCTATATGCCATCAAATCAGATATTATAATTGACTAACGATCACATTGTTTGACATTCAAAATGTAAACACCGAGGGTGGAAATAACGTCGAAATAAGGATAGCACAAGTAGGTACCTGCTAAAGATCAAGTTACGGTTGTATTCGTGTTTAGTTGGAATAATAATAGAATTCGGAAAAGAACGTCGGAAAAATATTTATGAATTGAGATTGTTTCCGGTAGTATCGGTTTCGGTAGCTTATACGATAGGCTTTTCAATTACAGTGTGAACTCCATGTAACGTCACTCGATGTAACGACAAACTCTCTAAAGCGTCGAAGCCAATTGGCTTTAGTTGGTTTAGCTTGTATTCCAAACAATGATACATTATCTCCATTTAACGACCACTCTCTATAACGCACAGTCCCTTCAGTGTCGTTATATAGAGTTTACACTGTATGTATAAACAACATTTTTATTTATCACCAATTTTGAAACAAAATTGTTTAAGAAATGGCAATACATGAACAATGTTTTTTTCTTGTATATAAATAGAGTCAATTGATCAAATACTTTATTTATGACCCAGTCAACTATACCTAGTAACAGATTTGCTCTCATCCTAAAGCAAAATAGCGAATTTCTTACCATATTTTACATAAGCGTGTATATGTATGCGTATTTACACAGCGTATTAAATTCTAATTCTAATTCGAAGTGGGGGTGATGAGACCTGCACTGACCCCTGCTAGGGGCGTATTGTGCATTCCCCCCTTACCAGCCTACCCAAGCCAACCGAGCTCCTTGAAATAACGAAGCACAGCCCTGGGTCGCTGGCATACCTGTTCCACCCCTGTTGCGTCAGATGGTCTGTTTGTCTGAGGATTAACAATGGAAAGCGAACGCGAAAAGCGAACACGGCGTATTATATAAAAACGACAATAAAAACATTAACTCAAGACTTAAAAAGTCCCAAAGCAATGTCTATTTCATAATGCTTTAATCAGTCGTTAATCCAAGTTAAAGGCTCACGAAAAATGCATGAATTTTTGCAGGGAATTGTATTCCCTGCGATATATATATCTCGTTAGATCGATGCGGTGTCTGTGAACTAGTTTACGTGTTACTAAATACTCGTACTACATGCGACGCGTTCGCTCAAAATTGCATCGATTGCTCCGTAACTACATCAAGTATTAAATTGGTTAGGAGAGTAGGCAGCAAGCGAAAGTGAGGTCGGCAGAGCTGCGGCTAGTTTTCATAGTAGTTAGTGTTATATGTAGAGGAAGCTGCAATGGGCCAGCGGGGTGCATTTAGGCCTAAGTATGTATATCTTTTTCATTGAAAAAGGGGCCTCCAGTCCCATTGGGAATTTGAAGTGGGCTGCAGATTGCAATTGTTTATTCTTATTCTATGATGGGGGCGATCAGATCTGCACTGACAACCTGCAGGAGGCGTATTGTGCATTTCCCCCTACCAGCCTACCCAAACCATCCAAGCTCCTTAGAGTAGCGGAGCACGGTCTTGGGTCGCTGGCATACCTGATCCACTGTCATTGCGTCAGATGTTGTGGTACTTTTTTAAAGCAGGAGGTGTCCAAGTATAGTAGCGTGTTTTGTTGGGATTCCCTTGCTAGTCCGGTTTTCTCTCTTTTTTGGTTTGTGGATTCACAGTGCAACAGCACATGCTCCACAGTTTCGTCTACCTTCATACATCCCCGGTACAGGGAGCTATCTGTGTCACCAATTTTGATTGTAATTGATTATAATGATGGGTCTTCTCCGGGACAATTAAGTACAGTTGAACTAAGCAAATATATTACTTATGATACCTATTAACACCCAGACCAACAGTCAACAAATTTAATTCATCACATAGATGTTGGCCGTGCCGCGAATCGAACCCGGGACCCTCCGATTGGCAGTCCAGCATGGTGACCGTTACGCCATAGAGGTCGTCGAGGATCCGGAATATATTATAACTCGATTGAATGAAGACAATATTAATTTGAACTATTAAGTCTATAAATTCGAGAATTTGCTTATGTACTTGTCTTAAAAAATATCTACTCTTTGGCCAGCTGGATGAATGAATGAGAACTTTTTTGTTTTTTTTTTTATACTTATTGAAGTAGAGTCCACTGTGTCAAGTTTGAAAAAGAAAATAGATTTATTTGACACAAACTAAAATAAATTTCTAGTGATGAGGCTGTAGATTCTTATTATCGATAAAATGGTTTTAAGATAAAACTTTTTAAAAGAAATGAGACAGAGAGGCTATTATGTAGTATTTGTAACTTAGTTTGCTTGTCTTGAGACAAATAAAATCAAAGTACTAATTTATTATTTTGTGGAGCGTTTCTTTTCTGTTTATATTTTTATTTTGTCATTTTTGATGTCGTGTTTTAGTTGGTTAATTTTAATATGTGATGAGTATTTGTTGCTCGAAAATAAAGAATTTGAATTTGGAAGGGCCAGCACAAAAGAGGCCGCCTGAGCAAAAAAAGACATTGGTACAAGCCATTCGACAAAGATTGATTTGCACCTTTCTCGTTAGAAGCAGAGGACTACCTATTTTGTACTTTTTCAGAATATAAAACAGCTGATCGCTGTAATTCAAAACACGACGTCGCTATCTTGCGGCTGGTGATAAGAATGATAACAAGAACCGGTTGTTGGTCTACGTTCCTTGAGACTTCGATAAAAAAAATATATTTTAGTAATGCACTGATGAGATATCGTATATACGATAACTGTGGGGCTACCACCGACCTGCGATTTTACACTCTTTCGGCCGCTTGTAGAGCTGCTTTGTAAGCAGTTTCAAAGGATTTCTTTTCTTTCCTCTTAACCAGTTACAAATTAAAATGTTTTTAGCCACTTTCGTTTGTACTATTTGTTGCCGCTGTGGGGGCTACTAAAGGTTTTTTTTTCTAATCATACCAGTTAAAAGCTGTATGGTAGCGTCTATAGCTCGGCAGGCTAAGGTGATCTGACGCGATCATCGAAGCTGAGCTACGGTCGATGCGGTCGGTGTTTGGATGGGTGACCATGCACAAGACTGTCGTTTTCAAGTGGCATTTTCATCTGGGTGCTACCATGGGTCGGGTGACATGTTAAATTGTAGGCCCCAGCTGTAAGTCTTAGTACAAGAAGTCGTTCAGCCGAGTCAGAGGCCTTTAGGCGGCTTTAAAACTCTCGACACCAGATCTTAGCCACTTAGCTCATACAAAGAACATGAAGAAGTTAAAAGCTACGACTTATCTATATTTATTTCGATTTTATAAAAACTTGGCACTGCTAGTTATTTTTCGTTTTTACACATTCATTTGATATTTATACCTAGTGTCAAAATTGTCTTTAAGATTATATAGTGTCTATAATATTATCTAATCTTCTTCTAATATGTATATACAATTTTCATGTCACAATGTTACTCGTAGTTACCATACTCCTCCGAAACGGTTTTAATAAAACTGAATATGCGGATTCAGTACGTCTGAGAGTCGGCTACTATCTATTTTTATACCCCTAAGTGACAAGGTTGGTTCACCCTAAAAGAATTTGTTACAATTATTTGTAAATTTTTTTGTTTTTATTTTTTCTATAATATTGCGCTAAAAACTACATACAACCCTAAATTTTAACTTTTTTTTCACCAACTTCTATTTTTTTATAGCAATTAAGTAATTTAATATTTTTTCATCCCGCTCGATAACTGATCAATTATAGTGTTTCTAACTGTACTTAAGACATAACAACGTTTGCAAAGTCAGCTAGTTATAGATAAAATAATAGACCTTCAGAGCAGGTTTTAAATATTTGTTAAGAAATAAGATAGATGTAAATTAATGAATTTATAGTCGTAATTACAGAGAGATTAAATTTATGTTATAAAAGTTAATTGGATATTAATTGAATATTATTGAAAGTAAATTTACGTTTCTTATTATTTTTCTCCTGAGTATAGAAATAATATAATAACTTTTTTTTATTGATGAATAGGCTTACGTTTGACCGCAGCTTGACTGATGTTAAGCTTGACTGTGGTCTAAGAAGTAACACGCTTGTCTATAACAGTTCTGCGCTAGCGCGAGTGGCTCGTCGGGAGTGTGTTGTACTTACAGTCCACGGTACTCTGGTTCGGATGCGACGCGGCACCAATGACTACTTGAAAAACTTCTAGTTAAAAAGTGTACTCGATCATACAGTGAAGGGAAGAGTCAGGAGGGTTTTCTGACTATCTATATACATAGTCATCCCGCACTTGACCAGCGTGGTGGTTATGGCCTAGGTATATCGCTTTACTTGGGAGAGAACATATGATTTATAAACTGTATTTAACATCATTATTTTAATTACGCTGTTTAGATTTGTACTAGACCGCAATAAAACATCTTTTTTTTTTTTATTTATCTGAAACAAGCTTACCTTAAAGAAATCTATTCTCTCTTGCAAATAGATAGATTAAAGTTACTGTTTGGAAAAGAATTCCTAAGTTTGACGGTTCGCATAACGAAAGTTTAACAATATAATATTCTGTATTCATGACAGTTCAAACATTTTGTTTAAAGCGAGTGAGTGCCTTCGGTGGTAAAAGCGTCTGCTTTTCAATCAAATGACCCTTGGTTCGATCCCGGCCCTACAACACTAACTTGTTTTTCAAGTTATGTGTGGATTTACACTCGCTTTACGATGAAAGAAAACATCGTGAGGAAACCGGCACGTTTGAGGACGACAATATCCGAAGAAGTGTGTCATCCGTATACCCATACTTGGCGTGGTGGACTATGGCCTATACCTACCTCTCTTCTAGTGAGAGAAGGCACCGATTCCCAGCAGTGGGAACGTACAGTGGGCTGCTTGTGCCTATGCAAAAATGTTAAACAACTCTTTGCGAATGTTGATAGAACTCTATTGAATAAAGAAAACATTTAGAAGTTCACACAAGTTATATACGCTGCCTTCACACATTATAACGTACCTACATCAGTTATTAAGTTAGTTAATTAATAATTTAGTTAATAGTAGTGGTTTATGCAACTGTCATATATGAAAGGTATTAAAACACGAGGGTGAGTTTATGAAACTCGCTGCGCTCGTTTCATAGTAGTAACGATTGTTTTAATACCCGTGTTATATGCAGTTGCATACACTACTTTATCTTCACTAATGCAATTAATCAAACAACAATAGTAAACACATTGCGAAACATTAAATTCACGCGTACGTATATTGTCACAGTGAACTTGCCGCCATTCAAATCTAACCAATGAGAGCGCAGCTGCGCGCGCAGGGCCAATCAGGAGTGAGCGAGCGATGTTATAATGAGATTTTACGATATCGATGTGGATATTAAACCATCATGTGAAATTACTTCAATTGAGTGTTTTGTTGTCTGCGCTATAACAGTAGTAATTATAAGTCAAGTATACTGGAAACATAAATACAACATTAGTGTAGATAAAACAACTTAGATTATTTCATAGCCGGTGCAAAGTCGGAACGATCTGCTAGTATATAATAAGGCTAGCTTTGTATGTTACGTATGTCTTTAAGGAATGTTCATTTTGTTCGACATTAAGATACGACAAATCGTTCGTTGTAATTACCTTTAAGGCATTAGAAGTGAAACAATTCGATATTGCTTACATTGTGTCGGGGTCATTGAACTTATTTTAAATATTACTTCAGAAAGTTACTTTGGCAAAATAAACGATTCAAATCTTATACTTTTAACAATTTGTCATCTCAGCATATTCCAATGAAAAGTTAAGTATATTGAAAAATTATATCACAAAATTCTTGCTTTTTTCTAAATGAGTAAGAAAAATAAAACCAAATTTTGCGAAAATTTAAAGTAATTAGCAGCTACCGTTATTTATTGATATTTAGCAAAAAAATACGAAAAAAACGCGTATATTGTATGGGGTAATACACCCCCCTTAATATTTTAATTTTTTATTTTATGTATTTGTTATTCTAGTGGTACGGGAAATACATATATTGTGAAAGTTTCAGCTTTCTAGCTATTACGGTTGCGGAGATACAGCCTGGAGACAGACAGACAGCAGAGGCTTAGTAATAGGTTCCCGTTTTACCCTTTAGGTACGAAACCCTAAAACAGATGATTACTAATAACCTAAAATTAAATTTTTGACACTGTATAGGGGTGGCAGTCAAAAATTAAATGTATGAGAAAATAAATAACATTCATTCGACCCATACAGCAGGCACTTCCCCTTACCACCATTATCATCTTTAGATCCAAACCGAGCAATTGGCGTGGGGCCCAAGGTCAGACCACAACACGGCCAGGCGAGTGGCTTCACACTAGCTCTCCCAGTTAATCATCGTCGTCCTCACCACCGAACTGAGAGTTTCACCTTTTTAGGGTTCCGTACCTAAAAGGTAAAAACGGGACCCTATTACTAAGACTCCGCTGTCAATATGTCTGCCAGGCTGTATCTCAGAAACCGTAACAGCTAGAAAGCTGAAACTTTCACAAGATATGTATTTCCCGTACCGCTATAATAACTAATACTAAAAATAAAAATTTTAACGGGGGTCCCGTACAATAAACGTGTTTTTTTCGTATTTTTTGCTATATATCAATAACGGTAGCTGCTAGACTCTTAAAATGTCCACAAAATATACAAATGTATATTAGCTATCAAATTAAATTATAAAATTTAATAAAAAAAAATATATATTTAAGAGAGGCTCCCATACAACAATAGTGCGGAACCCTTCATGCGCGAGCCCAACTCGCACTTGGCCAATTATTTTTAATAAGGTCCTCTTGTTCCAAATACCCCAGACATAATCCTGGACTTGTGTATTGATTTTATTTCTTACTCATTTATTCGTTTAAATTTTAGTATCAGATTAGTTTTAATTTGTACTTGTTTTATATTTGTATCTTTTAATTTAGATCTTCATTGTTTTAGGTATGCTCCAATATGCTTATGTGCAATGAACAAGTAAATTTTAGACGCATTTTGCTCATGAATGGTACCCAATACAATAAATATGATAACGATAACGGTACGTGGCCTATCTTCACGGCATATGGTCATAATTTTTATGAGATCACCTCTTATGTATGCCCTACTCAAGGTCTGAATCTATTTACTATTTTCTAAGTGCTCAGCAAGATTCTATAGTTGTAGGTCATAGGTATAAATATAAGTCGGGTTTTCTTCCTGATGCTATAACTCCAGAACGCACGAACCGATTTCCACGGTTTTGCATTCGTTGGAAAGGTCTCGGGCTCCGTGAGGTTTGTAGCACACAAAATTCAGGGAAAATTTGATTCGCAAAAAAAATTACATACACGTGGGGAGAGCCGCGGGCAACAACTAGTTAAAATTAAATATAACCCCGACTCAATATTATGTTATTGTGGAAAATTTATTTGAAATATATTATACTACTCACGTATTGTACTCTTTGTCAAAAGTAAACAACGCGGCAATGCCACGAGAGTTGTGAATACCTTTCCGTCAGGTACTGTCCGGAATGGTCTTCTAAATTAGTTTTGTGGTCCTAATTTATTTTGAATCGTAATATACAGTTAATATTTTTGAAAACCCCGTGATAATTTATATTAACATATAAGAAAGTATTTGTTACAGTAGACTTTTCACGTAATAAATACTTCTATTTGTTTATTTGAGACATAAGAGATCCATCAACTTGTAGCGGCGGCCATACGGATCCGATTTCCATCAACCACTACTAAAAATGACCCAGCCTGATAAACCTTTCAAGAAGCTACGAAGCCACAGACAGATATACGCACGAGAGAAAATACACATTGACAGATCTCTATTCCCGAAATCAAAAAATCTTAGTTGGCGTAACACAGCGTAGTTCGTTTTATTTTTGTCATAGACCATGTATTCTCCTGACGTACGAGTTCCTTGTTTAGGGTTCCGCACCTAAACGGTAAAAACGGGACCCAATTAGGTACTAAGCTTCTTTCTGTCTGTCTGTCTGCCTGTCTCTCTCTAGGCTGTATCTGGGAAACGGTAATAAATAGAAAACTAAAACGCTTACATTTGATAGACACCCTATACACAGAATGTTTATTTAATAAAAAAAATAAATATAAAATACTAAATAAAAAAAATTTGACGGGGGTCTACCATACAACAATGATACGAAACCCTTCATGCGCGAGCCAGACTCCCAATTGGCCAATTATTTTTCTGTTTTCAGTGACTACGTCACTACCACTTGATAGTAGAGTGTTTTCAAGAACGTTACTCAAGCTTGAAACTGAGCGAGCAATGTTTATCGCAACCGTACACAGAAATGATGACTCACGACTGCTATTTTGTATTAGATGTATGATTGCTATATATAGCTATCATTGTTTTACAGCTGCCACAGATTACTTGCCATTTCAACTACCGTTTGAGAATTATAATTACATAAACTGTTACTGGAATCGTATCCTAGCTATTATGTATTGTAAATGCGAACTCCCTCATTATGTATATCAAATGAAAGGGCTTGATGAGTGAAATACTATACACTATAATAAATTCATATATCTTATATAATAAATCGCAGATTAGAAATGTATATAAGATGGTACTTTATAAATAAACTGATGGCACTTGATGAATATTGCGACGGGAGTTTCTTAATTTTAATATTATTTTATTATTTTAATCTCTAAGTATAATCCGAACGCAAACCTATTCAGGGTAAAAAAATGCTTGTTCTGAATTAGTAAAACAAAGACTCGATTTCGTAACAAAAAACGCCAATTACATATTTGCCAAACGCAAAAATGTCATCTTCATGAACTAGCTTTGTAAATGTGCTTAAAGTTTTTGTTTTTTATTTAAAAAGCACTTAAATGGAGGAAGCGTCGCCAATACTGATACCAGAAAAAATCTATTCATATTCTCAAAATCTCTAGAAATGTTTAATTTGATCGCTTTGCCGACTAAAATCGAAATCGGGCCGTAAATGACGGTGCAAAAAACTTCCCTCCTGCTTGTTAGAACCGCCCCCGCAAACAAAAATTGCTTACGACAAAAAGTGTATTGATTTGTAATTAGCGGAACCTATGTACTGAGTCTCGCCAAGATTGTGACCTTTACGTTAGTACAAACATACCTACATATTATATTTACGGATAGATAAAAAAAAAATGCTAGATTTTAAGCATCTCTGTTATCATAAGGAAAGTGTTGGGTTCTCCTTCGTTGTGTTGTTTATATTTAATATTTGTACAATAAAATAAAAAAAATATTGTCAAAAGCGTTTAGTAAAATTTTGGTAAATTGAATTTATTTCCTATTATGTAGTTATAATTCTCAATTTCGATGAAATTTATATGAGACCACTTGGAAATGGTATATCTTTTCCAATCACTTTAAAACTCAGTTTAGTAATAAAAACTCACCTTAATAAATTAAAACTAACTTTTATTTTAAACGCGTATCTTAATTAATAACAAGATTATTTTGTTAATAAACGTTACATTTCTATACGAAGTACTAGTTATTATTCTGTGACGAAGGCAAATAAACATCCCATACCTATACATATACCCATACACACGAGTGTATACATTATTACTCTTATATTTCAATAGACATTTTTCCGTAAATTCAGTCTTCCTTTAACACCGCATAATATGACGAATATTTACAAATACGGACGAGCTTCAGGAAAATGGTTGACAAATATATTAAGCTCGGAATATTGTGCCATAATCCTTTTAGCACCAACCATAGCATCATTTTCACGCCATAATTAGAAAAAGGGACAGTAAAAAATTGCGTGAAGGAGTAAAATTGAGTTTTGACGACCTAGTTGGCATAATGGTTACCATGCCGGACTGCTAAACAGAAGGTTCCGGGTTCGATTCCCGGCACTGCTAACTTTTTGTGCTGAACTAAATTTGTGGGCTTTGGGTCTGGGTCTGGCTTTGGATATGTATCTATATAAAAAATGCATGTATGTATATTAGTTGTGTTAGTAACCATAATACAAACTAGAAACGGTTCAGTATGGGGCTAGCCAGCCGTGTGTGGAATGTGTCCTAATATTAAATAATAATAGTAGTTAAAAAAACGGCCGTTTTAAGTGGGTCAAATCGCGCCCAAAGAAGTCGGTTACAAACAAACATACAAACAAAAATACAAAAAATAAAATAAAAAAATATTAAATTAGTGTATTGTCATCGGTCCTCAATAAATCTACAAAGTTTCAACGAAATCTGTCCGTTTAAAGTAGGTCAAAATCGCGCCCAAAGAAGTCGGTTACAAACAAACAAACAAACATACAGGTGAAGCTAATATAAAGCGTGTAAAAAAAAGATTTGGCAGTTATTTGCGTACCCACGGGAACGCACCCTGTACTCTGAAATCCTGCTGTTCAAATGCCTAGCTTACAGTTTCCGCTACTTTGCACCACGATACGTGCAAAAAAAAAAACACACGTGAGTAGTCTCCCACAGAGGTAAGCGGAAATGAATCAGACTGGTCAAAGATTTAACCTATTCATATCTTCGCGACGGAGACCATTTACAGGCGCGGACAAAATGCACCCATTAACCGTAAGTGTTGTAACGCAGCACAGCTCTCTCACTCATTGTTATTTTGACGTGACAACGTCTTAAATTAGGTTGCGGCTGGGAGTCACTTATGAAAAAGTGTAACGCCCGGTAACGTTACGATGAGTCACCGAACGAGAGAGAGGCCCGCCGAATGCCTTGAGTCTTTCTCCCACTCAACTATGATCGGTCTGCCGCGCGAGCAGCACGCGGCAGTCGTTGTCACGTAAAATCTTCGCCCGTAAAACCGACTTTACAGGCAACCATTTTTTTTTACCCTTGGATTGCACTCGCACATCCAAAACTTTTTCTTTTATTTCTAAACAATTTCTTTTATCTATAAAATTAGCCATATACAGGTCAAGTATATTATGTTTATTAAAAGTACACTTTATTTATTTTATTCGTGAGAAATCATTTTTTTTATAAAAATAAGTAATTTACAAAAAAAAAATTGTTCGACCAATGTTACTAACTAATAACACCATCATATGTAGATTTGTACAGTTTGACAAACAAATTATTCATAAATATTTTTTCTAGCACATTCACCCTTTTATTAAACCAAAGTAAAATATGACTTACAAGCATTTAAAAAACGAGTTTCAACAACACCAGAACACAATTTTGAAATGTAAAGTTAAGAAATTACGTCGTTTTATATGTGAAGTTTTAGTTATAATCGGATTCCTATTTCCAAAACTTTGCTCTCTCTCTGTGCGTTGTCACAAGGCTTATATCTAATGAACAGTTTATTATGTTCACATGAGGTGTTTTTCTATTGCCGCTATAGAATTAGTAAAAAAAAACTTACACCAAACGTATTTTTTTTTGTGTTTATACATACCATTTTATATGTCAAATACCGTTCGTGTGTGACTCAACTCGCTCTTGTTCGATTATTACAGCTCTGAAAGAGCTGCTTCACATCTGAAAGCCGGTTAATTCCTTGACATCCAGTGACGCTGTGTCCGACGGGTGGGACTACTGTTGACCCCACTTATCAAGTTAACTACAGACATGTACGTCTACGTAACTATTCAAAACGAATTTAACCAAACAACGGTTAGCTAAGTTTAGCCATGCGCAAGAGTTGCACATCCCTGGTGCGCAGTCCGTGCTAGCCCTAACATCATCTTGAAAGTGTTTGCAAATCGTTTTGACTGTCAGTACATGAACCATTGCCATATGGTTCATGTACTGCCTAATGGACAATACTGTAAGAATAATTTTATATCAATATTTTGAATTTTCGACATCTTTATTTATTTGATTATTTTATGTTTATTTTAATGTGTATGTTTTTTGTAATGTAACTTGAAAAATAGTTGAAATAAATGGAATTTGAATTTAGCAACGGGGCAATGCTGCCAGCATCTTGGGAACTCTGCCCCGCAGCGACAGCCTGGATGGTGAGCTTACTCTAATTTAAATTGTGTTTTGATTTTTCTTTAAGTTTGTAAATAGTATTTTAATTTAACTATATTAAAATTCAAATTATAAAGTATTTCAACAAAGTTACGTCCGAAAACTTTAATTTACCATGGTCATTATCTAAATAATCGACTGTGAATGAGCCCTATGCTTCTCATTTTAAATAACAATTTAGATTAGATTAGACAGAAAAAAATATTTTTATTTTTTTATTTCTTTACTTTTAATCTGAAATTCATGCGAGAAACATTGCGAAACTTAGCTTGTTAGGGAAAGAAATTGCGCCATCACAAATGTCACTTCGCTGCACCATAATCGTATAAAAAACAAGTAGCAATCAAAAGAGAAGAACTCGAGAAAAAATAACTGAAATTTTGATTTTACAACAGAAAATTTGGATTTTATTATTGCAACATTATGACGTCACCAATTTATCCATGCTAAAAACCTTTAAAGTATATGGTGTTATATTTATTTAATCTTTCTGGCAAATAATTAAAATCAACCTGTAAAAAGCGTTGCCGTAAATTTCACCTTCTTTTGTAGAAATCAAACCATCAGTCAAAAATCTCGAAGACCAAAAAATTACATATATACAGTGGTGGTAACAGTATTAATTCAAAATTACGACCTCTCTGCGAGAACCAATTTCCAACATACAGACAAACGCAAAGTCAAAATTGACTAGTCAATGCATACTCGTATATATCGCTCACTTCACTCTTTCGAAGAATAAAATCCTTGTCTCACTTCCAATTAAAAGTTTTTACTAGAAAATCTCTGCAGTGGGATCTACTAATGCAATTACGTCGTACCGAGTTAAACATTGCTTAGTGACTTTCTTAGAAATATGAACGCTCTGTGTACTCTGACTTTGTTATACGACTGAGCTTTTCTTCAAATAGTTTTATCTATAACTCTATCCTGACTAAAAAAAACAATCATTTAATCTATAAGATTATATTTTTATTAACATTCGCACGCTTTTAACATAGGTAAGAATACTAAACCTTTAAAAACGAAACCCTTATAAACAAAAAAGAACGACAGATCTTACATATTTAACATAAACATAAAACTTAAAAATACCGAAGTTCTTGCGTCGGATGTTGAAAAAATATTTCTGAAGGTTCTACAGAACGTGAAAATACAAGTACTTACCTTTCAATGAATGCAAATTCTCATACATCGAACGAAGTATACAATCCCAAAGAGCACGGGAAAGCTCTAAATACTGTATCGAGGTTTTCCTCGCCAATTGAAAGCGAGGTAGATCCTATTGCCTCTACTTTTTAGAGGCGAATAAACGTCAATTCAGAACGTCAAAACGTCAATTCAGTCAATTCAGTGTGTAAAAGACCATAATATGATAGAGAAAGGAGTAAATGTAGACATGACGGCTGACATAAGAGTGTAGAAGCAAAAAACGGGCTGTGCCGACCCCACCTAGTGGGAAAAAGTAATAGCAAAGAAGAAGAATAAACGTTAATTCAGACTGTGGAAAAACCGATGGCATAAACCCTTACTAAATCTTGATCAATAGGAGAGTAAAGACAACCACTTGACAATTTAAGTAAAAACATCACAGAAAAGAAGATAAAGAGGAAGAATGGAGTAAACAAGAAGAGAAAGAGGAAGTCCAAGAAGATAATTTATTGACTAAATTAAAGAGAAGAAGAAAGTTATGTCGTTCGAGGCCAATGCTGGGGATAGATGTGCTCGTATCTGGAAAAAAGGAGCAAGATCACAGGTCTTAAATATTGAGTGATTGAAAACTTTGTTCAACAAAACGCAGTATTTGCCAGTTTTTACGTACTTTAGATGGATTGACAGCGAGTGGATTCAAAATTGTAAACAATAATGGAACAGTTTCTTTGAGAATTTTTTTGAAGACAAAAACAACTACTTAACAAAAACAAGAACAAGAGCGAGTGTGTCTCGTCGGGCAAACGATGGACTGCAGTTCTTGACACCTGATTGAATCCAGCTCTGCATCTATGACTTCAAGGGATGTGTGTAATTCTTACTCGTCCGTACGGTGAAGCAAAACCTCGTGGGAAAACACATACGCTCCGAGAACCACAAAACCCATGTGAGAGAATTACGTGTGTGGTGGACTTTGACCTATATCTCTCTTCTCAAAAGATAAAGCCCCGGCAGTGCGAACGTATAGAGGCCGGCTTATGCATCTGGAACTTAATAAAAAAGAAAATAATTTTCACTTTGAACTGGAACGTTATTCGAGGACTTACGTTCCAATGATACCAACCCAATGATAATATCCTACTAGATGGCCGATGTAAGTCATCTCTCATATTAGCGCTTTTCGCCTCTGCGGTCGCGGGACGGGGTTCTAGCAAAGTACAGATCTGGACAGACACAAGAGTTAAACGGGGTATCGGTATTTTAATTTTCAAATATTCGTTATAATTTATGTAATTACTGATAAAATAATTTATGGACAATTGAAAAATTAAGCTGACCTAGAAAAAAAAAAGCGAAACACCATAGTTATGTTACCATACTGAAGCAATAAATGTATTTGACTTTGACTTTGAAGAAATTCAAGCTTTTAGACGAATTGGTTTTAATTATGACTAGCAGATCGTCCCGTCGTCGCACGGACTATAAAACAATCTAAGTTGCAAAGAGAAACAAACTATAGCCTTTGGTACTCAGGGATTATTAGCTTCCCAACGGTGAAAGATTTTTTTAATCAGTCCAGTAGTTTCGGAGCTTATTTGCACCAAACAAACAAACAAACAAACTTTTACTCTTTATAATATTGTAATTCCTCTTAATAATAGAAGACATAAAATAAGTGCTTAGTGCTACGCTGAAAGAGTTAGTTTTGACTCACTTACTTGTTTCGGAAGAGGGGTATGCTGTGTGCTATCAAGAAGGATACTATCATTGCCTGTAGCGAACATAAAATATCCTTAACACTCCAATAGCTAAGGGAAAGGAAATAGCAGGTGGAGTTCAGCCAAGCGACTAGTTTCGCGTTTCAGTTCGAGAATACCTTATTCAGCCTTTGAGCTCGTTCCTTTTGCATTCCGAACGCTCTCGTGTATGTCATATTATTTGAAACGAGATATATTAAATATAAAAGATTATATTGAATAACGATATTTTTCAGTAAGTATAAGAATCCTGTGTATAAGAATCTTGCTCATGAACCGTCAATCTTACTAAAATTTATGAATACGAATGTTTTTGAAATTGGATTTATTTTACGCATAACAAGTGTTAGCTGTACAACAGCATGTCATATTATTTGAAACGAGATATATTAAATATAAGAGATTATATTTAATACCGATATTTTTCAGTAAGTATAAGAATGAACCGTCAATCTTGCTCATGAACCGTCCATCTTACTAAAATTTATGAATACGAATGTTTTTGAAATTGGATTTATTTTACGCATAACAAGTGTTTGCTGCTGTAGCGTCTGTAGCTCGGCTTACTGATGTGATCTGACGCGATCATCGAGGTTAAACGGTCGATGCGGACAGTATTTTGAAGGGTGACCGTGCATCAGATTGTCATTTAAAAAATGCCTTTTCATCTAGGCGTTACTGTGAGTCCGATAACGTGTTACATTGTGGATCCCGGAGCTGTGAGTCTTATACAGAGTGTTGCTAAGTCATTTGGTTACGCGCACTGCAGCTGGTCAAATGCCTAGTTGCAAGGCTTCGATCAAAAATTTACTAGATATAAGGTGATGTCTCTAAAAACGGCAAGGAAAATAAGACAACAAGTAAAGGTGCGGTCTTATTTGAGTTTGAGGAATTTAAGCGTTATTAGTACAGTATTTTTTTTTAGGTGAATTTTCTAACGTTCATCGTGCCATTTTTTGTGCTGTGTTTGTATGCAACATTGAATCTTGTATATATTTGATCGAAACTGTAAGGAGTATAAAAAGTATGCGGTTAACACCGCTGGTGCAGCTAGTAATTTTATTAAGAAAAGTGTTACATATAAAGTGATTTACCCACTTACATATTACAGTAAAATGAAGTAAATTAATTACGTATTATTACGGAATCAGAAATCGATGCAGTTGGCTTTCTAACCATTCAGACACAAAGATATCAGACGGAGTGTTTGAATCGTAAAACTTTGATTTCCGTCCATAAATTTTAGAAGGTGCCTAGCTAGGTTTTCAAAACATGTATAACTTACAGATACACCTTTGAAGCTATCTGATAGTTACAGAATTTTATTTAATAAAAGTCTACTAAATAAACACTTTGGTTAAGCATATTGTAAACTATCATGAGTAAAAAGCAGAACAAAACCAAAACGGAACCATTTTTTCAAAAAAGAAAGTTTTATTGTAAACATAGAAATAAATAACACATTGCTAAATAAAATATTCTTTTTTGTTACTAATTTATTATACATCATATATCAAAATCACGTAAACCTACCAAAAACAGTTGAACAAAATAAACTTGTCAAAATCAGTCGTATTCGATCACACTGTAATGACCCGCATCCAAATACCCAGAGAAGAGTAAATGTTTAACTTTGCTGCCTCGTCCGTAATCTATGGTTCTTGAGCAGTTGTTCCTGTGCACTCTAAACGTGTAATCCGAGAACAGCTCACTGACACAATGTAGTTCCACATGGCCAGCGTATTCCCCGTCCCTTGACATAAGGTTTCTATAAGAACTGCTACTCCGCAGCCCCCCGTACGACCGATCCCCGATAATGAAGTCCTTATACCAATGCCAGTTGCCGACAACTCTGTCAACGACGCGCAAACGTATGTCACGGTGCCTCTCCTGAGTTCCATAAATACAATACGAGACAGATCTGAATAAACAATTACCATCTCCGCGAATCGGTACCACTCTACTCGACATCATATCTAATCGATCACACGAACCGGCATCTTGAAATATGAAACATCGATGTCGATATCGACACCTTTGACATTTTCGGAAACACTACTCTTGACATCGGACCAAAATGGCGACGCGTGTTTTGCTTCTTACGTTTTCTCACGATATATTCGGCGAAATTAAAATGGATGTATACAACACATTGGTGTTACGTTTTTGTTATATAAATTAAAAATGGAATCGCGGTAAAGTAAGGAAAATGTAGTAAAGATTTGTGTCGAAAATTTTGTTGATTTTTGCGGATTTGACGTTGTTGTCGTTATAATTAAAAGTTTTTGACATCGTTGCTAGGGATAGCTCGCCTCTTTGGTTATTAGTTTTTTTAAACTTTCACGTATTTCATTTAGAACTTAAGAAAGATAAATCTATGATTTTTAGTAAACCGATCTTATACATGTCATCAAGGCAGCACCAGTATACGGTAGAGAAGCAACAAAGACACGCACTAAGCGCTTTGCATTCGCCTTTGTAGTCGGAACTGTCACACTTTGACGTTTCTTTGCCGGATCATCCCTGATAAATAAATAAAATGTTGTGATTTTATTATAGTGAGTGAACCAATTCCTACAAAATATAGGTAAGTGAGCTCCGCCTTAGCTCCATATCATTATTTATAGTAAACAGACTTGACCAGAGCTTTGAGCGCGGTGTTTACAAGATATCATCATTATCGCCTATTTACGGTTCTGTATCTAAAAGGTAAATACGGGTCCCTATTACTAATTTAGATAATGCTGCGGAACCCTATATGCGCGAGAACACTACTCTTTCAAATGTTCTTCTTCTTCGTATGAGCTAAGTGGCCAAGCTCTGGTGTGGAGAGTTTTCAAGCCGCCCGAAGGCCTCTGACTTGGCTTAACGACTTTCCCCACAAACATCCAGTTCTATAAAACGGGATAATGGTAACGCTGACTATTATTATTTTTTTACAAGATAAGCACATTCGCCCTTAACTGTATGCGATCAAACGTTCTTTCGAACAAAAGTTTATTCGCAGAAGCGTTTTTCGATATAAAGTTATTTCGCATATAAGTAAATTCGAACTAATATTGAGTTGATCTTACGTTCATCGAACATATGATTTTCGAATTATCGTGACGGACGGAATATATAATATTTATACCTCGATATACCATTAGGAGAGTTACCGCAAACCCCAACCAGTTTTGTGTTAAAAATGAATTAAACTGTATAAATTGTTTGAAAACTCGACTTCAGTATATTGGCTAGTTTTTCCAACTAAAGTTACGTTCCGTCCTTCCAAGCACCATAATATTTCCAGTGACATTTCAGGAACGTTGTTAAAACAAATAAGTTTGTTCGAGCTTTATGAAATAAACAAGTTTACGTGGACGAGCTGGATTTAATGTTGCATTTTCGAGTGCAGCCGGTAACTAACTAACCAGCAAAGTTAGAACAGAACGGGACATTTATTATTTCCACCATTTTTTTTGCATGTGGGTAGAAATAATTAACTTTTCCACAGTAAGGGATTTAAGGGAAGAATTATTCCTCATAAATATTTTTCCTCTCGATGCTCATCATGGACATTTTAACCCAGCTATTTCCCGCTGTTTCCCCCTAAAATTATGATTAATATTCTTCGATTGATATATAACCGAAGACAAGCTATTACTATTACTAAAGGGAATGCATTTTATCCCTTTGAACTTAAATTTTTGTAATAAAATGAAATAATAATAAAGAAATTTTATTTGTGTTAATTTAATAGTACCCATTCTTTCAACTAAATTATGAATCATAGAGTGGGACAATAATGAGTTATTTGTCAATTTGTCGCGTTTAAAGCCACTTTCAAGTAAAAAAAAAATCACCTAAATCGTTTCACCCAGTTAAAACTTTTGAGTTACCAAACACAAAAATTTTAAAAATATACATTAGAATTGAGATCCTCCTTCTTTTAAAAATCTGTTTTAAACACAATTTAAATGATTCACCATTAATTTTACCGAAATAGGATCAGAAGTTAGAGTGATCTAATTTTTGTACCTATTTTGATGAAATTTTGAAATTTAGTTTGGGGATAGGTTAGACCCAACTTTTAAACTGAGGCCACTTTTTATCCTGAAATAACGGAGTTTAGTGAAAAAGGTATAGTAAAAATACTGACGCATTGACACAGGATTTGTGACGAAATTCACCAGAATTTTGTTATCAGATTGGTATCATTTCGAGTTGTATGCTTATCAGTAAAGGCGTAAAACGCTACAACTCTACTACTAGGTATACTAAATTTTATTTTCCTAGAATTAAACACAAAACGCCAGTAAACATTTTCTTCCAGTAAACAATTAAAATAATACCCGGGGCGCGTTTAAATATTATTCTCTACCCTTCAGGACTAGCAAACGACGAGGACTTCTTTGTATTTATAGTCTTTCCACCAGTTTATTTAACCTGTCATTGTAAATAATAATCTTTTCCACCTTATGAGATGAAATGTTATAATTTATTTATTTGCTTAGTCACAGGTACTGTTACTTTACCATGTTAATATTCAGAAGTGTAGGCTACTAACTGCATATGCAGTGCAAAATGTCGTAAATATAAAAAAAAAAATTAGTAATTTTAATTGAATGTTGATAAGCAATAATATTTCAAAGTGATGTCAAAATAATATTATAGATTACTAGTATACAATATCAAGAAATGTATATAGCATGGTAACATGAGTAATGGATAAAATGTTTTCCACTTGACGTTTATCGTGGACATTTTATCCCTCTATTGCCCGCTGGATATAACATGTACTCGAAACTATCCACCGGTGAGTTCGTGCTCTGAAAGTAGACAAAATTGACAAGGGGGAAAGAAATCATTTCCTCGCCCGGTGGAGAAATTGTCCACCCGTGCGTACCCCGTTGACGCAGCCAATAAATCCTTCAATAACAAAACAAGTATAAATTAAAAATTTTGAAACTCGTATCCATATTTTGTGGTAACGGCCATATCTATTCTGAAATTTGTTACACCTTGTCCATGTATATATAATATATATATAATATTATATATATTAATCAAGCCCTTTCGTTAAATACCCATTTTGACTCAGATGTAAAAAATATGTCAGCCGCCATGTTTTATATTAGATCTACTTCCATGAAGCATAGCTAAGAACAATAAGAATTCGTACTAAGCATTTCGCTTCCACGTTTATAGTACGGACGGCCAAACTGTGGAACTCTTTGCCGGAATCCCTGTTCCCACTGAACTACAACCTTACTGTCTTCAAGGCTAAAGTAAACCGGCCTCTTCTAGACAAGCGCGCTTCATCTTAGACTGCAATATCACTTAACATCAAGTGAACTCACTTGTAGTCAAGCGCAAGCCTATTAAGTATATATATAAAAAAAACAAAACTCGACATACACATTTTTCACAAAGACACAGACACTTCGATAACTTATAATACTCTGTCGTTTTTGTATCAGAGGTTAAAAATGGTAGCCACCATTATAATATTTTGCCAGAGATAAAATTATAGTCTGACTTAGCTAATAATTGGTTGTATTAGATTTCTTACTTAAACGTTTTAGGAATCTATTAGTATTTAACATTTACAGTTTATTTAATTAATCTTTGTAGCCCGTGTCTATGTCGTACTTATTAAGATTACTTAGATAACCTAACTTCGACGAGCTCGTTGGCGTAATGGTTACCATGCCGGACTGCCAATCAGAAGATTCCGGGTTCGATTCCTTGTACGGCCAAAATTTTTGTGATGAATGGTTAAAAAAATAAAAAAATTGTTGGCTGTCAGTCTGGATGTTAAATATGTATATGTAGTATATCAGTTGTGTTAGCAACCATAATACGAACTAGAAATGGTTCAGTATGGGGTTAAGGTTAAGTTAACTAAGTTTCAGCCGTGTGTGAAAAAAAAACTAATCTTACATAGACTATTTTAAGGAGTAGAAGAAATAAACAATACTAATAAAACTTAAATCAATGAACACGCATGGTACTGGCTGTATTTTGTAATAGTAGGATTCGTTCTCTTTACATAGAATTATGGTAAAACGTAGGCATTAGAATAATACATGCAGAAATAATGAAGCTCGTTCGGATTTTCTTTGTGTCGAAAATGATTTGTGTCGCAACGGAATTAGGTTTTCAAATAAAAACTGTAAAATGGATACAACTAGATATTACCCGTGGCTTCGCTCGCGTTCTAAATGCATTTTTTTTTATTATTCGCATTCAATAAACATTGCCCGTGCAATATGACGACCTCGTTGGCGTGATGGTTACCATGCCGGACTGCCAATCACAAGGTTCCGGGTTCGATTACCGGCACGGCCAAAATCTTTGTGCTGAACTAAATTTGTTGGCTGTCGGTCTGGGTGTTAAATATGTAACTATATAAAATATGTATGTACATGTTAGTATTTCAGTTGTGTTAGCAACCATAATACGAACTAGAAATTATTTAGTACGGGGTTAACCAGCCGTGTGTGAAATGTGTTCTAGTATTAAAAATAAAATAAATAACAAGTACATAATTTTGTAAATTCGAATAAATACATACTAGTATTAATTTTTAAAACAATATTGTCATAAATCTTTTTTGATTTTATTCTCGCAATAGCTTTAAAAGATATTGTAGCATTTCAGCCTGATCCGTTCGTTCAGTTAGTCGCAGTGATGTTACAAACAGACACACAAAGCTAAATAATATAATGTTTATACAATATGAGTACAGATTCAAGGTAGCGTTATGCAATGACGACCTATTTTCATGCGTGTGTAAAAACATGATTAAAATTTATAAAGGAGACTATTGGAGGCAGTTAGATATATTTAAATAAAGATATTCACCATGCACTGAACTGGATATGGGTCAAGTCTGCTTTGAAATCCAGTTGGATTGAGGATTACATATCATCCATAGTCAATTTGGTTAAGCAACAAATTCAAACTGATTTAAATAGTTAGATGAATTTATTTTCAATATTACATTTATAGTTAGCTCCCATACGCTGTTTTAGTCGTCTAACTAAAAAAAGACCCATGATGATATTTTACAAGTGACTCAAAGTCACAAATAACAAGATGAAATTAAAATATCAATTAATTTTTTGGTTGCATGAGATTCAACATACAAATTCATAACATGAGTCTAAAGTGGTTTTAATGCCTGAGAAAATTTGTAAGATTTACTCAGATTTTTTAATGTTCAAGTATAATAAAAGAAAGAATCATGAAAATACGAGTACATTGAGAACTTTTATGAATGTGTTCGTAATCTCTCGAGCGAATACTTCTTTGGCGTAATGGTTACCATGTCGGCCTGATTCATATATCTATAGATAGATCTATCTAAAAGAAGTTATTCCGGGATAAAAGTAGCCTATGTGTAAATCCAAGGTCTAATCTATCTTTATAGTAAATCATATCAGTATCGGTCTAGACGTTGGAGCGCGAAGAAGTCACTTAGATTTTAAAGTTATTTGCGTAAACCATGGAAGCCACAATTATTTTCGGGATAAATCTATCTTCGCACCAAATTTCATCAAAATTGGTTCAGCCGTTTGAGCGTGAAAAAGTTACAAACATGCACACACACACACACACACACAAAGTTTCCCATTTATTATATTAGTAGGATATATCTATAGATATAGAGATGATATATTAGAAGTATATAATATCTGACTATATCTACTAGTTTGAAAGTGGCGCCTGTTTCAGAGAAAGTGAAGAGTGGACGGTTAGCGTGGTACGGATATGTAATGCGTAGAGAGGAGATGCATGTGACTAGGAGAAGTATGGATATGATTGTAAGAAGTAGCGGAAGGAGAGGTAGACCAAAGAAGACGTGGATGAATTGTGTGAAGGAGGATATGAATGAGAAGGGAGGGAGTGAATGTGGAGATGACGGCTGATAGAGTGGCGTGGAAGAGAAAAACAGGCTGTGCCAACCCCACCAAGTGGGAAATGGTAAAGGAGAAGAAGAAGAATATCTGACTATATCAGATGTATTATTACTTCAAGAATAGGTCATTTGAATACCTCAGGCGGTTATCGCATACCTAAATCACTCAGTTATCGGCATGCGTAATGCATTTGTGTTATCTGCTTAGACACATAAGTCACTATCTATATGTACATAACTACACAAGTTCATGTTCACAAATAGTAAATATTCCATACAACTCTGACGATTTTGTACGCGTAATGGTAACCATACCGGATTGCCAGCCAGAGGGCCTCAGGATCGATTTCCGGCACAGCCAACACCTTTGTGATGAACTAAATTGGTTGGCTGTCGGTCTGGGTTATTATAAAGTGTAAACTCCATGTAACGTCACTCGATTTAAGGATAAACTCTTTAAAACGTCGAAATCAATTGGCACAGTTGGTGTAGCTTGTATTCCACACAATTGTTTTTCTTTTGTCCATTTAACGACCACTCTCTATAACGCCATAAAATGCACAGTCTCTTCAGTTTAGAGTTTAACACTGTATTAAAAACGGGTATGTCCAGTAATAAAGTGTTTATGTGTCTACATATTTTTTCTGTGATATTTAGTGAATTAAACGATAACAATATATTTATATAAGTTAAGAATGGTAAAGGGAAATCACATTAAAACTATTTACAATGATAGAATATATTTGCTTGTTTTGTGCTCAGAAAAAGACTTTAAGTATTAACCGTTAAAGTTCAAATTTGCGTAACATCTATTTGTGAAACGAGCTAGTTCTAATGTTCCAAATTAGATGTTGTGGGAAAAGACTTACACATGAAGGCCTTTAATACATACAATTTGAGGGTCGTTAAATCTAGCGTAAATACCTTCCTTCTAGGCAAGCGTGATACATCTTAGACCACAGTAAAGTTTAACATCAGGTAAACTGCGGTCAAACGTAAGCCTATTCATCATTAAGCAAAAATGGAATAAATTAAAAATTTTAAAACTAATAACAAAACAACTAACAAAACTTATTTCAACTCCGGACAGAACCTGACGGAAAGGTATTCCTTACACATAGACATATCTTTATTCCTAAGACTTTAAAGTTTAAATTTGCGTAACGTTGCTTTGCAGTTGTTGTATTTTAGATACATTCCTTACGTACCATATCCTTGTTTTTCCCTTATCCGTGGCCAGGGCAAAGATTCTTATACTATAAGAGCAATAAAACGCTTCTTTATGTACATATTATGTATATTATTCTTTACTCCCACGAATTCTTTAGGCGATATGAAAAATTCTCCAGATTTCGAGTTAACTCCAAGAATCCGCATTTCAGACATCTGTTAGAGGAAACCAAATATGTTCCACGAATTTCTCGACAACATTCCTCTGGTTTAGCATTCTCACTTTGACTCGGTAAGGCTTGGTAGCCTTGTCTTTGGGTTAAGCTGGCAATGTTATATACATACATATATAACTATACCTATATAGATTTGTATCTAAGCTAGCTGAATATTTATTACCAACCATAAATGTACATCACTGAGCTTACGAGATCATATTGTTAGAAACAACTAGAGACACCAACCTGTGCTATTGCACTGTGAGGCTTCCAAACAAACCAGAAGGAGTTACGGCCTGATGATAGCACCTCAGGATGAAAGTTCGTCTTCCATTGCTAATCTTCAGACAAACAGACCATCTGACGCAACAGGGGTGGAACAGGTATGCCAGCGACTCAGGGCTGTGCTCCGTTACTTCAATGAGCTCGGTTGAGTAGGCTGGTAAGGGGGGAATGCACAATACGCCCCTAGCTGAATGTCAGTGCAGGTCTCACCACCCCCACTTCAAATTAGAATTAGAGACACCAAAGTTTTATGACTAAGTTTGAAACGGAGATAGCTCAGTCGGGTTTGCGACCGCCTAAGGTCCCGAAGGTCGGGGCTTGATCCCCAATGAGCTAGAGCTTTAAGTATAGGTAACCTTTTTTTTAATTTGCAGCCTTCTTACAAGCCAGATATTCCAGACTAAACTTGTCCCATCTTAGGCCAGTATCAATAACTCTAACTCTAATAATCGTTGTATCAGAATTCCGTATTTATTTATTAAGGCATTCGTTAAAGGTTCTGGACGTGAGACGGCAGCACGTCCGACTGAGTTGTCATCGCTTCTGCCCGAAATTCGTTTTGCGGAAAGTTTTCTTAGTAGAAAACCTTTGTTTTTCTACTTTTGTTTCCTTCTAGCTGACTCGGCAAACGTTTTTTTACCTTAATGTTTCAAGAAAACCGACAGTCTTGTCATGACATGTCTGTCAGTTTCGTTAAATGCTGTACGGTTACATTATAAGCAACATTTAATATGATTTTCATTTATTGCATTGTTTTCATATATTTTGGATAAATCACACTACCTTAAATAATTATATAGACTGAGTGTATCATTATTTCATCAATATTGTTATTCTGATGTAGCTATATTATTGTAAACTTTCATTAAAATCTATTCGGTAGAATGAGAAACGGTGAAAGAGGAACAAGCATCATTACATCCAACATACACATACATTCGCGTTTATAATACCTAATGATAGGAAGTATTGCCTGTAGCTCGGCTAGCTGAGGTGATCTGACGCGATCATCGAAGCTACGCAACGGTCGATGCTGACAGTGTTTGGATGAGGGACCATGCACAACACTGTTGTTTTTCAACTGAAATGTTCATCTGGGCGCTACCGTGGGTCGGATGACATGTTAAAATGTAGGACCTGGCTGTTAGTGTTAGTACAAACAGTCATTAAGCCCAGTCAAAGACCCTCGGGTCGCTTGAAAACTCTTGACACCAGAGCCTGGCCACTGCGTCATACGAAGATGAAGTAGTACAAGGGTCCCGTCCTCTTTGAGTACGGATTCCTAAAATAATTTCTTTTAATATAATGACTAACTTTATTTTAGAGTAACTGAGTGCAGAAGAATCCGAATCAACATCGCCACCCATTTAATTTGAATGAGTGAAAAGTATCGATTTTTTTTATTTTTTTTTACACCTACCTCCGATATGTAGATATTTCGGAGCCTATTCTTATACTATTCAATCCTTTCATACCAGTTCTCGCATGTGCTACCTCTTGTACTTTCATTCTTCATTTCTTATCTTTGTTTTATCCGTCACCTTTCATATTTACTTTATCTATTCCTATGCTATCTATGGTTTTATTTATATCTAAAAACTTTTTTTTTTAAAGTATCGAATGGTTGAATCAAGTCAGAGAAACTTTCGACGCCATAGCTTTGCCGTTAAGCTCTTACGAAAAATAAGAATATGGGAAGTAGGATTGAAGAAGGTATCCCGGTAAATTCACCCTGCAACTTGTATTGCCGTAGCTCTCCGCTCGCATTCCATTGAGAACGAGAATAATCCCCATTATGATTGCTAGCTAAGCGAGCAACGCACCGTTTCAGAACAATGCACGCTTTAGTGCCCCACAAATGAAAGAGTAATTAACGCTAACCAGGCGGCCTATTTCAAAACCCTATGTTGAAAAACCGTAGAAGCAGTTCTAAAGTGGAACGTTGGTTTAATGAATTCAATGGAGTTTGTTTGTATGGTTTGTAAAGGCAGCTACATACGTTATAAAAACTCATTATGATTGGACGGAATAGTCCAAAGAGCTAAGAAGAAACTACGCTTGTCAAAACTAAATAAACTTTACACCTTGTTCGTATGTGGGAACTAAAAAAAAGTGAAGTTTGTCGTCGTATCGTTCGATTTTTCGTACCATTTGTAGCAGCCATTATAAAGACAATAGTTACTTTTCCACTAATTATTTTTAAACAGATAAACAAATGTATTCGTCGAAAATATAAAATTACAAGTCTGTAGTTATTAAAAGTCTTTAGAATTATATAAAATGTATAATTTTTGATTGTGTGAATGACGATATGACCAGGAAGGGTGTGAATACAGAGATGACGAATGACAAAGAGGTATGGAAGAAGCGTACATACTGTACCGACCCCACATGAAGTGGGATAAGGTAAAGAAGAAGAAGAAGTATAACAAAATTACATTAATGAAGGTAATAGAATTACAACTGTAATTATTGCTCTTGTATAAGGCTTTTAATTTGGTTAGTAAACAGTTCGTCAATAGAGTATAAGCTATTTTGAACGAGCCAGACTTTTTAATTTAGTTTTAAATATATTGTTTGGGATACTATTAATCTTTTTCGGCAAACTTTTACCACTTCGGCACTATCACAGTTCTTATTTACACTAGCATATAATGTGCAGCTTGAAAATAAACACGCTGACATTTTTTTAGGGTTTCGTACCTAACAGGTACAAACGGGACCCTATTACTACGACTCCGCTGTCTGTCTGTCTCCAGGCTATATCTCAGAAACCGTAATAGCTAGAAATCTGAAACTCTTGCAAGATATGTATTTCCCGTGCCGCTATAACAACAAGTACTAAAAATAAAAAAATAAAATATTAATGGGAGTCCCAATACAATAAACGTGCTTTTTCGCATTTTTTTGCTATTTATCATTAACGGTAGCTGCTAGACACCTTACATTTTCACGAAATGTACAAAATGCACATTACCTTCCAAATAAAATAATAAAATAAATATTTGAGGGGGGCTCCCATACAACAATGGTACGTAACCCTTGATCCGCGAGCCCAATTCCCAATTGTCCAATTTTTGTTTGGACTTGATTTTGACAGGCGTGTGACGTTGTCATGACATGGCTCGTTACAGATATCGACTGCGCTAGTCTAGCTTAGATATCATGCGCTGTACGCAAGGAAGCAGAAACGTTTTATATCGGATCACTGGTAAATAGCGCAAACTTTAAAGTGTGACTCTAGTACCTCTAGAAAAGCAACTTTTATTATTGAATTTGTATATATTTCTAGCTGACCCGGCAAACGTTGTTTCGCCTCACTTAAGAGTATGAAAAATATATAGAAGCCGATTCTCAGACCAACTGAATACGCATATAAAAATTGGCCAAACCATTTCCGAGGAGTACGGTAACTGACAATATTGTGACATGGATATTTTATTGTATGAGGTAAATTCGAAAAAAAGTATCAGATAGATAGGTACGAGTAGATTAGAGAATTATTTATTGGACACTATATTTCAAATAAGGATATAACAACACAATAAATTTAATGAGTTTTAACTAAAATTTGTGTGCCACAATTGCCGGCCTTATCGCTTAAAGCTACCTCTTGCAGGCTTCTACCAGCTGCTCCTTCCATACAAAAATGTCGCCGTTGCGCGGCAACTTGTATGGTAAATAGAAACCTTTCCGCGTTAATAATAAAATCGTTGCACAAAAGTGTTAAATTTCACCATTTATTAAGCCCCACGTCCAAACGTGCCCTTCAAACTTCTCATTAAGTCGCTTGTCTGAAGATAAGTTAAGAGTCTAAAAAAACATAGAGAGAAAGAATTTGTCAAAACAAGTTGACACAATAGCACCCGTGTCAAATAAGTTTCTTAAACGAAAAAAAAACGGGTCACGTGCACTGTAAACGAGTTCACATGGTGAAATAAATGGAAGCCATCAAAAAGGAAGTAAACCGAGTACTTCACATTTCTTTACTTCTACAATGGATTTTCGCAACGCCTCAGACATTTAATGGCAAAATGAAGAAAAAAATTAGGTCGAGGTTGAATGGTTAGGCGGTGACAACTCAGTTGGCTGTGCGGCGACCTTACGTTCTGTAGGTTATAGATTCGATGCCCACCAAATACCTCGAGCTTTAGACGAAAGAAAACATCATGAGAAATCCATAGCATGGTAGTAGAGTATTTCCTAATGCTCCCACTGTCATATTGAAAAAAATGTCGCCAAACTCTTAACTGTGTATTCCGACAGCATTCTAGAGAACATGTTATTCCAGACTAGGCATGCTCATCTTTAGGCCTATGTCGCCAAACAATGTTTTCGTGCCCTGTAGGTCAAATGCCTAGCTGTAATAAATAATAATTGGCCAAGTGTGAGTTGGGCTCACGAATGAAGGGTTTCGTACCATTGTTGTATTGCAGCCCCCACCTTAAATATTTATTTTTAGTCAATTTTATAAAATTTAATTTGATAGCTAACATACGTTTTTATGGTTTGTGAAAATTTGAAGTGTCTAGCAGCTACCGTTATTGATATGATATAGCAAAAAAAAAATACGAAAATAAACACGTTTATTGTATGGGGACCCTCATGAATATATATTTTATTATTTTTAGTATTTGTTGTTATAGAAAGAAAGAAAGAAAATAAATATAGTGGCACGGAAAACACATATCTTGTGAAAGTTTCAGCTTTCTAGCTATTACGGTTTCCAAGATACAGCCTGGAGACAGACAGAGAGACAGCGGAGTCTTAGTATAATAAGGTCCCGTTTTTACCTTTTAGGTACGGAACCCTAAAAAACAAAAAGGTAGCAAACTTTTGTTTCATTTAAGACAATGCTAAGCTAGACTTTTAAACGTTTCCTGTAAATATAGCCCATCTTCAAATCACGCCAAGTTCCCGGCCCTAAAGCTAAACATAGCTGAACCAATTCCTAAGTGGCGAAAGTAAACTAAACAGCAAGTAAGTAGATAATGTCAATATTCGCATGACACAGAGAGTTGGGAACGCGACACCTCCAGTAACTTTGTTGGGTGGAGAATCGATCGAGTTGCCACCCTCTGCCAACCACCACCGAGCACCAAGCTCCACTTCCGTACTAACTGCTAAACCATCTGTGGCAACAGCAATAGTAACTGCATCGTAATCTGTGATCTGTGAAGAAACTATGGCCTGTTCTGTGGCACGAGGAGAAATCCCGTTCGATCGCGCAGTCTTGGCAAACGAGCAAAATACATACTTGTTAAATTCTTCCACAGGCCGATAGGATTCTTTGAGGAAACTTGCAGGTTTTATAAAGGATTATACGGTGCTGATTAAAGGAAATGTTTCGTAGAGTTTTATAAGGTCAGAAGAACGATAGATAGATCAATTCTTTATTTTATTAAAGCAAATTAATAACATTAGATATAATAAAATAATAAATTTCCTCTATTGGCAAGTAGTAGTACTAAGGTCGCGTGGCGTGCCTTGGGAGAGGCCTATGTCCAGCAGTGGACGCAGACAGGCTGATGATGATGGACAAATAAGAAATACACTATTAAAATGAAACCATTGGTGTTGATTTAGTCATAGACTGTGTTTCAACACCAATGAATGAAAGATACATAAACTAGTGCCGAAAATAGTGGCATTATTGCTAACTAAAGCGATCTCTCTTCCAGGCATTCACGGGAAGGACAATGACTTTAAAAAACATCAGAGGGGTGTAAAACAAAGAATAATAAGTATATACGCCAAACCAACCTACCTCTAGTGCTCGTATTATTTAATTTTTGTCTATATATAGTCCAATAGTGGTGTACTTATACTAATTTTTAGCCTTAAGTTTATTTACAATAAAAATACATTTGAATTTGAATATACGAGTAAATATACTACATACTATAAAATACACAATATATGAGATAAATACTACATTATATACGAACCTACCAATATATTACTACATAAAAATAAATTAAACTAATATGGTATGAAAGATGATTAAATTACTTAAATAGCCATAAAATAGGCGTTGGTGATAAAATAGTAAAAATTTAGGGTTGTATGTATTTTTTAATGCCACATTATAAAAAAAATCATTCAAAAAATTAAAAATATATATTTAAGGGTGGACAACCCTTATCACTTTATTAGGAGTATGGAAAATATATGGTAGCCGATTCTCATACCTACTGAATACGCATATAAAATTTGGTAAAAATCAGTCAAAGCCGTTTCGGAGGAGTACGGTACCTAACATTGTGACATAGAAATTTTATATTTAAGAAAGAAGATAAGATTAAGTGACAACAACAAGTACCAGTTTTTCACCAGTAATAGATTTAAATATTTAAGAAAAGCTTTGAATTTGTGGAATCCAAAAAAATCTTTTTATATTTGTGGAAAACAACAGAATCTTATTCTTTTTCGTGTAAACTTAATGTCGAGAGTTTTCAAGTCGCCCGAAGGCCATGACTTAATAAATTCCAAATGAATAAATTCCTTCCAGATTTTCGCAAAGTCGGATTATTTTTAGGGTTCCGTACATAAAAGTTAAAAACAGGACCTTATTGCTATGTCTGTCTGTCTCCAGGCTGTATCTCAGAAACCATAATAGCTAGAAAACTGAAACTTTCACAAGATATGTATTTCTCGTGCCGTTATAACAACAAATACTAAAAATAAAAACTTTAACGAGGGTCCCATACTATAAATGTTTTTTTAGTATATTTTTTGCTATATATATCAATAACGATAGCTGATAGACACTTAAACTTAGTAGCCGATTCTCAGACCTACAGAATACGCATGTAAAATTTGGTAAAAATAGGTCAAGCCGTTTCGGACGAGTACGGTAACTAACATTGTGACATGGAAATTATATAATATAAGATAAGGTTATATTCTTAGATCTATCTTTTAGGCTATCAACTAGTAAAAATTCAAAATTTTGAAAAATATGGTTTCTTATACTCAAATTATAAAGTTTTGTTCTTGAATGTTGGAAACCTAGATCTTACAAAGTGCATTGTGACAGGGTTTCGTCGACCTATTTAATGTGGGCCACAGATACATCCACCACTCGCTTTGCCATGTGAATAGGGGTTAACTAGGGTGTCTAGAATGTATACGAACGTGTGACAAAAGAGAAAAATATCGTGTTTCTTTTGTCTTACTTCAGGTTATGATAAATTATATTATCTGGAGTGACTTAACTCTGCAAGATTTTCCAGTAGATTATAGTCACTGAAAGTGGAAAAAAATGATATGGCACGTAAGGAAAAAACGTCGTTAATGATTGTGCCAAATCAAACGTAAAAATATTTTTTTTTTGCGTATGAACTAAGTGGTCAAGCTCTGGTGTCGAGAATTTTCAAGTGGCCCCAAGGCCTCTGACTTGGCTTAACGATTGCTTGTACTAAGACTAACAGCCGAGACTTACAAATTAACGAGTCATACGACTAACGTCAGCGCCTAAATAAAAAATCGGCTATTAAAACAAATCTTGTGCAGGGTTACCCATCCAAAGACACCCCGTATCGACCGTTGCTTAGTGTTGGTGATTGCGTCAGATCACATTAGCTAGCCGAACCACAGGCGCTACAAATCAAACTAGACATTCTACAACCACCACACTGTGTCACGCCAATTAGGACTTTTATATCTCAGGAATAAAGTCCTTTTTAACGTGTATGTCTTCTCACACGACATCTAGTTGTAAAAATTGTAACAAACTCGTTAAATAAGAAAATGCGACGCTAATTTTAAATTAAACTTTTCGTTATTAATGAATTTTCCGAGTGCAAAACATCGATTGTAACTTTGACGTATCATTCTATTAAGATACATGGGCTTCTATGTGTTTTGTTTTCAGAAGGGGGTATACTCATTGTGTGTGTGTATTAGATATTTTCATACAATTTCTTGAATATGGGTATCAGATAAAAGAGCTTGAAAAGTAGAACACACACACTATAAAACATTTTGAATATAA
Organism: Mellilla xanthometata; assembly: GCA_035578125.1. NCBI lineage: Eukaryota > Metazoa > Arthropoda > Insecta > Lepidoptera > Geometridae > Mellilla > Mellilla xanthometata. The sequence goes on from JAPUBQ010000003.1 coordinate 3,240,609, forward strand.
AATGGCCGCCGCGAATATATGTTATGCTTCCTACATTTTTATTTGCCTTACTTTTCAGCTTGATAATGATAATTTATATTGTCATCAGTCAAATAAAATAATTAATTACAACGTAGACGTTATGTGCTGAAATTATATAACTTTTGTTATCTACTCGTATCGTTTTTCTGATAACGTCTTATCATTGTATTTAGGTGAAAAGTAGGTATACTAAATTCAGCACTATCTACGTCTCTTTGTTCCTGAAACGCTGTTATATTTTTACTGCTCCAAACGAGTTTTGTTTACCTTTCGTTGGACAATCTTCCACAACGTAGGGTCCTTACCACTAGATGGGCAACGCGATTGTGGCTCGGTGAGAAAATGTCTGTTTTTTAATCAGATGGCCCTTGGTTCGATCCTGACCCTACACAATGACTTTTTTCTCAAGTTATGAGTGGATTTCACTCGCTTTGCGGTGAAATAAAACAGCTTGAGGAAACCGGCATGTTTGAGGACCACAATCACCGAAGACGTGCGTCATCCGCTCACCCGCACTAGGCTAGCGTAGTAGATTATGGCATATCTCTTCTTCCCGTGAGAGAAAGCCCCGTATTTCGTAGTGAGAATAGAATTGAATAAATGTTTAAAGGTGCTCCCATACTACAAACGTAATTTTAAAGCAATTTTTTTACTCGATCTGTATATCGACATTTGGAGACCTACTAAATACTCACAGAATATTAGATAACGTATTAACCTTAAAAGTTAATTATAAGTTAAATATATCATTATTTAACAAAGTAAGAAGATAAAATAAAATGACTATTGTTTCCATTATAAATTACATTATTGTAATTTTTTTTTTAGATATTGGTACGAAACCCGCGCGCCCAAATCGTACTTGGCCATTTTTTTTCATAATTGTACGGAACCATTCATGCAAGAGCATTTGGGCAGTTTTTATGGATTAGGTTACGTACCTTATCCCAGCAACCTTTGTGACACTAGGTTGGTTACATTACGTCATAGTGGCCTTTTTAATCCGAAGTGTCACCGCCTGTTACCACATTTGAGCGTAAAATCTAGACTTTTCTAAGACTTAATGTTCCCGTTATAAAACTTGAATGAATGAATGAATGATTAATTTGTCTATAAAACTAGGTACATAGGTGGTATCATAAAATGTCATAAAAGTTAAAACTATTAACAACTAAAAGTCCGTAGGGCTTACAGACATGAGTTTAGTACTACAACTTTTTAAATAAAGGCCATTTTTAAACTAGAGATTGGTTTCAAAATAACGCTATTTCATATATCATCATAAATATGCTCTATTTGTCAACTGAGTAAATTGATGCGTGGATTTGAAAAAAAAAACAAGTCTCTCCGTCCAATATTGCCTGTTAAACAATTAATATAACAAATATGTATGTTAATTTATTACTCAAAAAATATAACGTGAAATTATTTAAAAAATAATACGATTGATTGAAAAAAAAGTAGGTAATACCAAAAGTAAAAAATAATGTTAGTATTAAAAATAAATATTTATATGTACATTTGTTACTTGAAAGTACTTTATTACTCGTACTAATTAATTGTACTGAAGTATTTTCAAGTATTTTGTTCAAAGAATTGAATGGCCCTTTCCAGAACCAAGCATGTTAGACTTCTATGAAGTTGACTAACTTCCTACTAAACTATAACTTCCTAACTATAACGAGATATCGGCATGCGTAATGCATTTAAGTTATCTGTTTAGTCACAAAAGTACTTACTATCTTTATGTATAAATACATTTACACAAGATTATGTTCACAAATAGAGCATATTCCATTCAACTTTTAATTTGATTAAATGAAGAAAACATTTGGAATTTGGCTTCTTTTTGCTCACACTAGTGTGGTGCAGTGAGAGACGAGCACTGCCAAATATTTCGTTTATTGATAAAAAAGATAGTGGAATACCTAAATAAGGTATTATGGCCTGTATTTTTTTTTTTTTTTTTTTTTTTACTCTGAATAGGTCAACGCTTGACCACAATTCACCTGATGGTAAGTGATATTGAGGTCTACGGTGGATCGCGCTTACCTAGAAGGAACCGGTTCACTCTCGCCTTGAAAATCGCTAGATTGTAGTCATTGGGGAACAGGGAATTCGGCAAGGAATTCCAAAGTTTGGCGGTTCGGACAACAAAGGTGGAGGCAAAACGTTTTGTGCGTGCCTTGGGCACCTCAACCGTAAACCGATGCCGCCTAGGCGTTTCCCTGCTCGTTCGATAGTGGAAGGGGGCGGGGGGAATCACGTCATGTAATTCAGTCGCACACTCGCCGAAATGCAACCGATAGAATACCGACAGACTGGCAACAATGCGGCGGTGCTCTAGGCTCTGCAACCTTGCTTTGCAAAGATTGTCATTGCCTATGAGTCTCTTTGCACGCCGCTCAATTGACTCCAACGCCTGAAGCTGGTACTTTGCCGATCCATCCCAAAGGTGCGAACAATACTCCATGCATGATCGAACTTGTGCTTGATATAATATAAGCAGCTGTTCCTGCGTGAAGTACTTTCGCACCTTCGAGAGGATACCCAGCTTTTTGGCTGCTACGTGAGCCATATTCTCGATGTAGGAGCCAAAATTCAGGGTTGAAGACAATGTTATGCCAAGAAGTTCAAGGCGGTCGGTAATCGGTACAGTTGCACCTCGGAAGGAAGGGGCCAGGTCAAAAGGCCTCTTCTTGGCGGTGAATAGACACGCTTGGGTTTTGGCGGCATTGAACTTGACTAGATTGGCATCGCCCCATTCGGAGACTGCCTGAAGAGCCAAGTTCAAGCGCTCAACCATAGCTTCTCTATGAGACCGGATTTCGGCCGCACTGGCTCGTGCAGTGGATATGTAGCTCTCTACAACAGTGCTGTCATCTGCATACCCAAAGGTACCGGGTCTTAGCAGATCGTTAATATGCAGCAAAAATAATGTCGCAGAGAGCACCGACCCTTGAGGGACACCGGCATTGATCGCCATTAGATCCGACGAGCAGCCATCGATGACCACTCGTATAGATCTGTCCCTCAAAAAGTCCGATATCCAATCACGAAATCCAGCGGGTAGGCCGTAAGAGGAAAGCTTGCTAATAAGGCCGTCATGCCAGACCCTGTCGAAGGCTTTGGAAATATCCAGAGAAACCGCAAGTGCTTCTCCGTACTTCTCAATAGCCTCACTCCAGATGTGTGTGGCATACGCTAGAAGATCCCCAGTAGACCGATTCCGGCGAAAGCCATATTGTCGGTCACTAAGGAGGTCATTCGCTTCTAGGTATGCCAGGAGCCTGCGGTTCAGGACACGTTCCATACTCTTGCAGAGTATGGACGTGACTGAAATGGGCCGGTAGTTAGCAGGGTCGGCGCGACTACCTTTTTTAGGCACGGGCTGCACATTAGCAAGTTTCCAAGAACTTGGCACTTTTCCAGTCTCAAGAGAAAGCCGAAAAAGACGTGTCAACACAGGAGCCAACTCAGGCGCACAGGTCCTCAGAACTATAGCTGGAATACCGTCGGGACCACTGGCTTTATTCACGTCGAGATTGCGTAGCGTTTTCCGCACCTCAGTCTGGTGTATCCTTATGTCAGATATCACTGACGCACAGACATGAGATGACGGAGGCGACGCGCCACCAGTATCAAGACGTGAATTTTCAGCAAATAGAGAAGCAAATAAGTTGGCTTTCTCTACTGCTGCGTGAGCCAGCGAACCGCCCGGCTTCAGCAGTGGAGGCAGTGAGGGGCGGCAGAAGTTCCCTTCGATCGATTTGGCCAGGGACCAAAATGCTTTACTACCCGCGGGGTAAGAAGCTAATTTGTTCCCTACACGGCTAATATGGTCGAAGCGAGCCTTCTGCAAAACCTTTTTGCAGGACTTGGCAGCCTTGTTAAATTCTTTCTTTTTCTGACTAATATTCCCAGCCTTGCGGTGTCGGGCATCGACCCAGGCAAGGTATGCTTCATGTTTCAATGCTTCAGCACGTCCACATTGAGGCCCAAACCAAGGGCGAGCCTTGTCGGACAGAGGTACATCCGAGTAAGGTATGAAATATTCCATACCCAGTCGCAGTACATCCGTCACGGCATCCGCGCTGACTGATGAATCACCAGAAGAGAAACAAACAGACTGCCAAGGGAAAGATGCAAAGAATGACCGCATCTCATCCCAATCTGCTGACCTGTATCGCCACATCCGACGACTGCCCTTAGGGCTCGGGTCGGATGGGGAATAAACGGATACAGATTTCACCAGACAATGATCGGAATTACCCAAGGGTGACGAAATCGCCACAGAGTACCGGTCTGGATCAGTTGTCAGCAGAAGGTCCAAGCAATAAGGTGTATGCGTCTCAACGTCAGGTACCCGAGTAGCACCTTGGACCAGCTGAGTGAGATCTAACGTCAAAGCAAGTTTTCTCGTCTCTCTCCCAGCATGGTCTGTGTCCCGGTGTGGGAATAGCCACTCCTGATGGTGCGCATTAAAATCCCCCAGTAACACTAATTGGGCTGTCGGGTACTTTTGTTGAGCCGTGTCCGCTGCCTCACTGAGATAGTCAGTGAGCCTGGTTGTCTCCTGGTCACCGCTGTGCGAACGATAGACACAGGCGTAGAGAATTTTCTCTATGCCTGTGTCTACAAGCGCCCACAGGACAGAGAAACTACGATTTTCAAGATTACGGAGACGCTGACAGCAAATGTTATCCCGGACGTACAGGCAAACCCCTGCCCGAGCCTTGAAATTATGCTCTAGGGTGTAACCGGGATATTGCAAGTACGCCGTATCAGATGGACATTTGATCTGCGTCTCCGTAAGGAACAAGAGAGCAGGTTTGTCGGTCTCAAGGTGGTGATGGACCGCAACGAGATTACAGTGCAAACCTCGTATGTTGGAGAGGTGCACTTTGAGCGAAAGGGAGTGCATCCGCTGTTGTACCCTGTTCTTTTTCCTTTTTGTTTTCATTTATGCGAAGAGTGAGTTCGGTGGGGAGATGGCAGTGGGACGAGGCTTCGCGATGCTTACCAAGACACATGAAACGTAAAAGACACCAGTGGGGAGCTAGTCCGGAGACTGCGGGGACGCCCGAGCCCCCCCAGGGATGTCCATCGGGCCCTTTCATCCGGTCGCTAACCGGCACGATGGCGCATCCCCGGGATTTTTCGCTAGTTGGCGGGACAGCCTTTCGTGAGTAGCTAGCTCACTACTTGGGTCCCCTACTACCTGCGGTCGGCCAGCGGAGAACCGTGCCTCGGATCCCGCTACCCTCCGTGACTAGATACCCAGTGTCCCCACGCTCATGTGTCTAAAACCGGCTCAATGCATCAACGAAGCAGCTATCCCGACCCAAATCCCCTAACGGCGTCACCAGACCAAACGCCGGAACACGGCAAGGCCGCTTGGCGGCGAGACTTAGTCCGGTGGGTGGTCACTAGCCCCGGCCGAAGCCTACCACCAGTGTGAGTGTCGCCTGATTTGCACCACCCAAGGACCACGTGTGGGGAATCGAATAAAGGGTATTTTCCCACGGACGGGGGCGACTCAGTCCTCACTATCTCTTTACTAGTGAGAAAAGGCCCCGAGACCCAGTAGTGGGAACTTATAGTGGGCTGCTTATACTGCTTATAAAGAGAAACTTCTATGCAGTTATTAGTTTGTCAGCGTAAATAAGTTAAAACCAGCTGACACGGAAAACTTTGTTTCGCCTACAACCTATGAATGCGCTTGTCTAGACGGCTAGATTGATATTTTGATTTATGTATGTTTATTTATTATCCTACTGTAGCGCCTGTAGCTCGGCTAACTAAGACGATCTGACGCGATCGAAGAGGTTAAGCAACGGTTGGTAGGTGACCTTGCTTGGTGTGACTGTCTTTTAAAAAATTGCATTTTCATCTGTTTGAGTCGAATGACATGTAAATGAAATATAGGTCCCGGCTGTAAGGATCATTACAAAAAGTAGTTAAGCCAAGACAGAGGCCTTTAGGCGGCTTAAAATCTTTGGACACCAGAGCTTGGCCACTTGACTAATACGGAGAAGAAGAAGATTATTTATCCTATTCCGGATGAAAATAGAACTAAGAAGTTCGTATTATGATTGCTAACACGACTGTTTTACTACATACATACATATTTTATATAGATACATATTTAGCACCCAGACCGACAGCCAACAAATTTAGTTCAGCACAAAGATATTGGCCGTGCCGGGAATCGAACCCGGAGCCTTCTGATTGGCAGTCCGGCATGGTAACCATTGCGCCAACGAGGTCGTCGTATCTAGCGGTCTACACCGCAGTGGTAACCCTTAAACCGCAAAATGCTAACAATGCGGCCAGACAACAATCTAAGAGTGAAAATATCAAATGTAATATACGCAAACTCACTTTGATCCCTTTTTAACTCGTAATCGCAATTAAAATTTTCTTGTCCAGTAATTCCATGAAAAGCTGCGGTGTGGCTTTGCATTTACGCGGCGGAATCAAAGGAAGTAAACCAATTTAAAGGGTGCCGTTACTCTAAAATTATGAAGTGGGTTTTCCACTGCAGTGAGAAAAAAGCTTGTTATTTCAATGGGTAAAGGTAACATCAAAAGTTCATATCGTATTAATTAACCCTATGTTCACGACTAGATGATTGTCACTGGCTGGTAGCAAGCATAATAACTTAATTCAGTAAGTAAAATAAAAATGTTTACTAACTACCTGTTCTTAAAAAAATACTTACTTAAATATAGTGTCACTTAAATTATGTTATTATTGATTGTTTTTAATGAAATAAAATAACTAATCTTAATATATATAAATCTCGTGTCACAATGTTTGTCCTCAATGGACTCCTAAACCACTTAACCGATTATAATAAAATTCGCACACCATGTGCAGTTCGATCCAACTTGAGAGATAGGATAGTTTAAATCTCAAATTATAGTCGCAATTTTAATTTGTTGCTAATTATTGTCTGTTATTATTTGACAGTCACAATTATCTGTTAACTCCAAATGATTCTATCAGATGTCGATACCTTTCGACTGGGTTGAGTAAGTAATCAATAGATGGCGCTGCTATGGTAAATCTACGAACGTGTCATATAAGCTACATTATCTATTTTTCATACCCCTAAGTGAGGCAAAACAACGTTTGCCGGGTCAGCTAGTAAATAACAATCATGTGAATTACTTAAATAAAAATAATAGTCAAATTAAAATGTCACAAACAAAAAGAAATGTCAGGACAGGCCGCCATCGACCGTACCCGGCGCAAAGGTGCCCAAAACGCTGGCCGTACATGATATGATTATGAGTATATCATGTCAATATTAGTACCTTCAAAATTTACTCTTAAATATGCAGCAGCAGTTACTCGTATCTCAAAATAATTTATTTCAAAATTAAGTTTTATAGGGTTACTGATGGGACCCTATCACTAAGACTAAAACTATAAAAATATGGCTCGGTAATTTTATGATACGGGTCCATTGGTTGGTCATTAACTTCGTGAACAACTTGCGTACCCTACGTGAACTGTCAAGGACTTTTACTTGTTTCGGATCTTGATATAATATATTACAATTGTAATATAGATTTGATTAACAATAATGTTTACTTATTGTGATAGTCATTAAAATACCTAAGCATACAACATTTATATTATTACATATTTCTATGCATTTTGTGTCGTTCTAAAGTAATTTATTAATGTATACGAGTAATACAGGTCTACAATGATTTTGGTGCCACTAAAAGTAAAACTGATTTCAAATACATTCAGTACCCTGATAAAAACGTGATACTTACTTTTTTAATGCTACGTATAATTTTCGAGATTTCATTTACTAAAAAATAAAAGAACATTTAATTCAAAACATATAAATGATTGTAATTATGTCTAATAGTATTTAATAATTATTCGAATATGTTATTATATGACGGGTAACTTATGTAATCAATAAATAACTTTGGCTATGACAATATTCCGTATTCAAAAAGTACTATCTCATGAACCGTGATAGCTAGGGAATATTTTTTTACAAATGGTATAACTCTATTCGAACCGATATAAAAACCAGATATAAGATTCCTCCTCCAGTAGTGGTAGTTAATTGAAACATCCACGGCTCATATTCAACTCAACAATCATTTATTGCTCTATTTTTGCAAACTATTACACTGTCTTACTTTAGCTTAATTATTACAATGTCATCCGCTCACTAGCGCAGTTGTCGATCGACTCCCCTTTCTTAGCATCCCCACTCTGATCTCTGTTCGGACAGTGGTGCCCGTCAACTATAAAAATATATCTCCTTTTTATGAGTGGTGTTACCAGTCCTTATTTGCCAAAATACTACTAACTCCAAATAGTAGAAAACACAGATCAGGGTGTGGATATCTTAGGATAACACATTGGTACCTTACACAATAATACACAACCTTTATTAGTAACAAGAAGCACATCATCTCAGCTAGTAGTACAGTGTAACGGTCACAGCGGGTAGTTGTAGAGCAACGCGGCCAGCGGCGGCGCGGCGGTGGCCAGAAGCGCGCGCGCTGACTCGGGCGGCGCCGGCGCGGCCGGTGGCGGGGCGCCGGCGCGGCCGGTGGCGAGGCGCCGGCCAGCACGGCGCGCCGCTCCGCCGCCGGAACCACGCCGACAGAGAAGCGGCGCCGCTACTTGAACGCGACGTCGCTGTGGCCGACCTCGCGGAAGCACAGCGACACGTCGCGCCCGCCGCCGGCGAGCAGCACCTCGTGCCCTAACCCTGGAACCGGGGTAGAAAGAATACGGTTCCGGTAGCCTCTGCCAGTCGTAGGAGCCGACAAAAAGGGGATTTGTGGACTCTTTATATAATAATAAGCCCAGGGCTGATGACAGCGCGACCTGACTCGTGTTGTTCGTCAAGGAAGGGAAAAGAGAGGCGAAAACATGAGTGCGGGGAGTTCTAGTGCATTCGATAAGACATCCTAGAGCCTCCCTCCACTGAACATGGGAGGGCCACCGGGGGGGATTTTTAGTGAGTAGGAATCTCATATACCCCGACTGCATGCCAAATGCAGTTGGGGATCTATGAAGATTTTACTCCTTCGTAAAAAAAAGCATCTCGTGCCCGCCCGGGTGCTCGTCCAGGAACGGCGTCACGTCGTTCACCACGTTGTCGATGATGATGAGGGTCTCGGCGCGCGAGTTGCGGCGCTCGATGGCGGCGCGCGATCTCGTGCTCGCCCGCCGCGGGCTCGATAATAAAAATATATATAATACTAGCTGACCCGGCAAACGTTGTTTTGCCTCACTTAGGGGTATGAAAAATAGTAGCTTATATGACACGTTCGTTCGATTTACCATAGCAGCGCCATCTATTGATTACTTACTCAACCCAGTCGAAAGGTATCGACATCTGTTAGAATCATTTGGAGTTAACAGATAATTGTGACTGTCAAATAATAACAGACAATAATTAGCAGTAAATTAAAATTACGACTATAATTTAAGATTTAAACTATCCTTTCTCTCAAGTTGGATCGAACTGCAGATGGTGTGCGAATTTTATTATAACCGGTTTACTGGTTTAGGAGTCCATTGAGGACAAACATTGTGACATGATATTTATATATATTAAGATATAATTGCATATAACAAAAGTAGCGTTTTGTCCATTTAGTACACATATTTTTTTTAGCATTTTTTTTACAACTATCGAAAATACATAGAATGTGACAAATTTTTAATCCAAAATGGACACTGCGAAAATGTTGGGTCGGAGGTTTTAAATTTTTTACTTCATACTTGTTTAGCCAGTATTGTGCCAGTCTTTTAATAAAATCCTTTTAGATTTAATATGATAACTGGCAAGCCCTTTTAAAAGCAATTATACTTTTACAAAATAGAATCAGATAAATCGTGGTTTTCTACTATTAATTGATGACAATACCGAGGAATTATCCTATCAACCGGACTCGGCGAGGCTTGCGGTAGCGTCTGATGTCCCGGCATACTGGAAGCCAATGTCCAATTTAATAATAGATAAGAACGTTTGATTTTGAGCTTTATCCCGTCTAGTTAAGAGCTAAAGGGCATGGCAAACGGATGCGAGTGACGGCTGATTCGCGACCGCCGCGCCGCTAATTTCCAACCCACGTTTAGTTCCGACCGGCTCAAAGCATAAAGGCACGAAAAATAACAATTTTAGTTCATTGAAATGATTGAAAATGTTTTACGTTTCTTAAAAGAGACAATTTTAACCTATTTACTCGGGCATTAATTTGCGGAAATCCATTGTAAATGGAAGAAATAATGAAATATTTAGTGTGTTTTATCACAGCGGAAGTACACAAAGTATTTTATTTTTTCTTCTAGAGTTAATTTCATTGTTTATAGGTGGTGATTACGAGGCTGGCGAGCCACAACATTGAACTTAAGCTTATGGTAGCCCGTACATTATAAAATAAAAAAAGACTCCTTTGAACTAAGAACACTCATGCCTAAAATTTTATCTTATATGAATATTTTATCCTCCTAGTTAATCTAACAGAAAAAAGAAATGATGGAAAAAAACATAAGTTGTTCAAAATAACATCTATAATCAAAACAAAAATGTTCCAAACATACATAATTATTTTTATGATTTGAAAAGTTGTTGGTCTGCGTTCAAATATATATGTGAATATCGATACGACAAACAGACATAGGCACGCAAAGAGATACGTTTAAAATATGTCTCCCTCCAATTGTGGCACACTTATTTGTAAGCTCTTCCTTTTTCTTTTTTGTATGTAAGAATTAATGTGTCCAATAAAGAATTTTCTATCTATCTATCTCCCTGTGATTTTTCGTACGGGGTCCATAAAGGTAGTAAGTTATATGTTATAAGGTTATTTTAAGTTTTGGGTTTGCCCAAACAAAATGTTTTTCTTTTTCTCTCTTTGTAAAATATGTTTTGAAATAACAAAGAACTAAGCTTTGAGTAGAATCTAGTGCCGCGTCGCTTTTTCAACCATCGTTAAAGTATTTTACGACGTTTTTTACGCCTCACTTTGACTCTTGAATGGCGGTGGTATTATTTTTAATACGCTCGCTACTAAAATCTATTTTGATTGTGCTTACGTTAGAAAGTCCACATTGTCTATTTTTTACAGATTTTAAAGAAGTGGAAGTTCAATCAATTCAGTCTTGATTTGTTGACTGGCGGTCTGGGTGTTAAATAAAGTATGCACGAGTATGTATGTATATTTAGTATATCAGATGAGTTAACAAACATGATACTAACAAACTGGAAATGGCTTAGTATGGAGCTAAGCAGCTGTGCGTGAAATGTGTAAAAAAAAAAACATAAAATAAATACAAGGATAATAGAAAAGACGTACCGTATCCTTTTTTTCGTTATCCAGGTACAACAAATATAAATGCTGTTTACATTGAATAACCACGTATAATAAACCACGGGGTACAAGCAGTCCTACTAATATTATAAATGCGAATGTTTGTGTGTGTATGTTTGTTACTTCTTCACGCTGAAAGGACTAAACCGATTTTGATGAAGGGTCTTACCTAACTCCATATTTGGTATGGAGTTAGGTAAGACCTGGTTGCTATTTTTAAACTAAAGTATTTTTCGCAATAACTGTTGAAAATTAAAAGTGTTTGTTGGACAATGTCTCCGACGTAAATGTGTTGGAGGAAAGTCTGGCGAACATACAAAATAAAATAAAAATATCGTGAATCGTTAGAGCTTACAATTTCAGTATTTTTTTTTTTCACTCCATATTTGGTATGGAGTTAGGTAAGATCCTGGGTTAACACTTTTTATCCTGGATTAACGCGAGTAACGCCGCGTGGAGCAGCCAGTAAGCTATGAGGTTTGAAAGAGCGCATGATTGCATGGACATGAGTCATAGGATGACACAAGCCGAGGCCCGCCAGGTGCTCGCATCGCAACCTCAATTGACCTTGTCGACTCACGCGCCAATTGACACGGATCAGCTGATTACAAGCCGCTTTAGATTTGGCCGCCCTACGTGAAGGGACGAAAAGAAATAGTTGACAAATAAATGATACCTTAAATACATTAGCAGCCCACTATACGTTCCCAATTATGGGACAATTTCAATTCATATAATATCAACAATGAACAATACTAAAATTTACAATATTTACTCTCTATGATATAAATGACTTTTAAAAAATTACAAAATAAGGATAATATTAGTACTCGTATGTAGACATTGTTTTATTTTTTTATTAATATATATGACATATCTAAACTATGAAATGTACACATGTATATTTATATATATTTTTTTGTTATAATGTTTTAAAATGACGTATGAATTGACCTGTAAAATATTGTTTTACCAATAAATATGATTATGATTTACAATAACCAGTTAGTCAAGCTTAACACCAGGCAAGCTGCGGTCAAAGCCTATTCATCAATAAAAGAAAAATACTGAAATTGTAAGCTCTAACGATTCACGATATTTTTATTTTATTTTGTATGTTCGTCAGGCTTTCCTTCGACACTTTTACGTCGGAGTCGAACAAACACTTTTAATTCACAACAGTTAGTGCGAAAAATACTTTAGTTAAAAAAAATATATGCTCACTATGTCAGGGATATTTGTGGTGTAAGTATAAGTCACAATAAAAAAAGTTCGTCTCGATAATATTACCTACAAAAAAAATGATTTGTTCTATTTTCTTTTATTCCTTTCAGAAACACAAAAATATAAAATAATGATATTATACATATTATCATATGTATTTCCAAAAATAAAGCTAGCAACCGAATTACTCTTGCTAATTACATTAACACTGAAGTAATCGTAGCCCTATCATTAACGCATTCTTTCATAGGTTTTTTAATAATTATATTGCTCCAATACTGCCTTAGGATTTAGCAGCATAAAAGCCTTTCGGATACCCGCGCCTTTTCACCAATTTACGCTCTATTTACCGTTAAAACCTTTTGGTTTCGCCCACCGACTTTCCAGTAATTTTATTTGAAGCTTTTCATAAATTCCCTCATTGATATGTTAAGGTTTCACATTCAGAGCCTCAGCTAAGTTGTTTTCAAACTTGAGTTGAGTTTGGTTTTTCTTTTCCATGGATTGTTACACTTTCATTAATGAAATACCTAAAAGTTTTTCTTCGTCAGGTTTCTTTTTATAATAACAAGGTGACAACTTATTTGAGGTTAACAGGTATTTTGGATCCCCTATTTTTCACAGTAACTGGTAAACAAAAAAATTATGTCACAAGTCACTGGTAGTTAGTTTCAATTTGCTTATTGATAACCTTTATAAGCATAGCATAAGCAGCCCACTATACATTCCTACTGCTGGAACTAGCGGCCTTCTCTCACGAAGAGAGAGATATAGGCCATAATCCACCACGCTGGCCAAGTGCGGGTTGGCGGATGACACACGTCTTCGGATATCGTGGTCCTTAAACATGTCGGTTTCCTCACGATGTTTTCCTTCACCGTTAAGCGAGTGCAAATCCACAACTTCAAAAACAAATCATTGGTTTAGGGCCGGAATCGAACCAAGGGCCGTCTGATTGAAAAGCAGACGTTATTACCACCGAGCCACGCTCGCTTTTTAGTATATGTTAAACCTTTATTATATGTGAAATTATTTAACCCATGGATTGTCCATTTTCAACCGTTAGTGGTAAATTTAAAAATATTATTTCGGACGCTTAGCGTTGTGACCAGAATCCATTATCGGTAATCTGACAATTACGTCAAAAATCAGTTTCTATTAGTTGAGTTTGTTAATTGATGAAGGTATTTTATATGAAATTATTTAACCCTTGTATTGTCCATATTGAACCATTAGCGGTAAATTAAAAAATATCATTTCGGACGCTGCGTTAGTGGTGTGAACAGAATCCATTATCGGTAATCTGACAATTATGTCAAAAATCAGTTTCTATTAGTTGTGTTTGTTTATTGATGAAGGTATTTTATGTGAAATTATTTAACCCTTGTAATGTCCATTTTGAACCATTAGTGGTAAATTTATAAATATCATTTCGGACGCTTCGTTAGCGGTGTAACCAGAATCCATTATCGGTAATCTGACAATTATGTCAAAAATCTGTTTCTATTAGTTGAGTTTGTTTATTGATGAAGATATTTTATATGAAATTATTTAACCCTTGTATTGTCCATTTTGAACCATTAGCGGTAAATTTAAAAATATTATTTCGGAGCCTCGTTAGCGGTGTGACCAGAATCCATTATCGGTAATCTGACAATTATGTCAAAAATCAGTTTCTATTAGTTGAGTTTGTTTAGTGACAAAGGCATTTTATGTGAAATTATTTACCCCTGGATAGTCCATTTTAGTGGTAATCGTGAGTAGCAAATTAAGGTAATCTAATTTAGGACGTTTCTGTAGCTAAGTAACCAGGATCCATTACCGGTAATCTGTTAATTATGTCACAAGTCAGTCTTTATTGGTTGAGTTTGTTTAGTGACAAAGGTATTTTATGTAAAATTATTTAACCCCTGGATTGCCCATTTTAGTGGTAATCGTTGGTAGCAAATGAAATCTAATTTCGGACGTTTCTGTAGCTAAGTAACCAGAATCCATTACCGGTAATCTAACAATTACGTAACAACTCAGTCTTTATTTGTTGAGTTTGTTTAGTGACAAAGGTATTTTATGTGAAATTATTTAACCCCTGGATAGTCAATTTTAGTTGTAATCATTGATAGCAAATTAAGGAAATCTAATTTCGGACGTTTCTATAGCTAAATAACCAGAATCCATTACCGGTAATCTGTTAATTATGTCACAAGTCAGTCTTTATTGGTTGAGTTTGTTTAGTGACAAAGGTATTTTATGTGAAATTATTTAAGCCCTGGATAGTCCATTTTAGTTGTAATCGTTGGTAGCAAATTAAGGAAATCTAATTTCGGACGTTTCTCTAGCTAAGTAATCAGAATCCATTACCGGTAATCTGTTAATTATGTCACAAGTCAGTCTTTATTGGTTGAGTTTGTTTAGTGACAAAGGTATTTTATGTGAAATTATTTAAGCCCTGGATAGTCCATTTTAGTGGTAATCGTGAGTAGCAAATTAAGGAAATCTAATTTCGGATATTTCGCTAGCTATGTAACCCAAATCCATTAACGGTAATCTAACAATTACGTTACAAGTCAATCTTTATTAGTTAAGTGAACTTATTATTGTGAATTTATATATCAAGTTGCAATTTTCAAACCCACACACCTTGAATTATTTCAACGCAGGGGTGCTAATAAAACGTTGACATTAACGTAGCAACGTGAAGAAGATGCAACTGAAAACGCCGGTACATAGACTTGTGAAACTGGAGAGATCCGTTTACGTGTTGGGGCCCGCGATCTACATCCGCGTACCCGCGACTGTTCGGTAGACATCTTCCACCGCCAGCTTTAAGACTAGACTCAAGGTTTGGCTATCAGATAAATCTTTATTATTCAGAATTTAAAATTACCATTTGAATCATATCATAATATTATTTTGTAATGGTATTATATTACTAAATATATTACTAAAACTGAAAATTGTCATTTGAATCAAATCCTTTACTATTGTAATGATATTATCTTATTTGACTTGTAACTTTGGTGTTATCAATAAATTTTTTACTTGTATTTATTGATGAAGGTATTTTATGTCTTCTTTTTAACCCTTGGATTGTCAATTTGAACCGTTAGTGGTAAATTAAAAAAATATAGTTTCAGTTGCTTCGTTAGCGGTGCGACCGGAATCAATTATCGGGAATCTGTCAGTTACGCCACAACCAGTCTTTACTAGTTTGAGTTTGTTATTGATAAAGGTATTTTATGTGTAATTATTTAACCCCTGGATTCTCTATTTTAGCGGGAGCCGTGGCAAATTAAGAAAATCTAATTTTGGACGTTTCGTCAAGTATGTAACCAGAATCTATTATCGGGAATCTAACAGATACGTCACAAGACAAACTTTATTATGCTTCGCGATAAGTTTGTTGATAAAGGTATAGATAGGATGATTGTACTCTTGGAATAATCAAACTTGTAAATAAATATTAGGACACATTCACACACGTCTGGTTAGCCCCATACTGAACCATTTCTAGCTCGTATTATGGTTGCTAACACAGCTGATATACTACATATACATACATACATATTATATATATATATATATATATATATATATAAATACATATTTAACACCCAGACCCACAGCCAACAAATTTAGTTAAGCATAAAGATGTTGGGCGGGCCGGGAATCAAACCCGGAACCTTCTGATTAGCAGTCCGGCATGGTGACCTTTACGCCAACGAGGTCGTCAACTGTTGCACAGTTGTCCAGAATAGAGGAAAGAAATAAATGGAGATGATAGTTATATATAAAAGAGTGTGGCTAAAAGCGAGTGTGGTTCGGTGGTCTGCTTTTCAATCTACCGGCCCCTGGTTCGATTCCGACCCTACACCAGACTTGTTTTTCAAATTATATGTAGATCTCTAAGGTGATGGAAAACATCGTTAGGAATGAGACGTTGAGGATCGCAATATCCGAATACATGTTTCAGCCGCTAACCCACAATTACCCAGCGCGATAAATGGTCCATATATATCTCCTAGTGAGAGAAGGTCCCGAGGCCCAACAGTGGCAACATATAGTGGGTTGCGTATGTTGCTTTGTACCATAAGTTACGCTTATGCTAAAGTAAACTGTTTTGACATTTAATACGCGCAGTATTCGAGTACTGTTGCATTCAAACGCTGTAAATGTCAAAGGAAATTTTGCTAGAAACATAGCACATGTTTGTAGTACAAAGTTCCTGTCCTTAGAGTATATGTCACTGATTTCCAGGAAGTAACGAGTACTCGTATGTTAGAGGAACTGTACACAATATATGATTTATTTCCGTACTCAAAAGAATAGCGTTTAAATGAAATCTCCCGTCCAAACTTGCCCATAAAGCTTGCTGCATTGTTTCTTTGGATTGCTAGGGAAATCTACTGAACTAAGTATTACTCGCTGGTCCTGCTTCGTATTACGCAGACACTGCCCTAGATCCACCACAATCCCCGTCGGCTTAATTCTGGCGCTGTTCTTCTCAGTAAAGCCTAATAGCTCAATTGTTTTTATACACAATTGTTTTACCACGAAGAATAAGAATTAAATTACATCATACAATACAATATTTATGCTAGGGAAGAGGAGCGTCGGTCGTCCAGCGGCAAGATGGGTCGACGACATAACAGCTGTCGCGGGTCCAACCTGGACTAGATTGGCACAGGACCGAGACAAATGGCATGACAGGAGAGAGGCCTATACCGAGCAGTGGGATAGAATCGGCTGTGTATGATGATGATGATGATACAATATTTTACTCAACTTCAAAATAACTTTGTACATCAAATACACATATTATTCAGGTTATACAAAATCAATACGTTAAAAAATTAAAAAGACCCATCCCTGCTCGCCCCTGCCGCAAGGGTGCCCATTGACGCGCTGCATTACCGCGCTGAATAGCGGAGTAAGACTCACCAGTGATGTCTTTAAGTCTAAGCTCTCGTCTGAGCTCGTTTCCCGAACAAAAATATTCGCCTCACTGCTCTCACTACTCGGAGTCTATTATAAAATATACTTATTTTGTATATTTTATTTTATTTTTAGGGTAAAACGGGAGCCTAATACTAAGCCCCCGCTGTATGTCTATCACCAGGTTACATATCATTTATCGTGATAGCTAGGAATCCAAAATTGGCACACACTTTGTATTTCTATTGCCGCGAAAACAACAAATAATACAAATATTTAATAAAGCTTTTAACACTTATAAAATGCACAGAATATTTAGTTTTACGAGTATATAACGTCCTTCCAAAAGTAATAATTAAAGAAAAACGAGTAATTATTTAAGATTGGCTCCCTTTACAAGAAACGTAATTTTTAAGTATTTATTGCTAGATCTTTATTCCGTTAACATAAAATCTCATATAAAATAAATATTAAAAAGGGGCTACCATCCCAATAAACGTGTTTTATTTGCATTTTTTTAAGATTGTTGTCTGGAACTTTTTAAACATAAAACGTTTCAGGTGTTTTATTACCACTGTGGTCAAGATCCATTACCGGTAATATGATAGGAGCGTCGAAGCCCAGTCTTGATTAATTTTCTTGCTATATTTGTTGATTGATACAGGTATTTGAGATTGAATTATCGTTCCCCAGCGAACTAAAATAAACGTAAGAGTAACTCCATACAATTTCCGCTTAGAATTTGAATCCATCTACGCACACAATTATACTGCTATTCCAATGAAACACACGCCACCGATACCAGCCGCGCGGGTAGCTGTTTTGCTCCGCTCACCGCGGTATTTTACGCGTGGAAGGTGGAACCATTTTATCGGCCAAGTTACTATTCTATTTTTTCTAGTTCGCTGTCGTACCTTCATAATCGTATAAGCTGGATTTTAGGTTACATTTTTAATCAGCAGTTGATGCGGACAGTCTTTATACGAGTGATAATGCACTAGACTATCGTCTAAAAAGTGGCATATTCATCTAGGCGCTAACATGGGTCGAATGACACGATAAATTGTAGATCGCGGCTTTTAGTCTTAGTAGTCATTTAACAGCTGTTAAACCAAGTCAGAGGCCTTCCGGTGGCTTGAAAATTATCGACACCAGAGCTTGGCCCCTTAGCTCATACGAAGAAGAAGTAGACTTACGTCATAAGAGTATCGCATGTACCAATTGACGACCTCGTTGGCGTAATGGTTGCCATGCCAGACTGCCAATCAGAAGGTTCTGGGTTCTATTCCCGGCACGGCCAACATCTTTGTAAATAAACTTGTTGGCTGTGGGTTTAGGTGTAAAATATGTATGTAATATCTATATAAAATATATATGTATGTATATGTAGTATATCAGTTGTGCTAGCTACCATAACACAAACTAGAAATGGTTCAGTATGGGGTTAACCAGCCGTATGTAGAATGTGTCCTAATATATATTTATTTTTCATGTTTCTAAGTACAGTTATTTCGGATGTACATTGTATATAAGTCAATCAGTTGTTGTACACCACAGCTATGTCTTCTTTTATGTATATTAAATTTGTCTACATATATATGTACGACATATACGTACGAGTATTATATGTTCGTTAAATTTGTCTACATATATATGTACGACATATACGTACGAGTATTATATGTTCGTATGGTATTTATAGATATGATATCAAAACACTGATTTTCCTGAAACATACTGGATGTTATTAAAACTATTGATACACAATAACGTTGTTATTGTAAATAGTAGTATTCTGGGGTTTACCTGTTAAACGTTTATTATATACCGTGTAAACTCTATATAACGACACTGAAGGGACTGTGCATTTTATGGCGTTATAGAAAATGGTCGTTAAATGGAAAGAATGTATCATTGTAAGGAAAACAAGCTTAACAAACTAAAGCCAATTGACTTTGACGCTCTAGAGAGTTTGTCTTTAAATCGAGTGACGTTACATGGAGTTAACACTATATATAATTCATAATTTTTTTCTTACCGTATACTAGTCGCTAAAGCCGAAATGGGCTAGGATGTAATTATGATATATGTATAACGTCTACTTGCCATGCCAAACTGCCAACCAGATCGTCCCGGGTTCGATACGCAGCCAACATCTTTGTGGTGAACTAAATTAATTAGCAGCTATATAAAGTATTTATGTATGTATATGTAATATAACAGTTAAGTTTATTAATTGATAAGAACAGAACACCTTTTTTAAATATATGTATGTACTGTATTACTGATTTCAGCGTAAAATGAATGGTAAAAAAGTTTACAAATGATATCGTCCCAATTAGTTCAATCGTTAGTTCGAAATGGAGTAACCAACATAATCTCCATATTATAATTTTGCCTTTATAATACCAGTAAGATAGAATAAATATACATAAATAATTAGCCATTATTCGAGTACGCGGTTCAAGAGCTCCGAACCAATATCAATACAAACGGGAAAAATATCTCGTGTATTGTGTGGGATTCGCCTTTTAATTTTATTATTTCTTTAGTATTTGTTGTTATAACGGCCACAGAAATACATTATCTGTAAAAAATTCGGTTCATGGGATAGACCGATAGATAGATAGATACTCTTTATTGCAACACAAAAGGAAATAAAAAACACTGAGAAAAATAAATAAAAAACTTATAAGTAGTGTTAAAAGTGGCGGCCTTATCACTGAAAGCGATCTCTTCCAGGCAACCAAAGCATGGGGAGGAAATTACAATAAATACGATGGTGTGTTCAACAAAGAGATTAAAGAACTAAAAATACCTACAAATAACCAATACATAATAAGACCTACATAAATACTTATACTTAGATACATAAAAGAATAATATTAACAATATACTATACATACAGTACGGGATACAGTTTCCTGACAGACGGACAGCGAAGACTTAGTACTAAGGGTGCCGTAGGTACCCTTTGGCAACGGAAACCTAAAAATAGTATCTAAACAAAAGGCCGGGACTAAAACTGCAGGCAATTTTAAGTGGTGCTACCGAACGTTCTCTTCGCTAGGTTGCCCCGAAATTGTCGGTTCTCGTGTCGTGTTTTTGTTCACTTCACACGAGCAGGTATTACGCTCCCGTAGCTTTCTCCCTTCAACCCGTGGCCGCAGAATACATCATATCTACTATGTAAAGCGTACTTGAACGCAGTACACTGGGTTCAGAATTTTGGCAATTCTGCTGCACACACGACTAAACTTAATTTAAAGAAGCCCCGTCTCTTTTCATCTTAGGTGGCCAGAAAGAGACGGCACGTTCTGCACCATAATCAAAACAACTAAAATCACGTAAAATGTAGAAAATATAGGCGACTTTAGAACGCGCTCACTTGTATCACCTCTAAAACTGCCTGCACAGTCTGTGGTTCTGAATGTTCCGTCTCCTTCTTGCCACCTAAGATGAAAAGAGACAGGGCTTCTTTAAATTTATTTAAGTCGTGTGTACGGCAGAATCGCCACCAATAATGATTATATCCCACTTATAGCTTCACCCCTTTTCCGAAACAAGTAAGTGTTTCATTACTAACTTTTATCGCGGTGTGTGCTTAGCACTTGTTTTATGTCTGAATAAATAAAAATCATCCACACTTGGCTAGCGTGGTGGATATATAGATAGCCCCGAGTTTCCATTAGTGGGAACGGGTATAGTGGGCTGCTTATGCAACGCGTTCGTTTCCCGGGTAACTGTGGGTCGATTTTAACTGAAATAAACTATTTGAGTTTATTTTCAGTAAGCAATTTGTTTTAAAAATATGTCTATAAAGTTATTTTAGTGTCGCATGTACGTATAACATTAAGTAGTATTATAGTTTTTAATGAATTGGATCTACAGCTAAGTTAGGCTTGTGATATAGGTACCTTGTGGTATATACCTATGCTTACCTTAAACGTTACTCTATGTTTTTTTTACAATTGATAGATTTGCGTTTGACAGCTTGACCAATGTTAAGCAGCACTTAGTACGTACTGGTCTCATATATTTTCCGATTAAAATCCAGATTGTTTAATCAATAAACTTTATCGATCTTACGTACTGCTGAGTATCTATACTGTGCATTTTCTACCTATATCTCTGCACCCTTATTTAGGTCAAGGCAATGGCCCCTCTTGTATTTTCTCCCCGCTATTTCGGGAAGTGGGGTTCGGGGCTCTGGACACGCTTTTACATTTCTTCTTTTTGATTGGGTTTGCATTTGACTGATTGATATTTAATGCGACGGAATTGTGAACTGATTGGGGATTGTGACGGATCGAATTGTGTAAAAAAAATTGTGTGATTTTTTTTTTGTTTACACTTTACGCGTCCTGCTGGTCTTATAAGAGTGTCGTTTGAGTGGAGCATGCCTAGTTTGGCAAAACTGGCTCTCAAAGAGGCCGCTAGAAAGCACTGTCAGGTGTTTGGTGACAGATTTTTCAATTAGAGGGAGGTTGCTATCTAGGCGAGCAATAGAAAACGTCTTACCGCCATTCAAAGATCATGGTTTTATGATCTTTTATAAGAGTTGAAATCTGAATTATCGTTATGAAGTAAATAAAACTTAACAAAGGGCCCGACGGATTGAGTACCTGTTTTAATTAGAATTCCGTATCTCAAAAGGTAAAAAAGAACCTTCATTTGAATACTAGTCAGAAAGACAAGACACAGTACATAATGAAATTATATTGACAAAACAAACTTAAAACATTTTTTACCTCTTCTCTCACACATCTTTATATTAAAGCCACATTGAATTGTTAACTGAAATTTACTACTGAAAACAATAACGATAGCAAATAATGTAAATTTTATTGCTTTGACATGGTTGCATACGATTAGGTTATCAAGAAAATACGGTCAGTGCGGAGTGGCAAGTTAGAAACCAAACATGTTATTTAATAATGTAGTTCTTTTGTGTAAGTTTCTATTTACCGGCGACGTAAAAACGATAGGGTGTTATAAGTTTGATATGTGTGTGTGTTAGTGTGTGTGTGGCATCGTAGCTCTCGAACGGATGAAACGTTTTAGACTTTTTATTTTGTTTAAAAGATGTGATAGGCGGGAATGTGTTCAGCTATGTTTGGTGTAAATTGGTCCAAAGTGGCCGCGGATAGCAATGTTTTCGCTTCAAGCTCAATGTTTATCAAATGAAAGGGCTTGCCGAGTATAATATCAAACACTATGATTTATTTCAAATATAGAATAACCGCCACACACATTGATGTTGGAGATTGTTCTATTTCTTTTATTTTATGTTTGTACCTTTGAGAAAATTGCTTACAAATCCTATTCAATTGATGTATTATAGTTTAAACTTTGTCTTTGCAGATGCAATATTTATTGTAAGCGAACATTTCATATGTGCATTGAATATTGGGATTATTTTCACGGAAGCTTTAAAATTTGGTGACAATATTTACAGAGACGATTTCCAAAAACTTTTCAAAACGGATATCGTTAAAAACAAAAATAATACATCATGGCTATCATACACAAACGCACTCGTCAGATTTTCCCAGAAAGCTTTCAAAAACATTCGCAGCAACATCAAACGAAATTATTATTTAAATGAAAATGTTAAACGACTTGTACAAGAGTTGTTTCGGGACGCGACCGAATACGAGTGCATATTTCAGAACGAAGTCAACAAATATATGGAAAATCATGTTTTTAACGCCACTAAAGAATACATAATCGGTTTGATGAAAATGACGAATTTACTTATAGAAAAAAGTGTCGCTCGCAACCTAGATCATTTGAAACAAATCGTTCCAACACAGTGGTTTAAAACCACGAAAGATAAGATACAAAGGCAAGAAGTTAAAGCAGCAACAGGCTTTGTGACAAGAAAAATGCGCGACATGGGTATTTGCGAAGAATTCACTTTCTACTCCGACTATTTAAAACTCTGGCTCGCTTATCTTCTGAATTTAAAACCTAAGCCGCTGAAAGAATTCTTTACAGACATCGCACAAGCAATAGACAGACACAAACACTTTGTTAAAACTAACTTGAACTTTAGAAAAACGATGACGGCTATTCTAAATTCGGGCGTATCAGCGCAGAGAGACTGCTTAGATTTTTTCCATGAGATTTTAAATAATTTAGAAGTTTTCAGTGTAATTCCACGTAACGCTAGAGAAATGGCAAGTTTACTGATGGAAATATTCCGGATAATCGATAGTAATTACCACTTGTCGAAAGAAAACAAAACAGAACTCGATAAAATTACAGAAAAAATGGGGAAAATTATGGAAGATAATTATATGAATGTGGCTGAAATTCTCGATACGGTTGTGGAAAATATTAATATAAACCACAAAATATGGCCGTTGTCTGTGCAATCTCAATTGAGCAGTTACTGGCACGAAATAATGCAGCAATAAATTATATATTTCACTGGTTTGAATGTTGATTACAGTAGTTAATACATATGTTCTTGATTTTTTTAACATTCCTGTCAAATTTAACCAGAAGGGCGTGTAAACACACGAGTTAGTGACACCTTGATGACTATGACTTACGTATCTTTAGTTTTTTTCCTAATACTAACCACATACTACTTTAGGAAAATAATCAGATACAATATTTTGCTAATGATGTATATTTATTAAGGTTACTTAATATTTACAAACACATTGCAAACTAGCAGTTATTCAGCCGCCAAACAGTCTGACTGGAGCTGCCTCTCCTTTTAATCACAGTCCATACCTGTAGTCCGGCTAAATAAGGTGATCTGACGCGATCATCGAGGTTAAGCAATCATCGACGCGGGCAGTCTTTGGATGGGTGACATAAGGATAGTTTAACATAAAGCGGCATTTTTGTCTGGGTTCTGCCTCGATTCGGATGCCATGTTAAATTGTAGTTCCCGTCTGTTAGTCTTAGTATAAGCAGTTGCTCAGCCAAGTCAGAGACCTTCGGGCGGCTTGAAAGCTCTGGACACAAGAGCTTGGCCACTTAGCTCATGCAAAGAAGAAGATCATTTTTAATCAGCTTAATTGGTGGAATAGAATGTTCATTTATTAATAAATATATTTTTACTTTTTCAGGTAATTCATTCGTTATGACAACAGGAACTGAGGCGTTGCGATTGTTACGCGACTGCAATTGGAAAAAGTTTGTATTCTATTAATGTTGCTTATCATTTCTTAGACCGTTTGGCTTTCATTTAAGTTTGAGTTTACTAAACAAAAAACCCTATGTATAGAAAATTATAGACAGATACTCTATAGAAGAAGATTATTATCTAATTCATTTTTAGCTGTCCGTGTAAAATGATAACTTTTGTTGTTTTTTCTAAATTTTCTGGTGTCTATGTTCAAGACCTGGCTGGTGTTTTTAAGACTCAAAATAATGATTACCCACAATATATCACACTATTGCATTTTTTAGGTAGACTATCCCACTGCCAACTAGTATATATGTATTAGATATGAAAGTGTGCGTATGTTTGTTACGTCTCTCGCTGAAACGGCTCAACAAATTTGGTTGCAATTTGGTATGGAGATAGCTTAGATCGTAAATATACTCATGTCTATAACTTGAAAGTAGGTGCAAATAATATAGTATAATTATTAAAATAGGTAACAATTTAAAATGGAATATTTCATATATAAGGAAAGAAAGAAAGAAAAGAAGCAAAATACAGTTATTGTGCACCCTTAAGATTAAATATATACAGTCATATTATTACAATAGATCAAAATATATATTTAATACTTTATACTCAAGTATGTATGTATGGTAAGGAAAGTTCTTTGTCCCAAAGAAAGCTGACTAGTAAAGAAATTTTCTAAAAGCTAAAGAGGTAAATCTCGTAACAAGCCAACGATATGATTATCAACCTCGGAGGGAAAGCCTTTGAGCCGCAGAGTATTAAATAAAATAACATCAAAAGGCTCTTTTATAATAAAAAACTGAAAGCAGTTTGCGAAGTTTCTGCCTCAAATACTTAATTACTTTTTTTTATTGAAGGGGCTTTCTGTTGTTTTGTTTTTACAGTTTTTTCACTATAAATCGTAAACGGCAAAAATAACGAAAAAATACTTTAAGGCCGTGTAAATAAAAAAAAAGCCTCATACTTATTTTGGTACCAAGCACCCCGGTAAGACATCGCCCTAAGAAGTCTGATAGAAGAAGTAAAAAATAAAAATATTGCTAATTTTGGGAATCATAGAAATCACAGAACTTTATTAATCTTATAACATTGCGTTTTATAGAGCACGTCAAATTACATAAATCATCAATAAATACTCAATTAGTTAACAACGTCCTGACAATATAGAAAAAAATAACAAGACAATATAACACATCATTTATGTCGCCTTATAAATAAATATTCTGAGATCCTAAATAATAAAAAGTAATAATACATTTTTTGACACATTTCACACACGACTGGTTAGTCCCGGACTCAACCATTTCTAGTTTTTATTATGGTTATTTTTTATTTATTTGAAATTTTGTCGCTGAGCGACCATTTGTACTATGGTTGCTAACACAACTGATATACTACGAGTACATAAACACTTTATATCGATACATATTGAACACATAATTATAATTTAATGTACATCATAATTAATTTATTACGTCTATGGTTAACTAATGCCTGTTTGCTTAGTTGTAATAAGCAAAATAATATGTTAATAAATTGTATAGTAAGAGGACTATATAAGAAAATCAATCCGTTTGTCCTCATTATACCTTCGAGTTAGCTTTACTAGGATTTCTCCGAATAGAAGTAATCGCGAACAAAATATCTTGGAACATTGTTAGAGTAATTACCGAAACTTCGTAACTTGATATCACAACAATTACTTAAGAAACTTATTTTCAAAAAGTATTTCAGATTAGTTTACATAATTAAATAATACAATTGATCTGCCAAATATTTACTCTTTTATTTATATGTATTTTAATTATTTATTATTAATTGTTATTTTTTGTGTTTATTTATCACAATAAATAATTTTCTTCTTAAATTCCTTTCTTTCAATCAATAATCGCCGGCGACTAAAAAGATCTTTTAAATACTCATATTAGTACCAACATATCATGTTTCGTCGAGATTATCCATAATAAGGTTTCTATGCCAACCAAAATACAATCAAATAAACATAGGTACGTAGACACCAAAACCTTGGCCTTGAATTTTACAGTTTTTTACCAATAAATCTTATAATATGGTAAAATAATATCAAAAAAATTCTTAAACGCCGTCTAAAGAACAACTTACAGACATTTTATACGACTACATATTTGTATTTTGGCATCAATTAGTTTTATCAATATGAAAGAAAATTCCTTAATAAATTTACTTTAAAAAAAATGCCACATTTATTTCTAATTTATAAGCCTGATAAGTACCAAAACAAGTGAACATTTTCTTAGAATTGTTCTTAAGGCGGTCTTTAATCATCTTATTCAATATTATTAGCCGTTTATGATTTATTTTACTCATGATATTGCATAGCAATAACATGAGTAATACAAAATAAGAGTAACATACTGCGCAGAAAAAGTTAGTGATGAATCACTTACTTGTTTCGTGAGAGGGGTATAACTAAGCGCTTCCAAGTAGGATACCTACTATGATTTGATTAGAACAATGTTGGCCAGAAATGCGTGATTATGTTGATCAAGCTGCATCTTGTTTGCTACAAAATTTCGCCTGCTCGGCTATTAGTGATGCTCCCACACGTTATCATTGTTGTTGTAGCAAACACGATGCCGCTTGATCAACATGATCACGAATTTCTGGCCATCATTGTTTGAATCAAATCATAGTAGGTATCCTACTTGATAGCGCTTAGTTATACTCCTCTCGCGAAACAAGTAAGTGATTCATCACTAACTTTTTCTGCGCAGTATGTTACTCTTATTTTGTGTTTAAATAAATAAAAATAACCCGTATAAAAGTTATTTTTGTTTAATAAATAAATAAATATTAGTTCACATTTTACTCACGAGTGGTTAGCCCCATACTGAACCATTTCTAGTTTGTGTTATGAAAAGTTCTGAACCACAGTCAAAACAACTAAAATCACGTCAAATATGGAATGTGCAGGCAGTTTTAGAGGTGATACAAGTGAGTGCGGTCTAAAGTCGCCTATATTTTCTACATTTGACGTGATTTTTGTTGTTTTGACTATGGTGCAGAACGTGCCGTCTCTTTCTGGCCACCTAACATGAAAAGAGACAGGGCATCTTTAAATTTAGTTTAGTCGTATGTGCCGCTGAATCGCCACCAATATTGCTTACATCGGCTATCAAGTGGGATATTATCATTGTTCCAATCACAATAGCTACGAAACGATCAACATTCCTGACTTCACCATCACCAATGGTATTGTATTTACATACGTGAGTGGACTTAAAACTCTTCAAACCATTGTAGGCCTTACTACCTATGGAATAAAATGCTTTTTTTATTGTTATAAAGAGTCTGGGACTCCTGTTTTGGATTCCGATGACGCAAAAGTGGTAACAAAACTTTGCGCGTAATTAATTACTCGTATATTCTGAAATTTAATACTTATCTTACGTATAATGAGCACTTACCTTAATAAATTAGTTGCTAATTTCTAATTTACTTTGTTTATGTTAAATAAACAAAGTAAATTAGAATATATAGAATATATTTGTATGGAATACAAGGTAAATCAACTAAAGCCGATTGATTCCGACGCTTTGTCGTTAAATCGAGTGACGTTACGTGGAGTTTATTTTGCTCCCATAGCGCCTTAACATAAAATAGTTCAGATTAGTCTTGTCAACGAGCAATTTGTTATTAGGAGTATTAAACCTGTAAATTAGGAACCGTAAGTAACATACTCGTATATTATTATCGTCCATTTTTTATCCTTTTTACTAGGCATTCGACCAGCAGAGCACATATCATGAGTTAACGACACTCTGGCCTAAGGTGGAGTATGCCTAGTCTAGAAGAACTGGCTTTTAAGAAAGCTGCCGGAACACACCGTTAGTTGCTTGGCGATCGATCTTTCACGATCGATTTCATGAAGGTGGTTGCTAGCCAGCCGAGCATTAAAAAAGTAACACCATGCAAATTATCTTTATCAAATAAATAAATATTAGGACACATTTCACACGTGGCTGGTTAGCCCCATACTGAACCATTTCTAGTTCGTATTATGGCTACTAGCACAACTGATATGCTTCATATATATACATACATATTTTATAAATATACATATTTAACACTCAGACCGACAGCCAACAAATTTAATTCAGCACAAAGATGTTGGCCGTGCCGAGAATCGAACCCGGAACCTTCTGATTGTCAGTCTGGCATAGTAACCATTACGCCAACAAGTTTGTCGTACAGCTGAGGTACAAAAATATTTCATAAGCTAAAGCAATATCAATGATAATATAACAACTACTTTATTATATTTAATGTTTACTCACTTATTTCTATCCAGTAATAGAGACGTATTTCTATTTGAGTGAAAAGAAGCCGCCGTTTCAATTGCAAAACATACAAGCGTTATTTCTCTATTTATAAATGTGGCCTTATTTTATGAATTGGCCTTTTAGTTGAAGATCCGCGCTCCGTACGACGCGGAGTGAAGCTGTGTCGGAGAAATGTGGGGAATTATTTTATCTAAAGCAGAGACATTTTTGCTATAAAAGTTATTTCTTTCAGTGTTTTGAAAACACTGTGATTCCTTTGGCTACGAGTATTGGATTCACCTTTTTTTTTACCTCAAATTTCTAATTCGAATATATTTTTATTGATCTAGTCTGTTTCTTGTCTTTTTATTGACTAGCTAGCCCGCAAACTCCGTTACGCCACAAAGTTGAAATTTTCCCTGAATTTTGATACAAACCTCACGGAGCCCGAGACCTTTCCAACGAATGAAAAACCGTGAAAATCGGTTCGTGCGTTCTGGAGTTATAGCGTCAGGAAGGAAAAACCGATTTATTTTTATATTGTAGATGAACTTAAGGCTAAATATTTACACCATTACTGGACTAAAGACAAAAATGATCTTAATGATCTTATAAAAGGGATAGATTGGTTTGTCGCTAGACCTCTCTCTGTCGCGAGATCCAAGGTCCCTTCTTTTATTAACACTAATTAAAGAAATACTTAAAGTTTACCGAAACTAAAAGATATAAACTGAAACTAAAAAGTATTGAGCAATGTTTTTACCATTTATGATTTATGTATATCAAAATACTGTAAATTTTATATTTTGCCCTAATCATTACCTTAATTGCTTCATTAATTGATCGACAATCTTTTAACAGACGTTTGTCCTAATTTAGAAGTTTATTACAAAAGTTGTTTGTTGTTTTCGGATCGGAATAAGTTAAATAAGCTAATATCCAGTAAAGAGACACTTGAAGGAGATAAAGTTTGTTGTTTTGCTTTGATTACCAGTAATTGGGAGGTTTTGTTAAGATAACAATAACATAAACCGCCCACTATACGTTCCCACTGCTGGAACGAGGTGCCTTCTCTCACAAGGAGAGAGATATAGACCGTAATCCATCACGCTAGCCAAGCGCAGGTTGACGGATAACACACCTTCGGATATGGTGGTTCTCAAACATGTAGGTTTCCTCATGATATTATCCTTCAGCGTAAAGCAAGTGCAAATCCACTCATAACTTGAAGAATAAGTCATTGATCGAACCAGAAGAGTTGGTGGTCTCATTGAAAAGCAGACGTTT
Organism: Mellilla xanthometata; assembly: GCA_035578125.1. Lineage (NCBI taxonomy): Eukaryota > Metazoa > Arthropoda > Insecta > Lepidoptera > Geometridae > Mellilla > Mellilla xanthometata. Next base: position 3,270,899 of record JAPUBQ010000003.1, read on the forward strand.
TCGCCCTGAACCTCACTCACTTTTTATTTTAAATTATTTATCAATTATCATTCTAACAAATTATCGATTTTTTAATTTTATTACCTGTTTTTTTTACGACAACAAACATAGCTTGGAACACATACTCCTGAAACACTTTATTTCATAAAAAAAAAAAAAATGTGTTCATCTGTTCGGGAGCTAGAATGCCACAGACACACACCACACACACACACACACACACACAAACACACACAAAGACACCTCTAACTTATAACATTCCAACGTTTTGCATCAGTGGTCAAAAAGAAAAAAAAACGATGCAATGCTACCTATTGATGTACCATCACTGTAACAAAACTAGACCCACCACTGAAAACTAAGTTAAAGCCAGACCAACAGTTTTGGAAATAAACGGGAACACTGGTTTCCGCAAACACACAAACATCCTCTCATCCCGAACGCATATACCGGTCTCAATACCGCCGCGGGTTGCGGGTCTTTTAGGGTTCCATACAGAGGTAGTTAGAGAGATTTTTTTTTATAAAGTTCTTCGATATTACTAAGCCTCCGCTGTCCTGTTTGTCACCAGTAAGCCGAGTGCAAGTTTTGTCGTATGCCTGACGCGCTCGACGAAAACCGCGTTCGCACATGATTTGTATGAAAAAAAATAAGGCGCCACCTAGCGGCGCGTTTTTGAAACTTTTTGCGCCGCTAGGTGGTGCCCTATTTTTTTCATACAAATCATGTGCGAACGCGGTTTTCGTCGAGCGCGTCAGGCATACGACAAAACTTGCACTCGGCTTACAGGTGGTTAAAAAAGGGAGTAATACTTTTTTTGGTGCTATATTAATAAGCGTCCGCTGTCTGTCTATCTATCACCAGGCTGTATCTCTTAAACCGTGATAGCTGAAAAGCTGAAATTTCTATAATTTAAATATCTTCCGTTGCCGCTATAACAGCAAATCTTCTTTGCCTTTATCTTTTCCTATTAGGTGAGCACAGCCTGTTTTTCGCTTCTACGCCACTCTATCAGCCGTCATCTCCACATTCACTCCCTTCTCAGTTGTATCCTCTTTCACACAATTTATCCACGCCTTTGTTCTTCAAACCGCTATTACAACAAATGCTAAAAATTAAAAAATTAAGGAAATTCAAACAACAAAAGTTTTTTTAATGACAGTTAGTAGACGCTTGAAGAATTCACAGAATGTTAAGTCATATAAACCATTAGAAATAAATGATAAAATTTAAATATAAATTCGTTTAATATAAAACATCTATTACTAAATCTAGAGCGTAAATAATAACAAAGCCTTATTTTTTTATAATATATTAATTTAAATTTTAACGGGGCTCCCATAAACCAAACTAAATTTCTTGCAATTGTTTTATAGATAACGGTACAGAACCCTTTACGCGAATCCGACCCCTACTTGGTCCTTTTATTACGTTTCAAGCGCCCGTTCCGACCTCTTATTCAAAACAAACTTTTGCAACAAAAAAAAAATACTGCAAACTGACATATTTCGATGGAAAAATTCGTGGAAACCCTTGTGAAGCCGATTGTTTGGTAATTGCAGCAGAGATCGACTGCGTTTGTAACAATGAATTCGGACAATTCGCTTTGACTCGTCAGATGTAACGTGCCTATCTGTAAATGAATTGTGAAGTGGTCGTACGTTACACGTTTGTTTACGAATTCATAGTACAAAGGGATCGATAACTGACATGTTAGCTTAGTTTACTTTTAACTGGCCCTTTGTTTACCTATGCCCTATGGTACTAACCATAGGGCATAGGTAAACAAAGGGCCATTACTATTCTTTAATTGTTTTTATGCAAATGAAACTTAGATACTAGGATATTAAGGTATAATGTTAAATATACACTGAGGATTGTTCTTGAACACATCTATTGGATGTACGTGTCAGGAGATCAAAAAAAACCTCATCATTAGAGAACTCTGATTCCTGTCATCAACAAAACATTTTACAACATTAAACCCCCAGTATTCATTTTCTAATTTCATTTCGCGAGAAGGCGTATAACGATAATATTAAACCTAAGAATAAATTAAAGCTAAATTAATTGGATGGGTGATCATGCAGGCTGTCGTTTTTATAGTGTCATTTTCATCTGGGCGCTAGCGTGGCTCGGATGACACGTAAACTGTAGGTCCCGGCTGTTCGTCTTAGTACAAGCAGTCGTTATGCCAAGTCAGATGCCTTCGGGCGGCTCGAAAACTCTCGACACCCGAGCTTGACCACTTAGCTCATACGATGATGAAAAAGGGCCACCTGAAAGTGGCACTCTTATTCAATACGTTGTAGACAATGCTGATATTAATGTAAATACGCTAGACGACAATAACGCGGTCCACGTAATGCGTGTTATTCAAATAGTTACTCCAAAATATTCTGTTTTATTACAAGAACCTATGCTACGAATAAAAGAAACTCTTTCAGCAAACGATTTCAAAGACAAAGCTCATGTGCCGATATAGATTTATAAAAATGTCAATGTAGTACGCTATAGTATTATTACTATGGTAAAATAAATATGACAGATTTCATTTATGGTACTGAAACAGTGTCTTTTTTCAAAAAGGCTAACGTAGTATGGTTTTAAGGAAAATGGATAAATGCGTCATTACCCGGTTGGAATGGCTTTATTGAGCGTTTCATTTTACGAAAAAACAGTTTTACCAACCCGTGGTACAACCAGTTGGAAAAGCCGTTTCAGTTGGACCATCGCCACTCAGTTGTACCACGGTTGTATTACAATTTATTGTTGAAAAATAAAGATTTTTATCGCTAGTAAACAAATAATTTGACTTACCCGTGACACAACTAATTGGACGTAGCTGTTCCACTTGAACCGTCGCGTCGCCTCTCAATTACCACGGGTCTTAACAAATAAATTGCAGCAAAACATTTTTTTATGGTTGTATCACAGGACATTTTACTTGTAGAACAACTTGTTGGACAAAGCTGTTGGGCCAAGGGTCGGTAGTGGATTGTTCATTCGATGAAGTATGCAAATCTAATATTAAAGTATCTTTACCTATTTCCGTCGGGTTATGACAATGCTGGTTTAAATTATTCATTACAAAAAAAAATATCACTCTTCAACGACGTAATGCAGCTAGCGTTTTTGTCTAGCTGCACAAGTGCCTCGGTGAGTGTGCGCAGGAGTTGCATGATCTCATCCCTCCTTCACCATTCCACTACAGGACCAGTAGGAGGTCAGCTTTATATCATCCTTTCCTTGTGGAGATTCCAAAAACCCGTACGCAACGATTTGGCTCCACATTCATCATGCGTACTGCTAAGGAATGGAATGGATTGCCTCCTACTGTGTTTCCTAATACATATAACTTGGATTTTTTCAAAGCGAGAGTGAACAGATTTCTTCTAGATCAACGTGGTTCATCTTCGGCCAGTTCAGTTGGTGGCCAAGCGTAGATTTTTTTTTATTATTCTTAAATTGTAAAGGAGTTTTGTCGGTAACCGACTATGCCACTCCTATGAGACTTACATCAGAGTAAATAAAAATCAAAAAATCAGCTTAATACATCTCGATAAATATCTGTTAGTATCCTGGCTTCAGCGAAGATCTATTTAAATAAAAAAAATAAAGTTTTTTTTTAAACTTTCTGAATTTAGGTTTAGTGTTTGTCCTTAGGTATAGTAGTTAGTTTTAAATATGTTATCTAGTAGTAATCGCATATAATCTTGTGTTTCTAGAAAATTGGCAAATAAAAGTAATAAAGTTCGATATTGCTATAACATTTAATTAACCGTTTTTCGCGAAGCTCTGCTTCAAAGCGCTAAGCTTATTACTCTACTTATCGATTAAGAATTTATTTCTTAAGGTTCTTAGTATTGGAGAGATTGAAGATTAATGACCTGATCTTTATATTCCAATTATATATATACAAGAATTGCTCATTTAAATATATAAGAAAAGATATATAATTAATGTAGTAGTAAGTAGTTTAATCCTTTTATTGGCAGTTTTAGAGCCAGTTATTCCAGACTAGGCATGCTACACCCGAGTCGCGAGTGTTGGACTCGTGTGGTTACACGCACTGTTGGTTATATACCTGGCTTTACCGGGTAAATAAAAATGTGTATACTCGTATATACATCACATATTTCCTGATATACGAGTATTGTTACTTAGTTTGGGTTTGATAGAGGTTAAAAATAATTTGCCAAGTGCGAGTTGGGTTCGCGCATGAAGGGTTCCGTACCATTGTTGTATGGGAGCCCCCCTTAAATATTAATTTTATAATTTAATTTCATAGTTTTATGTATTTTGTGAAAACTTTACGAGTAAGTGTCTAGCACATACCGATGTTGATTTATAGCAAAAAATACGAAAAAAAAAAAACGTTTATCGTATGGGGACCCCCCTTATTTTTTATTTTTAGTATTTGTTGTTATAACGGCGCGATACGATACGATACATACATACGAGTATGTATCTTTTGAAAGTTTCAGCTTTCTAGCTAATACGGTTTCTGAGATACAGTCTGGAGACAGACAGACAGCGGAGGCTTAGTAATAGGGTCTCGCTTCCACCTTTTAGGTACGGTACCCCAAAAACATATAATCACAGGTGGCCAAAATGTTTCTTCCACTTTTTTCAAGACCGAATCATCCTTTTTGCCGGGCGATAATCGCTCTTAATAGAATGGCGGTTAGTATGACGTAATCTGACACTTTGGAATGTGGCGCTGCGAGTTTGCATGCAAAACGACCGCGGCGGGTCGGAGCGGTGAAGCCTCAATGATACAAACAACGTAATGACAATAACTAATATAGCCCAAGAGCCCATACGTTTCTGACCTTCGTCATTTTATAAAAGCTGAAAATTGTTCTATGTGTGTCCCTAGTAGAGGTAAGAATAATCCCCAAACATGAAGCTGAGGCAGCAGTGGCTTTGGCAGATAACTGGTAACAAAGGTGTATAAAATTCCATCTCAAATTCGTTATAGTATAAAACCTGATTTTTTCACATTTGATTCATTATAATATCAAAAATCGCGTTGCTCATTGCCAGACGGTTATTATGGTGGCAACCCTCTGCCAGACACCCTTAAACTATTATAATTTATGAGTATACTTACGCTATATTATAAAACCTAAATTTTATATATAATCTTTTGGGGGCCTATTAATCTATGTTTACATAAAAGCCGGACAGTTTCGATAGTTCTATCATGTTGCCAGACGCCTTCAAAGTGAGCAGTTGTTCGGGGAGCAAGGAGCGTATACAGTAACTAGTGCGAGTTAGACAGAGCGCTTGGTCTAATGCAGCCCTTCACTGTGCATCCACTGTAATCAAGTTTTTTTTATTATTAATTTCTTAATCAAAAAATTTCATTTTTTTTTTACAGTTTGTGTCTGGCAGAGGGTTGCCACCATAATAACCGTCTGGCAATGAGCAACGCGACTTTTGATATTATAATGAATCAAATGTGAAAAAATCAGGTTTTATACTATAACGAATTTGAGATGGAATTTTATACACCTTTGTTACCAGTTATCTGCCAAAGCCACTGCTGCCTCAGCTTCATGTTTGGGGATTATTCTTACCTCTACTAGGGACACACATAGAACAATTTTCAGCTTTTATAAAATGACGAAGGTCAGAAACGTATGGGCTCTCGCATAGAATAGAAATGATGAAGATGACACTTCGTATTTTAAACGCTGAAAAATAGCGAGCAAAATAGCTCAATTAAAAGATCAATACAAAATACAATCCTAATAATAATAACACTAGTTTACAGAGGTTTTGTTGCCTTAGATATGATAATAATTTAGGTTCTATTTATGCACATTACTTTTGAAATTATCAATGTTTTAGTAAGATGCTCACATTTTTTTGTCAAAAATGGATGCAAAGATTAATTTTACTTTTAACAAGGCTATAATTGTTAAAGTATAAGAATTGCAAAAATCATGAAAATATGAGCACTTTGAGAACTTTCATGAGTATATTCGAAATCCTAGCACCTGAGATCGTAAAAAAATACGACGATATCCAGGGCAACAAGAAAAAGTGTTTTTTTTTTGTAGAGCAGTGTAATAAAGCATTTATTTGACCAGTAAACACATACAATGTTATAACAATAATAATACAACCTTATATAATATTTACAATTGTACGTTCCCATTTAAATTTGATCCCTATGTCCCACACTAGAGAAAACCCTGTGTTATGGGACATAGTTCCTTCACCGCCAAATAATAGGTACAAGTTGAGACAAAGAAAGATGATGATGATCATAGTTTTATCATTTTGGTACCATAGAACCAAAGTAATAAAATTATGACAAATTTTATAGTAAGCAAGTTTGGGTAAAAGAAGTTAATCCAAGTTTTGTAAAATCTAAGCTACTCGTATATCATCTATCCTGTGTTAATGATAAGGCTGCGGTTCTTTCAGTGTAAGGAGTCGCTAAAGATCCAAAATACAGTTACGTTAAATTCGCTCGAAAGATTTAGTTTACAAAAATAATTAAAATTAATATAAAATTTAAAAATGTTGTGCTTCTGAAAGTTGTTAATGAATAAGAACAAAACTTACTTTTTTCCAAGGTTGGTATTATCTACAATAGTTTGATCTAATAATTTCAATATTCTAAATTGTGATTTTTCTATGAATTTATTTTGTAAAATACCTACTACCGCAGTTCAGACGCTTTGCTCAAATATATATGAACTTGGTACGACATCGCCTTAATTAGTTTTAAATAATCATTCCGTGCATTTTGAATGGGATTTTTGTTCCTCTGTTTTCTGAGAATTATTAGCCTAAAGTCTTCAAATCAAGTGCGAAACGGTTCCATCTAGCAAAACGTGCTACAACAGCGTTGCTTAACATCAGTCAAAGTGTAGTTAAACATTAACCTAAAAAACTCACTTGACTCCACTTTTCATTTCTTTGATGCCTGAAGCTATTGCAGAGATATTAGTCTAGAAAGATAACTTTTTAATAACAGTTTGTTCGATATAATATACATAAAATGTACAAATAATATAATAGAAAGAAATCTAAAAAAAAATAGCGCTCAGAATTCTGGAGCATATTGTACTTTGGTTTTAAAAAAGTATAATTGAATTTTCAGAAATTGGATCAGAGCCATTTTCAAGAATGGCTTGGATACCTATGTAGTGACTTACCTGGGTCTCATTGTTTTCCACGAAGATTGCTCATTGCTTAGTCTCTCATGGCAGTACTTATACAGAGTTCAGCCGTGTCATACATATTTGACCGAAGCGTCTGAAGCGTAGCAGTAGATATTTTACGAAATTAATTAAACGAAAATTATTGAAATTATAAGCTCCAATGATACTACGAGTAGATAACCATTGCCTACAAAAAAGTAAGATTTGATATTGGTGGCGATTCAGCGGCACACACGACTAAACTAAATTTAAAGAATCCCCGTCTCTTTTCATCTTAGGTGGCCAGAAAGAGACGGTACGTTCTGAACCACACACAAAAAAACTAAAATCACGTCAAATATGAAAAATGTAAGCGATTTTAGAGCGCACCCAATTGTATCAGCTCTAAATCTGACGTGTTTGACGTGAATTTAGATGCTTTATCTATGGTTTACATCGTACCTTCTCTTTTTGGTCATTTATGACGAAAAGAGACAGAGCTATTAAATTTAGTTTAGTCGTGTGTGCCGCTGAATCGCCACCAATATCTATGTTATAATCTATCTTCTAATATACACAATTTCTATGTCACTATGTAGTTACCGTACTCCTCCGAAACGGCTTGACTGATTTTTACCAAATTTTATATGCATATTCAGTAGGTCTAAGTATCGGCTACTATCTATTTTTAAGGCAAAACAACGTTTGTCGGGTCAGCTAGTTTCTTTATAACTTTTAAGACTGTTTCTCAAAAAATATAATAAGTAACGATCAAATTTTACTTTGATGCAAAACACATCGAAGAACTCTAACGATTCTTAAAGTTACTAAAACTGAAAAAACTTTGTTAAGCACGATTTATTGGAGTTTTCTCTGAACAATTCTGTTTCCATACCATCTTAACAATAGAAAGTAAGCGAAGCGCAAGTTTCTTTTTTTGCATTTCTATTAATATGTTTATTGCTGTATAAGAATACCTCTGCCGAATATTATCTAAATTAGCTAGTTAATGGTGGTTTGTGTGGGAACTAAAACTCTAATAAAAATACGCCAAGGTCGGCGATAAATACTTAGTTATATTAGTTCACGTGTATCAAGTTTCTTCAGGATTACTTATAAAAAAAAAACGGCCTCTACACAACGGTAAAATATAATATTGATACGCAATGACAGTCGTTTTACTGGTATGTAATTTAATTCATATAATTTTCAGATTCCAGATTAATTAATTAAAATCTGGCAACGTGAAATCGAAATGGATTTCACACACAGTGTTTAAATTCATCAATTGTATTCGATTTATCATCAAATTAATCCTTTAATGGTATTTGTGGCATTGTGCTTTCGAGAAGCGTTTATGGTATTATGTTAAAGTGAAATTAACTAGCATACTTTGGCTTCTCTTTGTCCATAAAATGTGTATCGCTACGCATATTAATTGTATTACTTTCAGAAGCTCAACATTATTAAATTTTAAAAGGACTACACTATTTCAAAAAATAAAACTATCTAGCAAATATATTATGTAATTGTGATAAGCAATTCTAACCATGCTTAACTCTGAATTTAAGATAATGAAATAAAAATGAAAAAAAAAAAACGTAGTCCCTCCATTACGTCCCTGATATGGGCAAAATCATGAATTTGAATATTTCTTGTTATTTATTTAAAGACTAAAAATATAGCTTAAAGGCCGTCTAAAGAACCACCCTAAGAACAATCAGACTAATGAATTAGAAATAAAACTAGTTAAAACAATTATCATATTTTTTTTCTTATACATAGATAGAGCTAGATATAATTATTTTATCAAATTGATAAATCTGATTGGTACCAAATTAAGTATGTATTAATATTGTTAGGGTGGTTATTTAGCCGGTCTTTAAGCTATTTTTTAGTCTTTAAATAACAAGAAATCTGCAAATTCATGATTTTGCCCATATCAGGGATATTTTTCAATTTTATTTAATTATCTTTAAATATATTTTTTAAAATATTTTACCCTTTACAACTTAAAACGAAAAAACTCCAAATTCAATAATTTTATCCTTATCAACGCCTTAACGCAATATTTTATATAATTTTACAAAATATTTTTTTTAACCTCCCATCCTTAAAAGCGAAAATTTACAAACAGATAAAGCAAATAAATAATTATACTAATGATAATGATAAAAATGTATTATAGAACATAATGGCACGGATAAAATACACTTCACAGTGCTAGCCTGTGTTTTTGTTTACTAAATTTTCGACTTTTCTATGCTTTGTAAATATCCTTAAGTCCTCTCTTCCTGAGTCTCTTTTTCCCGAGAAGTACAATTTGGGGGTCTTCAAATCTACAGTAAATAGGTTCCTTCTAGGCAAGCGTGTTACATCTTAGACCACAGTCAAGCTTAACATCAGGCTAGCTGCGGTCAAACGTAAGCCCATTCATCAATAAAAAAAAATACATTACTACATAAGTCAATGCAATAAACAAATATTTTTATTTTACAAATAATTGAATCTTCCGTAGTAAAGTTGTAAAACCGCGGCAAGTCGAGTAATAACAACCGAAGTTACCAGAGAGCGGCTTCGGTCGGCTATTTTTAGAGCATGATTCATAGAAGCTACCACCATCAATGGCATTCCACTGCACTGAATGATAGTACGACTACAACTCGACTCAAATGCCACCGCGACATCGCTTGTCGCGTTGGGTACAGTTTGCAAAAACATAACCTGATATACGAGTATAAATGTTGTTTTTTTTTTTTCTGGTAATTCAACTAATATAATAAATGCGGAAGTTTCTGTGTGAGTGTGAACATGATTGTTACTTCTTCGCGTTTAAACGGCTGAATCGATTTTGATGAAATTTGGTGTGATAAGTTAGGTTAGACCTTGGATTAACTTTTCGACTACTTTTTATCCCGAAAACAATTGTAGTTCCCATGGGATACGCAAATAACTTCACCATGTATGTTACTATTTTACGCTCAAAGGCTTTCTTTGGAATGAACACATAGGTTATTTATAAATTATTGATTTATATTTGAATTTTTATTGGCATTTATATTGATTATATTATATTTATTATATACTAGCTGACCCGGCAAACGTTGTTTTGCCTTAAAAATATATAGTAGAAGATTCTCAGACCTACTGAATACGCATATGAAATTTGGTAAAAATCGGTCAAGCCGTTTTGGAGGAGTACGGTAACTAACATTGTGTCATGGAAATTTTATAATTCTTTATTGGACACATAAATAAAAAAGGCACAGTAAAAGACAATTAACTTAAAATTAGTGTACGACAATTGGCGGCCTTATCGCTTAAAGCGATCTCTTCCAGGCAACCTTTGGATGGAAAGGAATTTATAAACGACTAAAGAAGGACGTAGTGTACAATAAAGAATAATAAAAAACATACATATAATATTAATAATCTTATCTTAATTTATATAATCTCGTGTCACAATGTTTGTCCTCAATGGACTCCTAAACCACTTAACCGATTATAATAAAATTCGCACACCATGTGCAGTTCGATCCAACTTGAGAGATAGGAGAGTTTAAATCTCAAATTATAGTCGCAATTTTAATTTATTGCTAATATAATTTGTTATAATTAACTGTAAGTAACCTATCTATATAGTAATTGAATTATCAATGAAGTAATTTGTGAAAATGAAGTATCTTTTTGTACGTGTTACTCCTAACCAAAAAGAAACCTGGCAATAACTAACCTTAGGCCTATATTACTTAAAGTAGGCGACCATACGTTTTTATCAAATCGCTAGTGCCTTGAAAATTTGCAAAATGGACACAACCGTCAACGACGTCTGCCCTCACGCGTCTGCCCGCGTTCGGGTCGCGCACTCAGCTATTAGCCGCTTCTTCCCCACCCCACGCCCCGTTCGCCTGGCGCCGCTGCATTTTAAATCTGTGATATCTTCGAAAATATTTATTTAATTTACATGCTGCAAAAAGCCATATTGATCTTTATTAAATGCACAATGTATTTAAGATACTTAATTGGATAAGGATTTATACTGTATTGCTTAAAATCGCTTCGTAAATAAGCCATTATTTCTCGTACAAAGTAAAGGATAAAAAATGGTTATTGTGGGTTATTCCTAAGAGATAAACATATACCATCACGGACTTTTTTGTAGACCTTTTTAAGTTGTACAATACTGTAGTAAATTGTTTTGATCTATCTTGTAGGATTCAGTCAGCGTTTGCAATGTAAGCGCAAAAAATGTGTTTTTTTTACGACCTCACATTAAAAACCTCAAAAATTGTAGCCTATGTGTTATTCTGATGTATAAGCTATAGCCTATGTGCTATTCTGATGTATAAGCTATATTGTGGTAAAGTTTCATTCAAATCCATTCAGTAGTTTTTACGTGAAAGAGTAACAAACATACATCCATACATCCATACATACAAACTTTCGCCTTTATAATATTAGTAGGATTGTGTGACTTTTAACTGTATTTTTATCAATAAATAACTTTGACTTTGACTTTTGAGGCTATTTTTTTATCCCGGATTAGCTTCTTTTGTCCCGGTTTAACTGCAGTAACACCGTGTTACTTATATTATAAAGCAAAAGTAAGTTTGTGTATAAATTTTTTACTTCTTCACGCTCAAACGCTTGATTAGATTTGTATAAAACCTGGTTTGGAGAAAGCTAAGACCCTGAATTAACACAAAGTGTACCTTTTCCCGGATTAACCTCTCTTATCCCGGGTCAACGTGGGTAACATCGCGGGACGCGTCTAGTACAAATATAATGAATAAATAATAAGTAAACTAAAATAATAATCGCCAGACGTCATGACCCTGGTCGCTTAGCGTTTAAATAGTTGTTGTAGCCTGGTAAAGTCAAAAAGTATTATAACAAGCTCATGGTTTAACCAATTATAAACAGACACCTACTTAAAGTATTTATTTTCCGAACAAAAACTATTAAAAAATAAGAAGATAATTTCTCAATTAATAAAACTATATACGATTTTTTTTTCACTGCAACATTTTTTTGCCAACCCTACACAAGTAAACGAATAAAAGTAAAAAAAAAAATTAAACCTATGACTAAAAGTAAAAAAAAAATGTCCTATAATTTACGAAATATTTTGAAAATATGCTTTTTTGCTCTTATATCCCCTAAAGAATTATAAAATATATGTACGCGTACTCCCAAAATGTTGTAGGTACTGCATCCTAAAAAGGATGGTGTTAGATTAACACAAGTAGATCTGTACATGTGTTAACTCAGTGGCAATTACAGTTAGTCGTCACAGAGGCATGAAGATCCACTGATTAGTGAATCAAACCATAGTAGCATACTATTACCATATAATTACCCTACATTTATACATGTAATTCTATAGTGTAGCAATGCTATTATTCTGTTAGATAACATAAGCAGCCCACTTTACATCCCTATTGCTGGGACTATAGGCTATAATCTACCACGCTGGCCAAGTACGGGTTGGTGAATGACACACGTCTTCGGATATTGTAGTCCTCAAACGTGTCAGTTTCTTCACAATGTTTTCCTTCACCTTTATTTTACAATACACTTGGAGCTTGGCCAATACACTTATACGAAGAAGAAGAAGAAAATGCAACGTTATTTTACAATACACTTGAACGTTCTTATTAGTTTGAACTTAAGAAATAAAACAATTACATATTTTATCCCGCGAAAAATACGACTAAATAGATTCTTTTTCTTCTTGTAATATATAAAATTTCCATGTCACAATGTAAGTTACCGTTTTCCTCCAAAACGGCTTGACCGATTTTTGACAGATTTTATATGCGTATTCAGTAGGTCTGAGAATCGACCACTATCTATTTTTTAAGGCAAAACAACGTTTGCCGGGTCAGCTAGTAACTAAATAGATTCATGTCAATATATCGCGAACGCAGGGTATAAAACTATTTAAACGTGTAACATATACATATATGAGACATGTATCTACATATATGTATATGTTATAATCTCACAACAAGATCAAAATGAAACTATTGTATGTAGATGGCAAGACTTAACAGACGATGATCGTCCAATTCAATCTAAGATCCAGAATGACGCTATTGAAATCAGAATTTAAATGTATTTTATAAGAAGTCAAAGTGTCTTGAAATCCTTAGACAGTCAAACAATGGTTACACACGATTTAATGTATAATTTATGCATAGTAACGTTTAACTATATAATTTGCAAGTAGGTACAACGTATATGTATATACGCTGACGTTTTCGATAGTACGCTTACGTACATATATACGCTAGGCACGGCTAACTAAGGTGATCTAACGCAATCAACATAGTTAACTGATGTTTAATACGGACATTGTATAAGAGACCGTGCCAAAAAGGTATTTTTCTGGGTACTACTTTTACACAGTTCGGTTTTTAGTACAAGCAATCGTTAAGGAGCGGTTCGTAAACTCTGTTCATAGCTTGGCCATTTTGATCATATGTCAAAAAAGAACGTACATAAGACGTACATACCGAACGAACGAACGGTACGTACGAACGTACCGTATCAGTGCCGTAATGCGAAATCCTTGAACTGCTTGATGAGATTGGCTGCCCCAAGCACCCACGTGATTTAGACAACCAATCGTATCAAGCATTTCAAAGATTTCGCATTACGGCGCCACAGAGTTATCGATATATTCGTAGTCGTATTTGACAGTCGCAGCACTCTGGCTGGTAATTACGCTATCAGATAACTTTGTGTTAAATACACTGAGTACTTCTAAATCCTATAAAATCCCGCTTAATAGATAGGGCTAGGATTTATTATCTTTGATTCGTGTTAGGAATTGTTAGCGCTCCAAATTAGGATTAAGTACGTGAATTCGGTCGAGAGTTTTATTCTTAGAAAAGTGGTCGTTTTAAAATTTAAAAACGCTGTGGTTTTGTCTATAATAAAGAAATAAAAAAATGCTCTTTTTGTCGTTTATGATATTATCTAGAATTATTAGAGATTATAATTTCAATACACATGTTAGATACTGTTGATTTATCTGAATTTATTCCGTGAAATACATACCGCCGCGCTTCAAGCGCTTCGCTCAAATAAGTATGGTGCGGCAAAACTCGGTACAATACTACGTTAAGTTACTATTTCATTGAGCCTCTCAAGGGACGTTCACGTAATATACTTGTACATTGACATCTGATATTAGTAAATAATGTAATGTCACTGAACGACCTAGACCGGTTTACGTGTAATCTCATGAAATTGAGAGTAAAGGGGGGAAAGGGAGGGATTTAGTGGGGGTTGGGAGGTTTTAGGAGGGCTCATAGAAATGTCTGAAGGTGAAAGTTTGAACTCAAATAAACGTTTAAGAGGAGGTCGTCGGTCTCAGAGTAGCTTGGTCCTTGTAGTTCACCCGTTAGTTCTAGTTATTATGTTTTATCAGTGAGAATTGTTTCAGATAAATATTATTGTACGTTGGCACTACACATCGTTATTCGCATTCGCTTATTGGTATTTATTTTTTGTAATAGACTTTTTTTTTAAAGCAGTCTAGGATGGAGTTCTCAGAAACCAATCTCGTCTTATAGACAGTGCTCATTAAAATATCTATTTTAATTGTTTTTCTTAATATTTGTTGGTATAGTGGAAAGAAAAATATGAACATTTTTCTTTTTACTAGCTATCACTGTTCATGAGATGAGCCTGGTGATAGATGGACCTAACTAACGATAGACAGACGGAGAAGTCTTAGCTTCATACATATATGTGTAATGTACTAATTTTTAATTACATTAAATGAATTTGAATACATTGCAATAAAGGTAATATGCATAATTTGAAAAAAAAATAGGGTGCCGGTCCTATTTTGTGTGCGTATTGCTGTAGCCTCGGGTGTGATATAAACAAGTCATTAACATCGGCACTGTTATCCCAGAGAATAAAACAATACCTGAGCCACTTGCACGCTGAAATGCTTTCTTCTTCTTCTTCGTATGAACTAAGTGGCCAAGCTCTGGTGTCGAGTTTTCAAGCCGCCCGAAGGCCTCTGACTTGGCTTAACGACTGTTTGTACTAAGACTAACAACCGGGACCAACAATTTAACTTGTCATCTGCCCACTGTACACCCACCTATACCTTACTTTTATAATGATAGTGTTGTGCATGGTCACCCATCCAAACACTGTCCGCATCGACTTCGATGATCGCGTCAGATCACCTTAGCTATCCGAGCTGCAGACAGCAGACGCTACTATGCACTGAAATGCTTTATGTGATTGGCTGTTGAAATCACGTGGGTGCTTGCGGCAGCCAATCATCGCGTTACGACGCCGCTGAGTTATCGATACGGTGTGTTTGGAAAGCTACGCTCTCGACTTCGTTATACGAATCTGTGTGTGCGAGCATGTTACTATGAGTTTACGTATGTTTGTTATTGACGTCATGCCGCAGGGCACTATGAAAATTCGAATGTGAGTGACGTTGGAAATCCGATTGGTGACCAATCCGTTGGCACTTGCGTCGGCTTATCCGATAGGCGCGCCGGTACAGTGGTGAAACTAACAAACGAAATGTTAAAATTGGAAGGATTAAAAAATATTGATTACCTTACTGAACTTTTCATTTACCAATTGAATTCAAAAGTTATGAGGGACAATTTTAAACAACTTTGTAATCTTTATTCGAGAGTTAATTCGATAAAAGTTAGAAATGCACGTTATATTATATTTATTATCCTTTCAAGACTTAAAATATAATATCCCTTCTCCCACGGGCAAAAAAATATTTAAACTACATATTATTATAAAATATTCAAAGTTGGTTAGTAAATTACAATAGGAAACAAAATGTTTTTTTTTTTATTGAATGCCGTCAATGTATTCGTTTGTTGGGGTTGTTAATATAAGTTAAATATTTTTTTTGCTATATATCAATAACGGTAGATACTAGACACTTAAAATTTTCACTAAATATTTGAGTGGGGCTCCCATAGAACATACGGAACCCTTCATGCGCGAGCCCAACTCGCACGTGGCCATTTTTTTACCGTTTACGAAATAATTATAAACTTCAAGATTTTGTCCTTATCTTCACCTTCTTCTGTTATGGTTCGTTGCGATATAGATATACTAGCTGACCCGGCAAACGTTGTTTTGCCTCACTTAGGGGTATGAAACTTAGATAGTGTAGCTTATATGACACGTTCGTAGATTTACCATAGCAGCGCCATCTATTGATTACTTACTCAACCCAGTCGAAAGGTATCGACATCTGTTAGAATCATGTGGAGTTAACAGATAATTGTGACTGTCAAACAATAACAGACAATAATTAGCAATAAATTAAAATTGCGACTATAATTTGAGATTTAAACTATCCTATTTCTCAAGTTGGATCGAACTGCACATGGTGTGCGAATTTTATTATAATCGGTTAAGTGGTTTAGGAGTCCATTGAGGACAAACATTGTGACACGAGATTTATATATATTAAGATTATGAACGAATGGTTAACAAACAACATGTGCCGCGGGAAACCTAAAAAATAACGTATAAAAGTTATTACAGAAGTTGATGACCAACCAATGGACCCGTATCATAAAATTACCGAGCTACATTTCTATGGTCTTATACTCTCATGGGAAAGTTGTATTCCAAAACCACATCCTTTATATATCTACTAGCAGATCGTCCCGGCTTCGCACGGGCTATATAATAATCTAAGTTGCAAAGAGAAATAAAATAAAGCCAATCTTACTCAGGGATAATGTAGCTTCCCAACGGTGAAAGAATTTTTCAAATCGGTCCTGTAGTTTCGAAGCCTATTTGCGTAAAAACAAACAAGAAATCAAACTTTTCTTTTTTATAATATAGTTGTAGAAGACCATTTCTTTTTTCATAAGAGCTAAGTGGCCAAGTTCTGGTGTCAACAGTTTTCAAAACACAATTTTACGTATCATCCGGAACAGATGTGAATGCCGCTCTCTAAAGCAGTCGTTATATGGTCAATTGGTCACCCATCTAAAAAGGTTTGCATCGTCCGTTGCTTAACCTCGTTGATCGCGTCAGATCACCTTATTTAGCTGAGCATACCCAGTAGCAACTGAACAGATTCTCAACTAGAACGGAGAACGGGTAAACGGAAAGTGCGGAAATAAAAAGGTTAAAAAGACAAAGACTACTGTCATTGTAACCTGAACCCTATAAACATTATCAATACGGTTCAAGATAGTCCTAAACATTGGTAAATGCTTCTAATACATTTATCCGCTAGAGGCAATAGTTTTCCATTCAATTTATTAAGTTAAGACAAAGTAAAATCGAGTTTGCATGTTCGAGTTATTCTATTTATCGATAACAAAACAAGTTAAAAGGAGTTGTGGTGAACAATCACAATAAGTCTTTTTATTTTTAAGCCACAAGCACGCGTGTGCTTAAATTTTTGTGTTTAAGTTTTGATTTATTTATGTTCCAAAGTTATGAATGAATGTTTTTGTGTTTTTTTATGTTCGATGAAAATCAATACAATATGGCTGCTGCCACAAAATAATAAATATTAAAAGAAATATTAGGACACATTTCACACACGGCTGGTTAGTCCCATACTTAACCATTTCTAGTTTGTATTGTGGTTGCTAACACATAGAATATACTATTTATACATACTTTACTAAAGGTTTAAAGGTTTCCCAGACCGACAGCCAACAAATTTAGTTTAGCACAAAGATGTTGGCCGTGTCAGGAACCGAATCCGAAACCTTCTGATTGGCAGTCCGGCATGGTAACCATTACGTCATCGAGGTCGTCAAAACTTTAGATTAAGACTAAATAATAAATAAACTTTGAGACTACTGTCGCGACGCATACTCATTATTACAGCATATTAATTTTAGTACAATTGTTATTTATACCAGTGGCTTTTATTATGGGGAGTGACTGCAGATGTCAGTGTCTTAAACACGAGTCTATAAGGGGAGGTGTAGATTCGAGTTTAATGTGTCTTTTATTTTATTTTATACCATTGAAAGGCTATTTAATTTACTTAACTTATTGTTAAAACGAACTATTTACTGTCTTAAAGACCCGTGGTAGTCTGACACTGAAATTTTTGTTAAGACATTGGGAAGCGGTTGGTCTCGCTTCTGGAGATATAAGCAAGAACTGGCAGCTATTTCTTACAAAGATTAAGTTTAATTTTAGTCGAAGCTATTCAACGGGACAATGCTGCCAGCATCTTGGAAACTCTGCCACGCAGCGAGAGAGAGAGAGAGAGACAGCGAGAGAGACAGCGAGAGAGAGAGAGAGAGACAGCTTACAATAGGAAAAAGTGTCGTGACATCTTCTTTTCTCAACTTCGTTCCACTAAAAACATAAGCATTCTGTCTTAAAACGATGTGTCCGATATTATCAGGCTATATTTGCACAATTCAAACGTTAAATGGAAACGATTGGTTTGCTTTGAAAACGTGAGTCAATACTAAAAACTTGTGACATTTGCAAATATTTTAGTAGACGGA
Source organism: Mellilla xanthometata (assembly GCA_035578125.1). Lineage (NCBI taxonomy): Eukaryota > Metazoa > Arthropoda > Insecta > Lepidoptera > Geometridae > Mellilla > Mellilla xanthometata. Next base: position 3,289,572 of record JAPUBQ010000003.1, read on the forward strand.
AAGATAAATGAGCACCGATGACTCAAGTCATGTTGATAATTTAAGTAAACTCCAACTGCCTGCGTGATCGCTGATTTGATTCACAAGGGTAAATAAAAAAATTGAAAACATCCTACTAAACATTTTATTGACGGCTATTTTAGATTCGACATTTATTACAATGTATGAATTGTAGCAAAACGAAACAGCTAAGCAAAAATTTATAAAAAAAACCTTCCCTTCCCTTCGATTAATTAGTGAAGGAATCGTAATATATTTTTTTAAATATTATTTTTATTATTAACAAATATAATGTAATATAAACTTACTCAATAGGCTCAATCGCAACTTCACCTGAAACGAATGGCGCTGGTGTCAATTAGTGAATACTATCATTGGTCGCCGTATTTGACTTTCGAACAAATTTTGTGACGTGACAACTTTTCGTAAGATTTTTTTCCGTCTAGCCCCCTTTCATAACACGCAATAAGGAACTTCGTTCTAAAATAATATTTGATTGAGGCAATTGTGGAAAAATATGTCATCTGCCAGTTTAACGGCTATTTTTAGTTTGTTGCTAAACATAGCTAAGAACAATTTCTACGTTTACACAGCCCCATACTAAACAACTACTAGTTTTTATTATGATTGCTATACATACATACTTTGTATAGATACATATTTAACACCCAGCCCACAGCCAACAAATTCAGTTCATCACAAAGATGTTGGCCAGAAGGATAGAGATGTTGGCCTGGCCGGGAATCGACCCCGGGATCCTCAGTCCGGTACGATAACTATTACGCCTACACAGTCGTCAGATGAGTCAACTAATAAGGCAATTAGTCACTGATATTATTTGTTAGTCATATTTACGCCCGTTTGGAGACCTTGCCCCGGTTAACTAGTATTGTGATGCTAAATACATATTTAACTCAATTTTCTAAAGATTTTCGTATGAATGATATTTTGTACTCAAGGCACTTGCATAGCAGCCCGTTATACGCCACGTCCACTGCAGGGACTTGGGATACGTTTTTAAGAATTGCGAAACAGGCTTGTTAAAAAAACTGATGGATAAATAGATAAGCTTTTCAGCAGTCACAAAAAGAAAATAAATTACAGAAAACACTTAAAGCTTTTAAGTAAATGCTAGTCCCTTAACTGGCGATCACATCACTAATCGCGATCTCTTCCAGGCAACCAATCCCAAGAAAGTACACAAAGAAAGAACTTGTAGACGATGTGTAATAATATTAGTACATATGTGAATTCAAATAAATACATATTAATAAATACAAAATATATAATACTCTTACACACAAAAGACATTATATTCAATTGACGAATACTGAAAAGAAAAGATAAAAGTATGATTTAATATACTTTACTAATAATAAAATGAATTGTATAATTACCAATACATGAGTTTATGTACCTAAGTATTGTTGATAAAAGAAGCGAGCCAACCAGCCTATCCCTATTCAATAATGCTGGAAATTAATCTGATTGTCTCCATTTCATTGAACAGAAAAGAGACGACTAGCTCTTGATTGAAAAGGTCAACTAATCAAATATTGAACTTCGCGGTGTTTGTCTTACGTAAACAGAAAACTACGAACAAACTGATTCTCAAGAACGTCTGATTATGCTGTTGTACCAAGTTCAAATTTACTTATGTATTTGAGCGAAGCACAAAGCTCGCAAGTGATTGGTCGCCGCCACACCATGTGACGCCAAAAAACCGGAGCCCTATCATGTACGCAGAATTTTAAAGATTTAAAAAAAATATATGAAATTGTGCTCCCATATCGCCTTGAAATTACTTAAAATCTTTTCTGTAAGCACTCACTTTTAGAGAACTTGCTTGTATGTCAATTTTCTATTCCTATAACTAATATTACATAGACTAAGAACTTACAAAGAGAACTCTAAGCAAGATAATTTAGAAACAATAATATTTTTTTGTAGACACATAAGTCGATTTCAGGCAAACAAATATAAAACTTGAAATTGGCAATATTTTAATCCGGCAAATACATATTGACACAAAACCACTTCTGTGCGAATTCGATTTGCACTTGGTTGGGTATTATTTGCTATAGATGTATATCTATCTATAGCTAGCTAAGCAATTGAGTAGCATTATGCGTAATCACACGATCCGTGACAATCTGACCGAAGTTGAAACACGCTTGGTGCGTCTATAATTATTGGCTCACGATTGTTTAATTATAGATCGAAACGGGTAATTCCAGACTAAGACAGTTGAGTTCCAGTAATTCCAGACTAAGCATCCTCTTTGTCGGGAATTGATATATTGGCTCTACCAAGTGAATTTATATATCAAGTTGCACTTTTCACACACACGCACCTTGAATTATTTCAACGCAGAGGAGCTAATAAAATGTGGGATTTACGTAGCAACGTGAAGAAGATGCAACTGAAAACGCCGGTACATAGACTTGTGAAATTGGAGAGGTCCGTTTACGTGTTGGGGCTCGCGATCTACAACCGCGTACCCGTGACTGTCCGGGATTCTACCGCCAACTTTAACACTACACTCAGGATTTGGCTATTAGATAAAACTTTTTATAATATAAGTGTTTTACCAAATATATTATGTATATTTAATTCACAGTACCTATGTTCACAAAAAAACATTAATTATAATATATGTTAGCAGTAATAAATATTAACCATATAAATATCAAATATTAAAATGTCAGATTACAATATAATGTCAAATACAAATGACTTAAATCTAATTAAATAACCCGTCCCTGATAGTTCCCGGTGCAAAGGTTCCTGCGCTGAATGGCAATCGCTATCCTTTGCACCAGGAAAGATCCGGAGCGGGAGTCACAGGTCGTTTTGTTAAGCCTTTGCCCAATTTCTTTGAGCAAAGCCCTAGCATCCTTGCTCCAACAGCCCAGGGTCTCCACGGCAATAGGCACAAAGTGATAAAGCGGCTCCAGGGCGGCATACTTAAGCCTCTTCTTCACACAGGCATCCTCTGCAGCAGCCGACGGGGAGTGGACAGTACGACTCAAGTGACTGGGAGCTACAGTGCTGACGCAGGTGGCGTCCCAAATGAGGCACTTTCCATTCTTCCAGGGCACCAGAGTCAGCCCGTCCGGTCTCTACCCGTCAGATCTGCTCAGACCTGGAGGCTCAAGTACGCAGGGCACTTTCGCCGATATGAGGGAATATAAGTTATATAAATTATCTAGAAGTAAAAATTGACATTGATTAATATTATATACTATTGTCATGATATTATACTTTTCGAATTAGAATTGAAAATTGACATTGATACATCTTTCTTTGCCTTCACCTTTTCCCACTATGTAGGGTCGGCACAGCCCGTTTTTTGCTTCCATACTCTTCTGTCAGCTGTCATATCTACAGTCATTCCTTTCTCTTTCATATCCTCTTTCACACAATTCATCCACATCTTCTTAGGTCGTCCTCTACTTCCACTACCTTGTACAATCATATTCATACTTCTTATTCTTATTTATTGACATTGATACATATCAGATACTTATGTAATGATATCATACATATTATTTGACTTGTAACTTTGGTGTTATCAATAAATGATTTGTAGTTGTTAAAGCGTGATTTTATGCTCAAGAAAAATTACAAAAGAAAAATCGCTACAAAAACAAAACATTGACTTAACTGAAACGGTCCCGATTGACCTTAATTATATCAAAATATACGAAGTATCGGAGAAAATAGACTAAAGCTTGTTATTATATCATTATTTTATTCACCTTTAATCCTCATCATCGTAATTGGGACCCTTACTAATTAGTTCACTTAATAGAAAAAAGGAATGATATAATAGTTGTTATTACCTTCTATCCTTAATAATGGTATTAGATTAAAGACATATTAGTTGTTATTTATCTAATCCTCGTCACGTAACTACTCGTTATTTATGTATTTAATAATATATCATTACGATATTTTATTATAGAAAAAAAAAATACCATCTACAAACTCAAAGATAAATAGAAAAGAACAAGAAAAATTAAAACACTCTACAATTTAAATCAAGGTAAGCTCACCATCCAGGCTATCACTGCGTGCCAGAGTTCCCAAAATGCTGGCAGCATTGCTCCGTTGAAAAACTAAACCCAGTCTTTGTAAAAAATAAATGCCAGATCTTGGTCTTCTTAAAACTTGCTGATTAATATCTGAATTACAAAATACCAAACAATCAAAATGTACACTTGTTATTAGTTTAAACTCATCCAAAAGCACAGTTTCAATATTTAAAAATAATAAGAAATATTTCATATTTTTATATTAAACAGAGCCACAGGCAGATAGTTTCAAATTTCAAGTTTACCGCTCTCAGTATTCAGGTATAGAATCTAAATCCAAGATTCCACAGATAAGTAATTACTAGGTACCCTATAGACGGTCCCATGTAGTAATGGCTTCCAAACCTGCCGGTTCAAAGTGATAGTCCTATTCGATTTGCGGTGGTCCTTTCGCTTTGCCTATCGGAGCGTGGCATTGGTCGACTGAGAAACAAAATGTACACCATTGCTGAATACAGGTAAGTAACGCATAGCCTTCTAAAGGCGGATTTAGTACGCATTTATTAACATATTGTGAACTAGAAATTATGGGAATTGGCTGTACGAAACTTGAATGCCATTATACAACGGGAAGTGGGTCTATTTTAGCTTACGGGATTACAGGTGGAATCCTGTGACCTAAACTAGAACATAACCTGAACTGTATACATTCTTCTTTTTGCTTGATCCTTGACCTATCCCACTAGGAGCAAATTTTCTTCTTCCACTCTCATCTATCAGCCGTCGTCTCTACACTCTCTTTTCTCTCTCATGTTCTCATTAACACACTCCATCTCTGTCTTCTGCCCTTTGCCTTCCTTCCGTGCACTACCATTTCTGAACTGTATATATTCATATATAATATACATTATATGCAAAACAAGGTAATGAAATCTATTAAAAAATCCTAACTTAAAAAAATAACTGTTGTATTAATTTTATTTAAAAAAAGTTCAAGAAATCTGTTAGATGAACTTTACATATTCGTGCTTTAGATTTTCAAAAGTAACAAAGGCAAAATTTGGAATTTAAAATATTGTTATAGGTAAACATGGACGAAAAAAAGATATATAAGAAAATAGACATAAATGTAGATTGTCTGTAGAACAACTATAGGATTATTATTAGATTACCAATGTCTGTACTAATTGGGCTTATGAATTAGAAAAAAAACCGTATTAAATTAACAAAAATAATCTTAAAATTAAAAGAATATTAACTTTTGTGTTAATAACCTTAAACATCAGATTTCTGAAAATAAGATATGTTGCTTCCTGAGTCGCCTTAAATACATAGATGGGTAAATAAAGCTAAAAATAGTTACGGTTAATGACCATTCTTCCTCTAGCTACGAAAACGGGCCATTTCCCTGGCCGTGATGTCCAGTGACCCTCCACTGGCGATCGGAAGATGCATTCAATCGTGAACCTAAATCGAACGGACGGTTAGCTGAGGTATGCTATTAACGCTCGTGATCGAAGCAATTATAGGGCTGACAGCTAATGTACTGCTATAGATACCTGACTAAGAGTTATTTTATACAAAATCTAAACTATCAAGAAAAACATGAATATAAATATGTGCTTGTGTTTTATTTTTTATATCCTTTCATTAATACTAATACTAACTGTGTAGCGCCTGTAGCTCGTCTAGCTAAGATGATCGGACGCGATCATCGAAGCTAGGCAATAGTCGATGCGGACGCTGTTTGGATGGGTATACATAAGACTATCCGTGGGTCGGATGACATATTAATAGGTCCCGGCTGTAAGTCGTAGTACAATCAGTCGTCAAACCAAGTTAGAGGCCTTCCGGCGGTTGGAAATTCTCGACATCAAAAAGAATACAGCATTAAAAATATGTTACATGAATTGTAATATAAAGTCAGCTATAAGGCGCCTGAAATTGGAAATATATCTAAATCAAATTACTAAATTTACTTATACAATGTCATTATTTCTATGTAAATATTTAAATCATTATTAGATGTTAACCAGTTTAAATGCTTTACTTTGTATTTCTTTATCGTCAAAAAATCTGATAATAAGTTCTATAATATGACTTAGCAGAGCTCTCAGCTACTTAGGTCATACGATGAAAAAGAATACTAACTGTCTAAGAGAGGTAATTAAAGAAAAAAATGTTTCCACTTTGTTTTTACGGACGCTATCAAATTGACGACCTCATTGGCTCCACTGGTTACCATGCCGGACTGCCAATCAGAAGGCTCCGGGTTCGATTCCCGGCACGACCAACATATTTGTGCTCAACTAAATTTGTTGGTTTTCGGTCTGAGTGTTAAATATGTATCTATATAAAATATGTATGTATGTATATGTAGTATATCAGTTGTGTTAGCAACCATACTGTTCGTATCAACAGTATGGGTTTAACCAGCCGTGTGTGAAATGGGTCCTTATATATTTTTTTTATTATTATTTATCATTGTTCCTAACTTATGCTAGACACGTTGTTTATAAAATTCACCCATGACTGATAATGAAGATCTACGAGTACATACAATCTCTCGAGAATCATCTTTAAAACAAAAGTTTTAACACAAGCACAAGTCTTCACCAACTGTCTAACAGCTAACAAATAACTTTCAGTTAGATAAATACGAGTTAGATACGCATAGATCAGTCACCGTTAGTTAGGTACTAGTTATACTGTGAGAAACAATGAAGCTCAGCCTCTAACGAAGATAATCTGACACTTATTAAAGGTGCAATAGCCAGGTCAAATCTTAATATATATAAATCTCGTGTTACAATGTTTGTCTTCAATGGACTCCTAAACTACTTAACCGATTATAATAAAATTCGCACACCATGTGCAGTTAGATCCAACTTGAGAGATAGGATAGTTTAAATCTCAAATTATAGTCGCAATTTTTATTTATTGCTAATTATTGTCTGTTATTATATGACAGTCACAATTATCTGTTAACTCCAGATGATTCTAACAGATGTCGATACCTTTCGACTGGGTTGAGTAAGTAATCAATATATGGCGCTGCTATGGTAAATCTACGAACGTGTCATATAAGCTACATTATCTATTTTTCATACCCCTAAGTGAGGCAAAACAACGTTTGCCGGGTCAGCTAGTGTTATTATAATCTACATTCTATCTATAATCTAGCGTAGTTTTCAAGGCAAGAGTGAACCGGTTTTTTTTGGGCAAGTGCGCTCCACCTTAGATCGCAATATGGCTTACCATCAGGTGAATTGCGATCAAGCGCAAGCCCATTACGAGTAAAAAAAATCAAGCCCTATAAACATATTTTTACATTGAGTAATCTTACTGTCCTGAAAGCAAAGATATCTAAACCGCAAGCTACTAAACTTAGGGATGAGAACTTAATCGATAGGTCTACGGTTTTTCACTTATATCTTTAATTCAGTGTTAAGAATCTTTAGTTCAAAAACACAATTACCGAAAATTCGCGTGATATTATTAGCGTTTTGTTAATTTTAAAATAATTTGCTTCTGAAAGTAATCAATATATGAAAATATATCTCACATTTTTGTAGATAATGATTTTATTTAGAATCGTTAGAGCTTATACTTAAAATATTGTTACTTTAGATTTTATATGATTTTTATTTCGAGAAATTTCTACAGCCATGCGTCAGGTGTTTTGCTAAAATATGAATGGTACGGATGAACTCCATACAATAAAGCCCTAAGCCTTGTTTCCATGGGTTTTCAAAGGACTTGCGTTCAAAGAATTGTGCTTCTCTTTTCTAAAAATTACGCAACAGATTTACCATAGGAGACGATATCATAAGGCTCTTTTATCATTCAACGTGAATACGTCAAAGGTTTCTTCTCAGATAAGACCTCTTTTCATACAACGTAAAGCTTATATCGATATAAAGGAGAGATATTTTAAGGAATACTGAGGAATCCATTGAATTACAGGTATTCGAACATTGAATTACGCTTTCACACTTGGTGCCTTTCATCATATTTTTTAACGTAAATCAACTTCACGTAAATCAACTTGATATTTTTATATTATACTAGCAGTTGCCCGCGGCACAGCCCGCGTGCAGGTTTTCGCGTAAACTTTAAACTTTCGACCCTAATGGCATCCCCCTTAATGCACCCCGGGCAAATGTTTTCATAATTTAAATTTAAACATTTAATAAACTACTACCATAATAATTTTCAAGACTAGGGTACGTGGAAGAGAATAGCGGATAGAAAAATTAAATAACAAAAAAAAACAATTAATTTCTAAGCGAATACGGGCTTGTGGCTATCTTACATCCCGAAGAATCAAAACCATGACGGTTTTAATCCCAAAAATCCTCGAGCACGACCTTCAGTGAAAGAAAACATTGTAAGGAAAACTTAATATTATAGTGGTTGAGTATTTCTAGTGCTCTACAACCAAGCCTACCACATAAGCAGTCCATTATACGTTCCCACTGCTGGGACTCGGGGCCTTCTCTCACTAGGAGAGAGATATAGGCCAAAATCCACCACGCTGGCCAAGTGCGGGTTGGCGGATGACACACGTCTTCGGCTATTGTGGTCCTCTGACATGCCGGTTTTCCACGATGTTTTCCTTCACCGTAAAACGAGTGTAAATCCACACATAAATTGAAAAATCAAGTCATTGAACACAGATTTAGGTATAATTTATTATTTGTAAGACCTGTTGTAAGGGTGTATCAAATGAATTAACTGCTAAGAGGTTTATCCTCAATTCAGAGTTCTTACCAAGAAAAAGTAATCTTTTATTACTTAGTAGACATGTCTCTCAGAATGAGCCAGCAGGGCGCCCACGCCGATCAGTCTAGCGACTGTCTTGTCTTTTCGCTTACCCTTTAAGGCGACGGTTACAAGGGCAAAATATTATATTTAAAGGGGTATCGTCACAAATTCAAATATTATTTTTGTAGCGCCTGTAGCTCGGCTAGCTATGGTCTGACGCGATCATCGAACAGTAGTAAATTTAATAAACATGGAAAACAAGTGCTAAGGTGTGTAGTATTTAATGGGGTAGAATATTTATTTAATGAAATTTGTAAGTTTATTTAATTTTATCTAAGTATTAAGTAATTATTGTATGTTTTTAAGTATTAAGTAATTATTGTAGTATGACTTATTATAGTATGATTATTTAGGCCTAATAAAGTTCTGTATTTCTGTATTTCGAAGCTAAGCAACGGTCGATGCGGACCGTCCGCATCGATCGGATGGGTTTGAAGACTGTCGTTTTTCAAGTGGCATTTTCATCTGGGCTCTACCATGGGTCGGATGACACGTTAAATTGTAGGTACCAACTGTTACTCGTAGTACAAGCAGTCGATAAGCCAAGTCAGAGGCCTTCGGGCTTTGGAAACTCTCGACATCAAAGCTTGGCCACTTAGCTCATACGAAGAAGAAGAAGAAGATTATAATATTATTAAAAAATATCTTCTAGACCATTGAAATAACAACTCAGTTAACAGTGGGTGATTACACAGCTCTACAAAAAATCTATTTTTTTTTTGTTGCCCTGGATATTATCGCAAATTCTTACGTTTTTAAGTGCCCAGATTACGAATATATTCGTTAAAGTACAAAATTTGCTTGTTTCTACAAATTGAAAATTGAACTATTTATTGACAAAATTTTAATTTTCAGTCATTTGTTGAAAAAAACACGAGCAGATCTTACAAAATCATTGATATTTTCACGAATTGCGTGTATAAATAGACCCAAAATCATCATCACAAAACCACTAGACCAGTGTTATCCCACCATCTTGATCACTTGTGTATGGGAAAAACTTGAAAACTGAGAGGGAAAATATCGGAGAACAATAAAAGACGGGAGCGCTCTCTGTAGAAGTTTTTTAATTGGCATGACAGTTTTGACAATGACAGAACAAACGAAGTTTAGATTTATTACTTAAATTTAGCATTCACTAGAGACTCGTTTAACTGTCTGATTGCTATCAACTTAACAATATTTAAGTTGATAGCAATTAGACTTATCAATATGAAAAAAAAAACTCATTCGAAATATACTATATTAGATTTAATAACTTTTTGTTCTTTCTATTTCAATCCTTATTCGTGTACCAAAATTATTAACAATAAATATTCGTAAGATTGTTGTGACGGTCTAAAAGCTTTCTAATCTATTTTAAGCCAAACCTTAAGACGGTCTTAAAGATTAAAAACCTCTTAGACCGTCTTAAGGTTTTGGTTTTAAGGTCACGGTTCATCTAGGCATTTATCTGATCAGGAGGGCGTGGAACCACGTTAATGACACTGTCCTTAGGTGGTGCATGCCAAGTCTGGAATAGCTGGCTCTTGAGGAGGCTTCTGTAACACACCAAATTTTCAATATTTTTTTTTAGTTTACTGGTAAGCTTTTGATCGGCATGGCGCGTAACTACACAAGTGAGCGACATTGTGGCCTAAGTAAGGCCTAAGGTGTTGACACTTGTACAATCTTCTTTAATATATATAAATCTCGTGTCACAATGTTTGTCCTCAATGGACTCCTAAACCACTTAACCGATTACAATAAAATTCGCTCACCATGTGCAGTTCGATCCAACTTGAGAGATAGGATAGTTTAAATCTCAAATTATAGTCGCAATTTTAATTTATTGCTAATTATTGTCTGTCATTATTTGACAGTCACAATTATCTGTTAACTCCAAATGATTCTAACAGATGTCGATACCTTTCGACTGGGTTGAGTAAGTAATCAATAGATGGCGCTGCTATGGTAAATCTACGAACGTGTAATATAAGCTACACTATCTATTTTTCATACCCCTAAGTGAGGTTTGACAAAACAACTTTTGCCGGGTCAGCTAGTAGAACTGTATATTCAAGATTTTGCCATGTATGTATGTGCCTTAACAAAAAAAAAACTAAATTATCCGAGCCCGCCAAAATAGTACCTTGTCGTACTCAATGCTGTTACGTAACCTTAGAAGAGTTGAGGCCATTGATATCTTGCTCCCATTACTCATTACAGTATTCTACGTAATCTATTACCATTGATGTTTCTGTAAATAACTCGCATGTTTACTCTCGTATCAAATTGCGTGGGATTTAGTGTCAATGCCGTGTGTACTGTAGCTTATTCTGTTGTCTGGGGCAGGTTCAGTGACTGCCCCGCAAAATACGGAGGACCTAGATACTATGACCCGATCAAGGTCAGAGATATTAAATAAAGCTTAGGCCTTGTCTAAAGAGGATCGATTTTATCTCAACGGCTTAGTGGCTGTCTGTTGATGGTAAGATAAGTCTTTTATCATAATTAGATATATTTTTATATATATTATTATGATAGGTAAACCAACACAACAAACAAACATACATACATACACACACACACAAATACGCCGGGGGTTAAAATCTATTCATTACTCATACTCTGAAAGTAGGTCTGAAGTGTCCTGAGGAGCGGGATGAAAGTAATACATTTCATCCCTAGTGAGAATCGCTTTCAAGTGACAGCTGTCAAATTATTTAAAAATAGTACAGTAAAATAGGTTTTACTTTCTATACAGCCTATTTGTAAATAATAATCTTTTCCACATATGAAATTAAATACTTTTATTGGCTTAGATATAGATAATTAATAATATTTCAAAGTGATGTCAAAATAATAATATAGATTACTAGTATACAATTTCAAGAAATGTACGAGTATGTAGCATGGTAACATGAGTAATGGTCAAAATGATTCTAATTGACGTTTATGATGGACATTTTATTCCTCGAAACTATCCACCAGTGAGTTCGTGCTCTGAAAGTAGACAAAATTGAAAAGGGGGAAAGAAATCATTTCCTCGCCCGGTGGAGAAATTGTCCACCCGTGCGTACCCCGTTGACGCAGCCAATAAATCCTTCAATAACAAAACAAGAATAAATTAAAAATTTTGAAACTCGTATCTATATTTTGTGGTAACGGACATATTTATTCTAAAATTTGTTACACCTTGTCCATGTATTCTATTAATATCCATTTCGTTATATTATTATACCCATTGACTCAGATGTGAAAAAATATGTCAGCCGCCATGTTTTATGGCGGCGGCCATATTAGATCTACTTCCATGAAGCATAGCTAAGAACAATAAGAATTAGTACTAAGCATTTCGCTTCCACGTTTATAGTACGGACGGCCAAACTGTGGAACTCAACTGTTGCTCACATTATTACGGAATGTCCAATATATGGTAATAAAAGATTTAATATAGAAAACTTCATAGATATGAATGTTAATGTAGAAAATTTAAGTAAAATTATGTTTAAAAAGGAAGTCAGATTTAAGTTTATTGAATACTGCAAAAAAATAATAAAAATTGTTGGTTTATACTATATTGCCTATCGATAACGCCTAGAAAAATACAATTCGTGTAGAAAAAAAATTACAGTGGCTCTCAACCAAATTTAGTTACTTTTGACATAGTAGGACGACTTAAATGACACAGTAAGCCTACATTGCTTGGCCATAAGTAGTTAGTTAGTATTTAATATAACTATTGCAATATAGAGATAAATAAAAATATTACGTATAATAATATCGCGACAAAAGTATACGTTCAACCCCTATCATGCATCGATAACACGCAATTTCCAACCTTCGTGTAAACCTCCAAGGTATAATATAAGTAGTGGTAACTGTTCCTATGTCTGTGGTGATTCGGTTATAGGTACGGAATTTAAGACCGTGTCCGCATTAGACAGGCGACGCGACGCGATGCAAAGGCGACCATGACAAAAACAAAAAAAAAAAGAATAAGAGATGGCCGCATTCTATTCAAATAGAAGAGTTATCATTTTTCAACAGATAAAAAAAATATATTAATGAAATATGGCAAGATGGAGAAACAACAACGTGCGGTGTTTCTTACTCTTTCATTCAGTGGAAAACTGACAACTTGTAACGAATTAGCCTAAATCGTATTACTTAAAACTAATAAATTCTTTTTTATTTGTACATATGATTATATAAAAAAACTAGCTGACCCGGCAAACGTTGTTTTGCCTTAATAACTATTTCCAAATATACAGTAGCCGGTTCTCAGACCTACTGAATACACATATAAAATTTGGAAAAAATCAGTCAACCCGTTTCGGAGGAGTATGGTAACAAACACTGTGACACGGAAATTGTATATATGAGATAATGTTCTAAGACCCTTTTGAAAAGTCAAAATCTATGTGGTAAATATCGCCTTTGCAAATCGTGTCGCGTCGCCGTCGTCGCTTAATGCGGACACGGCCTATGCGGCCGAGAACCAATTCGGCAACGCGGTGGCGGTCGATACGAACCATTAGATTATTTGGGATCGCAGACCGATGATGCAAACATGGCCCGATTTGCCGATGTAGATTCCGTTGTAAAATTAGTTACGGAGTTTCGAGCTTCTGTGAAGCCGCAAAACCGGACAGCTCGGTTACATGAAGTGATTGTTTTGATGACATAGCTTTATTATACATGTACGATCCTTACATTGCATTAGAGTTGATGATGGTACAATAATATTTGCCACTGCCCGAGATGTCTTTTTTTGTTCTACCCTCGACATAGGATGAGAGCGGAAAAAGAGAACTGACACATAAGTGCCAAATGAGTTGATCGATGACAAGCACCTCCGTAGGTCGCATCATCATCAAAATCATAAAAAGGACGTTTCTTAAGCTCCGTGAGCTCTGCAAATAGCTGCCGTGCACTATTTACAAACCAGTGCGTGTGTGTGTGTGTCCACATCCGATAAGATCCCACCTTACCAGGAGAACTCTCACCCGACCAGCTCTGTCTTGGAACGGCACTAGAAGCATTGAAGGTAAGTGGTAGATATATTGGCCTCCTCTTTTGTTTGGATCGGTGCATCACCACTGCATTGTCATTTTTTTTTATACAGTCCACTAAGCTCCCATTATCTGAATGTTCATATATCGAACAATACATATCCTTTATTTTATAAAAGTATATCAGAGGAAGTTTCAAAGTGGCACTATGCCAGAGCAAGTTAAGAGCGGAAGGTTATCTTGGTATGGGCATGACGTGCGAAGAGAGGAGAAGCATGTGACTTGGAGAAGTATGAATATAATTGTACAAGGTAGTGGAAGTAGAGGACGACCTAAGAAGATGTGGATGAATTGTGTAAAAGAGGATATGAAAGAGAAAGGAGTGCATGTAGTTATGACAGCTGACAGAAGAGTGTGGAAGCAAAAAACGGGCTGTGCCGACCCCACATAGTGGGAAAAGGTGAAGGCAAAGATCCTTTATGTTATAAAAGGCTTTTTACAAGATATTAAAACAAAACTAAAAAATAGAGAAACCTGAACAAAAAATTTAACAAGTTTTATAATGTCATTCGATGCTACCGAAGATATTTTGAAAACCATTAAATAAGGCCAAGATTGTAATTTGTAAATAAATCCTGCTCCTTTATCATATTCCTCATTACTGAGGGTCGTGAATCCTTCGCTGAATTTATTTATTGAAGGAGTTCTGAAGGACAATCATATCGTGGTTTTGCGTTCGTTCTTCTCTTTCCACGGAGGAGATAGATCCTCGGATGTTGTGTTCTACAAACGTGACGGTTTCCTAACGATGTTTTCCTTTACCTTCACTAAATAATGACGATATATTTCAGTAAAACTGAGTTTTGAGTACGATAAACTCAATTCAACTTTGTAATGTATTTAGTTATACTATAAGAAGTCCTGCGTCCCGCAGAGGCTCGGGATGAGCATGTCTTGGCATCCATGCATTGATGTTCTTGATTATACTGTCTTATTAGAGGTTAAGATTTGTGTTATTTGTAAACAGTTTCTACATAGACTTAGATTCAGCCTTGCCCTATGAGATAAATTTAATAAATAATATTTTTTGGAATTAAAATCATCTTAATGACGTGATGCTGACCCGCCCTCGCTTCTAGCACCTTTGCTCCAGGGGCGAGCAGGGGCGGGTTAATTGATTAATTTTTAATATTCTGACATGTTATTTGTATATTGACATTATTTTTCTTATAACTTGAAATAGATTAAATGATTACAATGTTTTTTGTGAAATAAATTAATTTGGATTTCATTGCTCATAAAAAATAAATCCCAAAAATGTTGTTTATTGGTTTAGCTGTGATGGTCAAAACGGACCTTGAACTATTAATGATGAATGCGGATTCAAAATGTACGACGTTTTTTAGTTTTTGATCAAATTAATTTAATTTAAAAAGTAAAATCATAAATAAATGTTGCATATCCCTTAGATGATATATTTTCCCTTGATTCAAATTATAGAAAGAAGTTAGGAAATAAATATTTATCATATAAATTTTCAATGTAATTATCCGTTCGTCTGTTGTTGTTTGTTTGGAAAAGTGCCTAGAAAGCTTGCATCATTGCTACGTTGAATGGCAATGCTCTTTTTGAGAATTCGATAGATTTCCATAAAATGTATTTATCTCAATGCTCTCTCTCTCTCTCTCTCTCTCTCTCTCTCTCTCTCTCTCTTTCTCGACGACGCGAGTAGTCAGTGTTTTGATAATTAAGCTAATTCAGTTTATTTGTACAATTTTAGGTTTGAAATTTAACTATAACCTGCCGTACCCAAGTACGGCGACCTAAAATCAACATTTGTATAACGATATCAAAGGTTCGATCGGGTGCCTCAAACATACCTTGATTCCAGCTAGGTTTACCACTGATAAACAGAAATGAACCTAACACAATTGGTTTATTTGCTAGACTCGATAAAACCTTACGGAGAGCCCCGATATAGCTCCGAGAAAGGAATTGTAGGGTAACAATTTCTTTGCTTTCTTTCATTAACATTATCAGCTAGCTGTTTGCACCCACTATTTGACATTTCTCTCTGTCACACCACGTGATCCTATGCTGTTATCAATCTAACGGCTCTTGATTTGACAATGACATTGACAAGTCATTGATGCACACCAATGACTTGTCAACGTCAAAATATGTTATACAAGCCTTCTCTGTCTACGTATACAAGTTATGTGTAATATTGCATTAAAATATTTTGTTTCCCTTTTAAGGGTTTCGTACGTAAAAGGTAAAAAGAGGATCCTATTTCTTAGCCTCCGCTGTCTCTCTGTCTCCAGACTGTATCTCAGAAACCGTAATAGCTATAACGCTGAAACTTTTACAAGATATGTATTTCCCTTGCCGCTATAAGAACAAATAGGTACTAAAAATGAAAAAAAATAAGGAGGGTACATAAAATAAACGGGTTTTTTGCTTTATATCAATAAAGGTTGCTGCTAGACACTTAACATTTTCACAAAATATATAAATGTATATTAGCTATCAAATTAAATTATAAAGTTTAATACAAATAAATATTTAAGGGAGGCTTTTATACCACAATGTTACGGAACCCTTCATGCGCGAGTCCAACTCACACTTGGCCAATTATTTAATTGTGTACGTACATGTAATGGATATTGTAAAGAGTATAAACAATTTGTGGCAGAGTAAATGATTCGATATTAGTGAGACGCCTGTAACGAAGATTCTAATAGATTTAACAGAATTATAGGTAGCTAACACGAAACCTTTTAGGGCTGCTTTAAGGTGCGTCTATGATAACATTTTTGTTCTAAGACAATATTCTAGAATTGTTGACCGGGAAAGTTGTAAATAATAGTCATTTACGTTAACAATGCAATGCATAAAATATGAAATGTAGACTTAAAAAGATGTTACGGTTGTTATCTTACTAATTTCTTTAACTTATTCCTTATTCTCTTCAAAAATATAAAAAAAAAAACATTCCAAAAAATATTTCGACCGTGACAGGACTCGAACCTGCAATCTTCGGATCCGAAGTCCGACGCCTTATCCATTAGGCCACACGGTCACATAGCAGTAATAACGAAATTACGCATCTTATTCTGTACGCGTTTCATCCCGTAGTAGGTGACCCCTTGTGCCTTTAAGATCGAAAAAGTTGTAAAAACCTGTTAAGAAACAGAATCCGTATTTCGATAGCAATAAAGTTGAATTATAAAGTCAAAATTACTAGATTCACTATCGGCCTGTGTTTCACTGGTCGGGAATAATATTATCTTATCATATGTACCTACGTTTTGTATGCGAGTTTTTGTCTCAACATTATATTAAAAGTTTGTCAAAGAACAGTTGGAAACAGCTTCAACGCAAATTCGCGAAAAAATAACGAGCGTAAACTATATATACCGACACTGAAGGGACTGTGCATTTTATGACGTTATAGAGAGTAATCGTTAAATGAAGAGGATGTATCATTGTATGGAATACAAGCTAAACCAACTAAAACCAACTGATTTCGATGCTTTAGAGAGTTTTTCGTTAAATCGGCGGGACGTTACATGGAGTTTGCACTATTAAAAAGTGTACACCGAATTTCGTCAAGAGTAGTTCAAAGTTACCAACCCCACGCGATTAGCAACATCCAATTATTTTTCAGTATATGTAAACTCCATGTAACATCACTCGATTTAACGACAAACCCTCTAAAGCGTCGAAATCAACATGCTTTAGTTGGCTTAGCTTGTATTCCATACAATGATACATCTCTCCATTTAACGACCACTCTCTATAACGCCATAAAATGCACAGTCCCTTCAGTGTCGTTATATAGAGTTTACACCGTACTTCATTAGTTGAAACTCATAGACGAAAGCAAATTTGCCTAGATAGCGTAGAAAAACTTCGTTCATTAGTAAACTTCCGTTTCTCGGTTTGAATTGAATTTTTTTGAATACCTTTACGTACATTTTTGTTCGAGTGAATTTATGCGCAGTTTACACTGGGCTTTAGATAAGTAATGCATAACCTTTTAAAGGCTTAGTGTCTAGACCATGGGTACCAGAACGAGTGGATATGGTACGCTAGAAAAATAATTGGCCAAGTGCGAGTTGGGCTCGTGCATGAAGGGTACCGTACCATTGTTATATGGGAGCCCCCCTTAAATGAAAGAAAAGGGACAGTTGTGGCTGAGAATGATAAGCAAGTAACTCGAGCATCCTTATGATGACTCAGAATCATCTCAGTGATGCTTTTGTACAGGACAGATTTTGTTTCACATTTCCAATTTTTATTTTTCACCAGATACTAACATTATTTTTAAGTTGTAGGTAATACTAACCCATAGACTCTTTCTGTAGTCTAAATAAAAAAAAAATTGACTTTGATTTAATATTTATTTTATTTCAATTTTATAATTTAATTGATAGCCAATACTTTAATGTATTTTGTGAAAATTTTAAGTGTCTAGCACCTACCGTTATTGATATATAGCAAAAAAAAAATAGGAAAAAAACAGGTTTATTGTATGGAGACCCCTCTTAATACTGTATTTTTTATTTTTAGTATTTGTTGTTAAAGCGGCACGGGAAATACATATCTTGTGAAAGTTTCAGCTTTCTAGCTATTACGGTTTCTGAGATACAGCCTGGAGACAGACAGACTGACAGCGGAGTCTTAGTAATAGGGTCCTGTTTTTACCTTTGAAATACGGAACCCTAAAACGACAGTCTTATGCATTCCCATCCCGACACCGTCCGCAACGTTTGACGACCTCGGCGTAAAGGTTACCATGCCGGTCTGCTAATCAGAAGGTTCCGGGTTCGATCCCGGCCCGGTCAACATCTTTGTGCTTAACTAAATTTGTTGGCTGTGGGTCTGGGTGTTTATATGTATTTATTTATAATATGTATGTATATGTAGTATATCAGTTGTGTTAGCAACCATAATACGAACTAAAAATGGTTCAGTATGGGGCTAACCAGCCGTGTGTGTATTAAAAAAAAAGTATTACGTACGTCCGCAGACATATTAAACTTATAACAAAACGACGATTTGCGTCGAAGTTTAAAAATAACTCAAAACAGTAATAGTATGTTTGTTATCGCACGGTTTTGTCTCCGCTTGTCCATAGTTTAAACATCCAGTAGCCATGTAACACAGATAATAGCGTCAGTAGTCACCCACTTAGTGCGGCAAGGCCATTGCATTTTGTGAGATAAAACCGGATGACGTCATATTTCTGTACATTGTCAGAGCATGTTTAGTTTGAGGCCACGTTTCGTGTTTTTCAAATAAAAATGCCGTGTGTGTTAAATATTCGTCACGAAGAAAGTCCGTGAAACCAATTACCTATTGTTATTGGGGAATGTTTCTACTAATCTACTTATCTTAATATATATTAATCTCGTGTCACAATGTTTCCTCAATGGACTCCTAAACCACTTAACCGATTATAATAAAATTCGCACACCATGTGCAGTTCGATCCAACTTGAGAGATAGGATAGTTTAAATCTCAAATTATAGTCGCAATTTTAATTTATTGCTCATTATTGTCTGTTATTGTTTGACGGTCACAATTATCTGTTAACTCCAAATGATTCTAACAGATGTCTATAACTTTCGACTGGGTTGAGTAAGTAATCAATATATGGCGCTGCTATGGTAAATCTACGAACGTGTCATATAAGGTACACTATCTATTTTTCATACCCCTATAAGTGAGGCTAAACAATGTTTGCCGGGTCAGCTAGTATAATATAAAAATAAGTTGGGTTTTCCTTTCTGACGCTATAATTTCAGAACGCACGAACCGATTTCCACGACTTTGCATTCGTTGAAAAGGTCTCGGGTTCCGTGAGGTTTGGAACAAACAAAATTCAGGGAAAAATACTTTCGCAAAAAAATCGCCCTACACGCGGGCGGAGCCGCGGGCAACGGCTTGCACCTATTATAAACGCGAACTGGATAATACATAGATGTTTGTTCTTCTTTCACGCAAATGCTACCGAATAGATTTTAATGAGAGTAAGATACCTTACGGAGACCTCTGTTTAGGCTTAACGACTGCTCATTCCAAGACTCACTCAAAGCAGGATCCTACAATTAAATGTGTCATCCGACTCACGCTCGCTGCATTTTAGCCACGATGAAAATGCCAATTTTTTTTAAAACTCTGTCGTGCATGATCACCCATCCAAAGACTATCCGCATCGACCGTTGCTTGACCTGGTTGATCGCAACAGATCACCTTAGTTAGCCGAGCTATATGCGTAACAAACATACACCGTTACAATCGCGTGTATAGTTTATTTTATTTTTATTAGGACTCCTCATTTCACACAAGGCTGGTTAACCCCATACTACGAAGTACAAGTTATTATTCTGTGGCCATACTGAACCATTTCTATTTAATGTTATGGTAGCTAATACAACTGATATACTACATACACATACATATATATTTTATATAGATACATATTTAACGCCCAGGCTGTCAGCTAACAAATTTATTTTAGCACAAAGATGTTGGCCGTGCCGAGAATCGAACTCGGAACCTTCTGATTGGCAGTCCGGCATGGTAACCTTTAGGCCAACGAGGTCGGTCAATAGTATTTGTAGGGCCAGGGCAAGTAATCCCTCTAAATCTTGTTTATACAGTAAACAACTATTACTTGTTTGTGATCACACTCGCTAATCAAATAGTCTGATTCATAGAACCCACATGACAAGTTTGAACAAACAAAATATAATATGTTCAGTAAAAAAAAATTGGCAGATCGGGATCGTTTATGAAGTATTTTATTTTTATGTAATTATTGTATTCGAAAGGAAAATACATCTACATCTATTTCTTTCCGTCTGTCTGTATAGTCTGACAGAAACAGACAGAAAGACGTCGAAACCATTTAGACTTATAGACATTAGATACGTGCCCCCGTACAATTATCAATTATCTAAAAAATAGCAATACGCGTTTGTTATAAGGGTCTAAAATATTTATTTTGTTTTAGTTTTTAGGGTTACGTACCTTTATACTAAGCCTCCAAAGTCTGACAGAATAGACAGACCGAAAGACAGACGTCTTTACTTCTGTATGTCGACCTTTCGAAAACAATAATTAAATATAAATAAAATAAATATTGAAGACGGACTCCCATACAATAAACGTCATATTTTACCATTTATTAAGGATAATGGTACGGAACCCTTCATGCGCGAGTCTGACTCGCACTTGTCCAATTATATACTTTATTGTCATCGTTTGTGAAAATGTCAACTTTCTACCTATCACGGTTCGTAATATCGATCGAATTGGCGATCTTTTATTCGATCTAGCATTTGCTTATTCGTTACCTATTTGAGTGAAACGTGTTATACGGGTATGGTAAATAAAATGTTATCCGGTTTATACATTATAATGAGTGTATGTCTTCTAAATATATTTTCGCTTTCTTGTAAATACTAAGACATGTCAAGGTCGAACAAACATGTCAAAATATAAAAGGCATAATTAACTAAAAGACTGATAAATAAATAAAATTCTATTTATACAGTCTTACTAAAAGACTGATAAATAAATAAAATTCTATATATTCTAATTCTGTTCTTTTTATGTTTAAACGTTAAAATTTGGTTAAAAATAAAAGTATATTTACTTGTGTGCAGGCCCAAATCTAAACCAATTTTAAAGGAACGTGATACCTAACTATTGCGTAAGCGACACAATTACACTGGATAAACGAGTATTTTTAAAATGCTCCACTGAAAGACAGATATGTCAGAATCAACTCTGTTAGCAAATTAGCTAGAACTCTTTAATTAAAGCGAATCGAGCAAGGTCGGAGCTAAAATAGCGATTGGAAGCGACGGCTCAGTCGGGCGAGCGGCTGACTCACGTCCCGAAGTTTGTGGGTTCGATGTTTGCCTGAAGAATTTTTTTTTTATCCTTGATAGGTTAGCGTTTAACTACAGCTAGCCTGATGTTAAGCTGCACTGCAGTCTACGGTGTGGCACGCTTACCTAGAAGATACCTATTAACTCTACTTTTGAAGGCCCCGGATGATACCTCTCAGGAAACAGAGACTCAGGTAGTGAGTTCCAAAGCTTCGCAGTCCTAACAATAAAGGTCGACGCAAAGCGTTTTGTACGAAAGTTTGGAACTTCAACTCTGTATCGGTGTCTCTTTACTGTCTCTCTGCTCGTTCTGTAGTAGAACGGAGATGTTGGAATCAAATTATGAAGTTCCATAGCACACTCCCCGAAATGTATCCGATGAAAAACCGACAAACTAGCAACCAGGATTAGGATAACGTACGGAAGCCCACATGTTTGTAAGGCGACTAAAACCGAAGACATGTTTAATTCTCCAACTAGCACTAGGCCAGCGTTGTGGATTATGCCTTATGCCTCCTCCTTTGTGAGGAAGACCTCGGGTTCCAGCTGTAGGGATTTATATAAGATGACTAGCTGACCCGGCAAACGTTGTTTTGCCTCACTTACGGGTATGAAAAATAGATAGTGTAGCTTATTTGACACGTTCGTAGATTTACCATAGCAGCGCCATCTATTGATTACTTACTCAACCCAGTCGAAAGGTATCGACATTTGTTAGAATCATTTGGAGTTAACAGATAATTGTGACTGTCAAATAATAACAGACATTATTAGCAATAAATTAAAATTGCGACTATAATTTGAGATTTAAACTATCCTATCTCTCAAGTTGGATCGAACTGCACATGGTGTGCGAATTTTATTATAATCGGTTAAGTGATTTAGGAGTCCATTGAGGACAAACATTGTGACACGAGATTTATATATATTAAGATATGCAAACAGAATTACGTATAATAAAACGTCTTCTGTTATGTATATCATCTTTAACTCAGTGTCAAGAATCGTTAGAGTTCCAAAACTAGATTACATAGAATTCGCTCTCAGATTCTTTTTTGAAAAAAAATCATTATTTTAAATAAATAAACCGAGCTTCTAAGTGTATTAAATAAATTTAAACAAATCTTAGCTTGATGCAGGTAATGATATTATCTAGAATAGTTAGAGCTTAAGAGTTTCATTAATGTTAAATGTTGATTATTTATCATTGATATAAATTTATTTATATAAGCGCTTCCCTCAAATACGATAAGGCTTTACTTGCTACTACTCAGTATTCGCCTTAAGTATGTTTATAAGTTTGAGTGCGAGTGTGGCTCAGTTGTACAAATGTCTGCTTTTCGCTCAGACGGCCCTAGATTCGATTCCAGCCCTACACCAATGACTTGTTTTCAAGTTATGCGTGGATTTGCACTCGCTTTACGGTGAAGAAAAACATCGTGAGGAAACCGACACGTTTGAAGACTACAATATCCGAAGACATCGTGTCATCCGCCAACCCGCGATTATAGTCTATATCTATCTCCTTGCGAGAGAAGGCCCCGAGTCCCTGCAGTGGGCACGCATAGTAGGCTACTTATGCTATATGTTTATAAGTTTAATGCGACAATCGAGTGGCAAACATTATTGTGCAAAACCATTATTGTGTTTCAAAGTTATCAAACCCGTGGTAAATGTAACACTTACTTAATACGAGTATGTTTACTACTCAACAAGAAAGTTTTGAACTCCTAAGAAGTACTCGTTTTAAGTGGTTTCACTTTCAAACTGAAGTTTTGTTTCTTTCGAATATGATTTACGTTTTGACTTAGTCCATCCTGCGGTGTTATCCGCGTCCGAGATAAAAGGTAGCCTACCTAACCAAAATTCGCATCTATAAAACGGTCATCAGGCCAATGCTGACCTGGATAAACTAAGCAGAGGAGGACCTGCGCAATCTTCAGGTCACGTAGTGGCAGGAGAAGGCACAGGACTAAGAACAGTGGCGTCTCCTAGTATCGGAGGCCAGGATCCGATTCGGGTCGACGCGCCAACCCAGTTAGTTTAGTTACGTGTTAAACCAAGACCTAAACTATTTTTACACCAAATTTCATCAAAATCGATTTCGATAATTTGTGCGTGAAGAAGTAACAAACATAATAAAGGCGATGTCGTACCGAGCTCAGCGGCGTCATACATATTTGAGCGAAGCAGCGTGGCAGTAGGTATTTCACGAAATAAATTCATATAAAAACAAATCCAACGGAATTGACCTGGCACGGATTAAAGCTGTAACAGTCCCTGAGTCCGGCGCGTGGCTGCATGCTCTCCCGTCTCCACACATGGGCACGCTTTTGGATGATGAATCTTTGAGAGTGGCGGCCGCGCTTCGTCTCGGATGTCCCATCTGCGAACCCCATACCTGTATCTGCGGGGCGAGGGTAGAGGCAGAAGGGTATCACGGCTTGAGTTGCACACAGTGCGCTGGCAGGAGACCACGGCACCACGCCATCAATGACATCTTGAAGCGTGCCTTTGTATCGGCAGAGGTCCCGTGCGTCCTGGAGCCACCAGGTCTGTCACGTTCTGATGGCAAGCGACCGGACGGTCTTACGCTGGTTCCCTGGCAAAAAGGGCGCTGCCTAGTGTG
Source organism: Mellilla xanthometata (assembly GCA_035578125.1). Classification (NCBI taxonomy): domain Eukaryota; kingdom Metazoa; phylum Arthropoda; class Insecta; order Lepidoptera; family Geometridae; genus Mellilla; species Mellilla xanthometata. The sequence continues at coordinate 3,313,969 of JAPUBQ010000003.1, forward strand.
GGATGCAACGTGCGTCAGCACATTCGCATCCTGTCACCTCCCCGCTACTCAGCAGACTGCCGGCGCGGGAGCAGAGACAGCCGCCCGAGGCAAACGCCTTAAATACGCGAGCTTGGAACCAGCGTACAACTTCGTACCGTTTGCTGTGGAAACTTTAGGATCATGGTGCTTGGACGCCAAGCTTCTAGTCCGTGACCTCGGACGTCGAATGAGGGAGCGAGGTCAGGATCCTCGGTCAGGGTGGTTTTTGACGCAGCGAGTTTCCTTGGCAATCCAGAGGGGTAACGCCGCCAGCATTTTGGGGACCTTCGGTGCAGCACGGGGAGCTCATAGTCCGTTTTAGTTGTTTTTTGTGTTTGTGCAGTTAAATTTTTATTTATAAGTGACGTGTATTATATATAAATATAATCTTTTATTAAAAATATATTGAAAATGTTAAAAAAAAAAAAAATATAAAAACAAAAATTAAAAATATTAAACAACGGTGGCTTACGTGACAATGCTGCCAGCATTTTGGACACCTATTTCTCTACCCCTGGACTTTTGTAGGTCAAGTTTTAGTTGAGTGTTTTATATCATTATTATGTTGGTTTTAAATAAATTCAAATTCAAATCCAAGATAGACACTTCCACAAAAATGTAATATCGGGGGTTTTTTTTATTTTAAATTAAAACTTGGTATTAAAGTACAAAAATATCATCTATGATAATTTTAACTGTCTTTCACAGCTTGGAAAAAGATGGACAACAAATATCTCTTTTATCTTATATTATATAGTAAAAGGGTCCTATTAATAATAATATTCACAAAATCAACTATCGGGACAACGATCGTCGATATCACAAGTCCGCATGACGAGAATTTCTTGTAAGCCGAGAAGGCCTCAGCAAGTACCTTGACTTGGTTCACGAGATTACCACCATGTGGAATGTTGACTCGACGATCTTTGTCCCGATAGTTGTATCGGTAAACAGTCTCATAGCGAAGAGCTTAGACCAACATCTCACGAGGCTCTCGCTAGATGGATGGATCAAGGGTCGGATACAGAAGGCAGTCATACTCGACACGGCGCGCATTGTCCGGAGGTTCCTGTCCCTCTAGCTCCTACCGCCGGTAGCTTTGGTCTTGTCTCGCTGCCAGTGGCACGCTATCTTTTAGGTTTTTGTAAAAAAAATGTTATTTTTTTTATATAACGTTACTGTAAAGAACTTAAAGGAATAAACGAATACATGAATAATAATAATGCATTATTTTGACCAATAAACATATTCAATATTTATAACAGTAAAAAGACAAAATTATTAAATTTTTATAAAGAAATTAAAACCAAAACCAGTAATAAAACTAATTTAAAAAGCCACTCCGGACGGAACCTGACGGAAAGGTACCCATTGTATGGCTATGGATAGCCTTTGCGCCAGGTACGATCCGGAGCGGTATAATTCACCTGATCTCTCTTTTATTCTACGCCCAATTTCAGTAATAAAATGTTTGGCCTCAGTTCCCCAACAACCCATTTTAGTTTTTAATTTTATAATTGATTTCTATTGAATAAATTATGTTTATTATTGTTTTTTTTTTAAATGTACGTTCACAGTAAAATTTGTACTCCATGTCCCACACTAGAGATAACCCTGTGAGGCCTTCACTGTCAAATAATAAACAGTGTGTACGTACAGTGAATGCACATATACACTGTAAATACGTATAACGTATGTAAATGCAGAATATTAATAGAAGCAAACACTAGTCTCTCTGTGATGCAAACGAAGGTATTGAACAACTTTGTTAGTCGAGTTCAAAGTTGAAAGGTTGAGTTGAATAAGAACATGCGTTCGACAAATAATGAAACGCATTCAGCCTTACAAAGTAGACGCCAGAATCAGTACAAAGGCGGGCAAAGTTTTAATACAGGCAGGTCAGCCGCTTGTTGTAGTGAAGTTAAGAAATGGTAGATTATGAGTTATCTTTATACTAAAAAGTATTCAAATTACTACCAGTTAAAAGCTACTTCGGAGTCTTTTAAATTAGTTTCGTCGTCCCGTTTTAATTTTATAACCTATTTTGAAAGATAATAAATTATAGTATATAATTTATTAATATTTATTTTTATGATAAAAAAAATATTGTTATTATTTATAAACATCAATTAAGCATCCAATATTAACTACAATTAGTTAAGTTTAATTACTTAAACACAAAGTTTACGTCACTTATTATAAAAACTGTGTACTTGATATTTGTTTGATAAAAAGTTTTTATGTATTTTTTTACTATAAATAAGGCACATTAAGGTATTTTTGCTGTAAACAAGGTGTATTTTACTTTCGATAAAAGGTTGACATTACTTTAAAACTCTGGACAAAACTAAAAAAATTATTATAAACATAAAAATATATTAGTACTTCCGGTATGAATATGACTAAGACAGGTATATCTATCTATTCAAATTTAAAAAGCCTTTGAATGTATTCCTAATCTATCTGGCTAATTTATTGGTACTACGAATAAATTAGACTAATAACACTATACCTAAGATTAAAACCTTGATTATTCCACATATAACATTTACTAAATGTCAAAAATACAATATAACTTGTTAAAACATTATTACACTAAAATAAAAAACAGTAAATTAGGCGGCCATATCGCTTAAGGCGATTTATGCCAGGCCACCTCGGGATGGATCTTAGATTATAGACAAGTAGAGGGTGGTTTACAAACTAAGCAATAAAAAAATGTTATGTATTAGTTGAAATATTAAGATCAATAAAGCTTTGTTACAAATCATGGAAAAAAATCTAAGAAATCGTCTCCGATATCTAAGTCGGAGAACTTCTAGTTAAGTTAAAGTGTTGCCTGCATATAAAAATAAAACTTCCTCGTGCATTCCTAATACAGTTGGGACCCGTTTAATATCCGCAACTCCGCAGTAGTATAGTTTACAAGCAGTAGTAGTCGATACATAGTTTACAAGCTGCCATAAAAACCTCTGACATTTCTGTCCACCTCCGGGACTAAGAACCAGGACTTACATTATAACGTCTCGTACAATGTTATTATCCTACTTGATTCTTCTTCTTCTTCGTATGAGCTTAGTGGCCAAGCTCTGGTGTCGCGAGTTTTCAAGCCGCCCGAAGGCCTCTGACTTGGCTTAACGACTGCTTTTACTAAGACTAACAGCCGGCACCTACAATTTAACGTTTCATCCGACCCACGGTAGTGCCATATGAAAATGCCACTTGGAAAGCGACAGTTTTGTGCATGGTCACCCATCTAAACACCGCCCGGATCGACCGTTGCTTGCTGACGCCCGCGGGTGGGTATACGCGGATCCCTAAAAAAACCTCCTCTCCAATAAAATATTCTCTCTCTTGCACAGTCAAAAAGATACGACATTTCAAATATATTTTTTACTGACATATGGTATGAAATGTCGACGCATAATGATTCCCTTCTTTTATTAAAATTCCATGAACATATAATTAAATCGTTATTTCCGCTGAGCCCTTCCAAGTGGACAATAGAACTGACAAACATTTATTTTTGATGTTAACAAATAATAATAACAACGAACTGTAGCGTAAATCCCGGATTGAATTGTTGTGGTTAACATATTCTATTTAAACAAAACATTTTCTATTCTTTTGGTACATTTTATTTCGTATCTATACCAATATTATAAAGAGAAAATTTTATTGTTTTTTTTAACGCGAATAGGTTCCGAAAGTACTGGAGCGATTTGAAAAAATCTTTCACCGTTGGGAAGCTACATTATCCCCGAGTAACATATGCTTTATTTTGTTTCTCTTTACAACTTGGATAATTTTATAGCCCGTGCGAAGCCGCGACTGGTTGCTAGTACGTAATAAAATGTTTACAGTTCGCATATACCATACATTTCTGAATAAGACTGCCGTTAAATAGTGGCATTTTTATCTGAGTGCTACCGTGGGTCGGATGACACGTTAAATTGTAGGTCCCGGCAGAGCTAAGCGACTTTCCCTGGTACGACACAGCCCTCCACTCACATAGCTATAATAAGAATAATAGAATAATAAGAATAGTTTATTTATCTAAAACACATGTAAATTCACAATTAGTTTTACAAAAATCCGTCGTCTTATTAATCTTTTTGAATTACGCTATAACATTTTTCTTGTGGTTTCTGCACTAGGAGAACCCTGTTTCGCAAAAGCCACTTCCAAATCATTATAAAAGAATTTGTTTTTCCAAACCGGTGCGGATTTTAACCGGGTACCCTTTAACCTAAATATTTTGTATTTTTAAAACTAAAATAGTTTTTAGGGTTAGTTTGTTAAGTTGCATTTTATAAGTTTTAAACAATATGTGAATGTGTGAGTGTGCGTGTATGTGTGTGACAGAGTGAGTGAGTGAGTGTGTGTGTGTGAGCTATAACTATACATTGCTTTTTGTACAATAAAGGTTTTTTTTGGCTTGTTTTTTTTTAATCTATAGCTCATACGAATAAGAAGAAGACCTACGAGTATGTAGGTAAGTAGTGACATTATAACTTAGATCTAGAAACTTAAACCACGTGTGAAAGCTAGCAATGCTGGGAAGAGTTAATGTAGGGTGACCATGACCGCTTCGTTTCTTATACACACCGACCGGTTTAGAAAACGTGTTCCTTTGTGACCTATTTTCCTTTTCCGTACTCTTTCTTTCGCTATTTTATTTACCTTACAATGTAAGAGCGTATGAATGGAATCTTGTAAGTCAAATTAAGCACGCTTCCCCTCGGCCGATTGGATTCTAATTTCTTGTACATGGTTCTTAATGTGTCTTCTACAAAAGAATATGCTACAATGGAGATTGTTGTTACTAAGATTTTACAGGCGACTTAGCATAAAACATATAATAATAATAAATAATAAAATAATAAAAATAATCTTTTATTTGGGTATATTGGTTTATATGCTAGATATTTTACATGTTCTGGCCGTGCACAAGGTACCCTATAGGTCCTGACTAGCACGGCTACAGAGAATATATTAATCAGTATCAATATCACCTATAACCTGTTTAAGTATATACAGTACTAAAATAGCATAAGCAACCCACTATACTTTCGAACTGCTGGGAGTCAGGACCTTCCGTCACGAGGAGAGAGATATAGGCCATAGTCCACCACGCTGGCCAAGTGCGGGTTGGCGGATGACACACGTCTTCGGATATTGTGGTCCTCAAACATGCCGGTTTCCTCACGATGTTTTCCTTCACCGTAAAGCAAGTGCAAATCCACATATAACTTGTAAAATAATTAGTCATAGGTGTACGGTCGGGATCGAACCAGGGGCCGTCTGATGGCGTCTTTTTACCGCCGACCCACACTCGCTTGCGACGTGAGTGATTATTATTTTTCTGGCTTTAATACCTCATATTGATTTTATCTCTCTCCACGAGAGAAAAAGGCCCGAGTTCCAGCAGTGAGATCGTTAAATGGGCTAATTATGCTCATACTACCTGATATTTACAACTGTCGTGCTGTTTTGACTAACAGCCAAGTACCTCAATTTAAAGCGTCATACGAACCACTATCGCGCCCGGATGAAAACGTCACTCTTTAATAAACAATCTTGAGCATGATTACTCATCCTAAAACTGCCCGCATCGACCGATGCTTAACCTAGATGAATGGGTTAGATCGCCTAAACTAGCCGAGCAACAAATGCCACCGATTCCATTCCGGAGTTTGTTATGGAGATAGTTTAGACTCTGGATAAACGCATAGGCTTACTTTTATCCGTAATTACAGATAATAGTTTGATGAAATGTGGTTATTTAAACTTTACTTTAGAAGGTAATATGGAAAATAAAGGAAAAAATAAAGTATATAATAGTAATAGTAATAAAGGAAAAAATATAATCCTTCATGTCCTCTCTTTTACATAACTTGTGTAAGCATATTTAGTTTTCTTTGTTGTATCGAATTAAATCTACTAGCGACGAAAGTTCCTGTTATTAAATGTATTACTAAGTCTTAAATAAATGTAGGTTATGGAAAATCTTTGAATAAACGGACCTAATTCCTGCATTTACAGCGGCAAAAGGTAAATACTAGGGTATTATGATTGCAAAGCACGTATTTCAATATTCGCGAATAATTCCGTTCATTTAGTCACTTTGAAATGGTACGTATATTGTTTTCACCAATTATATTGTTCATTTTGTGCGAATTCAGAGAATCATGGTAATATTGTCGGCTCACGTTCAAAGCAGAGATGTGAAATACGCAGGAGAATGCATCGCACTATTTGTTTTTATTAATTCACTAGCTGACCCGGCAAACGTTGTTTTGCCTCACTTAGGGGTATGAAAAATAGATAGTGTAGCTTATATGACACGTCCGTAGATTTACCATAGCAGCGCCATCTATTGATTACTTACTCAACCCAGTCAAAAGGTCGTGTCACAATGTTCTCAATGGACTCCTAAACCACTTAACCGATTATAATAAAATTCGCACACCATGTGCAGTTCGATCCAACTTGAGAGACAGGATAGTTTAAATCTCAAATTATAGTCGCAATTTTAATTTATTGCTAATTATTGTCTGTTATTATTTGACAGTCACAATTATCTGTTAACTCCAAATGATTCTAACAGATGTCGATACCTTTCGACTGGGTTGAGTAAGTAATCAATAGATGGCGCTGCTATGGTAAATCTACGAACGTGTCATATAAGCTACACTATCTATTTTTCATACCCCTAAGTGAGGCAAAACAATGTTTGCCGGGTCAGCTAGTATTTATATATGTTTTTATGTCACCTGTGAAAATGACCGTGATAAAAGTATTAGCTTCATTCAAGCAAATTCACTCTTCTTGGTATTTTCTTAGTTCATGACGTTTGAAATCGACTCAATTTCACCTGCTGGAAACCATAACGTTTGATGAATATGCAATGGTGTGATTCCCATAGGGTTGTCAACTGCACTGTTCAAAATACGAGTAGTAATATTCTGTTTTCTATCACATCATACTGTTTATTGTTGGGTATAAAAAGAGTTAGGTATGTTGACGACATCGTTAGCGTAAAGGTTACCATGCCGGAATGCTCATCAGAAAGTTCCGGGTTCGATTCCCGGCCCGGTCAACATCTTTGTGCTTAACTAAATTTGTTGGCTGTGGATCTGGGTGTTAAATATGATGTATTTATATATAATATGTATGTATATGTAGTATATTGTGTTAGCAACCATAATACGAACTAGAAATGGTTCAGTGTGGAGCTAACCAGCCGTGTGTGAAATGTGTCCTAATATTTATTTTTATTATTATTTATATATGAACTTTCTAACCATAAAATCTGAGCTAAACTAGCCCAGACGATATCAATCACGAGATCGTTCGTTACACGCTTGTCAAAATTAATCTTTGTTTTTAATATCACGTAGTTTTTTATGTTTGAAAGATTAGTTAACAGAAAGGCTGTTGCTACAACGTGGTGGATTATATATTTTTGACATAAATACTTCAATAGGTTTTTTTTACTAACACTTATTTAAATAAATAAACATAAATATAAATATTAGGACACAATTCACACACGGCTGGTTAACCCCATAATGAACTATGTATAGTTCGTGTTATGGTACCTAACACAACTGATATACTACATATATATCTTATATACGAGTATATAAATACATATTTAACACCCAGACTCACAGCCAACAAATTTAGTTAAGCACAAAGATGTTGGCCGGGCCGGGAATCAAACCCGGAACCTTCTGATTGGCAGTCCAGCATGGTAACCTTTACGCCATCGAGGTCGTCTTGTTTGTAAATAAGTTGCCAACCCTACATATATCTTCATTGCATATCGGCTCACGCATCTGTGTAGTTTATTGTCTCTTTAGTTATGATCCATTTGACTGCTGCTTCTTGATAACTACTTGCTTAGTCGCGTACTTCTAATGTGAAACCTAATTTAACCCGATTCAAATGCTGAGCGACTTATAGTCTAGTCAACAAGTGCCTTTTTGGTCAACTTTTTCAGCAGTCTCCGAAAATTATGATTGAGGTGTCATTCGATTCGGAATGGCATCTAGATTCGAAAAACAATGAAGTTCCGCTGAAAAAATGAAAAAAAAGGTAAAAAAAGGACCCTATTACTAAGCCTCCTCTGTCTCTCTGTCTCCAGGCTGTATCTCTGAATCTGATATAGTTAGATAGCTGAAACTTTCACAAGGTATTTATTTCCCGTGTCGCTATAACAACAAATACTAAATATAAAAAATATATTATATAAAGGGTAAACGTGTTTTTATTTTTTTCTATATTTCAATAACGGTAGGTGCTAGACACTTAAAATTTTCACAAAATACATAAAAGTTTAGTGGCTATCAAATTATTATAATATATTTTAAAGACAAATAATAGTTTGTACATTTGTACCAAATACTGTCCACTAACATCAGTAATTAAGTTGTCTTTACTAAACCACGGGCCTTGCTGTTGCTTAAATAAAAAATGAATTAATTAAATTAATTGAATAAATTGTCACATAGATAAATAGAACGACTAATAAACACAAAAATTTACTAATCAAGCCGAGTTACCTAATCGTACCGTACGTAATTTTTTACAAACTCATCTAAACTTCACCACTGACGACAAAAGTCGATTAGCATTCAAATCGTATAGCGAGCGTACTTTTAAAACAACCAGGATTGTTTTTCAACTCTGAAAATCAGCTCTAAGATATATTTAGTCGGGATCTAATAATGTTAAAAGAGGTTTCGCAATTCGATTGCATTGTATCTTTCTGATTGTTACTTTTGAACTCTCGATCCGATTCTTGTGGTTTTTTTTTATCGGAAAACTGGTGCTTCTCATGTAGCCCCATTTCAATTTGATCCTGTTCTAATAATAATATCAATAAGAAAACCAAATAAATTTAAAATTAAGTACAAATGAATAAAAACATGTGACACACGGCCGTTTAGCCCCATATATTAAACCATTTCTAGTTTGTATTATAATTGCCATTCATACAACTGATATACATCCATAAATACTGACTATCGATACATACTTAACACACAGACCGACAGCCAACAAATTTAGTTAATTACAAAGCTGTGCCGAGAAATGAAGCTGGGACCCTCTGGTTGGCAGTCCGGCATGGTAAACAAAATGCCATCGAGGTCGTCAATAGCGTAAATAATGCCGTAAATACGCCGACCAATTTAGATAAAAATAATATTTATATATTGAAGCAAAAAATTCCCGAATACTCTCGTAATTTTTAATTGAAATCGGTTCTGTTTTTTTTAAACTACAGTCGTTTTCCAATTTTGAATTATTCACTTGTTTCCTTTACACCAAAGAGAACGGAATTGGTCAGCTAAGCTTCAGAGTACGTCATTTATGATTTTTTCTCCGACATAGTCAATAAACATTGAACCGCTCAAAAATAGCATCGTTATGATATCACGGGCAAACTTTACGAATGTTGATCGGCAAGTAGACGACCTTGGGCGGCGTAGCTTTTGCGGTTTCGCCAGTTTTTTTCAAGCCTTCATCAAAAGTTCGTTGCTGACCGTTACAATATGTTTAAATGTCGAATTTACGAAACAGCGAAGGCAGCTGTCTGCCTTACGTCAAGTAAGTTTTGGTTTTCGATCCCCGCCAATTTACTAAAACTCGGTAAACACCAAAAAACTCTTTAATTCCAGTTAAATATACGTGTAGCTTGGTGGGAAAACGTTTGCTTTTCAATCTGACATCGGCACGGGAAATAAATATCTCGTGAAAGTTTCAGCTTTCTAGCTTAATAGCGATTTCTGAGATATAGCCTGGAGACAAACAGACAGCGGAGTCTTAGTGATAGGGTCGCGTTTTTACCTTTTATGTACGGATCCCTAAAAAGTACCTTTAATGTCTATTTTATACCTATGTATGTTAGCCACTGCAACTAATTATATATTAACTTGTCCAGCGTTTTAAACACTGGACTAGATAAGACACCTGAGCATCATTCTAAGTACTATGAGTGGCTTCACAAATCATCTGTGTATTTTTTATAAAATATCAATATAAACACAAAGGAAAAAAAAAGCTTAAGTCTCTGAGCCCACCTCCGATAATACCCTAAGCGAAAACAATTTAAAAAATAAACATTTCACCAATTTACTTAACTACGGCTTATTTCTTTACCTTTGATATTTTGTTCGCAACGGAGTTTTTTCCTTGATTTTTAAGGTTCCGTACCTAGAAGGTAAAAACGGGACCCTATTACTAAGAGTACTGTCTGGCTATCTGTCTGTCTGTCTCCAGGCTGTATCTCAGAAACCGAACTCCTCAGAACTACTCAGAAACAGTATTTTTTGCTACATATCAATAACGGCAGTATGTAAACACAATTTTTACGGAACGTACAAATGTACATGTTATGTTGTGTTTCAAATTAAATTATAAAATTTAAATAAAATAAATATTTAATGGGGGCTCCCATACAAAAATGGTACGGAACCCTTCATGCACGAGCCCACTTGCACTTGGCCAATTTTTTAAAGTGTTTTGACGAGAAATTGCACTTTTACGGTTTACTGAGAATTTGTTGTTCATTATTTTTCTGTTGAACAAGTAACTTAGTTATAATGAAAAGCCCGAAGCTTCGTATTTTTAACCAACTTCAACAAAGGACGAAGTGCTGAATTCGACAGTGTTTTTTTTTCCTCAAAACTTTGTCATTTATTAACAGATTTGTTCATTCTTTCTTCATTTAAAAAAATATATATACTAGGACACATTTCACACAGGGCTGGCTAACCCCATACTGAACCATTTCTAGTTTGTGTTATGGTTACTAACACAACTGATATACTACATATACATAATTTTATATAGATACATATTTAACACCCAGACCCACAGCTGACAAATTTAGTTCAGCACAAAGATGTTGGCTGGACCGGGAATCGAACCCGAAACCTTCTGATTGGCAATCCGGCGTGGTATTATGTTATATGATTATTATTCTTATATTATTAAAATTTAATTATTTACGCACTAAATGCGTAGGTAAATAAAAATACTATGAAGTATAAATTTGAATTCGGTTCCCCAATATTTGGTCTTTCATTTGTGAGTCAAGTGAACTGATTGCTATCTGATAAGGGCTTAAGAGTGCAAGCCATATGGTCTTGACTTTGTTACATTCTTCATAAACATGTTTTGGCCTCAGACTACAGGAATAAAGGCAGACGCCGCGGTGTCAAGCGCACAAGTGAATGCGACTTTATAGACATGTGTGCGTGGCACACATAGCCACGTACTTTTTACACTGTAGCGACACGCGTCGTCGTGTGCGTGTAATGTTGCTAGTATCAGCAAACAAAATACCTCTAACTTTATATGTACTTTATTAGTACCTATTTCTAGTTACTGAGATTGACGTAGAAATAAAAACACGAGACGCTAATTATTTTACATCGACTTTTACACTTCTCACGGTCGTGTCTAGTTTGAAATATGGTGAAGAGGTATATTTAAAAATTTCTGAATAATTAACTTAATTAGGTTAACCTTGTGGTCTGCTCCATGGCACACGCGCATTCTCAATTTCTTTAAAAAAAATATCTTTTGCAATAAAACATTTCATAATTTTTACTGTCAAATAATTGTAGTCTTTTTCGGACTTCACTCGGACAAAAACTGGTATTTTAGCATTTGATTTTATACCAAAAAATTTAAGTATGAAAACGAAAATTTTGATGACATTAAAGACACTGGATTTAAATCTATAATTATTTGAAATGCCTCTAATACATTACATGAATCACATTATCACACAAAATACTAAGTGAAAACATTGTTACCACTGGATTATTTTATAATTCAAACTAGATGTCGGGCTGTGCGCGGGGTGCGGGGGGTGTTTTCTAAGGGGGAGAGGTTAAACATGGGCCACCTTTGAATTAAGTTAAAAATTTAAAAAAATCATGTCGAGGTAGAAAAATAGGTAAAAAAACCTTAAATACGGTCGAAAATGGGCTGATGATGATGATGATTCTTTAAGATCTGTGACTATCAACATACAAAGCAGTAGTGTAGGATCGAAACATGATAAGGCTGTCGAAATACTGATAATGGACCCCAAATCAGTAAAATAAAAAGGTAATATACATCTATGCAATATTGTTAGGTTGATGATAAGATATGCGCAAGCTAAAACAATATTATATTTAAAAATAAAAAAAACGACAATAGAATTTAATTTCCCTATAAAAAGTAAAAAAACTTGAGACCCCATCTATGACGACATAGGAAAAAACTACCCCACACTATGGATAAAATAATTTGAAGCATACTTGTCACACTGGCCCAAGTTTGTCTAGGTTTTGTGTTCCAAGTAGTTTTATTAAAATATTTTTACGATTTTATTACAAATCATTGAAGAAAACAACAAACTCAGTTATGAGAAGATAATCCATCGTGGCTCTTTTGTTTTTGGGAACTATTTTTACAATCACGAATGACGCAACGGCATAATTTAATAAAAAGATACGCTGCGAAGTGACAACCGCGGAGCCGTCCGACCCGAGTGTTGCTTGGTAGCGACTGCGGGCGGAAACGTATTACTGGAGCATTTAGTATTACTGAACTTGCAGTCACTCGTAAGTTCGACACCGCGGCGTCTGGCTTTATTCCAGTAGTCTGAGGTTTTGGCGAGATCTCCTTTTACAGTCATGGTCCTTAAACAGCATCGGTAAACAACAAAAAACTCTTTAATTCCAGTAAAATATACGTGTAGCTCGGTGGGAAAACGTCTGCTTTTCAATCTGTTGTCGAAAATCTCCTGGTTCGATTCCCACCATTAACATATTTCTCAAATTTGGTATGAATTGACACTCGCTTTACGATAATGGAAAATATCATGATATAAAAGACGTCATGAAGAGGACCACAATGTCCGAAGACGTGTGTTATCCGCCAACCTGCACTTAACCAGCGTGGTGTAGTATGGCCTATATCTCTCTTTCCGTGAGAGAAAGCTCCGAGTACCAGCAATAGGAACGTATAATGGAATTTCTATGTTACATAAGCTACCTAATAAACAGCTTCGGTTAGGTAGCAAGCTAACAACATAAGTAACACCATTATACAAAATAACTATAAAAGACCCACGGTAGCCAGCCCAGATGAAATCGCCAAGGTTAAATGACATAAGACCATCCACAGTCTGTCCGCATCCACCGATAATTAACCTCGATAATCGCGTCAGGTCACCTTAACCAGCCGAGCTACAGGCACTACAATTTTACAGGTAGTCAAAGACATTCACAGGTAAAACCCCAAAAATGCACACAAAAAAGCTTTGTAACGAAAAAGAAAAAAACACAAACAATCAACAACAGCAATATACCTATTAAAACAACTGAGTCACACGTCCGACTTGTTGGTACATATGCTTGTGTATTTACACACGCACAATACAAACCTTTTTTCCCGTATCCCCCATCCGTAACTCGTACTCGTAGTATTAAAACAAAACTGACTCAAACAGTACGACTCTTTCACAAATCAGTATATCCCTATGACTCACATTCCATTTCAATTACAATGTAGCTTAATCGTGGTACTTTGAACTTTAAGTTCAAGGGAATAGAGGTTAATAAAACTTGCCAAGTAAAGTTGCTGCTAAGCTACGTTCCCGTTAACTCCTACCGCAGGGCTATAATTATCTCGATATTATGGAATGGCCTTTATGAAAAAGGGACGAGTGATTTGGGTCGATTATTTTTTCACTATGAGAAATTATAACTTGTGTCTGTAAAGAATTTATAGTACGAGCTAGTGGCAGCTAACTTTCAAATGTTTTTTTTATTAAACCAAGTTTTATCTGTAATTTATTCTTTATTTAGACGTATACATACTTGCTAACGCTCATGCTTATTTAAAAAAAAACAAGTATTCAAATTTATGATTTTGTCTAAAATTCATTCCCCTCTCTTTCTGTAATAAATAATTTAATAAAAAAGGTTCTTATGGAAAACTAAATTAATTAAAAAATACACCATAGTTAATAACCATTAATATTAATAAAGTACATGTACTCGTATGTTATTTATAGTATATCTAAAATGCACGTAAAAATAAATATTAACTCCTTTCAATTTACTTGAAATGAGATGGATGTTCTATGTATGATCCTTCTTTAACACTTTCGATATTACTACTCGTTCTAAGAATTAACTTATCGATAGACCTTGACACAAAATAGAAACATTGACCATCTACGTTACGTTACGTTTATAATTAGAGTTGTTATAAAATTTGAAACGTTGTTTACTTTAAGATTTTTTAATTTAGTGAAAGTTTATAAATCTTTAAATCTCTTGGGCACGTTTTCGTCTACCCCTGGTTTTTTTAGGTTAAGTTTTATTAAGTAATGTTTTATGTATGTATTCTTATGTTCTTACTAAATATATATTTTGTAATTGTCAAACAAGTAATGTAAAATGTTTTTTTGGGATTACGAAATAAAACCAATAAATCTTTTTTTAATCTTTGCTTTGATCATAGTACCGATAATTTTAATTTCTGTTCTACCATATTTTTGACATCTACGGTGTTAGTCGGGGGACTCTGAGCCACAGACTGGGTCATAGTATTTAGGCGTCGTTAGTAACCTTGAGTTAGGTCGTTCAACTTTATTAGACTATACCAAGGTAGTGGGTGCTATTGTGTCGGGGTTCCGTCATCATGCTAGGACGAATAAACCTTTGGATGTGTTATGAAGAAGTTGTTAAGTTTAGTAAAGCTTTTTTCTAATTTTGGAATGTTACTTCGAAGTTCACGTTCATGTTCGTTAGTTAAAGGTATATATGTAAATGTTTTCAGGAAAAAATTAGGCGAATACTTTTGTTCGAAATAATAATATTAAAACCTACTTTTAGTACTATAATACGTAAACAATACCGATAACTTTAGAGAAAACTAAATAAAGCTCTATAGATCTAGTTCACTAATAGAAGGCAGCTTGCCAAAAATACTGGCAACATTACCGAGTTAGATAGATGACTATACTGACGATTTTTTTCTCTAATTAAGTGGCTGTAATACCTCTGGTTTTGACCGTCAATTTTCTCCAAAATAACGCTTCTTTCTTCGTGTAAAGTGTTTCCTGAAATTAGCCTCTATTTATGCGTGTTTTTAACTGAAACATTTAATGAATATTGCATCTTTACTATACGCAGCCCACTATGCTTTCCCATGGCTGGGACTCGGGGCATTCGCCCAGGTTGAGAGAGATATATGCCGTAATCCACCGCTGGATTGCAGATTGGTGAATGACACACGTCTTCGGATATTGTGATCCTCAAACATGTCCGACGAAGTTATCCTTCACCGTAAAGCGTAAGGTTTGGATTCACGAAGCCAACGTTAGCTGCCAGTGCCACAAGCAACCAGCACTGTCTTGTTCTTGGCCTCGTATAAAACTATACTTTAGATAGGAACGCGCTCGCAGCTGGAAATGGCGGGATAGCATCGGCTTAGTTTTATAGGCCGATGCTATATTAGTTCGGCCATATAGTATACTAGCTGAACCGGCAAACGTTGTTTTGCCTCACTTAGGGGTACGAAAAATAGATAGTGTAGCTTATATGACACGTTCGTAGATTTACCATAGCAGCGCCATCTATTGATTACTTACTCAACCCAGTCGAAAGGTATGACATCTGTTAGAATCATTTGGAGTTAACAGATAATTGTGACTGTCAAATAATAACAGACATTATTAGCAATAAATTAAAATTGCGACTATAATTTGAGATTTAAACTATTCTATCTCTCAAGTTGGATCGAACTGCACATGGTGTGCGAATTTTATTATAATCGGTTAAGTGGTTTAGGAGTCCATTGAGGACTAACATTGTGACACGAGATTTATATATATTAAGATAGTTCGGCTCGGCATAGTTTTCCTCCACCAGCTTTACTGTAACCTAAACCTGGCTTATTTTTATAGCTAAGCGAATAATATTTATTTTATAGTCAAGTGTCATGTCCCACCTAAAATTAGTTGATGTTATTCAAATTAAGATTTTTAATTCATGCATTAATACAAAGTATTATGTTAAATGAATTTAAAAACCTGTGCTGACTTTTCACATGGGATCTGATCGTTTGACTTTAATACTAGGCATATAACTAAGCTAAGCTAAGTTGAATTAGACATTACTGTAAATGAAACTTTTAGAAATTCCCTGATATATTTGTTTAGACAGCCATCTTAGATATTAAAATTTATTTTATAGCTTATATTGATTACTTAACGAGCCTATTTCAATTGCTACCCATAAATAATCTGCTAACCCGTGGTGGATTATGGCCTAAATCTCTCCCCTTATGAGAGAAAGCCCCGAGGTCTAGCAGTGGAAATAAATAATGGGCTGTTTACGCGTACTAATAATAGCTAGTTAGGGTTTTTAAGTTTTAGCACATACCGTTCTTAATTATCAGAATAAATGAAATAAGAAATTTAACATAATTTATTTAGTACGGACTAAGCGAGAGTGGCTCAAGTAGAGTATGTTTGACTGTAACTTACACCCAGCAGGTTCGAATCCTGCCCTTTGTCTTGTTTTCAAGTTAAGTGCGTAATTTGCACTCGCTTGTATGTTAAAGGAAAACATCGTGATGAAACCCACATGCTCCGGTAACCATAAAAAACAAAACACATGCGTCATTCGCCAACCCGCACTCGATGATTTATGGCCAATACCTCTCAAACCGAGAAACGGCCCCAGTCCCAGAAATGCTAAATATAGAAATATATACATATGCGATGTGGTTAAAAATAAATGCGATTCTTTTTATTTGTATTTAAAAATCCAGCCGTACAGCGAATATATATGTAATTTATATATTTTGTTTTGGTTTTGTTACATAGAAAATTAAAACTTAAAACCAAATGTTATAAATAAATTTATACATAACTTTAGAATAATAAAGTAAAAATTCCATTAAAATTATTTACAATGGCTGAAATATCCATTCGCTTGCTTTTGTTTATATTATGGATATACTTTAGGAATTGAACGCATTGCAATTGTTTTGGTTCTAAAAGTAGATCGGCATTGCGTTATGTGATGTAATATTTATATAGGTATTTATTTTAAGTCAAAAGTAGTTAGATATTTGAAAAATAAATATCTTTATAATTTACTAGTTTTTGTATTAGTTTATTTACTATTGATTACTGAGAAAACATTCCCGATGAACTTAAAATTATTTGATAATATCAATCCGATATCGTATATTTATGTAAACTCTATATAACGACACTTCAGGGACTGTTTTGGCGTTATAGAGAGTGGTCGGTAAATGGAGAGAAAGTATTATTGTATGGAATACTCGTACAAGCTAAACCAACTAAAGCCAATTGATTTCGACGCTTTAGAGAGTTTGTCGTTATGCCAATATGGTGTCAGCGTTGCCTCGCTGGATCGCCAAACTTAAATGTAAAATAAAACTAAATTGTGTATTGAAAGTCATTTTTTTATGGTGAACAATAGCTGCTAGTCTAGAATAAGTAGCTTTCAAAGAATCTGTCTGGACTCAAGTGACCGAATTACAACTAGAAGCTGGATGGAAAGCAATAAAAAATACTTATCAGATATCATCAATTTAGTATTTTAATCTTAGACCGTGACAAATGGAAAGAGGGTAGAGAGGAGGACTAAACAGGCTTATAATAATAGTAGTTTAGTATTATTAAGTATTGTATTGGTACCTTAACTAATTAATACTAATTCTAAATGCTACGTCTTAATGTATGTAAATATGGTGCCTAGCTCCTGCAGTAGGATTACCCTGTGTTTGCAGGAGCTAGCTCTCTTCAGAGCTACAAATGAAGTTGGGATATATTGTGTTGTTGAGTGCTAGTGCTTAAATATGAGCGAGTGTGTGTAAAGTAAACAAGGATAAATTACTATAAAGTATATATAAATGTATATAGATTGAATAGTTTAACGCCACGCCGTGGACACTCAGTGGGGTGTCGAGACCACCACAGTGTGTATAGTATAGTAGTATAGTAGTACTACTTTCCTAGTAGTGATAAACGGCCTCATAGCGAAGCTTCGACAAACATTTCAAGAGGCTCTCGCTAGATAGACGGATCAAGGGTCGGCTTCAAAAAGCATTCATAGTCGACACGGCGCGCATTGTCCGGAGGTTTCTATCTGTTCAGCTCTTACCACTGGTAACTCAGGCCTTGCCTCGTTGCCAGTGGCACGCTAGCTTTAATAATATTTTTGTAGATACTATTTTCTAAGATTTTATTAAAAAAAACTTAAAAATTAAATGAATACGAAAATAAAAACAAGTACATCACAATACAGAAAGCAGCTATCTTAAATACATGTCTCATTCGTACGAGTTTTTTTGCAACAAATAATCTGGAACGTGAATAGCACTTGGCTTAGGCCCGTGATGCTTCACTATTCTTCAAATTCCGAGAAGAAACTAACAAATATTAAGCGAGTTTAGTTTTATAATATCAATATAGAATGTTGCATATATGTATAGTCGGTGTGTTTGTAAACTTGGAGGACTCAGTGCTCCACACTAGGTTCCACAATACAGGTTCTTCCTTACATACGAGTACAAAGATTATCAATAGCAGTAATTATTATAAACGGTAGTCAAGTTCAATTAGGGTTTTCTTATACGTAATCATACCACTTATACCAACTTAAAAGTGAAAAGTTATTGGTAAAAAAAGTTCCTCCCTAATAGACATAAGTAGTAGATAATTGAATACGCCTAAAACTATATTATAAATGTGAGCCCAGGTCATCGCATTCTTATTCTCGTACAAACAAATACAAGGCTTAAATCAGCAAATAAATTTATGATTTAAAATATAATCGTAGCGTGATAGTGTTTTGTGGAAATGTGAACAGTCAACAACAACTTAAGGGAGTAAGTTTGAATAATGAATCCATTCTTTTCTATTTGCAGACATGCTACGAGATGGAAAGATACCTTCGTGAGGAGCCTCGTGACAAGAGCAACGATGAGGAAGAGGAGTGGGAGCGGTCTGTCTCCTCGCCAGCCTCCCCCATCTCTTCATCCCCCGTGTCTTCTCCCCCTTCTCCGCCGATGTTCTCTGTGGCTGTGAAATGCGAACCCGTTAGCGATAGTGAGGAGATCGCTAAACGTAAGTACTTGAGGTCATTTTTAGGGTCCCATTCTTTGATCAAATATATTTGATCAAAGGTCCCGTTGATACAAGTATCCTTTAGGTACTGGCGGATGGATGAAAAAAAAAAACAAAAACGAAATAACGCGAAAATATAGAATGTAATAAGAATGAGCTAATAGCATACAAATATTATGATAAATACTCGTAGATTATAATAAATTTATACATAAGAATAATAAAGTGAAAATTATTTACAATGAATTGAAAACACTAAAATTTTCTAAACTATGTTCATTACAAACACACTAAACAGACAAAAACACTAAGAAGACTATAAAATAAATAAATACAGCTTCCGATGAAATGACAGTAAGCGGGAAGTGTCAACAGGACCAAAATAATAGGGTCTTCGATGACTATCGGCCTATTGATTGGAGAAAATATATGACATAATTAAACGTATTGGTTTCACGTTAACATTGTGATAAATATAAAAAATATAAAATGCAAAATGCCGCCACCCGTAGACAGAAAAAACAAAAGACTGAGGTACTGCGTGACCGCACATGAGATAGCGATATTTTCGGACAATGTTGCCACTTTAGTAGAATTTCATTGAAGATAGGGAAATTAGGGTTAGGGTTGAACCTTGAATTTAAACGATAGTTTTTCGAAAAAACACAACAATCTCTGAATCGCAGTAATGTTTGACACCAAACTTGACAAAAATGCTTGGTGTCAAACAGTTATAGCGACAGAGAGAAAAACAGTATAAGCCATTCTCTTTCACGCATGTTATTTTTACATATGGCTGTTTCGCTGTTGAGTAAAAGAGATGGAAATGTGACTCTGTCTATTGTTTTCTCTGTCTACGCCGCCACCACAAAATTTTGGCAGTGGTTTCTAAATTTGAAATGTATACTTGTTTGTGGCTTGGAGTTCTTGTCCCTAGATTTATTTATGTCAATGATAAGTAGTAAAGAAACACTATGATTTATTCCAGTTTCGTATACGTCGGTGCCATCGCCGGCTAGAATCTATGAGGTTGCAGTGAAATGCGAGCCCATGAGCGATACTGAAGAACCGAAAGGTAATTTTATTGTTATTATTTTATACATATTTTTAGACTATGGTACTGGAATAGTTATGAGCTTTAAATTGCCATCTATTCTTAGGATTTTGTGTAAATATGATTTTTTACACAAAATTTTGTTTTTTTGGACGATCTACCGGACATTGAATTAATATTAATATTTCTTGGGGTTCCAATAAAGCAAACTAATTTTTTTGCAAATTTTTATTTGCGCGTTTCTACGCCACCACGCGCAAGAAATGCACATTCGTGATGCGCAATTTGGCCTGCCGTGTTTATTACCATTTACGATTTATAGCAAAAAAAACTGTAAAACCAAGATTGTGTCCTTATGGTCGCCTTAAAAGCTTTCGAAAATCGCTTTGGCTTGTCAACTACCATATGGTTCACGTTCTGGCTAATGAATCGTTCTGTAAATACGAGTATGTAATGTACGTAGATGTAATTTTTAATGACTGTTATTTTAAATTTGTGTGACAGTTGTATGATTTTATGTGCTTGTAATTCTTTCACTTGAAAAAAGTAGTCAAAATGAATGGTATTTGAATTTAAATTTCATCCTTAACCTTTCATGTGAAAGCCCGGCAAACATTTGTAATGCTTTCTACTATTTCGGGTTTTTTACAATTACCCCATGTTTTAGGTAACGCATCTAGAAATCATATTTATGTAAAAAGGATAGCAGGAACTTGTGTATGTGTGTAAAGAAAACATTTTGAAGTTCATGTTTTCTCTCTCGCATACATAGCAGTGTGAGCAAGAGGCGAACTTTGAAAAGTTTTCTTTATTGAATCCAGTTACATATGCAAGATGCTCCCAGTAAGATAATATGATAACAACTGCAGCGGGTCTCACGCGTCGTTTCTCATGTAAAATGAAACCTTGTTGCGGTTTATTGGTCGAGTGAGAGAAGCGAATGAAAAAATGCAGAGAGCATTGACCGGCCAATTTTGCTTTCGTATGTCTGTCTGTATGTTTGAATGCCGGTTCCGTATAGGCCGTTACTTTAAATATAAACTTGACGAAACTTGGTACTTAGTTACTTTTTTTATACTTCTACCTGTAGATAGACGTTGGTGATTTTTTATTGGTTCCCACAAAAAATATATTTTTCTTCTTTTTTGCTGCAGAGCTGCTTTCTGGTCAAGTTTAATAATATTTGGCAGAACTATTAAATAACATATTTTTGTAAGATTTTGTGAATATAAATAAAATTTGTCAAGTGTTTGTTGAGATATGAAACCATCAAAAAGTCAAAAGTAATAATACAATAAAAAATACATAATTAGGTGGCAATAGCCATCCATTGCCCGTACGTTGCAGATCGGAGCAGCCTTTCTGCCAGACTTTTAATGATGCTATTTTTACACTTGTCAACTCTAATAATGAATGAAGCGATCCGTTTGCGCTATATTGCATTAAATGTGTCCACCCGGGCATCAAAAAAACATGCCGGAGGTACCTCGACAGACCCATGAGCTGCCTAAATATATTAATGTTTGTATCACACCCACCACCTCCCATGGTCCCACCAACCTTACGGTTATTAGGACAGAAACATGAACTTTGCGGCATGTACTGCCGCTGAAGTTCTACAAATTATGGGGGAGAGCGGGGCCATAATTTGTAATGTTTGTATCAGTGGACGAGCGACCGATGCCGGTGGTGGTGCCGCTGCGGCGTGTGCAACCGCGCATTCTGACATTGCCAGCGTCGGACCCGCGCCGCCGCGTGCATCGCTGCGAGTTCCCAGCCTGCGATAAGGTCTACACTAAGAGCTCGCATTTGAAAGCCCACAAGAGGACCCACACTGGTCAGTATATATAGCATAAGTATCAGCAGCCTACTTTACGTTCCCCTGCTTACGTTCTCACTAGGAGAGAGATATTTTTAACCCTACAGCCTGGGTGAAAGAATAAGGCTGCGGAATTGCCCCTGCCTGTCGTAAGAGGCGACTAGAAGGGGCATCAGAATCGAGGGTGTTCGGAGATGGGGTTCCGACACCCGCTCCATCGAGTCCGGGGTGAACGACGACTGCGTCGCGTGACCGTCACCGTCGCGTCGATTGCGGAAACAATCCGGGAAGGGCCACAGCGCAGTGCAAGGAGGTCTCCGGAGTGTTTCCCGGAAGAACCTGAAGACCTTCGCTCAGCACAGAGGCAGGTCACCGGGGGGGTTAAAGTGGGTACAAATCCCATATTACCTGGATGCGCCCCATCGTAGCCAGGTATCTTGTTGAAGATTTCCCCTTCGTCAACAAAAAAAGAGGAGAGAGATATTTTATATGTATAGATAGATAGAGATATTATAAGCAAAATATACGTGCACTATATGTCTGAACAAAATAAATAAATGTATCTTTATTAACAAAAGCAGCAAATGGCTTACCGCGGATGCAAAAATATTGCCCCGCAGTCGCATAGGATCGAAAGATACTTAGCGCGAGGCACAGCGTCTCTATAACGTACCTCGCGTTGTTTATAATACCAATACTATATATCTGTATTGTATATAAGTCATAATCCACCACGCACGACCAAGTGCGGGTTGGCGGATATAACACTTTGGATAATCTACCAATCAGATTTAACAATAGGAAGAAAAAAACTTGTACATATAATTTAGTTTTTTTTTTTCAATTCATAGATCTGACCGGTACCAAAATAGATAGTAATATTCTGAGGGTTGTTTTTTTGGCCGTTCGATTAGCTTTTTTATAACTTTAACCGTTTATAACCATCAAATAGTAAATTGAAGGGTTTGCTCATGTTATTGCCTTTTGTATTACAGTATCTTAAGACGCTGAGTGACATGGCAATTTCATCTTAAGATACCGTGCCATTGTCATATACGTTAAGACGACATCTTTCATCTTTCTCTTCCTTTAATGTTTGATGATACGTTGTCATATCGTAATCGTGTGTGATAAACGTAACTTAACATGCGCCTTTGTGGTGATGGGCTTCAAAGGTAATAAATCGAGTAAGGGTTGTTTTAAAGACATAGTTATTTTTGTCGTAGCGCCCGTAGTTAGGCTAGCTAAAATGGTCTGACGCGATCATCGAAGCTAACCAACGATCGATGCGGACGGTGCTTGGATAGTAAACCATGCACAAGACTCGTTTTTAAAGTGGCATTTTCCTCTGGATCGGATGACACGTTAAATTGTAGATCCAACTGTTAGTCTTAGTACCAAGCAGTCGTTAAGCTAAATCAGAGGCCTTTGGGCGGCATGAAAACTCTCGGCACTAGAGCTTGTCCACTTAGCTCATACAAAGTAGAAGAAGACTAGTTATTTTTTTGTTTATTTTCTTATTCGGCTTTTTTGTACTAGATGGGTTTGCGCTTGATCACACTTCACCTGATAGTAAGCGACATTGCGATCTAAAATGGAACACAGCAATAGTAAGAATGTGTCGGACGGAACTGGCATCACCCGTCCACGCCGGCTTCTCATCGGAAACTAAAAACCCCAAATTTTCTTCACTTCGATTGTCCGAATGCCTAACAACAACAATTGGTCCTCTTAATCAAGTTTTTACTGTATTTGGTTTATGATAGTGTTTTTCTTCATAGTTTTACTTCTCATTCGAGTAAAGATAGAAGATAGATAATATATAATTTGAATTTGAAAGATGTAAAATAAATAATCGTAAATTACCTACGGGGTCACGTCTGTGACCTACCACTAGTAGGTCAAAGCGAACCGAAGGTCCTGATAAAATATTTAAAACTAGCCCGGTGTGAAAAATAGCGTGTTTTAATATAGGCGCTAAGTGATATGCTAACCATTTAATATAGCCCAAAACGGTGCCGCCCGTCTATGAAAATAGGTGTATTTTAGGATTTTATATCGTGAAAGAGAAGTAAAGAGTATAAATTGAATTTTTTTTTTTTTGACAAAAATCGAAATTCGCCGTCGTCAATTGTCGAAATTTAGTGTTGTGTTACGATTAGTAAATTCTTATACTCGCACCAATATTGAGGGAGCTTTGAAAAAAATTATTATGTAATCCACTATTTTGTAGCGGCAGCCACCGACCGATTTACAAACATTATCGTAGAACTCTTTCGATTAACACAACTATATAACAAAACACTTTGCGCAACGGAGGTAAAAATAAATAATATAATAAAAAACTTAAAATGTCTTTATAATTCCAATCCATATTACACATTGCCTTAAAAATATATTGGTGACACTAGAAAGCGGCGCCAGTCAAATTAAAGAACTATTAATACTAAAACTAAAATAATAATAACTTTTTGAATTAGTAATTTTCATATTGATAAGATTGGTACCAAAACAATTACAAAAATTCTTAGAGTTGTTCTTTAGACGATTTGTAAGCTATTTTTTCCCGTAAGTTTTATAACAAAAAAACTGTAAATTCAAAATCGAGCCCTTATCATTAAGCTTTAAGAGGATAAGTAGAGATCTCTTGTGTTGACGACCTCGTTGGCGTAAAGGTTACCATGCCGGTCTGCTAATCAGAAGGTTCCGGGTTCGATTCCCGGCCCGGTCAACATCTTTGTGCTTAACTAAATTTGTTGGCTGTGGGTCTGGGTGTTAAATAGATAGATAGATAGATAATACTTTATTGGACACAAACTTAAAACTAAAACTAAAGATATAATAATAACTAAGAACAAATAAATAGTGTGCCACAAATGGCGGCCTTATCGCTTAAAGCGATCTCTTCCAGGCAACCTTTGGATGGAAAGGAGAAATATGTGTTTATATATAATATGTATGTATGTATGTATATGTAGTATATCAGTTGTGTTAGCAACCATAAAACGAGCTAGAAATGGTTCAGTGCTAACCAGCCGTGTGTGAATGTGTCCTAATATATTTATTTTTATTTATTTTGACTCACGAGGTTCCGTATCGTTTTCAGGCGAGAAGCCGTACAAGTGCATGTGGGAAGGGTGCGAATGGCGCTTCGCCCGCTCCGACGAGCTGACCCGGCACTACCGCAAGCACACGGGTGCGAAGCCGTTCCGGTGCCGTCACTGTGACCGCTGCTTCTCGCGCTCCGACCACCTCGCGCTGCATGCCAAGAGGCACGCGTAGCCCGAATTCAGACCCCCGCCCCGTCACCGCAACCGCAACAGGAAGAAGTAATCAGCGGTGCGAAACGCGCGTCCAAATACACTGGCTGTTAACCCCATCCCACTAACCCAACCTCTGACGTTTCTGTGAAGATACCACTTTACATCGCTATATTAAGTGGCGTGGTGCAACCATACTGATCCAAGTAACGTTTTTACCGTGTTAAAGGTGCGGAAGGGAGCTCCCGAAAACATGACCGATTTGAATTTTGTTTAATTTTTGTTTGAAAGATGTTCTAGTCGGGAGTGTTTTTAGCTGTTTGTTCAAAATCAGTTTAAGATGGCCGTCACACCAAAATGGCAGATCGCATATTTTTCACATCTCTCTCAATATATATATTATAAATTAGATAATGGATTTCAAAAACTATGGTTTTGACTAAATTTCAATACCATGGTAGCAAATGAAGTCGTAGATTTTCAAAATTTTCTTATTTTTTACAATTCTTTTAATATGGGTAAGAAATTAAAGGGATTAACTAAATGTTTACATACACTATACTAAATTTCTAATGTCTGATATTACTGTTACAGCAGAATGCAGTCGGTTATTTAAATTGTTAATTTACACTTGTATCATTATTAGAAAACAAGGGCGAAATTATAAAACACATTTGGATCAGTATGGTTCAGCCATTTGGTGAACAATTACTCTGTATGGTATTTGACATCGTGTAACCGTCAGTTCTATATCCATTTTTCGTGTGCTCTTCAGAGAATGGCCGTGTTTAGTGGTAATTGCATGTCATTGTATTATTCCAAAAATAGTAAAAACGGAGACCTCAGGTAGCGATGTAAAGTGATAACTCTATAATAACGCCTACTGGCTTGTGCTGAGCTGGACAACTAATGCAAAATCATTAAAATATTTACAGGCGCTCGTACTTTTTGTGTAACTCGATTCAATAAAGAAAACTTTTGTAAGTTCGCGTTCTCTCGCTTACACTCATTGGATTATGAAAGACGTCACCGTAGGTTTTCTTTATTTAATCTAATTATTAGCAAAAATATATTATAAATAATAATACTGGGTTGGTACAATTTATAATGATGGAATTATAAATATATTTTTATTTTTTAACCATTCTGCTTCACTCTAATTGTATTAAACGGTTACCAAACTATCTTTACAATTATATCAATGAGCTTATTTTAGTATTTTCTTAAATAATTTTAAGCTTATCAAGTTTTCGAATCATCATTATAATTTTGTTCATTGGTTTTGTTGCCTATTTAAGATTTTGTGTTAGTTGCCAGTCTTACATTTGTGGTTGTGGGATTTTTCACCATGGCTATGTGGTTTTTTGATCCTAGGAAAGAGACAGTGAGTGTCGGATGACCAGTTTGTTTTACTGCCTATAGTATATAGTGAGTACAGTATAAGGCGAAATTACCCATTGGAAGATACCTTTAATTAATTGTTAGACATTTATTCTTATATCTTATGTAATTTTCTTACTTTAAGAAAAGCTTATAGCTTAGTCCTTGTTTTAATTCTAATTATTGTATTAATCTATCCCACCCACATTACACAATTAGTAGGTATTCTCATGAAATAGGTAAAACACATATGTAAGTTAATAAATACCATACCAAAGGTGTTTATAAATCCTATATCATAAGGGTACCTAATAATCGTGGCTAAGTTTTTACCGTTTACATAAGTGCTCGGTATCTTACAAAAGATAATTTCTCCTTATACTATTCAGCATAAAATTACTAATTGAAATGTGAATTTATCGTACTATTCTAAACTCGAAGTTGTCATGAATCCTAAAAAACTTTGGACATATGTATGGAATCAACACTTTTGTTGGTTCCAATGTTGGACGCGTATCGGGAACGGGGAGCGCTTGCAAAGCCAAAGAATGCCGCTACTGTCGTAGCCGAGTCAACATAACGCTAATGCTTTAATTCGTATTAATTTTTATATAGCGTTATTGCGAACTCCAGTACTAAGCCGAAATGTGTAAACTGTACTCAACAATTCGAAGACTGTCAACTATGGCTTCTATTGTAAAAGTTGTTCGTATTATTGAACCCTCGGCTTAGCACAGGAGCCCGCTGTAACTCTCTATAAAGCGTTTTGGAAATCTCCTATAGATGTTTTGGCACCGGCCTCTTTAACGTTACGGTTCTTTGTTGTATTGAGAGTTCGTATATTTAAGGCCGTTGTTTATTATATAATTTTTTTAAGCTTCTATATAGATATTATGTTTACGTGCGGTCGCATAGCGGTCGAGTTCGTTGTGCCATGAGCAGCCATCGTGAGCGTGCGTACTGGAATGACAGTGAAATGAAAGTGCAATGTTTAAGTTAACTTTATCTTTACCGTTAAGAAAGCGCCCCGTTTTGAATAGAGACGTACGTACGCCTCACCATTGGCTCGCGGGATGTTCAGCCGATGGTCCCACCGAACGTTGAGCACAACCTTATTAAGTTGTAGTTATGTTTTAGTAAGGGAGTGCGTCGCGTTACTTAATGTTTGGCCAAGTTGAGAATAAGTCACCGTTGCTAATTAGCTGTTCGTAATTTTATTTCCAGTCCTTCTGCTGTTTTTTTTTGTTTATTTTCACCTGTTTCTTAAATTACCATTAGCTAATACATATAGTTCTATGATACTTGTAAAACCTCTTTTAAGTGACTCATTCTCAACGTTGAACAAATTTGCTTTATTATTGTAAGTTATTGTAATTATAAGGTTGTATACACACTCTTTGATTCATTAACGAATTTTTTATTCTTCTTTCATTCCGACAAATATTTTCTAAATGACCATTGAGTTGTGTGTGTGTGTATATTTCTGTGGTGTTTAGATTTAAGTCCTTCCTCTTTTCTTTTTGCACAAGTGAATATAGGTTTAGAAAAATGTTTAACAACTCGTTTAAGAACGTATATAATATTATATTTCAATGTTAGAGTACGATGGCAAGTTTTAGGCCACACGAAGTGAAAATGGATATTATACCGAAACATTTGATAGTCTATTTATAACTTTATATTTCACTTTTTTAAACCCGATTTATTTATGACAAGCATTACCTTAAGAATGATCGTTTCAAGCGCAAAATTCAAATTTTAATCAGTTTTTTAACCTATGCATATCATTAAGTTGTTTCGTTCAATTCGAAGCGCATTAGTTTAGTCTAATGTTTAAAACATTCAATTTTAGAACTCAACTTTGTAAAAAAAAATCTTTTTAAGAATCAATTTTAACCATTTAACATTTCTGCAAAATTTAACGAAACAAAATTTACGAGTATCAATAGTTAACTATTAGCGGTAAATATTCCGATTTACAAACATACAGCGCGTAACTTGTTGCTGTTTAAAATTTGAATTTGGCGAAACATGGTCGAGATCAGTCATAAGCAAGATTAACGAAAAAAAAAAGAAACTAACAGAAGTATGGCTCAAAGCCTAGAAAAACAATGGAAAAGCAAAGTGATGAAAAGTATTTCCTTTATTTATAAAAAGCAGAAGTGACTTTGTTATATGGGTTATTACGTGTTTATGAGACGCTTATAGATTGCCTCTGCTTTATTCAAAACTTAAATAAAAGCTCAAAAACATAGATTATGTAGTCAGTCTAATTTTACGCAACAAAAGCAGTTCGGGTCTTTTGCTTTTCGCTTAAACATATTAAGCCCTTAATATTTAGCACTAGATTCGTATGATAAATAACGGAACGATATAAAATGGTGATTCCACGTGATTGTTGATTTTTGAAGCATTTTTGGATTAATACCTCCTTACAATAGTATTTGAAACTGCCATTTTTAAAAAGTATTTATAACGTCTTTCGCGTATAATGAATAGGTACCTTTAATTATAATAAAAGTTGGTTGTAATACGAGTAAATAAATATCCAAGATTATCTGTGTAAACGAAGAGTGCCCTGGAAAACCAGGTCCAATCACGCAGTCTTCCCTGATATTTGAAAATAAAAAATAAATATTAGGCTAAAAAAAAAACAAAATAGCATCATAACATTTTTACAGCTACACATTCTAAATTTGCAAATTATTCTGCACGTTAGAAATCTCATCGGAATTTTACATAATTATATCCAATTTATAACTTAAAGCTCGTAATTAAATGTGTAATGTATGTCCTGATCACTGGAAAATAAATAAAAAGTTTTTCATATCATACGAAAGTGCAAGATTTTCTTAACTGAAGCTTGACGTGGTTTGTTTTTTTCTAAATATTTGAAAGTGTTATTTTCTGAACGTATTCCATATAAAGTGTCATAATTAAATAAATTATAGATAAATATACTTTAGTTATAAGCACAACGAATATAATGTTAAAATATAAGAAAAGGAATTGTACAACTTAATAATCTTATTGCATCACAATATTTTGTTACAAAGTGATCGTTTTGTTTTCATATTTTAAGGTTATAAACGCTTATCTTTGTTAAACATCTATTAAAACTATTATATTAATAACTTCCAGCGCTCTAAACTTAAAACTTTGGAAGACTGGTAAAATTAAAAAGAAATGGCTTACAAATTATACGTATTTAAATAAATTGTATTGAACAATTCATAATTATTATCGAATTTATAACTAAAATAACTCAAAAACAAGGATACCTTCATTTTGTGTTGTAATCTACATTTTTAGACAATTATAATTAGTAGAA
This sequence comes from Mellilla xanthometata, assembly GCA_035578125.1. Lineage (NCBI taxonomy): Eukaryota > Metazoa > Arthropoda > Insecta > Lepidoptera > Geometridae > Mellilla > Mellilla xanthometata. The sequence goes on from JAPUBQ010000003.1 coordinate 3,344,020, forward strand.
TCGTGTATTTAAATAATAAAGCACATAAATAATATTATAGGATATTATATAATATAATTAACCACATCATTACTATAAAAATATACTAAATTTAACTAAAATATATATTATTAACACTGTAGTTCGTGTATTGATGTGCGGTATAACTGAACGTGAAATATTTAAAGTAATTTAACTCTAATTTATTTGATGTGATTCAAACTTTTCATAGATTTTGATTCTTAAATATCTGATAGCTAATTGTGTGTTTGTATGGTGTATGGAAAAATATGGCAATTATATTATATATGTAGTTATATAATGTAGGTAGAATAAATGTTAACGTATGCTTTACACGCAATACGACGTTATACGTGTCTAAAAATAAAGTTCTTCATTTTGCTAGAATATTAGCAAAGTTATATCTCTACTAGATAAAAGGTTCTACTGAAATATTGGTTGTAAAATTGTTAAAGTGTAACGATAAAGGCGAGTTGGCTATAGTGCGGTGTCATTTTAGGAATCTGGGTATTTGTATGTGTGTTGTGAATTGGTGTTAGCCACTTTCTGTCTTGATATTGGTGTAATAGCATGACCGTGTATTTACTATAAACATACGTTATATTCACTCATACATATATATTTGAAATATATTTTCGCTTGTTTATCGGTGGGTAACTACAATAGTCACATGCAAATCGCAGCAGCGGTAATGTTACGATGATATAATCTACAAATACGTGACGTTACATATTCATTGCACGTGCAATTAGAATCCATTATAATAAAAAAAAAACTATTTCATCTACAGATTGAGCAATCTACTATTTCGAATCGAAAAGGCTACAGCCTTAATAAGTGACTAATTCGCTTATCTCACTGCTTTTCACTGCTTTCTAATTGCTTCTAAGTTTATGCTAATTTGCTTTGGTAATGCAAACAATCAGTCTAATATTTTTATGTATGTTTACTTAAAAGTACTCTTATGTAAGTCAGTTCATACGCTGCGTTATCTGATTTACTATTTAATTCACTCCTTTTAGTTGTGCCTTTTAAAACTGCCTTACGATTTTTGATTTACAAAAATCGTAAGGCTATGGTTAGCTTTTAATATATTGTTACCGTTAAATATATATTTATTTATATTTTAAATTGCGTTCAAGTTACAAGATTTTTACGAATGTTACTCTTAAATTTAACGGAAATAATATGCATTTAAATTTATACTTGCATTTATTACTAATTATGTAATTGCATTTTTCAAGTGAAGTTTTCTTAATAACTTTTGAATTTATTGCCTTTTAATTATTACATATTTGAATAATAAACGATCTTAATTGAATCAGAAGAGTCGTGTTTGTTTTCGAGCATTGAAACATGTTTGTTTTCGAGCAATATCTAATTAATAAACGTTTAAGTTCTCCACGTTAAAACATTCCAGTGTGATTTGAGTTTATTCACGTTTGTAATAACTTTTTTCTTCGGCAAATAACAGACATATAACGTTAGCAAGTTTATTGCTAAGAATTCGTTTAAAGGTAAACGTTTGGTTACATCACTAGTAAAAAATTACGTCGTTGAATTAAAATTATCATGCACCATTTAATCTTGATTTTCGCAAAAAAACAAAATATATATTTTTTGTATAATCTTTCTTATTTTACCGTGGTGAATAGACACGGTTTAAACATTCCGTGCTTAACAAAGTCAGTAATTGTCTCCTTAATAAATATATTGACCGAGGTCTATATATTATATATTTTGAAGGAACATTATTGTAATTATTTGCTCTTATATTGTATGCTTGATAAAAGGCAAACTGGTACTAAATATATTATGTATAGTTACACGTAGCACACAATTTCACATTAGTTTTATTCGATCGTGTTCAGTAGATTAAAAAATGCTAAAATATATTTTAATTTATTTACAACAAAGTTATTTTTTAAAATATTATTTTCTAGTTTACTTTGTTTATTACAATAATTTATATCGGAATATTTTGAATAAGTCGATATAGATTTAGTATTAATTTTGTCGCGTAATATTAAAATGAAGGTTAGAGCGTGTATGGAGAAATGTATCAATTCATTTCGAATATACTTTTTTTATCTACTATTACTATTCAAATATATAGGTTTAGATTTTTTAGGTCAATTGTTTCCCTATTTAGTTGCGATTGCTAATACTATTCTCTTAATATATTATATCTTTTCTACTATACTATATTATATATTCTATTATATCATCTGCTATTATCAATTCACGTTACTTATTATCTCATTATAATTATCTATAAGTAATACTACCTATTAACAAAAGTAAAAAATAATAATAAATTATTTATCCTATAGTGCGCGAGTCATTTTGACGACCCGCGCATTTTATTATAATATTTATATAGTATATATATAAGTACATAATTTAATATCTACTTAGATAACCATAAATATATAATGTTAGGTAAATTACCTAGTCTACCAATATGTGTTATTATTACATACATTTTAACTTTATATTTTTATAATTTTCTTATGTTTTTTTCTAGACACGTGATGCAAAATACCTAGTATGTTAATTTAAACAAATTGATCTTCATGTTGTAAATCCAGGCGAGGCTGCATTTTCAGTTAGTCGGTTGTTTTAGTGAGACATCTTTACCACAGATAAAACTAGCGGCTTAAGCAAAAACCTGCTTATATCTTCGTCATAAGAGCGAAGAGAGACAGCAAATTAATGTGAGTTCCTGCGTTCCAAGACTAGAAAGAAAAATCATCATCAACCGAACTTACTGCAATGCACGCCAAGTTTATGTTTAAATTGTTCTAAGAATAAAGCCTGTTCTTTATAAAAAGTGTAATCCAGATATACTTGCAATATTGTGTCAAAATATTGTTGTTTTATGTCTACAATACACCACTGTTTGTAATTTTAAGCGAAGTTTATTTATATATTTTGATTTTTTATCATACCAACCTATTTAATAAAACTCTTGAGTAAATTAAAAATTATAAATAACTGTCAAACTGGAATCTGGAATTATTGATAAACAAACTTCGTTTAAAAAGAATGTAAGGATTGTATTTATGGTCATTATGTTTTTGAATTTTTCTGTACGCATATATTTAGACCCGTAAGTTGGGTGTCAGATAGTTAGACTTAATGCATTATTTCGTAAATAAACTTTCTTATATGTGATATAAATGTTTCATTAATACATCCATTCAGTTAAAGCGGCATCAGAGTAGAATAGCATATTTTTTGAAATATTTTAAAATCTGCGGAAATGATTTGGCTATACTGTCATTTCAGTTTTTAGGCCCGATGCAAAAACAAAACACATGGCATATTTACACAACTGCCTCAATATGGGTATCAAATGGAAGGGTTTTTACAGTAGAATACATAAACTATGCTTAAGTTCAAATCCAAGTTGATCGTCACAACAAAATTTCGAGTCAGGTTTATTTTTGAATTTTAATTCAGAATTGTTTTATCCATAGTCGTAGTTGCTAAAGTTGCTATCCGTCTTTTTGAAATGGTAGGCAATGGACCTTCATGAAACGTACGAGTAGCTACGAACAGACGCACCGATGCACATTTCAAACAACAAAATCTTAACCCAAACTGGAGTTAGTAAAGAAAAAAAACTTCTTGTCCTCTCACTTGCAGGAGGAAACGAAACTTTCAAATGTTTTCTTTATTGAATAGAGTTACCTGAGACACGTACCTACCTGAAAGCAGATTCTTCATCATATGTGCCAAAACCTGTCTCCAAAAAATCACAAATCTTCTGATGAGTACCAAAAAATTTCACTTTCCTAAACCTGGAAAGCGGAACTTCGAAGCAATTCAAAACTTACCCACGATTCCTAACCACAGATACTAATTACAGAAACAGATAGCTTCGTTTCAAACTCGTCAACCTGTCGATGACAATCGGCCGCGTATTATGATACCGTATCTATGGTCCTCGTTACTCAAAGCTATCCGTCATTATTTGCAGATTCCAATACAGTACGAGATTATTGAGATCCTAGTCATGACTGAGAACTTTGCCAAAAGTCGATTAAGTTTTACTGAATTGAGTTTCTAAGCGAGAAACGTTTTGGTGGCAACTAAAACGGCAATTACTGACCATAACGAACATAATATGGCCGGGACATTACTACAATATGCCCAGTAATATTTATTTATTTATTTGTGGCCAAGCTCTGGTGTCGAGAGTTTTGAAGCCACCCGAAGGCTTAGTTTAACGACTGCTTGTATTAAGACTAACAGCCGGGACTTACAATTAAACGTATCAACCGACCCACGGTAGCGCCCAGATGAAAATACCACTTTAATAACGGCAGTCTTTTGCATGGTCACCCATCCAAAGACAAGGACCCTTGCTTAGCGTCGATGATCTCGTCAGATCACCTTAGCTGGTCGAGATACAAGCGCAGGGAAGCAGATTAAACCAGCTAAATAAAACTAGAGTATTCATATATTTATCACACTTTTTAATACTAATAAAACAATAAACAATGGTCTTCTTCTACATCAATATTAAGGTAGTAAACTAAATATTAAGTACTTGATAAGTTATACAATCCAATATAACATTTTCACTGGGCTAAACAGCACACTACGAGTTAGACACTTTTGAATACAATTTCATCCTTATTTTACGCAAATAAGGTTCAAAGTTGTCTAATGAAAGATCCAAATAGTTCAGGTTTGATAGTAAATGAGCACAAAGTTTTCGATTGAAATGGTTTCGACATAATCAATAATTTCAATTTATGGACTAAAGAAAATACAGAGCTTCCCTTTTTTGTTTTACACAACATACAAAGGATTTTTGCCATGTATCTTTCAAGTATTTTCATAACATTGTGCCTTTCAAAGGGCGTTTATATTCCAATTGCAACGCCGTCTAAAATAGATATTCGATAAGAAACATCAAAATGGTGGATAAGGCTCGAAAAGAAACACGTTTGTAATTAAGACAAACTAAGTGACTAAGTAAAGTATCAAGAAAAAAAAATTGCAGAAACAAAATAATGTCGACCAAATGAAATTATAAAAATAATTTAGTTGTCGGGGTTTTCAGACTCGAAATAAAGAAGTATATTGATTATTGATATTATATTGTCATCTATTGATATTGATATTTGAACATTTGTCTCTGATTACCATTTTCTCTGACCATATGGATGGGTAAGTAGGTGATGATTTGCCAATTTCGCATGCCTATTCTTTTACACAATTTCACAATTCCTTAAAACATGTAGGTGTCATAAGTTGCAATACAAGTGGTTTTATAGTTAAACTGATTCACAGTACCTAGATACATTGTATGAGTTAGAAACTGTGCAAAGAAATGGTATGTAAATAAATAAATTAATGAATTAAAGATAGATACATAAGTGTCTTGTTCATGTGTGAGAAGACATTCTGCAAATAAAATGTAGATAAAATAAATGTTTAAATTTTAATAATGCTCTGTCCAGTTCTGAAGGCATTATTAATGTTATTTATTCAATAAGTATATTTTTAGATAGCCATGGTAGTGCAAGAAATCAAATAGAGTAATTAATTTTTAATTTGATTAATGGACAATGGGCTTATAGAATAACAATATAAGTTTATCTACGCAAATAATTAAATATAGAACCTAATAACTACACTTAAATTACAATACAAAATAGTTACATAATACAAAATGGTCTCTTTTAATGCAATGTTTAATCAACGTTAATATCCCATATCCTAACCTATATTATACATTTTAACTTAGCTAAGTAACGATATCTAATTAAAAATAAAATCTGCAAATTTCTCTTAATTCTAAATAGGTTTGCCTGTATAATGGCACACGGTCGTATTTATTTCAACTCGTTATATATTTTCTTTTTCAATAACCTAAATCTTTTAAAATATATTTTGTACCATTCACATAGCTTGGGCTGGTCACACTGAAGTCTAAGGAATTCTTAACATTCTTTAAAATCATTACAAATAAAACTTTTGAAAAATAAACAATTTGACAAATACAGTTTCTATAAGAAGTAATGTTGCCATCATATGTGCTAATACAGTCAATTTAATATATTAGTCGGTTTTTACTTATAACAATATATATGTTGGTAGGTATTCTTGTAGAACTTAAAGAAAAATAATCAAGCAAGCGAGCGAACAATGATTAACTTCAATCTAATCTTAAAGCTCTATAAAACTATATAATCATACAATCTGACGCAAACAACCAAATTTTACACAAACTAAAGCTCAGTTTACAAGACCTGGGAATTCCATAAAAGAAATCTATAAGAAAAGATCAAGGTAATCATAGTATAAGCGAAAAAGAACCAAGCCAAATAGAAGCTAATAGAAGTCTTAAATTGAAAAAAGAAGAGCAGGGAACCCACAGTAAATAAGAAAATAATATTTTGGCGTTAAACATAATATGATAATAAATAATGATTGTTCATTTTCGCTATCTGCCATTTAACATTTAACACTTTGGTCCAGGATTTTAAAACAAGTATTTACGGGTAATACATAACATCGCTAAATTAATAATAATATAAGTGAACGCGACATAATTATCTTATAAAAATATTCGATTGGCCATTTTCAAGTTGAAGTACGCTAAACAATAGAATGTAGTGACCGTAAGTAAGGCTGAGAAGTCACGGAGCGTTTTTCACTCGCGGCCGCCGCGTTTTTTTTTATAAACCTACAAGACCGCGCGGTTAGACAGCCGCCACGGTTGTCGGGCAAAAATCTTATTGATAAAATAATTGTAGGTACATGGAAACTAAAGTAATGGTAGTCGCAGCTAAAACCTCCACGTCCATCTTGAAGCTTACCGCTCAATAAATAATCACGCACATAAGTGTGGATGCTTGTACGATGACCGTGACGATTACGGTGCCAATCACAGACGATCAACGAGCGTCGATCATGGCCGATAGGAAAGAGGAGGCATTAAGATGAACAGTTGACGATCACCTGTACCTGCCTCAGCGGTCGTCCGCTAAGCGAGCGCGCTCCGTGACTTGCTAGCCTAAGCAGCACCTATAGACACTCTAGTAGCGCGGCTTGTGGCTGTGTCGGTGGGGATGCGGGTGTGGGTGGTGATGGTGATGATGGTGGCGGCGCTTGTCCCGCGCGCTGCCGGCTTGGTACGAGTCCGCCACGACGAGCTCGGAAGCCCCGCGCGGCGGGTCGCGGTCGGGGCCCGCACGCTTGCCAGCCGCTTCGTGCAGCTCCTCCCACGCCTGTCGGTAGTAGCGCGTCAGTCCGCTCCGGGACTCCGACGAGGATGAAGCCAGCGAGCCAGCCGCGTGGCACTCCCCGGACATGTGCGCCAGGTACCGCTTGCCGCCCCCAGCCTTCCTGCTGAACACACACGGTCTAACATTAGTTACAGGCAACTCAAGGACTACTAAAACTGGGAGGGATTGGTAGAAAAGTGGACCAGGTATCGCTCCTGACGCCTGCCACCTTCGAAACGTAATGTTAGGTTGGTAACTGTAAGTGGCACTATTTTATGAGGGATAAGTCAATTTTGCTTTCCCCTGTAATTTTACCGTAATTTTTAATCTTCTAGACGAAACTTTAAATATGGAGAGAGTTTTAGTAAAATAGGGGGGCATTAGCTCCAGTGTTATGTATACTGGTCGATGTTATAGATATTTCAGAGAGCGAGTAAGGACTACCATTTCCTTAGAATATTAAGAAAATAAACAAGAAATTAGGCAAGTAATTGTTGTGTTATGAAAGTCATAAAGTTTCGGTACACGCTAATTTCTAAGAAATTGTGGTCGCAAGGTCCACTGCTCAAAGAACTTCAAATTGGGAACGTTCCAGTAATGACCAGAACATTTATATAAGTATGTTTGCTACTTATACTGTGAGGGTTTCAGAGAGTAAAAGCTCACCATTTGGAAAAACAGTAAGAATCAGTCTACTAGATTACGTATATTTGTCAAATAAACGAATGATTATTATTGATGTCTGTATGTGATATTGACAAAATATAATATTTAGTTAAACGAAACAATGTCCTTCTCTCGTCGTGTGAAGCAAACGCAAGTTTTTATTGTTCCTTTGCGTTAGACGGAACCAAATGATAACGTATTGATAGGTTTTCAAGTACAATAAAACAGCTATACAGTAAAGTGGTAACAAAATTGATTGAAATGTGCAGTACAATATACTTATTGTACGAAATACTTGTGAATTGAGAGAATGGTAGTGTGATACCATTGATGCGTCCTAAAGTGCTTGTACGAGATTGGTGGTGGGTTTCCATGCATTTTGAACGTGCTATACGTGTCGTAAATTCTTAATCTCGCACGTTTACTCAAAAAGCTGTGAATTTTTGCAAAATATTCCTCCATTTCGTGGTTGTAAGCGTTCGTGATGCTTGTGGTTTTGGTGGTTCTTTGCGCTGTGTTTCGTTGTGTTTACGCTAATGACATGGTGGCCCTTCAACTGAAGCGTCTGCGACGTGCAATATTGCCTGGGCGTGTGAAAGCTTTTCTGTCGCAATGATTACAATAGCGTGTCAAAGTTAAACATGTAGATGACGCAAACAGGACACTCGATTCTAAGTCTTATATACGTGGAGAAACGAAGTGGTTCACACTAAATTTCCTTAAAAGTGTTGTCAAAGAACGATACTCGTAAATTTGTCGGTTCAGATCAGCAAACTGTCTCGGTAGTAAGTAAGGATGCTTTAAGGTGGAAAGAAGGAGCGCGTGGAGGCACCACCATGTCAGGGCGCGATACCTCTCGGACGCACAATGAGCCGTAGTCGGCTACAGGGGGTTGGAGAAGTGTCCGGCGCGGTGTAGCGGCCGGCCCCGACCACGGGCCAGCTCCCGCCGCCCCACTTGCTGGTCCGGGAACGGCAGAGCCAGCACCGTGTACCAGTGCGGGGGCAGTGCAGGGGGCCCGGCGGACCGCTTCATGCCGCCGCTACGCCAGGCACAAGCTTCATCATCATCAGCCTATTTAATAATTGTCCACTGCTAGACCTATGCCTCTACTAACGATCGCCACAGAGCACGGTCTCCTGCCTTACGCATCAAGTGTTTACCAGCTACCGTCCGCAGGTCGTCGCTCCACCTGGCCGGTTGGCCTCCCACGCTACGTTTACCGACACGCGGTCTCCACTCCAGAATCCGCTTGCTCCAACGAGGCACAAGCTTAGTTTCCACGGATTGTGTACGCCGTTCCGGATATTATAACTTGCTAATTTATACGTCTATGGAAAGACTCGGGTGGTTACCAAGATGTATTTGCCCATAAAGATTCTCTAGGTGAATAAATTCGGCGAAGGAATCACGACCCTCAGTAATGAGAAATACGACTGAACCGGGGGATGCCCGTGAGAATTCCCGTATTGAATAAATTCTACGGGGGAACCATGACCCTCAGTAACGAGAAACACGATTGAATCGGAAAAGGTATGCTTTGTCTCCACGGCGTATTATGGCCATCCCGGATAATATCTTTTAGACTGCATTCTCTTCCACATTCGCTCATAGATACTCGTATTTTAAGGTAAAAGAAAATTAGGGACGTTGCTCTATGCACTATGTTTAGTGTGTTATACACCTACTACTACTACTACTAGTAATTCCCTTGGGATCTATGCTCACGTCGTCGGTTAGACCAAATTCAAATCATTTATTGCATCATTTAAATGTTACACAATATAAAATTATCATAAAACATGAAAATGTACCCTAATCAGAGTGTAGCAATGCTGGTTTGAAGCGAGCCGATTTATTTATTTTCCAGTAAATGGTGTACATATGTGTCATTTAAACTTTTATAATTTAGGAATTCGTCAATTGTATAATAACACTTATATAATAAGACTAACTGACCCGGCAAACGTTTTTTTACTTTAATAAAAAAAAAAAACTAAATATACAGTAGCCGATTCTCAGACCTACTGAATACGCATATAAAATTTGGAAAAAATCGGTCGAGCCGTTTCGGAGGAGTACGGTAACAAACACTGTGACACGCAAATTTTATATATACTCGTAAGAAGATTTCCTTCAGGGTTTTTTCGAATGTGCTATGGTACCACCAGCAGATTAGAAAGCCGCTTACCTCCGAACAAGGATGACGATGGTTGTTATGATGGCGATTAAGAAGACGAGTACTCCGAAGGCAGCCAGCGCGACCACAGCCCCCATGTTGAAACGGGCGCCAGTCGGTTCCCGCTGGTGGCCGTCCACTGCGGTAGGCACGTTGACCCGTGGAGTCTGTTCGGCGCGGATATTGTTGCCGCTACCGATTATCTGGAGACAGACGATTATCAATTTTCTTTGGGTACACCTTAGAACGAGTGCGCCAGGATGACTTCTAGCAGAGAGAAGTTGGAATTTCATATAGGTAGATTATTTCTATGTAATTAAAATATATGTCGATATAATCCCACTTATATTATAAATGCGAAAGTTTGTGTGTATATATGTCACTCCTTCACGCTCCAACGGCAGAACCGATTTTGGTGTGAAGATAGGTTAAACACATTAACTACTTAAGATTAACGCATTGGCTACTTTTTATCCCGAAAACAATTGCGGTTCCCGTGGGATATGCAAAATCTGTTTTCAGAAACATCAAAATGTTACACTTTCACGCTCTGATTTTGATGAAGATTAGTATGAAGATAGATCTTTTACTTTTTATCTCCGAATTAACTTTTTTCTGTCCTGGATTAACGTAGGTAACACCGCGCGGCACAGCTTGTATAATATATACAGCTAGTACGAGTATATTATAATAACTGGCTCGTTCAAAGTACGTTTTACTCAATTGACGAAGCCTCGTCTCTTTTCACCTAAGATGAAAAGAGACGGGGCTTCTTTAAATTTAGTTTAGTCGTGTGTACGGAAGAATCGCCACCAATATCTCTTCTTTTGACTTGTAAATGAAATATTTTACCAATATATTTTTTTATCTGTTTAATATTGACCTTGAGCCAAGATTGACGCTTTTGAGATGTGGTGTTGGAGGCAAATGTTGCGAATCCCATGGACTGCGTTCCGCACCAATGTGTCTATTCTTGGTGAGCTTCGAATAACCACGAGGCTTTCCACTCTCTGTTACCAGCGAATTCTCAGATATTTTGGACATGTCGCTCGAAGAAACCCTGATTGCCTCGAGAAGCTCGTGGTAGTTGGTCAAGAAGACGGAAAAAAGCACGAGGTCGCTCTCCTACCCGCTGGTCAGACCTCGTAAAAACGCTCACTAGCCTACCTATTGCCGAAGCTTTTAAGACCGCCGAGGACAGGAAAAAGTGGAAGACCATTGTGAACCGAGTGATCGACACTCCGTATTAGACGCGACCTTCAGTAATGAAGTTACGACTAAGAAGAGAGAGAATATTGACCTGGTTCTCCCGAGGGTGGCTGGCCACTATGATATGCGGCACGTGGCTGGTGGAAGAGTCTTGGCTATCAGTGACCTTCCTCTGGGGAAGCTCGGGCGCTCTCGTGCTCCGTTCCGTGCTCGGCTTGCTACTCCTCTCCGTGGTGCTGCGCTCCGTGACCTGCGCTGGTCGGGCACGGAGGGGGGGCTCTGCGGGGAGGAAGGGAGCGGGGGAAGAAGGCCGCGGGCGTCTCGTGGGCAGGACCAACCGGGGTGTGCTGGGGAGAGGTGCGGGGGTGGTTGTCGTCGATGTAGTTGTCGTGCTTCTGACCGTCGTCGTCGTGGTTGTAGAACGCTCTTCGGCTAGTGGGATAGTAAACAGTCACACATTATTTGTTTTGGATTTCTAGTCGTAACGCACACAAGTACCTAGTTTTGCGAATGGGACTTTTCATCAGTGAGTTGAGCGTTTACTAGACTTTGACATTGAAAGACATAGATAAATAGAATTGTACATTTGAAAATGGGTAATTCAAGTATATGTTTAACATTAAATCTAATGAACCGATAATTTGCCCAAAAAGAACTAAGTCATATCGATACCTTTTAAAGACGGGATTTGTAAGTAAATAAAGGTTTTCCATACAAAAAAGGCGCTGACACCCGGAAAAGTGTATAGAAAGGCGGTTAATTTTTCCTACGATTTTTGAATAGTCGTAGAACGAAGACTTTTTTTGCCTAGGCCTAGACGAATTAAAGCCGGTTTGAGTTATTAACAGTAATCCTGTATACTCGACATAACTTTGTCCTTTTTTGCATTGATGAAGTACGCAGTATGTAAATTCAAACACGCAATTTAAGTATTCATCATCTTCAGTATATTTCAACTCACTAATGGAAGCCTAAGCTTTCTTCCTTCTATGCCAATATTTTCGATCTTAGTGCTCCATGAACAAGTAGCAATATATGTATTATTTATGTTAATACTTATTATTACACAATACTAACGACATAATTATGTATATGCAATAAATGAACAAAGATCAAGTGTAGCTCGTCAAGAGAGAGTTTTGTGTTTGTTGTCAACATAGACTTATTTTTTTAATTTAAATGGCATAAGGTAAGCGACATTATGATCTAAGGTGGAGCGCGCTCACCAAGAAAAAACATTTGCCTGCATTTTGCTGTTTGTTGAAAGCATTAAGCACTGAACAGCGATGTGAAATGTCAGGATAAAGCAGTGTGTAGACTTACGCAGGCAAGTAGGAGGTGGGTGGTCCCAGGTGGCAGATGCGAGGCAAGTCAGGCGTGGAGCTCCAGTGAGATGGAAGCCTCGGCCGCAGCTGTATTCGGCCACTGCGCCGTAAGCCGTGGTGTTCCCGACCACAATCACTCGCCCGTTAGCTGGCGGCGCCAACTGCTCGCACTGCACCGCTGTTAATAGTAATATCCCTTTGTTTTATTACCAACACCCAGGTGGTGCGACGACATCGTGCAGGCTGCCGGCGCGACCTGGACTCGAGCGGCACAGCCCCGGCTAACATGGAAGCAACGCGAGGAGGAGGCCTTCACCCGCATATGGGTGGCCTGACAACAAATGTGTAACTAAATTGTAAAGATATTATGTAAATATGGCAATAAAGGCTTTTTTTTATTTATTTTATTTATTTATTTATTACCAACACCATCCTGGGCGTTGAGGCTGCTTGGATTGATTGCATGTTGCCTGGTTACATGTATTTAAATAGTTATCCTCGAGATTGATCACCAGCGCTGGAGTACTAGTGTACTCGTAGCATTATGCTGAACCTGCTCCTTTTGTACAAAAATTTATTGCTGCATAGGTATGTATAGTTTAATTAATTGTGTGCACAATAAACTATTTTTCTTTCTTTCTTTCTTTCTTTCAGATTTGTCTTTTTTTACTGATTGTGTTTTTAATAACCTGAATTATTATTACCAACATTCAGTTCAGCCATTGGAGCGTGAAAGAGAAACATAGATTTAGAAGTTGATTACGTATTCCACGGGAACCACAATTGTGTTTGGGATAAAAAGTTGTCCATGTATTAATCCAAGGCCTAACCTATCTTCATATTAAATTTCATTGAAATCGGTTTTGCCGTTTGAGCGTGAAAAAGTAACAAAACATACGCACTTACACACAAAGTTTCGCATTTATAGTATTAGTAGGATTAACAAATAAAAAAACCGACTAAAAGCTTGAACTTCTTTACACAGGTAAGCTTATGTTTACAGATATCAAAATGATATCATAATCATATTATATTGACATCTACATCGTTGGATTCCGAAATCATAATATCTTCATAGAGATGTATCTCTCGTATGAAGCAACAAGATATATCTACCTTGTACGCTCATCACACACTATGACCCAAATGATAACCATTGTCGTAATAGCTGCATAGAAAGCCAAGCATTTGTGAGAAAAGCATGTCGATGTGACCGTGCGAGGAATATAATTGTGGATAATTGAAGAGATCTGCACTCGTTTCTTAGATATGCACGCTATTAGTGGAAGAGGAAGAGACAATCTCGATAGGATTGTATCAAATGGCAGTACAAATATTATCTCACAAGGAAAAACTACATTTTATTATATAAATAAGAGATGAAAAGAATATGAGATATTGTGGTCATAGTTACGAAGTACAAGTTATTATTCTGTGTCATAGTTAATGTTTCAGAGAGACGGGAAATAATAATACTAATATAAATTATAATACTAATACTAACCCATGGATCCCTTCTGTAGTCCAAATAAAGAAAATTTGATTTGATTTAAAAAATAATAAAAAAATTACTGTTCGTGAGTAAACGTGGCTGGTACTATATGAAATGGTAATTCAGAAGCACATATATATTTTCAACTTTATTGATGCCTTATTTTATTCGCAGTATTTTTTTCGTAAACACAACTTTAATTTTCTTTCAACAAACGTTTTCAAATCACGTCAAATATGGAATTTGCAGGCAGTTTTAGAGGTGATACAAGTCAATTCGGTCTAAAGTCGCCTATATTTTCTACATTTGACGTAATTTTAGTTGGTTTGACTATGGTGCAAATGTGCCATCTCAGTCTGGCCACCTAAGATGAAAAGAGACGAGGCTTCTTTAAATTTAATTTAGTCGTGTGTGCCGCTGAATCGCCACCACTGTAAAGCTATCAGCCGATAGCACGGTGATCGGTATTGAAAGTCGCGTTCTTACGTTCGCATCTGGGCGGCGGTCCGTTCCAACGCTCGTCCAGGTCGCAGACGAGGCGCGCGCGACCCACCAGCTCGTAGCCCGGCGTGCATGAGTACACCACGTGCGCCAGGTACGACACGGACTGGTTCACCAGCACGTACTTCCCGTGCTCGATCGCCGCAGGGTACCCGCACTCGATGTCTGTAATCAGACGTGCTCCTTCTCAATTATATGTTCACCGTTATTCTAAAGTAATAACTCTTCCCCACTCCTTGTCACACAAAGTCTCGCTTTATCAACCCCCGCGTTACCACTAGACGTGTGACGAAATTTATTGACATTTATGTTAATTAACTTATTTTTGATATGTGACTAATGGTGTTTTTAATAAATTTGTATTTGCAATTTATCCAAGGCTCCTTATCGCGCAGTAGAGAGCTTACAGACCACCAGGGCGCAATACAGGGCTTTCGAGACAAGGTTCAGCAAAAGTAACTACTTGAATGAATTATTATTTAGCTACGTATGAACTTTTGCTTTTACTTCTCTTTGCTTTTTTGTATTGACCCTCGACCGACAAAATTACATCGTTTATTGGTAACTCCCAGACTGACTAGACTCAAATTACAGCAAGTTATAGAAACTCGACATCAGTCCACGCAAGGTCATGTTTACTGAGGGACAACAAAGCACTATTACTGACCTAGACAGACCGGCGGGAACTCATCGTAAAAACCAGTTTCCAGACAGGTCCTGACGGTAGGCCCCACCAGAAGGTCTCCATCCTCGCAGGAGTACTGCACCGAGGAGCCCACTGAGAAGTCTGACACCACCATGCGGGAGTTAGGAGGTTGCTCGGGCCGACCGCACGCCTCCGGCTCTGGTGGAAAACGGTACAATATACGTCATGCAGCCTATTCAACTTGTAATGTCAAAAAGATCGCAATGCAAAGTCGCAGTAATGCAGTCGAAGAGGAACTTACGGTGCTGGCAGATGTAGTTGATCCTGGCCTGGCAGTCGGTGTCAGCCCAGAGCCATCCCTTGCTGCCGTCAAAGCGCGCGCAGTCCCGCTCTCCGCCAGGCGCGTTCCAGAAGGAGACGGTGACGTCATTTCCATTCACCCATTTCCAGTTAGCGGGATCGCGAGCGTCGCGCGCGGCGCCCAGCCAGTATTGACTGCTGCTGTCGCTTCTATAACAATATGGACCGCCGTTATGGACACTCCCTTCTTTTGTTTCAAAAGTTTTAATAGTAAGATCTTTGATTTTGATTGCGACTGTAAATTGGGACTCGTTCGAGAAGTACGATTTGGTGGCCTTCAAATCTAGAGTAAATAGGTTCCTTCTAGGCAAACGTGATACATCTTAGACCACAGTCTAGCTTAACATCAGACAAGCTACGGTCAAACGTAAGCCTATTTATCATTAAAATAAAAACTCGTTGTAATTTGTACTCCTTTGTAATCGTATAAAACGAGTCTCAATTTACAGTAAATGTGACATTTTACAAGAGAGTAGAATAACTTGATAATTTTAATTACTAGATGGTAATTCCTAACATAAAAAAAATGTTTTAACAACAAAAATTACCTTTATACGATTTTGTCACAAAATCACATAACATAATATTAGTTTATTATTTTCACAATAATCTTAATAACCATAGGAAAAAGTATGTACAAACATCGTTACTAAACAAAATAATCCAATGAAGCTAATGAAGCTGTTAAGCTTCATTGGAGGAGTCACAATTTTAATAAAGAAAGTAGGCAATACATTCGCAAACGCTAAATCTGCATTCTCTCTAAGAATCTATCTAAGGCTTATGACGGTGATATAAGTGATGCTTGTTATTATGAGATACGAGTACATGACTTTCTATCTAAAAAGATGTTTATTAAGCTTTTAAAGAATTTAATATTTACACTCTCCTCTTTTAAGGCGCTACGGAAGCAACATGGCATATTTTGAAATATATGCCATGTTGCTCTCATACAAAGAAACAAGTGAGAGCTAAAATGAAAAGAAATAGAGTAGAAATAGGCTCCGAAATAAAAAAAAACAAAAGGCGATCTCAAGCTCCCGGAAGTCTGATAGCATGTTCTCCAATGACAGCAAGACGGTAGCAATCATCAGGCTTGATCTGCAGCGTGCTTGCTGACCATGACCGATGGTCAGATGACCACAACTCAGTTCTTGTCACCCACTTCCCACCCTTCGACTAACGAATAGGTATCCCTTTTATTGCATCTTCACTCGGTTTGCTCCTCCTGAGCATTTTAGTATTGGATATACGAAGTGTATGATTTTCAAATATTTTAAATGCAGGAATCATTAAAGCGTAACTCATAGTTAATAAGATAAAAAATATATGTAACAGAGTAAAGATTTATGTATCTTTGTCATCCGTAAATGGTTATAATGTATTTGAATTCAAGGAGTTTCGCACCTTTTTTTGTTTTTAAAAGTACTGGATTTTTATATTAATATTTATATCCAGAGGATTTAGAATGGGTTGAGTTATGACTTTAAACTAAAATCGACTTAGGCGTTACTTTGCGGAAATCCATTGTAGATAGAAGAAAATTTGCAATATTTAGCACACATATTTTAAACCACAGCGGAGGTACACTAAATATTGCAACTTTTCTTCTATCGACTTTTAAACTAATTCAATCTCATCCTAGAATATTGTGGTTGTTGCTTATACTTCATATTTAACAGCCAGTGTTAAAACTCTCAAATCAGGCGATAGATTAATTTTACTTTATAGTTTGTCAAAGATTTTATTTTCATACATTTTACACCAATGTCAGACAAGCTATTCTAGACGAGCTACAGACGCTTTAGGGTGTAATTGAATTCGCTTACATGAAATGAAATGTTTAATTGCATAAGCTCTCGAAAAGCTCTGATGACAGTTCACATACATACTCGTATATAATTCTCATGCGTTTTTTTATCAATAGTGACATAAAGTGATCAAGAAGTGTACGCACACACTTGTCGAGCGGCACTGGCTGCATACGGTATCAGGGGCAAAACGAATTTGACCTTGCTGTGAAACAGTTAGGCCTGATGAAATTTGATACTGAAATGTGATAATATTACCACTATAATCTTACATTAGTTGCCCTAGTGTGCGAAAAGTATGTGACTATTCGTTAAAATGAGGTATGTTTGCGTATTTAGGCACTATCTTCCGAAACTACCTCCAAATTTTTCCAATAGTTATCCAGAATTTATCTAGAGGTACTAACGCCGCCCTTTAAAGTTTTGCATTACTAAACAGTTACATAAATATACTCGTATATTAAATTTCAATTCACAAAGATTTGTTTAAAAGTGTAGCATAAACATAAGTTGCCTAGGTACTATACATTCCCACTCCTGGAGCTCAAGGCCTTCTCTTACAAGGAGAGATACATAGGCCATAATCAGGGTAGATTATCTTACTACCGGCCAAGTGCGGCTTGGCGAATGACACACGTCATCGGCTTTTGTGTTCCTGAGGTTATCACTAACCTTTTATATAAATACATGTACATTATATTATATGTGAAGTACACCTCTCGGCGATAAATATTGCACTTCGACCTTTGGAAAGAGACAATCGGCCAATTTCGGTAGAGCGTTATCTCTTTCTCACGAAATACAAACAGTCTATCTTTGACAACGTCTGACATTACGTTATATAGGTAGTATGCAACAGACGGGTATCTTTGAAAACAATTGACTAAACGGCACATATGTAGTGTGAGACAGAGATAACGCTACAAAGCTACAAAGCCGAAATTAGCCGATCCTCTCTTTCCAAAGGTCGATGTTAGATGTTTAATGTTTGATGTACAATATTTATCGCCGGCTACTGTAGGTCACATGTGAGAGTACACTTCGTGCGATGGGTCCACGTAAGTGCAGATTACGCAATGCACCCACAATTCGCTGCACACTTCCTGCGGTAGACATTAACTTCGCATTAACGGTAATGGTGATGGAGTGTGGTGGAGCGAACAGCGGCTGATGGAACATGACGAACAAGTTAACACGTTGGGAGCCACCTACAGATTTTAATTAACCGAGACTAGCGAACGCAGTTTTTGCATTAACTGACCAATTTTGTCTGTATGTAAAAAGCAAGTCTGGCCCGATGGTAATAACGTCTGTTCTTCCATCAGGCGGCCACTGGTTTGATCTCGGCCCAACACCAATGACTTGTTTTTCAAGTCATCTGTGAATTTGGCTTTACGGTGAAGGAAAACATTGTGAGGAAACCGGCATGTTTGAGGACCATAATAACCGAAGACGTGTGTCATCCGCCAACCCGCAATTGGCCAGCGTGGTGGATTATGGCCTATATCTCTCTCCTAGTGATAGGCCCCGAGTTTCAGCTGTGGGAACGTATAGTGGTGGCTATGCTATGCTACGTTTGTATGCATGATTGTATGTGTGTTTAAACGTTTGTATGTACTCTACTTGGATTCCCAGCTTGGATCTACATGTGGATCTCCGGATACTTTTATCGGCTCTTGAACTCACAGTGGAACCATGGATACTTCTCTTTCCACTTTAATCTTAAGCCGTCATTTTGAACCAATTTCGACGAAACTTGGTATACAGAACTAGTACTCAATAAACTTTTGATTGGAGCGTTAGTTCTCACAAAAATGGGTAAAAAATAATTCAGTTATTTAGTTTTAGTTTTTATATTTGCGTCATGAATGATTCAAGGTAACCGCGCACTAGCTCGAGCCTTTATGAGGATCGAATTAAGTCGAAAAAACGGACGGTGGTTTCGGGCGATTTCAATTTGCCATAAAATCTCATTTTTCAAATTTATTTTTTTTATTTAAAAAGTAGCTAAAATATTTATTACAAACTAGTACTTATTTATCAATACGTAATGTTTCATTAACACTCTATATCTAATATCTTGAATTTTTACATTAATATTGATATGGATCTATTGCTAACTAATTTTGATTTTTACTGTATAATTGTATACAATGCAATGCACTGTTTTAAGAATATTGAATAAATTTGCTATTATTTTTAAACTTTGTTGTTTTACAATAGGGCGACGCGAGGAGGGTTATAAATATCTTATATATAAAATTTCCGTGTCACAGTGTTTATTACCGTACTCCTCCGAAACGGCTTGACTGATCATTACCAAATTTCATATGCGTATTCAGTAGGTCTGAGAATAGGCTACTGTATATTCAGAAATAATTATTAAGGCAAAACAACGTTTGCCGGGTCAGCTAGTTTCTATATAAATACTAGCTGACCCGGCAAACGTTGTTTAGTCTTAAGTAAAAATTTAAAGGTGACCAACCCTTAAGACTAAGGGGTATGAAATATTTATAGAAGCCGAATCTCAGACCTACTGAATACGCATATAAAAATTGGTAAAAATCGGTTAAGCCGTTTCGGAGCAGTACGGTAAGTAACATTGTGACATGGTTTTTTTTTTATAAAAAAAATATAATAAATTTCGCTTTGTTTGGAACGCTGGCTCCAGCTAGGATGCGGTCACCTAGATTATGTCAGGAATTTGGTTAAAATATATGTTGAATAAGTAAAACTATATGTTTATTATATTCTGTGTTCGCTTCAGCTGTGAACATGCCATTATCTCGTGCTTCCCAGCTTTGTTTTGTTAACATTTTGCCGTAGCTAATCTACCTTATTCAAAGTCGGTTAAATACACGCTTAATCTTTATTTGTAAGAGATCGTGTTGTTGAGATTTCTGCGCGTCATTTAGCTAAGCTTTTCTGAATAAAGTAATCAATCGAAGCTATTATCTTTACTGTGTGTGTTTATTAATATACGGTTTCGAAATGCCTCTAAGAACGGTGAAAGTTGAGATTAGTTGCTTTGAGGAAGTAGCTAGAACGAGAATCGAATTGAAGGTACGCGGGGAAAGAGGTTTTAGCAGGAAGTTAAGGTACGCAACTCGAATGACGTGAGCAAAATCTTGAAGTAACAACTTTATCCTTATAAGTTATAAATAATAAACGGTAAACTTATCTGCAAAATAGCTCATAAACTGTACAAATAACAACCCTAAATATTTATACCAATTTTGGTACAGATCAAAAATATCAAGTCTGACGTACCTACTGTAGTGGAGCCAAAGAAGAAGATTTAGCGTTCGTATTACAACACACATTGCTTTATCAAAGTAAATGTTGTTTGATGTGAAAGGTAAGGCGTTATATTCATATAGCTCTAAAGTGTTTTTATAAAATTATTGCAATATATACTATGAGCTCACAGGAACATTACGGGATAAATTATTTCTACAACTACTGTAATATCTCTTGAACTAGATGGACATTGCAAATAAAAATATTAACTTTGATTTAATATATTATTATACATTCGAGTCGTGACCCCCACCACAGGCCATCCTATACAAGCCTTAATCTTCTATCCAAATTTCTATAGAACTGCGTTTACACTTTTAACTCACGCAAAAATACAATAAATAACGTAATAATATTATCAAATTACACAACATTACCGAGAATCGAAACTGTACGGCATCTATTAACAATTAAGTTTTTAATTAAGCCTTATTTTCTTTCAACGCACAGCAACGCCGACGTCCGTGCCGATGCCAGCGAGGGAAGAAATCAGGTCTTAGCACTCCGTACAGTACGCGATAATGGGTAAAGTCGGTTCGCCAGCCATACTATGTGAGCTACCCACCTGTGTCTACGCCACAGCTCCCAGCTGATGAAGCCCTGAAGAGCCGGGTTGCTCTCGTCCACCAGAGTGCCACCTTTAGCGCGGCAAGCGGCCAGGGCGTCGCGGAACGTGGTCGGCTGGCGGTCGTAGAAGATGTAGCACTTCCCATTGTAGGTAGCCGTGCTCCCGGGTGGTTGGTCACGGAAGTGCGGGCATCGTTCCACGGGTAGCGCTTGGTCCGTGTACACGAAAGCCTCGCAGATGGAGAGCTGTGCAGGTGCCGCAGCCTCCAGGTGGACGCTCACGAAAGCGCCCGCCATAGGAGGGTTGCACGGCAGGAACAGCGGCTGCCCCTCCTCCAAGAAGCCAGTGAACCGGTTGCACACGGGGTTGGTGCCTAGGTCAGGGCGGTTGTTCCCAACGCGGACCACTATCACTGCCGGCTGGTTCTTGCCTGTGCACGAAAAAGGTTTTGCTAATTATTATAAATTTACTTCTTTTTCTTCTTCTTCGACTGCTTAAATAAAATAAACTTAAAAATAAATTAAGTAATTTATTGTTTGTTTGTGATGTGAAATAAATTATACAATTGCAACAATATTCTCGAGATACAAGAGAAGTTGTAGCAGCCAATGTAACATTAATTTGTTTTCTGTTATATAATAATATTTAGTAGTATAGTATACAAACATATTATGTTTCATTGCTCATTTTAGCACGTATTTGCCATATCGAATAACAAACCAAAAAACATCTTTATATGATTATGATTTGTTGTACATACGATTACAAAGCAAATTTATATAATGGACCACCTATAGACAGGCCTCGGCTTAAATTACACCGATTTAACTTAATAATTTCAAAATTGGTTATTCTATATTGTGGTAGTTTGTTCGTTACGTTTTCCATTTTATACAACAAAATCAAAACTAGTAGTAATGATAAAAATAAATTTAAACACAACTTAAGAATAATAAAGTGAAAATTATTTACAAAGGATAGTAAAAACTAAAATTTTGTAAGCATAAAAAAATAACAAAACAAGAATTGAAAAGACAAAATTAAACCACCTGCTCAAACGTCAAACTCTTTGTATGGCAAGGGAAACATGTTGCAAGGTATAATTAATTAATTAATTTTCAATTTTTTTCATTAAATAGAATTTTAATTGTAATTTCGTTCTCTATTCCATCCACCCATGGGAAACGGCAAAGCTTTATGTAAGATATAATATAGCCCTAACATTGTCTGTTATAATACAACTGCTATTATAAAGACAGCATTGCAACTCTGTCATTGCGAAAACTTTCTTAAAATAATTATTTTCGAGTATTGCGTTGGCACTTTCTCCATCCAGCGGTGTATCTACCGCCCACCGTAACCATAGACTATTGAACCATAGACTCAACTAGGAATTCTAGTCGGAGGTTTAGATTAAGTTGCGGTTGATAGTGGAATTACACAAATATCTGAGATGAAAGCGGCTCGCTTGACAAGTTTTCTCAGCGCGAAAATGATTATAGTACTTAGTCGTTTATTTGTTGAGAGTTACTAGTATTTCAACTCGAATGGTATTTTGTTTGAAGAACGTATAATACTACTAAAGACGCGCTTTTTAATGCCCTAAACAACATTATAGTTTTTGTTTTGTTAAAGAAATATCAAACAAATGATCTGATCCAATCTTATGTTTTGTTACAATTAAACCATGAAAATTAAAATAAATTTATTATAAATTACTTAATTCTAAATAAATAACCTGCCCCTAGTAGTTCCCGGTGCAAAGGTCCCCGTCGTGACTAGCAGCATTCCCGCGCTGAATGGCAATCGCCATCCTCTGCAGCAGGAAGGTTTCGAAGCGGGAGTCACCGGTCGACTTGTTAAACCTTTGCAATCTTATTGGTTTTACCTAACTATTGACCTAATGAGACCATTTTTGCTCTGGACTGCCAATCAGAAGGTTCTGGGTTCGATTCGTGGCACGGCCAATATCTTTGTGCTTAATATATTTGTTGGCTATGGGTCTGGGTGTTAAATATGTGCCAATTTAAAATACGTATGTATGTGTATGTTGTATATCAGTTGTGTTAGCTACCATAACACAAACTAGAAATGGTTCAGTATGGAGTGAACCAGCCGTGTGTGAAATGTGTCCTAGTGTTAAAAATAAACTATATCGGTTCTCCTACGACGCCACAGACAAACACATACACCCACACACACACACACACACACACACACACACACACATACAAGAAGCCCGCCTTTTATATGTCAGGAGTTAAAAAAACAGGGCAAACTGTGGTATTTTTTTTTCACACACGGCTGGTTAGCCCCATACTGAACCATTTCTAGCTCGTATTATGGTTGCTAACACAGCTGATATACTACATATACATACATACATATTATATATAAATACATATTTAACACCCAGACCCACAGCCAACAAATTTGGTTAAGCACAAAGATGTTGACCGGGCCGGGAATCGAACCCGGAACCTTCTGATTAGCAGTCCGACATGGTAACCTTTACGCCAACGAGGTCTTCAATCCATTTTAAACACAGCTGGGTACAAGAAGCAACCACATTTACTAGATAAAGTTGTCGATCAAGACTGGACGCATAACATTGTTAATAGAGCATAACGTAATTACTACAAGTTTATAATTACCAATA
Organism: Mellilla xanthometata; assembly: GCA_035578125.1. Classification (NCBI taxonomy): domain Eukaryota; kingdom Metazoa; phylum Arthropoda; class Insecta; order Lepidoptera; family Geometridae; genus Mellilla; species Mellilla xanthometata. The sequence continues at coordinate 3,367,983 of JAPUBQ010000003.1, forward strand.
CAGAATGATATAACTGCAAATTCACTTCGTCACACCGTAAACTTATCGCTTACTTACGATGTAACGTCTTCGCGATTATATATAAATAAAGTAATTGGCCAAGTGCGAGTTGGGCTCGTACATGAAGGGCTCCATACCATTGTTGTATGGGAGCCCCCCTCAAATATTTATATTTATTTTATTTCAATTTTATAATTTAATTTCATAGCCAATATACTTTTGTGTACTCGTATTTAGTGAAAATGTTAAGTGTCTAGCGTTGTCCCAAGAGCATAAGCATAAGCAGCCCACTATACGTTCCCACTGCTGGGACTCGGGGCCTTCTCTCACGAGGAGAGAGAGATAGGCTAAAATCCAACACGGTGGCCAAGTGCGGGTTGGCGGATGACACACGTCTTCGGATATTGTGGTCCACGCCGGTTTGTTCACGATGTTTTCCTTTACCGTATGTAAAGCGAGTGCAAATCTACACATAACTTGAAAAACAACTCATTGGTGTAGGGCTGGGATCAAACCAGAGGTCGTCTGATTAAAAAGCAGACGTTATTACCACCGAGCCACACTCGCTTTTTAACGTTGTTTCAAGAGCGTCACTCATCAATATGTAGATTCGTCAAAAATAGACATAGAGGAAGAAATGAGAGTGGCAATTTCTAAACTAAAAGTCTATCCAGTTAAATACGTCTTTGGCATGTTTTTATCTTTATTCCCATTGAATACTAACTACTGCTACTAATATATTATTTACTACTAATACTGACATTGAGTGGCGCCGTAAAAAAATAGCGCAAAGACCCAAGGAAGTCTCAGAGTAAATAAGTTTGAGAAGCCCTGTCCTAAACCATGAGCTTGAGCATAATCTAAACAGGTAGGTACATCGAATTAGCGTATCTATTGAAAATTCAAGTCGTAAACAATAATAATGGTTGAAGCCGGATGGCCATCACCAGATACCGATAGCATTGTTTCGCTTCCTCACATCGACATTCAGATACTTGGAACTGATGGACCTTCCGCGGTCCTCAACAACAGACTGACCACCAAAGCGGATATGCCACTTCGTGTGAAATCTGTCTCCATTGTAATCTCAACCATAGATATACTACACTATTACATTGAACCATAGTTATAAATGAAGAGTAGTTAAGTGTAAACTCTTTATAACGACACTGAAGGAAATGTGCATTTTATGGCGTTATAAAGAGTGGTCGTAAAATGGAGAGAATGTATATGAATACAAGCTAAACCTTCTAAGGCCAATTGTTTTCGACGCTTTAAAGAGTTTGTCGTCAAATCAAGTGACGTGGAGTTTACACTGTAGTATAAATACATGACTACCTCGTTGGCGTAATGATTACCATGCCGGACTGCCAAGCAGAGGGTAGCGAGTTCGATTCCCGGTACGACCAACATCTATGAACTAAATTCGTTGGATATCGGTCTGGGTGTTAAATATGTATCGATATAAAGTATTTATGTATGTTTATGTAGTATATCAGTTGTGTTAGCAACCATAACCCAAACTAGAAATGGTTTAGTATGGAGCTAACCAGTCGTGTGTTTAATGCTTCGATCTAATAAACACCAGATTAGTGTTGCATACAAACACAGCGCAAAAAAAATGTCATGAGTTTACTATACTATTGCATCTATTTAACAATATACTACGTCACAAAAAATAATTCAATTCAAGTCAACCTCACCACTGTATCTTAAGGTTAAGGTCGTAATAAACTATCTTGCTCCGCAATAACAGCTATAAAATTTTATGACCGTACGCAGTGAGCGTATACTAATAACGCTTAAATTCCTCTAACTCCACTCCTCCACTCCACTCTTACTTGTGGTCTTATTTTCCTTGCCGTTTTTAGAGACATCACCTTCTAGTACATGTTTGATCGAAGGTTTAATGTATCCTAATATTTGTTTATTATTACTACAATTAAAAATATGCTTATTAAATTTAACTCCCAAGTTAAAAATGTGTCAGGATCGTTTCATTGGAATTATGAATCAATGTTATATGATTTGCAGCCAGTGTCAAGTGAAAAGCTTATCGCGGATTTCGAGAATACCACACATGGAGTACTTCATGTCTTATTATTAAAACAATTGCTGAACAAAATAGGAACGTTTTGTAATACAAATTATTTGTATATGGAGTGCAAGCAAATACGCTAAAATATATGTAACATGATATTTTTGCACTTATTACAAATTATTCATTACATTATATTACCGTTACAATTTAAAACGAAATATGATATATTCGTATTTCAGCGTACATATAATTTTGCACTTGCAATTTTTTTATATATTTTTTTTATATTAGGACTCATTTTCCACACAGCTGGTAAAACCTATACTGAACCACACTCGCTTTTTATCTTTAATGTCAAAAATGGTGATACAAAAACAGTTGAAAATCCCTATTGATGCTGAACTTTTAATAAATTATATAAAAAATATTAGGACACATTCACCCACGGCTGGTTAACCCCATACTGAACCATTTCTAGCTCGTATTATGGTTGCTAACACAACTGATATACTACATATACATACATACATATTATATATAAATACATATTTAACACCCAGAACCACAGCCAACAAATTTGGCTAAGCACAAAGATGTCGACCGGGCCGGGAATCGAACCCGGAACCTTCTGATTAGCAGTCCGGCATGGTAACCTTTACGCCAACGAGGTCGTCAACTAGAACAGGAACTATCCCCATATGTCGTTCAAGGTGTCTGTGTGGGGGCTAGTGGGAGGAGTCAGGTGAAGAACACTTACCGCAGCAGGGTTTGCCGAAGTCGAGACGCACGAGCTGCACCATGTAGGGCTCGAGCAGGTTGACGTACCACCAGGGCGAGCGCTCGGGACGACTCAGCGTGCACGTGTCAGGGTTGTAGGCGGGGGCCGTGCTGGCATCCAGTGCACGGTGCGGCACTCCGCCCTCCGCCGTTGACGACTGCATCGGCGCCTTGCCAGCCGCAACGTTCAGTACTGGACAACAAACACACGTATCTCAAATTAAATTTTTTTTTGTTACCTAAAGACGCTGACAGGTAAGGGTAAAATCTATTTCGACTGGATTACATTATGTTCCTATATGAAATGAAATTAATTCAAACTACAAACCGTTTCTCCCCGTACTATTCCAATATCCTAAAAGTACAATAAAAAAGATATTTTAGTCGTTTCATTCGAGTTGCATTTCATTTGTCGTACATTTACGAACTTAGACTAAGAGCCCAACGCAAAATATTTTCGGTGATACTATAGATGATACCTATGGAATTCTATTCGCGCTAGATGGCATATGAAGTAGTTTCTCGAAGTAAGCAACCCTAGTCCGTGGCTCTTTCAATACCACAGAATAATAACTAGTACTACGTATAACCATGTACAACGTATTATGGACCGTAGCATAGTGAATTAAGGCCCATATTCCTTTGAAAAGAAATTGGTAGGTACGTAACTCATCACGTGCTCGACTGGACCGCGAGCTAAATTAAATCATATTGTTTATCAGATTGAGTTCATATTTCTTTGAAAACCATTGCGAAGTGAAGCTTCTGTACGAAGTACAAGTTATTATTCTGTGCTAACGTGGCAGTATTAAGTTTCATTTATTTAAAACGCCAACACCTCGACTCGTCAAATCGGAGAGGTCCGTATATATTAGGGCCCGCGATCTACAACCGTATACCCGCATCTGTCCGCGGCGCGCCGCGCCACTACGAGCTTTAAGACAAAACTTAAGGTGTGGCTATTAAGTAGAACATTTTATAATTTAGATGATTATTTGAAACTGACTGTTGATTGTTGAAATTTAATATTTATTATAATTTTATTTAATTTTATCTATTGATAAAACTTTAATTAATTTACGTGTAAATTTTGGTGTAACAAATAAATAAATTGTATTTGAATTATAATAAACTCCCGGTCTCCATCCAGGGATGCTTCCAGTCTGACTAGTTTTAAATTCCGACATAGCGCTGGCTTATTGAGCACTCGTTTTATAGTTTTAATGAATTTATTTATTATTATTTTTTATGAATTTACTCAATTAATTTATTATTTTAATGGTTTAAAGAAGTATGTACATACTTATGAGATTTATTTATAAGAATTTGACACGTAAATTGGTTTTACAAAAAAAATATTATGATTATAATTTTGAATTTATATATCAAGTTGCACTTTTCACACACACGCACCTTGAATTATTTCAACGCAGGGGTGCTATAAAACGTGAAATTTACGTAGCAACGTGAAGAAGTTGCAACTGAAAACGTCGAAAAAATAAGTACCTATACTTAAGTCCTGTAAAATATATTTATTTATAATAATTGTAAGTCAATTAAGTCAATAAAGAATATATTAAATGCATTATATACTGTTGTATTGATAATATTACAAGAACCTAAAACAGATTTGATGATATACCTGAAAGAGATTTGAAGATACCTAAGATCCTAAATTGTTGAGAACGAAAGTGCGCGACCAACCGAATCGGCTGCCAACAACAAGTAACAACCAATCAAAAACCCGGGGTGTTATAAATTTGAAGGGGCTGTATGTATGTGTGTCTGAAGCATCTTACCAAGCAGACGAACCGATTTTGATTTAGTTTCTTTTATTCGATAGGTGTGATAATCGGGAATGTTCTATGAATAGTTTTCTTGTTCTATAAAAATCTGCCCTAGATGGCTGCTGAATTTTTTCACAACTCCCTCAATATGGGTATCAAATAAAGGGCTTGCCTAGTAGAAAACGTATTCTATGCTGTATGACATACATCTACAATCTAAGATGATCATTTACACTTAATGTCGGGGGTTTTAAATATTAAATTTAATGTATGCTTGGTAATTGAGACGTTAGTTTACTTGGTCTATGTTTAAATGAAACTATAAGATGAAACTGAAACTTTTCCTGATTGTTTATTTCTGTATAGCATGTTTTATTAAATTTTATTTTCATAGTCATTTGTTCGGATTTAACCACAGCTTGCCTAATGTTAAGCAGCGCTGTGGTCTAAGCTGTAGCACGCTTACTTACCTAGAAGGAATCTATTCACTCTTGATTTGAAGATCTAAGGATGGTTCTTTTCTGGAGAACAGACCAACAAAAACAGAAAGAGAATATAAATAAATTACAATTGTTTTCTTTCATTTTAACCCTTGACCATAAATGGAACTAAACTTTCGCAACCAGTTATTTAAAGAAAAATGAAAAATCATCATTATGCACCGGCTACAATGAAATACATTTTTTATCACGCTGTCTTAGCTGTGTTAACAAAATAAGGCCAACGTTTTTTTGCATGTAACTTAACACACTTCTAAAATTTGCTTGTGCTAATGTAAACTTTATTTTTACAGCTGTTAAGTCGAAAGTAGAGTAATAGCAGCAACGTCCATTCAGAACTTTTAGTGCCTAACAGTCCCGAGTGAAAAGAAGAGTTATCTCACAAAATTAGTCATCAACTAACGCAAACTGTTAGCGTAAGTGAAGAAAATGTCATTCTGTATGTGTGTTTATGTTGTTTTATTTAGGTAAATGGCAATACGTGGAAAATTCTTGTGGAAAATTATCTTTTTAATGTTTATGCGTGTAGATAAAGTCTTCGTTTCCACAAGCAGGGTTTCTCTTACTGCACTGAGAATGATTTTTACTTTTTATTTCTTGTGTATTTTACTTCAAAACGAACCAACTCAATTTAGTAAATTATTTAAGTTTTTCACCTTAACACTTCGTCTTACTAGACCCATTTTGAAAGAACAACGTAAAATCTATATAACGACACTAAAGGGACTGTGCATTTTAAGTCCTTATAGAGAGTGGTCGTAAAATGGAGGGAATATATCTTTGTATGGAATACAAGTTCAACCAACTAAAGCCAATTGATTTCGATGCTTTAGAGAGTTTGTCGTTAAATCGAGTGACGTTACATGGAGTTTACACTGTATTTTTTTCATAGCTTTGTATGACTCACAATCCGTCCCGACATATAATAGTATAATCTATGTTACCAAAAGATATTGTAAAAGATATTTTTGAAATTGACCTTGTAGTTATTTTTTTTTTTTTGTTATTCTATTAAAGTTATTCAAACGAGCGTAGATCCTCGATAAAGAAGATAGATAGGAAATGATTTACTGGAAACTTTACGTGCAGTGTATTTACTCATAGTATATTACATAGCCATTTGTATAAGCGCGATTGAAGAAAGGATTAACTCCCAGGCCTCTCAAACCCTTGCACGGGTGACAGGAGATGGTCCGTGTACGTGATGTATCTCTCAAGCATTCGAGCTATACCTGCTTGAGTGGATAGACTTCCAGCGCTTATCTGCTTCAGACACAAAATACAGCAACGATTTAAATTAAAAGAAGTTTAGAATAAAAAATATGCCACTTTAAGCGGCCTTGTCGCTTTAAGGCTAAGATACGAGCAAAATCTTGATATTACAGTTATATCGCTATAAATCAGGAACGGTAAAAAAATATCGAAAAAATAAATAAAGACCGTCTTAAGAACTACTCTAAGAATGTTTATGCAAATATTTGTTCCTATCAGACTTATCAATATGAATAAAAAACTGGATCAAAATACTTAATTTTAGATTTTTCGGACAAAAATATGCATAAACATTCATTGAGTGGTTCTTTAGACGGCCTTAAAGCTATTTTATCGATTTTTAGAAACCCTTTAGGCTTTAAAGCGGAAAAACTGTAAAATCAACATTTTATCCTTTTTGCCTTAAAGCAATCCATATAAAAGTATTAGCCCTCGTTTCGCTCGCTGTCCTTTTTTTACATCAAAATGGGCTTGCATTTGATCACAATTCACCTGATGACAAGCGACATTTAGATCTAAGGTGGAGCGCGCTTACCCAGAAAAAAACCGATTGAAAACTCTTGCTTTGAAAACCGCCAGATTGTAGCTCTCAGCGAACAGGGAGCTTGGCAAATTCCACACCTCCGCAGTACGCACTATAGAGGTGGAAGTAAACCGCTTAGTACGCGCCTTTGGAACCTCCACGGTATAACGATGCCGCTTTTGTGTTTCCCTGCTCTTCCGATAGTGGAACTATGTATAATAAATAAAATAAAATAAAATAAAAAGCTTTTATTTACCTTAACCGAAAATAAAACAGAGTTAATGGTTTTGTTAGAGTTTACAAGTAAGTAATAACTAATAACTACCGGTTGCTTCTAGGTAAGCGCGCTTCACCGTAGACCTCAATGTCACTTACCATCAGGTGAATTGAGGTCAAGCGCCTTATTTAGAGTGAAAAAAAAGTAAGTAAAATGTTTTTAGGTGGTTATTAAATTACAGTCGGGGTAAGGTCCGCCTGTGGCGGTAAAAGCCTTCTCCAATTGTTTCCACACTTCTAGGCTTTTGGCTGTTCTCGACCAGAGAGCCCTGGCTACCTTCACTACTATGCGTGCCAACTAAGAATAGGACTGTCTAAACCGCCATCTTGCTCAATCATACGCGCAAACTTCATAACCAAAGTGTATGGTGTGCAAAAAAAAATATGAACAAATTATATTCAGTTTATATACTTAATGTGCGCTGTTTTGCTATTTCTGATACATTTTACGGCAAATTAATTATAAATGAGTAGGATTTTATAAATTAGGATTTGAAAGTAAAAGCATATTTATAAAAATATAATTTCTTTTTCATTGTTGTCACTTCTTATTGTACCAAATAAAAATAGTTTATTATACTGCTTACAGCACTTAAGTCGGAACTATCCAAAACCAATGTCTCGACAAGCGATTTTTTTTTAGGTGTTGTTTATTTGTCTTCTTACCTGTAGAATTAATTAATTCAAAATTATCCAGTAATAAAATCAAGAATAATTAAACAATAATTAAATTTATATCTATGAACCAAAAAAAGAATGATTAAATTTCTTTTTTACGCTTTCTTTGCTGGCAGTACTTTTTTGACAGTTATCGTGTGAAGTTGAAGCAAGTGCGATCCTATTCTTAGTTGGCGCGCAAAGTATGTCTGTTGACCATCTTTGTAGAGGCCGACCTCTCTTCTTCTTCTTCTTCTTCGCGTACTATAAATAAATAAATAAAATAATAATACAAGTTCTTTATTTCAGGCACAAAATAACCCATATGAAAATTAAATCATAATAATAATAATAACAGGCACTGTATAGGGGTGCCAGTCAATATAAGAATAAAAAATAAAAATAAAATAATACAAATAGTCACAGTATTATGTGCCGGGTCATTTCTCGTTTTGATCCGTGTGAACAGAGACCCAGCGCTTAAACATTGGACTCCGCACATCGTCAGAGACAGCCACAAGGATTGTATTGGCAAATTGTATTGGCAGGTACTGTCTCTAGGTCTCCAGTTTGTGATAGTGTGGAACTATGTAACTGTGTTATAAATGCGTGAGTGGCGTGTGCAGTGGCCCACGAGCCGGCTTGAACCAGAGCGGGCTAGATTGCCGCTAGCTACAACTACACCAAGTAATAGTAGAGCCACGAGCCATTGACTCGCAGAACTAAACATTCCAGTTCAAGGCGCAATCAGGGCTGTCACTCACAAGTTTTTCTAGACTCAAAACAAACTTATTTTCAGTATCGATGTAATTAAGTTTCTCTTGGCATCTATATAAAATTTATTGGAAACAAATGTTTTGCGATAATCGTTCGTTTTATTTGAATTGATTGTCCTTAACTTATCTGTCACAAATTGTAATAGAGTGGCGAGAAAGTCATATTAATAGCAACATGAATCAGGATCATATTAATGCTGGCATTAGTAGGTTGCCAAATACTGCAATCAGCACAACACTAACATTTGTCATTGATAAACTCTACTTCAACCCTACAATACACACTAATATAGCATAAGCAGCCCACTATACTTTCCCTCTGCTGAGACTCGGGGCCTTCACTCACGAGGAATGAGATATATGCCAAAATTCACCACGCTGGCCAAGCTTGGTTGGCGGATGACACATGTCTTCGGATATTGTGGTCCTCGAACAAGCCGGTTTCTTCACGATGTTTTGCTTTACCGTAAAATGCGAATCCACACATAACTTGAAAAACAAGTCACTGGTGTAGGGCTGGGATCGAACCAGGGGCCGTCTGATTGAAAAGTAAGTATAAAATACTGCGCCTTCACAATATCCGCAGGTTTATTTTAGAAGTGTAGTGTAGTGAAAGTGCGTGGCAACCCTGCGGCTAACGGCGCGGGCGCACAGAAGTGTGCCATACACTTGTCTTAACGGTGACGCGCATGCGCCGCGTGAGGCGCGACACTGCGCTCGTGACGTCACTGCCACTAGCCAATCATATATTAGCTTTTTTCTCGTCCATAAAAAAACACGCAGTTGAAAAGACGATGTTATACCGAATTCAGCGGCACTATAATATGAGTACATATTTTTTTTTTCAATGGATTTCAAAAATTTACATTTCACACACGGCTGGTTAGGTTAGAACCATCTTGCACAAAGATGTTTGCTGTGTCGGGAATTGAACCCGGAACCTTCTGATTGGCAGTTCGGCATGGTAACCATTGCGCCAAGGAGGTAATCCTTTCTTATCAATAAATTAGCTTTGAAACCACATGTTTAGGTACATGTTGGATTCTTGTGAAATCAGAACCCAAGATGATGCCACCCATCTCAATTGCAACACAATACAACGAATTATTTCAAAACATCGCACTGATGTCGCGTATTGAAAGCTTGCAGAATCGGGAGCATCATTCGGTATTCACACCGCAAGCAGTTGCCTCATGTGATCTCTGGAACTGATACGAATACTTGGCTCCAAGCTACCACATTTTTTTTATCCTTGATAGGTTAGCGTTTGACTACAGCTAGCCTGATGTTAAGCTGCACTGCAGTCTACGGTGTGGCACGCTTACCTAAAAGATACCTATTAACTCTACTTTTGAAGGCCCCCGGATGATACCTCTCAGGAAACAGAGACTCAGGTAGTGAGTTCCAAAGCTTCGCAGTCCTAACAATAAAGGTCGACGCAAAGCGTTTTGTACGAAAGTTTGGAACTTCAACCCCCCACATACCACATAAGTGGTCCACCAGTTGACCACTTTTCTGACCCGCAAACTACTAGCAACTGTGACCACTCCCTACGGTAATAGCAACTGCTATCCCTACGGTAATAATTGCTATTGATAATAATAATAATAATTTAAATGATAAAAATTAAATAAGAATTTAAATGTCAAATTACATACTACTTGACATGTAATGCGTTTTAATAATTTAGACAAATAAATGGACAAGAATCTCACCGAAATATATGTTTGTAATAATAAAAATGGCGTTTTTTTTTACTTTCAAAGACATAAGAGATGAGTATGCCTAGTTTAGAATAAATGGCTTTCAAGCAAGCTGTTTGAACACACCGTTACATGCTAAGCGGTAGATTTATCAACTTGAGAGTACGACGACTAGCAAGACGAGCACTAGAAAATGCCCTACCACCGAGCTGTATGGCTTTCTCAAAATGTTTCCATTTACCGAAAGTCGAGCTTTTCTTTGGCGGGGATCGAATCAACGACCATCGGGACGAGAGGCCCGCACGCTCAACTGAGCTGTCATCGACACAATTCAAATGTCCCCTAAGGTCATAGACCTAGAACCGTGCTTGCAGGTTACTGTGCCGGTGAATCTGAGTCATAGCACGTCGCTGCATAATGATTTGCTATTTTATTGGCAACGCATTGTTATCAAATAAGGAAAGGTATTGCGTGATAATGGTGGCGATTCAGCGGCACACACTACTAAACTAAATTTAAAGAAGCCCCGTCTCTTTCCATCTTAGGTGGCCAGAAAGAGACGGCACGCTCTGCACCATAGTCAAAACAACTAAAATCACATCAAATTTGGAATGTGCAGGCAGTTTTAGAGGTGATACAAGTAAAGTCGCCTATATTTTCTACATTTGACGTGATTTTAGTTGTTTTGACTATGGTGCAGAGCGTGCCGTCTCTTTCTGGCCACCTAAAATGAAAAGAGACGGGGCTTCTTTAAATTTAATTTAGTCGTGTGTGCCGCTGAATTGCCACCACTTGCTTGAGCTGAACAAGAACTGTCGATCATAAATAACCGAAGTGACAGTCAAATTCAAAACCTTTAATTGTCATGTAATAATTTGAGCTCCTATGAGATGCTAGTATTGTTTCTGTATTTTTAGGGTCCGCACCTAAAAGGTAAAAACGGGGCCCTATCACTAAGCCTCCGCTGTCTGTCTGCCTGTCTGTCTTCAGGCTGTATCTCAGAAACCATAATAGCTAGAAAGCTGAAACTTTCACAATATATATATTTCCAGTGCCGCTATAACAATAAATACTAAAAAAAAGGGGTTCATACGGTATACAAAAAAAAATTGCTATATATATAAATAACGCTAGCACCTAGATACTTAAAATTTTCACAAAATATATAAATGTATATTAACTATTAAATTAAATTATAAAATTTAAATAAAATACATATTTAAAGGGGGCTCCCATACAACAATGGTACGGAAAACAAAAAAAATAATAATAACAAAACAATGTAAGAGTATTTATGTATTTGTAGTATATCAGTTGTGTTAGACTGTGGCTTCGATTGCTCACGCTTTTTTAGCTTCAGTCAGTATTGTAGTTCACCGAAAAAAATAAACACTGATTTAACCAACCGCACGATCAATAGTGAGCAATGACCTTGATATTACAGATCGTGATACCTTACAATATGAGGAGTACAAAAAACGATAGCTAGCTATACCTGCTTTCTTCACAATCACACCTGTGTATTGAACCTATCGTTATAAATCATAATCTATGACAATATTATGATGAAGAAAAGTTTTTTTTTTGTTTGACGCGAATAGGCTCCGAAACTTCTGAACCGATTTTAATATGTCTTGCACCATTGGGAAGCTATATTATTCACGAGTAACGTAGGCTATATTTTGTTTCGCTTTGAAACTTGGATTTATAGCCCGTGTGATGCTGGGACTGGCTGGCTGGCATAAATAGATTAACGCCTGAAGCTCGGTTAACTTAGTTGATCTGACCATCCAGGTAGCGTATCAGAGTATATATGGACATCTTGAATTTTAGTTTTTTTGTTATGTTACAAATCAGATTTGTAAATTACAAGAAAATCTGGATAAAAAAAACCTAAAATAACATTATTGAACCATTTTTTTTTCATATTGATAAATCTGTTTGGTACGAGTACCAAAATAAGTATAAATATTATAAGAGTTGTTCGTAAGATGGCCTTTAAGAAATTTTTATATCGTTTATGATTTATACTCATACTAAAAAATTTATTGTACTCGTTTGAAAAGTGTCCTTCTTTATCTAGACGCTCACGTGAATCGGATGACACGTTAAATTGTAGGTCCCGGCTGTCAGTCTTAGTACAAGCAGTTATTAAGCCAAGTCAAAGAACTTTGGGCGGCTTGAAAACTCTCGAAACCAGAGCTCGGCCAATTAGCACATACAAGGAAGAAGAAGGTTAGATAAGACTTATTTATCGTAACAAGTACACGAGTACTTGTTACGATAATTCTCTCTCTCTCATTCACGTATGTTTGACGAACTGTCACCAAAACGCCAAAAGCTGCGCATGCGATGATCTAACCGCGAGGTAATTAGTTTCGCTAATCCATACAGTGTCTCAGTAACATTGGCTCGAACAAAGGGCGTACGCTTTCATTGGAGAGCGCTGGGAGCGAGCACAATGCCTTCCGCTTTTTACAAGCCATTCAGAGCTCATGAGAAGTGATTTCACGACGAAAGTAAAAGCAGGTCACGAGACGCGGAATATGGCACCGCGCGACCCGTTGCAGCCGACGCGCCTCCCAATGTAACACACATCATACACAAATCATTCATTATTGTGTATTCATTACGTCGTCGACAAAGGAAAAATGATGAATTTACAATTTTTATTGTCTATATCAATATTTTAAAAAGAAAAAGTTAGATTTTTTGTTTATTTGTTTGTTTGACGCAAATAGGCTCCGAAACTACAAGGCCGATTTGAAGAACTCTTTCACCGTTGGGAAGCAAAGAGTACATTGTCCCTGGGTAACATAGGTTATATATTGTTTCTCTTTGCAGCTTAGATAGCCCGTGCGAAGCCGGGACGATGTGCTTGTAATAAACGGTGAAATTTTTTGAAAAAAATAAATAGAATAAAATCTGCAATATTTAGGTGTTTATGTTGTTCAAAAAATAGCTTAAAGCCCGTCTAATGAATTCCCAAGAATATTAATTACCTATGCTTGTTTTGGCACGATATACAATATAAGGTTTGATTTTGATTTGATTTTTAATTTTTGCAGTAGTATAGATTAGTACTAAGTTAATCATGCAGTTTTTATGTCACCGACACGACGAAGAAGAAGATTGTCAGAGGCCTTCGAGCGGCTTGAAAAGTCTCGACAACGCTTCGCCTTATACCTCGTACGAGGAAGTAGAAACATAACAAACTCACCACAGAAGGGTATGCCATCGGGTGTCCACTGGCCAGTAGCGAGGCAGGTGCGACGCACAGGGCCAATCAGCTCGAAGCCGCTCTCGCACTGGTAGGTGACCACGGTGCCATCCGGCGACGGGTTCGTCTCGTTCGAGAAGCTCAGTCGGCAATGCGCCGGCGCACCCGGAAACCCGCACCGAGCCCACGCGTAGCCTGTGTACAAACAACACCAATACAAATACAATACAATACAATACAATACAAATAATTTATTAGGCCAACTTACATTCTAAACAAACTAACATTAAATATAGGTACCTTAACTAATTAATACTAATTCTAGAAACTAAGTCTTAATGTAAGTGTGGTGCCTAGCTCCTGCAGTAGGATACCCTGTGTTTGCAGGAGCTAGCTCTCTTCAGAGGTGCTAAAAATAAAGTTCAGATAAACATGTTGTAAACAAGGGTAAATTAATATCAAGTAAATATAAATGTATAAATAGAATTATAGTATACCGCTACGAAGTGGACACTGAGTGAGATGTAAAGACCACCAGTGTGCTAGCGTGTGTATGTGAGTGTGTGTTTGTGTGTGTGTGTGTGTGTGTGTGTGTGTGTGTGTGTGTGTGTGTGTGTGTGTGTGTGTGTGTGTGTGTGTGTATGTGAGTGTGTGTATGTGTGTGTGTGTGTAGTAGTGCAGGGTGCAGTTTGGAGGTCAAGAAAAGTGCGAAATACAAGTCATTTATTGATAACACCAAAGTTACAAGTCAAAATGTAGTCAATGAAGAGTATTTTTGTTTCCGTACCTAAAAGGTTAAAACATGACCCTATTAATAACAATTTATTATAGCAATAAACCAAAGTAAAACATCTTGAGGAATCCATTCCTCGCGATGCTTTCCTTCATCGGAATCTCACTAGTGCTTAGCTGTACAGTTTGTTATACTACGTAGACAGTTTTTTCTTTTGTCTATGTTATACTAGTAGTGTGCATAAAATTTTAACAGTAGCTTACATAGACATAACGTCCGTGAACTTCTGACACCTCCTAACTAACACTATTAACAAAAAAATAAAATTGCCGCCATCTTTTGACGGTGCGTAGAACTAATCGATTTATAGTTCCTCCTGTAAAATGGAGATCTCAGAAGTTCACAGACGATAACATAAATAGACATAAATTAAAACTTTTTCTCGTAGACAGAGAAAACAATTTTTTTTACAAGTTTTGACAATACCCGAAAAAATCAGCTGTTAGTTGTTGCTATGCAAAAATATATCCAGAAATGATATTGTCTACGTACTAATTGATAGACGCTTTAATATCATTGCTAAATATTCATAATTCAATTTTTCTTTGGTCAAATCTTTTTAGAAATCCTTTTCCCTATTTTATTCTGACAAAAATTGATATAATATGTAATCTATGGTTATCCGTGACATTGACTTTTTATGAATTTTATTTACGTTTTTTTATTAATACTACTCTATGGCACATGTCACTGTAAAACGCACGTGTCTTCTTCTTTTATGCTCTAACGGTATTTATCTCACATTTTTTAAAACTCTTATAGTAGCGTTAGTAGCTTTTATAATGTACGCAAATATATGAATATGGAACTTTCTGAATTGTTATTCATGTATAAAAATATGTACTTTAAAATAATTAAAGAAACAATTACTATTGTGCAAAGTCAATACATATTATAAGTTAGTTAAAATGTTGTGTCTGTGCAGTAAATATTTATGCATAATAAAAAAAAACTGTCCGTCTGGTTCGTTATACAGAGTAACATAGATTTTGAAGTTTTTTGCGTATCCTACGGGAAGCACGGTGTTTTTCGGGCAAAAAAGTTGCTTTTGTGTTAATACAAGGTGAAACCTATCTTCACACCAAATTTCATCCAAATCGATTCAGCCATGAGAGCGTGAAGAAGTAACAAACATAGAAAACACTTAGACACAAACTTTTGCTTTGATAACATTAGTCATTAAATTCTGTATTTTATGGTCAATAAAGTTCTGTATTTCTGTAAAGATGGGAGTCGAGACTAGCATGGGCCTATTCTGCTTGTTGCTACGGCTATTCACCCTGGTGGTGCTAGTCGCAGCTCTTACCCTGCACATGAGGTCTGTACGCGTGTTCCGATGGGAGCGATCATTTTCTGGAGGCGTGCTGGTGACGTTCTGCATATCCACGGTGGGACTTGCACTCTGCGCTGGGACCAAAACTTGTGGGAGTCAAATCTTACAGGTCAGTTTCCCGTTTGACGACCTCGTTGGTGCAACGGTTACCATGCCGGACTGCTGACTAGAAGGTTCCGGGTTCGATTTCCGGCCCGGCCGACATCTTTGTGCTTAACTAAATTTGTCGGTTGTGGGTCTGAGTGTTAAATATACGTATCTATATAAAATATATATGTATGTATATGTAGTATATCAGTTGTGTTAGCTACCATAACACGAACTTAAAATGGTTCAGTATGGAGTTAACCAGCCGTGTGTGAAATGAGTCCTAATATAAAAAATAAATAAAAAAATTCAATTATGTAAGCAAAATAATTGCTATCTTCACTGATTGATGTTTACTATGACACTTTTCTTACACGGCTGGTTAGCCTCTTACTGTAACCATTTCTAGTTTGTTTTATGGTTGCGATCACATATACAGATACAGATACATATACATACTCGCACTTAAATATGTCGTACATACATAAATACAATCGTACATATTCAACAACACCCAGACCGAAAGCCAATAAATTTAGTTCATCAAAAACATGGTAACCATTTCGCCAACGTGATTATTATCTAAGCGAAACTCTGTTTACTTTCGGTACTGACTGAGTTGAAGGTACAGAACAGAAAATCGTATGGAAAACAAACGAACACTTTCTTATTCTTTAGAGATTTTGCTAATGGACTCCTGACAAGTTTAGGTTTCGTGAATCATGCCGCTACTTCTTATTATGACGCTATATTTGGCGGATAATTTCTATAACTAAATAAATATGAGTAACAAATATACCAGTAGTGGCCGCCGCAAAACAATAAAACAGATTTTTTTTAATTTGGAATGTACCTACACATTTTGATTGTCACTTGTTTAATTTTTAGGTGTATTTATGCAGTTTAGGTGGTTTGTGTCTGGGTGTGAACGCTATAGTCCTATGGCGGCGCTGGCGAGAAGCAGACCAGCTTACGCACGCCGTGGCCGAACTTCTCCAGTCCCTCGGCTTGCCAATCCGAAGGCATTTTAAGCTCAAGATCTTGCTGAGTGCTATCGCTGCAGGCGCCCTTTTTGCAGACACGCCTTTAACGCTGTTGCGGTGAGAATTATCACACACTAACCTCTACTCGGGCCTTCCATGTATTACAAATAAATAAAAAAACTCATTAAACTTCTTGAGAGACATTTATTGGAATAAATTACTACGAACTAGGTATGCGCAACGTTAGGTCAGAGTGTTGCTAAGTCGTGTGCTTACGTGCCTTGCTAGTCAAACTCTAGCTGTACTACGAAAAAAAATCCGCCCAAGTGCAAATTGGACTCGCCCACGAAGGGTTACGTAACATTTATAATTTATACAAGTTATAAAAGCGACAATAATCACATTTGTTTTGTGGGAACTGCCTTTTGTTGCTGCCTGCCTTAATAATTTGAGAAAAGCTATCACGATCAGCATAAAGCTTGCTGACGAATAGCCAGAGACGTCTTAGTCATACAGAAACAAATAAATAAATAAATAAATATTAGGACACATTCACACACGGCTGGTTAGCCCCATACTGAACCATTTCGAGCTCGTATTATGGTTGCTAACACAACTGATATACTACATATACATACATACATATTATATATAAATACATATTTAACACCCAGACCTACAGCCAACAAATTTAGTTAAGCACAAAGATGTTGACCGGGCCGGGAATCGAACCCGGAACCTTCTGATTAAAAAATAAGCATACTTGCGCCTTTATGTATCTATTTCTACATGAATTTCTATTCAGCTATAGGATATACAGCTTCTTAGCTCCTTTTGAGTCTGGGTGGTGAGACTTTTAGCGATTACTTTGCTCAATAATTTCTATATTTTTGTAAAATATAGGCCTCACACGGAACCCATTCACGAACGGGTCCTAAGTACGATAGCTATTGGTAACCTTGTAGTTTCGTTTCTGTGTGCAACATCGGTTTTCAAACTTTTTATGTGAAACAGACTTTTATGTACAATGTAATAAAATCTAACATTGCATGCTGAAGTAATTTTATTACCTGCATCAGTGAAATTGAACCCTTATTGTGCAATAAATCATTTGAATTGTAATAAGAAAAGAAAATAAATCAAACGAAGATCCCCGTACTTTATCTTTTCAGTTAGTCTCAAACTATTATCAGTCTTCGCAAACATAGTGGAATAGATAGAAACTGAAGCCGGCAAAATAGAGAATAATGACTATACTTAGTCTCAGCTTACGCCTAACCGTCGTTCCATTACCTAAACAAGAAAGCGTGATGTCGAACTGTCGATTTGATGGGACCCCTCGTCCCGCCGAACCATACTTTCCACATTCAACTTTATTGTAAAAAGTTTAAAGTTCAAAATCCGTTTTCCAATTGCAGCTAAGTGTTAATAAATGAAGCTTTAGTGGTTTAACGCTGAGAAAGTCTTCACGAAGACCGAATAGGGTAATTTAGCAACTGTAAAACTAAGTCTACAGAACTAAAATATATACTTTTTAACTGGCTAAGCTCTCGTATCGAAAGATTTTACTTGAAGAGATGAAGTTTATTTATTACTAGCTGCCTTGGAAAACGTTCTTTTGCATTAATAATTATTTCTAAGTATACAGTAGCCGATTCTCAGACCTACTGAATACGCATATAAAATTTGGTAAAGATCTGTCAAGCCGTTTCGGAGGAGTTCGGTAACAAACACTGTGACACGGAAATTTTATATATAAGATTATCTGGTTTTAAAGACTCGTGACCAAAAGTATAATTATGGAATAACGAATAAAAATTAATAAACGAAAAGTAATCTAACAGTGGCAAAAATTGTAAAGTTAATATGTATAGATTTAGATGACACGTAAAAATGGTTGATAGTAGATGTCTAGCTCATAGTCAAAGTAATTTATTAATAACTAGTAGCCAGTCCCGGCTTTGCACAGGCTATAAAATTGCAAATTCCAAGTTGCAAGGAGAAACAAAATAAAGCCTATGTTACTCGGGGATAATGTAGCTTCCTAACGGTGAAATTTTTCAAATCGGTCCAATAGTTTCGGAGCCTATTCGCGTCAAACAAACAATAAAACTTTTTCTCTTTGTAATATTGGTATAGACAATGCAGTTAGAAGACACACATTAAAAATTATATTTTAAATCAATAATTCCGATATAAATAAATTATGTAATTATAACTTATAATTGATTAAATCAAATCATATACGAGTATTTCTTGCAAAATATATAATTGGTGTTATAACATTAAGTTGGCCCTCTATTTTGACCGCCAGGCATGCAAGATTACAATGTCAGAAAAATTGAATTTATATAAAAAATAATTATTTAAATTAAAATTAATTATATATTAAACCATTTTTAATTTCAACATAGCGTCAAATATACGTCATTAATTTATTCAATGAAATTATATAAAATTACGTCCAATATAAATGTCACACACTAAAAACTAAAACTAATACTAATCAAATAACCCGCCCCTGATCGCCCCCGGTGCAAAGGTGCCCATCACGCTCGCTGCATTACCGCGCTGAATAGCTAACTAGCGTCAAATTAATATTCTAGTCAAATGAATAAACTGTAAGTAGGTAGTGCTTGACATTAGTGAGAGTTGCTGCCTCAATGGAGACCGATGGGAGAGATGCTTGTGGCTGGCGAGGTACGCAAGATAACCTGCCCAACTTATTAAAATACCTGAAGATCTCAATACTCGTATATTCTGAGGGAAAGTGGCGATGTCAGGTCAAAGGCCCAGTTTGAGCCGCGGCCCGCGGGGGCCGGCCAGGGTCAACGGGTGTCCTTCGGTACGCTGCGTTATTACATTATTTTTTAGCTATAATATAATATAATATTAGGACACATTTCAAACACGACTGGTTAGCCCCATGCTGAACCATTTCTAGTTCGTATTATGGTTGCTAACACAACTGATATACTACATATACACACATACATATTAAACACCCAGACCCACAGCCAACAAATTTAGTTAAGCACAAAGACGTTGACCGGGCCGGGAATCGAACCCGGAACCTTCTGATTAGCAGTCCGGCATGGTAACCTTTACGCCAACGAGGTAGTCAACTAGCTGACTGGACAGACGTAGCCTTAACGAAGATTATTTAATTAAAATTGGTATAGTTAATAAAAATAAAGTGTGTTTATTATTCTAATGCTCAATGATTTACAATAATATTTTTAGTTTAGAAGAAACTTTTTCTTTCATCAAAACCTTTCCCTGACAAAAACAAACGTAACACAAAAATGTGAAATCAGTCCAGCAGTTCACGCGTAATGGTATGACCAACCAAAATTTACTAATCCTAAACTATGGACCTAATTTTTTTTTATTGATGAATAGGCTTACGTTTGACCGCATCTAGCCTGGTGTTAAGCTTGACTGTGGTCTAAGATGTATCACGCTTGCCTAGAAGGAACCTATTAAAGTCTAATGAAATACCGTTTTTTGTTACCATTGATAGGTTTGCGTTTGACTACAACTTGCCTGATGTAAAGCAACGCTGTGGTCTGCGGTGTGGCACGCTTTCCTAGAAGATACCTATTATAAATAGTCTAGTCAACAAGTGCCTTTTCATTCCTTCAGCCTTGAATGAATAAATATTATTTAAACTTATTAAATATGAAAATTAAAATTTGAAAAAATTCAGGTGCCTACAGAACAGATCAATAAACAATAATCCGTGGTCAAAAACTTTACATTTTTTTTATTTATTATTTTTCAGTGGAACTTCATTGTTTTTCGAAAAATATCTAGATGCCATTACGAATCGAATGACACCTCAATCATAATTTTCGGAGACTGCTGAAAAAAGTTGACCAAAAAGGCACTTGTTGACTAGACTAAAAACTATATTTGTTGTCACAAATATCGAAATGCCATTCTAAAGTCTGGCAGTAAGTAAAGTTTTGTTTTAGGAAGCACCGGAGCATCTGTGTATGTGTATACGAGTATGTGTGGAAGCAAATTTAAACAAGCGGATACTATTACTTGGCTTGTTAGCTCAAGTTACGCTATCGGTCATACGAATTGTTCTCATTACAGTATATTCCAGTTTAGCCTTACGCTCAAACACTTATTACTTGAAAAATTTCGCTAAACTAAATTTTATTATAATCGTATGTTTTTCTTTATCAAGTTGGAAGAGAGATATTTACACCCGAACTGCTTTGAAACTTTTAAATATGTATACAATAGTAAGTACACTATTATTCTAAGGCTAATGCATGTACTTATATATATGAGTAAACCTTAGAACATAATATAGATTTGCTTGATACTTTTTCTAGGGAGCAAACATTACACCCTGACCTATAAACAGGAACAAAGAAAGGAATAAATATTATAAGGAAAATATTAAGAATAACTGTAACTTTAAGTCCACAAAAGTTAAAAAAAAGATTGTCTGTAATAGGTTTACGGACAGTAATGTTACATGATAACGTCGTACGAAAACATTGATAAATATTGAATATTTGCTGTCTCTTTTCTATTCGTAAAGACCGACAGAGTGCAAGATAGTTTGATTAAATCTATGGAGTAGATACATATATTAAATCTATGGAGATGCGTCAAAAGCTGAAACCTTTTCTTTTTCTCCTTCTCTCTTGCTTGCAAGCTTCGCGCTACGAAAGAAAGCTATGTCTTCCCCATGTGTTTTTTACAAAGTATTTAAAGGACGAGGACTGCACAAGACCGACGCCCATGGCACATGCAGAGTGAGGCCTATATAATAAATATTAAGACCCATTTCACACACGACTGGTTAGCCCCATACTGTACCATTTCTAGTTTGTATTATTGTTGCTAGCACAACTGATATGCTACATATATATACATAAATATTTTATATAGATACATATCTAACACCCAGACCCACAGCCAACAAGTTTAGTTCAGCACAAATATGTTGGCCCAGCCGAGAATCGTACCCGTAACCTTCTGATTAGCAGTCCGGCATAGTACACATTGTTCCAACGAGGTCGTCTATGTATCTTATACCCAGCAGTGGGATAAAAAGGGCTGTGGTTGATGATGATAGTTCGGATGAAATGAGTATAATAAATAAGAGCGAGGAGGTTGCCGTTATGCCGTCGAAGGTGGCTGAGTCATCGTCAACAATCAACCTGTCATACGTTGACCTACTCAGGCTCTTACTACGGTTATACTGCCTCAGGGGTAGAAACCTACTCATTTGTACTCGTATACATTTAAATGAATCGAGAATAGATATCAATCTAGAAATGTATTTATAAAACTGGACAAGTGTGACTTGAACTCGCGTTTGAAAGGTTCCATGCCTTTAATTAAAAAATGGCGCAAAATAATTTTATCAAATTAGTGTATTTTTATCGGCCCTCAATAAATCTACAAAGTTTGAACGAAATCTGGCCGTTTAAAGTGGGTCAAAATCGCGCCCAAAGAAGTCGGTTACAAACAAACATACAGGTGAAGCTAATATAAAGCGCGTAAAAACACGTTTGTTGTAATGAAGGTAAGGAAGAGTTAAGAAACAAAATAAATAAATTAAAAAATAACAATTAAAATAAAAGGAAAGAAGGGTTTTAAAAACAAAAGGAATTTATAATCGAAAAAAGAAGTACGTAGTATGCAAAAAGTTTGAAAAATACGTGTAAATAGTAATAATATAGGATGTATACAAATATATACATAAAATTAATATAATATACTAATACATAGCGTACCAATTTACACATAATAAGATGTTGTATCTCAGTCATGTTTATACATAAGTTACGGGAATAAAAGTTTTATTACTTACATATCAATTTTTTTTAAATAATACACTGCCTTCTGCTGCTTCATCGTATGTCCTAAGTGGGTAAGCTTTGGTTTAGAAATTTTGCAAGTCGCCTCAGGCCTTTGACTTGGCTTAACGACTCTCTTTTGTTTATTTTTACTATAATAAGATCGAGATCAGATGTATAAGCTCTGTTATCATCCGTTTTAAAACCCGCCTAAAAATCTTGTACAGGTTTTTTTAGCGGGTTTTTGGAAGTAGTAATTGTATTATACTATATAATGCGATTTATATTGTATTTTTTCTTTAAATTCAAATTGTGACCTAGTTTATTTAATAACGAATTATTTAAGTAATGTTTATTTGACGAGAACTTAATTATTGTATCTTTTTACACGCTTTATATTAACTTCACCTGTATTTTTGTTTCTATGTTTGTTTGTAACCGACTTCTTTGGGCGCGATTTTGACCCACTTTAAACGGCTAGATTTTGTTCAAACTTTGTAGATTTATTGAGGACCGATGGCAATACACTAATTTGATAAAATTTCGGTTTTCTATAAAAAGCGTGTTTTTTTTTTTTTAACTATTAATTATTATTAATAAGCATTTATTTGTAATAAGTAGGATGACGTTATGACGAAAATAGCTTTTTTTTAATTAGCTCTAAAAGCTAAGTTATAATGTAAGTGTGCTGCGTATCTTTTGCAGTAGTATACTATTAAAATATTTTTATCAGCATTAGTAACAATAGGTCGGCACGGCAATGCAGGGCAACTGCCCTGAATCCAGCACCTGTGTCATCTAATGACGCAACGAGAGATGTGAAAGTGCGAGGAGTAGAGGTAGGTGTATGAGGCATCGCTGTTCTAATTTCCTTCCGGATTGACGAATGAGCTAAGCTAACAGGGGCAAAAACGCAAAACATGGTATTGAATAAGTTTTTTTCAATATGTAGCAGGTCTTGGAAGAAACACTACTTATATTTATTATTTTTTAAAATCAAATAGAGCAAAAATATTTATTGTACTAAATAACAAAAGTCAACAATTGATATGTTGGCGTTTGATTCAAACTTGATAGCAAGAGTAAATTAAGATCATGAAAATACCTATCTTCAATTTGAAATGTATTTATGTTATTTGACTTCTAATCAACCTCTTTGATTAGACAGCAATATTGAGGTAGTGGCGAAAAAATACATATGTCATCCGCCATTGTGTCATGGTTACCATTTTAAATCTTTTGTAATGAAACATAGCTTACACTTTCGACAAACACGCTTTATGAACAAAAAAAAACTAAATCAATAAAAACATACACACACGCCATACTTATAAAACACTGTCGTTTTTGTGCCTGGGGTTAAAAAGATGCCACCCATTTTTTATTGATGACTATGAGTTAGCTTTAAAGTATTTAGGCTAAATTTTCTAGAGTTAAAAATATGACTTATATTCATTCTATGTTGAATGCTGAGTCAGCTAAACTTGTCAAATATTTCATTGCCAACTTAAAACGGGTCCTAACATAAGGAAAGAAATGTCAAATTCCAAGTAACAGATGTAAAAGAGAAAGTCTTGATTAATGTTTTACCGAAATTATATTTTTAACTGGTTATTAAAGTAGACATCTTCCTATCAACGTTTAGTGATGTTATATAAGTGTTTTTTGATAGTGTTTTATGGTTGCCAGGTCATTGACTCTCAGTAGTTTTTACTTATATTACTTTGATTATTAGAAAAAATAATTAAGAGATAAATTCTTGCTTTGAAATTTTTAGGTTAATTTACGGAACTATTATACGATTGCGTATAACTCTCGACACCAGAGCTTAGCCATTTAGCTCATACGAAGAAGAAAGATGATTGCGTATGCATATATATTGCAATAAGCTAATCAGTATATTATTTACCCCAAAATACATTTAAATATAAATGGTAGAAAAGCTAAAAGTTGTAATAAAAGCGGTCCTATGCAAAAAGTCGCGGTGAGAGGAATAATAATTAAATGATTTTTATTATTAAAAAACTATATACTTGTTTAATCCTTATTTCATTTTAAAAGAGATGTTTTTATTATATTAAATTGACAGTTAGGGTGTAACCTCTATAGCTCGGATAGTTCTACTATTGATTTTATTGTACAACCCTTGTTTTTGAGTTTTGGCCAATCTGTTGATAATAAAGATTTATTGTTTATTATTATTATCTGTGAAGTCTCAAGTGTGAAACCGCAGCATGATCTCACCAAAAACGGCACCTGCTGCACCAGAGAAAGTATCAGATTCGAAACCGGCTCGATCCATCATTGTGAGGACAGCGCGGCGTCGCGGCTTGAGCGCATCTTCATTGCGGCCTCGGGACCGGTGCGGGCGCAATTCCGCCTACTGCCCCAGACATGGTTGACTAACGGTGAAACAATGTCGCCCGTTATCTTTAAATGAGCAATTCTTGTATATATATAATTGGAATCTCGGAATCGGCTCCAACGATTTACATGAAATTTAGTATAATATAGGGTGTTTCGGGGGCGATAAAGCGATCTAGCTAGGAATCATTTTAAAAAAAATGTCATATAAAAAAAAATACCGAGTAACGCTCGGTCATCCAGATACTCTTATATCTTATAAATGAGCAATTCTTGTATATATATAATTGGAATATCGGAATCGGCTCCAACGATTTTCATGTAATTTAGTATATAGGGGGTTTCGGGGGCGATAAATCGATCTTGCTAGGAATCATTTTTAGAAAATGTCATGTAAAAAAAATACCTAGCAAAGCTTGGTCATCCAGATACTCTTATATCTTATATCTTTAAATTAGCAATTCTTGTGTATATATTTCATTGGAATCTGGGAATCGGCTCCAACGATTTTCATGAAATTTAGTATATAGGGGGTTTCGGGGGCGATAAATCGATCTAGCTAGGAATCATTTTTGGGAAATGTCATATTAAAAAACCAGGTACTTTAAATTAAAGGTGTCATCGTAGGACTGCTATATAGGCCAATTACTTTGACCTACCTAGTTCAGAGCACAGAGCTTTACCTTAATTCTAACTGTTATTTTCTTCGTATGAGCTAAGTGACCAAGCTCTGGTGTCGAGAATTTTCAAGCCGCCGGAAGGCCTCTGACTTGGCAATGACTTTTTGTCTTACTTACTTACCAACAGCCGGTACCAACAAATTAAATGTGTTATCCGACCAATGGTAGGTCCTAGATAAAAATGCCGCTTAAAAACGACAGTCTTGTGCATGGTCACCTATCCAAACGCCGTCCTCATCGACCGTTGCTTAACTTCGATGATCGCGTTTGATCACCTTAGCTAGCCGAGCAACAGGCGCTACAGCATTAAAGTCAGGATGACTAATGATGATGACTGACTAAATGGTACCATTTAAAAGACAGACTTCAATACAATTCCTAGACCAGGCGTGTGAAGTAAAAGTATAAAAAAATGCGCGGTGAAAGTAGCGGTTTACTATTCAGCGTTGGCTAAATGAAGTTATGTGTTATTTTGTAATCGCACTTTGTGAGTGCTGTAATGATCTGAGATATCATTGTTGTGAGATTTTTTGTTTATAATATTACTAGGTGTTTATTTTAACTTAGTGCTTTCTTAGCGAGGTCTCAAGGCGAGGTCACATAATTTATAAATAACTAGCTGACCCGGCAAACGTTGTTTTACCTTAATAAAAAAAAAACTAAATATATAGTAGCCGATTCTCAGACCTACTGAATACGCATATAAAATTTGGAAAAAATCGGTCATGCCGTTTCGGAGGAGTACGGTAACAAACACTGTGACACGGAAATTTTATATATAAGATAATAAACACATTTAAATTAATTTATTATTTATTATTATTTTACAAGCCGAGGTCACTTGCTTTGGTACGATGGAATTAAAAAATCGAAACCTTTAAAATAATTCAAAGGCTAAACTATCTTCATTATAAATCCCATCGAATCGGTCCAGCCGTTGGAGCGTGAAGTAGAAACATACATTTCGAACTTATTTGCGTATCCCACAATTGTTATCGAGATAAAAAGTAGCCTTTGTGGTAATCTAGGGTCTAGCCTATCTTCACACCAAATTTCATCTAAATTGATCCAGCCGTTTGAGCGTGAAGAAGTAACAAACTTACACACAAATATATTCACATTTATAACAATAGTAGGAATATTTGATTAAACCTGATTTATATCAATTACAAGTATATACATTAAACAAAGGCGAGGCAAAAATTAAATTATATTTTTATTTAGTGTATTATTATTTTTTTAAGATTACAAAATTTTCATTGTTTCTATCCATTGTAAATAATCTAACATATAAAATTTCCATGTCACAATGTTAGTTACCGCACTCCTCCGAAACTGCTTGACCGATTATTACCAAATTTTATATGCATATTCAGTAAGTCTGAGAATCGGCTACTATCTATTTTCTATACCCCTAAGTGTTAAGGGTTGTTCACCCTTATTTTTTATACTTAAGGCGTAAAGCAGCGTTTGCCGGGTCAGCTAGTTTTACTGTAATTTTCACTTTATAATTCTTAAGTTATGTATAAATTTATTTAGTAAAATTATGATTTCAACCCAATAATTTAAGAAATAAAGAAATTCTTAATAATAGTAATTAATTATTATAATTAGTTAAGTAGTCACAAGAGAATATGTAATCTAGTAATAAGTTAGTAAATAAATATTTTTCATTTTCTTTTTCATAATGTTGGGTGAAAATATATTAAACGGTAAGTAATAACTATTTCGTAAAGACGCACGGACAAGTAAAGACCTTGGTATGTATTGTCCGTTTTCTACGGGAAGTTGCCTCACGGATGCTATGTGGGGCAAATACTGATGCCAAAGATACAATTACCGGCCAAGTACATATGTACAGAGTTACCTGTACTTCTTTGACTTGATT
The DNA here is from genome assembly GCA_035578125.1 of Mellilla xanthometata. Taxonomy (NCBI): domain Eukaryota; kingdom Metazoa; phylum Arthropoda; class Insecta; order Lepidoptera; family Geometridae; genus Mellilla; species Mellilla xanthometata. The sequence goes on from JAPUBQ010000003.1 coordinate 3,395,471, forward strand.
ATACTTTCATATATACTGTATATACTCGTATAGTTTACAAACCTCGACGACCTCGTTAGCGTAAAGGTTACCATGCCGGTCTGCTAATCAGAAGGTTCCGGGTTCGATTCCCGGCCCGGTCAACATCTTTGTGCTTAACTAAATTTGTTGGCTGTGGGTCTGGGTGTTAAATATGTATTTATATATAGAATAGAATAGAATAGAATAGAATGTCTTTATTGTCATATTGTTAAATAATTATTACATTATATAAACATAATCATAACTATCATCAATATGGACTCGTCAGTATTTCATTCAATAATAATCAATAAATTAAATTAAAAGAATAGCAGCTGTATAGGGGCTTTGTCGAAAAGTAAATAATTATAAATAAATAAAAAAGTAAAATTATAAAATTATAAAATAATATCCTTATTCAATTTTTGAACGCATCATATGAGCGTGCTCGTATGATGCGTTCAAAAATAGTCATTACTCGAAATAGGTCTGAGTCCATAAAAAATAAAAAATGTGTACACCCTTCAGACACAATTATTACTTATGTAATTAATAATTATTAGTTTTTAAAGTTAATATAATCTTTTTTCATGAATTCTGATATCGTATATATAGTGTCGGAAAGGAGTAGCGCTTTTACTTTAGTCTGGAAGCTGCTTTCATTTTTGACTAATTGAATATCTTCCGGAAGTTTGTTGTACAATTGTTGACCCATGAGTTTTGGAAGTTTTTCATACATAACCAATCTATGTGGAATTGGTTGCAATAACTGATAGCGTTTACCGGCTCTAGGCTTTACGTGGGGTTTCCTTTCGTACTCGTGCATTATTGATCTAGCGTATTTTAGAATTTTAAATATATAGACAGATACCGACGTCAAAATGCCTAGGTTCTTGAAGTGTTCTCTACAACTATCCCTAGATTTGGTTTTGGTTAGAACTCTGATTGCACGTTTCTGTGTCTTTAGTATTCGTTCATAATCAGTAGAACATCCCCAGAGTATTATTCCATAAGACATTATGGAATGTACGTAAGCGAAGTATACTTCTTTGAGTTGCTCTTGGGAGATAATGGCACTCAGCTGTTTTAACGCATAAATTCCCTTTGACATTTTTTTGCATGTGTTGTCTATATGTTCCTTCCATGTTAATGCGGAATCAAGGTCAAATCCCAACAGTTTCGCATTGTTTACACTTTCAATGACTTCGTTGTTTATGGGAATGGATATCGTTTTCTTTAGTGGTGATATTGCGTTAAAACATATTATATTGGTTTTCGAACTATTTAACTATAAGCCATTTGTCGTGAACCACTGACTCAGGATGATTAAAGTATCTTTAATATTTTGTTTTAGCTCATCTATTGAGTCGGCTGTGACAACTACTGATGTGTCATCAGCATATTGTATTATTTTCCCATTCAAATTTAGGTGCGCTATGTCATTAAGAAAAACAATAAAAAGAGTGTTGCCAAGAGATGATCCCTGCGGAACGCCAATATCAATGGTCTTTGATTCAGACCTGATTTGTTTTCCTTTTTTTTTTTATTTCTACAGTTTGTTGTCTATTTGTTAAAAATGATTGAATTAAACTCTTAACTTGACCGTTTATACCGTACATCTGTAATTTTTGCACAAGCAGTGCGTGATTGACTGAATCAAAAGCCTTTGATAAATCTAATAGTATGCCCGCAACGTGTTTTTTATTTTCAAGGGCTGTTAATACACTTTCTACAAACATTTGAGTTGCAGCTGTTGTTGACCTTCCAGCTCTATATGCGAATTGGCCATCAGCTAGAAATTTATTTACTGTCATGTGTTTCATAATTACTTGGGATAGTATAGATTCAATCAGTTTAGATATAGTCGGAACAATTGTTATCGGCCTGTAATTTTTAACCTCATCAGTTTCACCTTTGCTTTTATAAAGAGGTGTTAAGCGTGACGTTTTTAAAACATCTGGGTACTGCACTGATTGTAGTACATTGTTGATTAAAAACGTAATATGATCCGCCAAAAAAGGAAGTGTCATATTTAATAAACTTCCCGAAATATCAAAAATATCTTTTGTTTTAGAGTCTTTTAGTTTCTGTTTCGCTAATTTAATTAGGTCGTCGGGGTAAATCTTTTCTAGTTTTATATTGGGTGCTCCACTTAGATATTTTTTCATAAATGCTAATGAGTCTTCTATGTTAGGTCTATTGGATAATTTCAAATCATCAGCTATCGATATAAAGTAGTCGTTAATATAGTTGGCTACTTGCTCATCGGGTACTCGTCTATTTGTATTATTGTCTTGAAGGTTCCATATCCACTCCATTTTACATTTATTACTGTCTTCTTTTATTATGTCCCACACTTCCTTTTTCTGATTTTTTGAGTTTTTTATACGATTAGCGACGTAATCTTTTTTCTCGTTTAATATCATGGTATCTTTAATTTTGACTTTTTCTTCCAAAATGTTAGGTTTTATTATTTCGGGAAACTGTCTTTGTAGTATATATAAATCCTGAATGTCACGTTGAAGTTTAATAAGAACATCATTAATCCAGGGCGTATTTTTTCTGATTTTACGCTTCATTTCTTTTTTGGGAAAATATATTTCCATATTCCAAGTAAATTTTGAGACAAAGTTATTGAAAGTGTCAACACTGTAATTTGCAAATATAGCATCCCAGTCGTAGGCAAGCATTGCTTCAACAAAATCTGTAATTCTTTGGGGATTTATAAGTCTACTATTGGTAACGATATATTTTTCTTTACAGCCATTGTTACGTTGCACTGTTATTAGTTGACCGTCATGATCAGACATATCAGTCAATAGTGCTTCAACTTCAATTTTTGAGTTATTCTCGTTTGAGACTACAAAGTCTATTGAAGTTTTAGTATCGTTATCTATACGCGTAGGAAAATCCACAAATTTTTTATACCCAACAGTGTTCATAATATCCATTATGGTCTTTTTCTCTTTGGCCTCTATAAGGAAATCCACATTCCAATCACCCGTCAGTATGACGTCGGCGTCTCTAACATACGCTATTAAATCAAAAAGCTTGATCATAATGCTTTCGAATACTTCAAAGTTACCTTTTCCAGTCCTATAAATACCTATCAATATAATTTTTTGTTTATTGCTATTACACAGTTATAATATGTATGTATGTATATGTAGTATATCAGTTGTGTTAGCGACCATAATACGAGCTAGAAATGGTTCAGTATGGGGTTAACCAGCCGTGTGTGAAATGAGGCCTAATATTAAAAAAAAAAAAAAAAAAAAAAAAAAAAAAAACATGCTTGATAAATAATAACTGCAAGTACTGCAATTAGATTATAAGATTAAATAATAATAAATAAATAATCAAAACGTTGAATATTTTTACAAAAGTATCTTACATACCTACTATTGTACAACAACAAGATGTACCCATGAAGATTGAAATGAAATAATTTATTTGCGTAGCCACAGGTAATATAAAAACATGGAAAATAGTATAAAATGTCCCTTGTAGGCTACCGCATGCGGTGTGCAAAATGTCAATTAATTAGTAAATTTATAAATTAATTTCCCACTATTATTTACAGCTTGGCAATAATATTTAAAAGAAATGTCAAAAGATTATAAGTTAACAATATCAAAAATGTCGATTGTTAGAAACAACATTGCATTTGGGACACAATAAGCTGATTGATGAAAAAATATTTTATTACAAAAGTAATTTACTACTCACAGAAATGTATTTGGAACATTAGTAGCAATATTTTTTGCTGCTAGGATGGGGTTCGGGACCCGTAACGAACCACTGAACACAAAAAATGCATTCCATTCCAACAGCTAGAAGGTAAAAGTTTGTCTACTAAGATGCAGCTGCATTCAACATAATAATAAATTTGGATTCCTGATCATTTTGTTGTTATCTACTGCGCCAAATAAATATTTTTTGTATTTGTATTTTGTATAACTACGAGAAGTAGTAGCAGTAGTTTCTGGTGGATTCAATTTCAAATACTATGCAACTAGGGCCTTCACGTCACTAATGATAGTTGTAACAATAAACTAAAATATATTTTTTGTTAATTTAAAACAAAACATGCTATATTTCTTTAATATATTTTCAAAAACTTTAACACAGTAACATCACGACCCAAGTCGCATAGCATTTGAATAGCATTGTACAAAAGTTATACAGGTTCATCTCTACTGATAATTTAACTATTAAATTTGTTTCATATTAGTCGAAATTCAAGATACTTTATAAAAAATGTAGTGAAGTGAGCGATAAATTAATAAAAAGAGCAGATATTCCATATTTTGAATTTAATAAATTTATATATAGTCTTGGTTGATGAAAGCAAGAGTTCGTAATTTGCCTGAGGCTAATAAAGATACTTTGACTTTGTCTTTCTTAAGTTCAAAGTTGCGCCGGGCCCGTTGTAGACCAGGAACGAACACCGGAAGTATGCCTACGTCAGTTCCGTGCCTTTACAGAGGGGAGATCTAACTATGCCACCTGTCGTTGCTATAACAAAGGAACATGTGTTTATATATGAAGGAACATTCATGTTGTATGTTCCTTATCTACACGATTCATTACTGTTAAAACTCAGACTACAAGAATGTAATTGTTTTACAGCTCGGTCTAAAGTTCATACAATACCCAAATCCTAAAATATACTCTGTTACTACATTCATACTTGCGAAGAAGTTAGTTTAAGTTCACGAAAGTTTACGTTTCAATGCTATTAGTAAGAGTAATTTAACGTTTTCATATCTTTACCTTCTAAAAATAAATATCAAGACAATAACCTATTGACTTCGGCGTTACTTTGCGGAAATCCATTGTAAATAGAACACAAAATTAAATATGACACTAAATACAGCGGAAGTACACAAAATATTTAATTTTGTCTTCTAAATATCAAGACTGTTCTATTAATTTATTTTATTTTATACATTTAAAATTTGACTGGCACCCCTCTACAGTGTCAACAATTTAATATTAACTTTATTTTATGCAATCATGTGGGTACAATTAGCCTGCAATAAAGACTTTTATTTATTATTATTATTTTTTATTAAGCTAATCCATCATTCGAAGGAGCCGGTAACATCTGTTACTTCGTCAAAGATTCTTTGGAATGTATCAGATAGTTAATAACGGCAAGATTATAACAGAACAGACTGTTGACTTACATTACAGTTGGCTAGAAGTGACGTTAGAGACATGTTCTTTCTGCTAACTGTGCTAATTCGCGCCGAGAGGATAGCGGGACGGCCCACTAAACGTCGCCGACCTATCGAACATCATCCATTTGATAATTTAGCTAAAAAATATGTAAATTGGACGAACGGCACTCCGCATACCCGCTAAAACTAAAACACGAGATTAGAATGTAACAAAAATTGCTTTCCTAAAAACCGGAGTTAACAACGAAATTGTTTTGTGATCATGAATCGCAATTTCATGCTCCGGCCGTAGTATGGAGAAAGCGGCAGTAATCACATTAGTGACCCGTGCAATCGGACGCTTTGGCCGTCTTATTTCTCTAAAACATGGAAACTGACTTACATAAGTCCTTTACCTGCTGATTTGAAAAACAAAACACGCTCGTTAATACGTTTAACAATTTTAAATCTACCCTCGAATTAAGCTACTAAACTAACTTTACAATTATAAGAACCGCGTAAATCTAAAAAATAATTTCATTCAAGAAATACAACGCAACGGAAGATGTCACAAAAAGGAAACAAGCACCTAAATAGAAATCTCACATTGCATCGCAAGAACAGAGATCAGAAAGTGGCCCATCTCTCCAAGAGAGTGCCTCACCTACTTACGCCTTTTATCAGTAAAAGTATTGAAATACACGTACCTTGGAGCAGGCAGAAGACTACACTAAAGTATAACACATCCATGGTAATGTTCACAGAAAATCGTTAAAGAAGCACTCGCGTCGAAATTCGGTTGGGTTAGGTGAAGGCGCGTGCATCGCGCGCGAGGGACTGTTATCTACTGGCGAGTGGCGGCAAGTTGATCGCAGGTGCGCAGGCGCCGCTCGCGGCTCAGGATACCCTGCTTTCCCGGGGCTGACACACTGTACCCAAGTTTGGAGACTTTTCACCGCAAGCCACTAGCAAAACTTAAACTAAAACAAAACTATAAAACTGACGACCTCGTTGGCGTAATGGTTACCATGCCGGACTGCCAATCAGAAGGTTCCAGGTTCGATTCCCGGCACGTTGAAAATCTTTGTTCTGAACTAAATTTGTTGGCTGTCGGTCTGGGTGTTAAATATGTATCTATATAATATACAATATGTTTGTATGTATATGTAGTATATCAGTTGTGTTAGCAACCATAATACGAACTAGAAATGGGGTTAAACAGCCGTGTGTGAAATGTGTCCAATATTTATTTATTTATTATTATTTACTTACTCATTATAAAAAAATATTATAAAATAGAAAGTCAAAGTCAAAGTCAAATAATTTCTTGCGGTTTCAGAGTGTTCTTGTTGTACAATTAATTTAAATGACCTGAAACCTATAAACCTAGCTGAAACCTACCACTAGGGCGTGCAAAATATATGGAGAAATCTGGCTAATTTCTTACAACATTATATACTCGTACGTTAGAGTATATAATGTTGTTTTTATTGTCATTATGATGGCTTACGTAAGATTAATAAAATTAAAAAAGAAGTTTTTTTACATCAAAAAATAAAATAACATGTCACGCAAATTTATAGGTATAAAATTCTCTTAATGTATAAAAACAATTTTCAGTCCATAATAGTGATAATTTCCTCTTAAATACATTTATGCTTTCTTGTTTAATTAAATTGGGTAGAAGAATATATATATTCTTCTATATATTTTTATGGGATTATACGAGCAACTATTAACATAATATGCCGTTCTAACTTTTTTTGTGCAAATAATTCTCCCAGTTCGGAAATTTTAAATTACCGAAACATTAAAAAAATCAAATGAATTAACAAACAGGGTTGATCATCTCCAGTAAATAATTGCAATGCCTTATGGGTAAATAACCCTTAAATGGAAGATTTTTGTTTCACGTTTTAAAAAATATATTTGTGTAATAGTATGTGCATATACCTATTACTGTCTAGGAAAAATTAGTAGATACGCGCGAGTGGTCCTGTAGCATTATATGTAATAATAATTAGCCAAGTGCGAGTTAGATTCGCGCATGAAGAGTTCCATCCATCTAGAAATGCCAAAAAACTATTGTTGTATTGTAGCCCATTGACACTTTTTTGCGTCTCCCACGGGAACCACAATTGTTTTCGGGATAGATCCGATTCGGGTCGACGTGCCAACCCAGTTAGCTAGTTTAGACAATTTTTTTTTATATTGTAAGCTTATAATCTTTTGACATTTCTTTTAAATATTATTGCTTAGCTGTAAATTATAGTGGAGTGCAATTAACTTATAAATTACCTAACTAATTAATTGACCTTTTGCACACCGCATATGCGGTAGCCTACAAGAGACATTTTATATTATTTTACATGTTTTTATATTACCTGTGGCTACGCAAATAAAAATATTTCATTTCATTTCATTTCATTTCATTTAAATGTAGCCTATGTGTTAATGTCCATATGTATTAGTTTTGGATATCTGTACACCAGAATAGTAATAAGAAATGATTTGTATATTTAGATTTAGCATTTTATTATTTTATTTTATGTCTCTTGTTTTTTTTTATTATGGGTCTATTGCCTGAAAATAAATCAAATCAAATCAAATTGTTTATCGGCACAACAATAAATTTGGTACAAAAATACAAAATAAGGAAAAAAAGAGAATGTATACAAAAAAAAGGGTACATTTGTAATATTAGAAACAGTTGATCGACAGCTGTCTAAGCTAGGCTGTAGAGCCTGTAATATAGACAGCTGTACTTCCCCTAAATTACACTTATAATAATAATATGTACCTGACAAAATTTTATTTAAATCATTATTATTATTATTGATCCAAAGCCTTACCTATCTTCATTAATGGTTCAGCTCTTTGAGCGTCAAGAAGTAACAAACATACGTACTTAAATACGAACTTTCGCATTTATAATATTAGTAGGGCAACACTTTTTCAGTCATCAACAAAAGTTTTACAACTCACGCTGTTTTAAACCATCTGATTAAGATGCACAAAGGCCCATGATGATGATGATAGTTTTCAAAGTCAAAGTCAAACAATTTATTGCAATATTATGTCACATTACAGTTACTTAACCCTTAAATGGACAATGGCGATTCAGCGGCACACACGACTAAACTAAATAAAGAAGCCCCGTCTCTTTTCATCTTAGTTGGTCAGAAAGAGACGGCAAGTTCTGAACCACACACAAAACAACTAAAATTACGTCAAATATGAAAAATGTAAGCTATTTTAGAACGCACCCAATTATATCAGCTCTAAATCTGACGTGTTTGACGTGATTTTAGATGTTTTGTCTATGGTTTAGATCGTACCATCTCTTTTTGGTCATTTATGACGATAAGAGACAGGGCTACTTTTAATTTAGTCGTGTGTGCCGCTGAATAGACACCAAAATGTTGTTTTTAAACAACATACTAAAAATCACAAATAAACTTGATCTTCAGTTATTTATTTTTTTAATTTTGCGCAATATAGTTTATAAACAACACTCACATTATTGCAAAAAAAGTATAGTAGTAAATTAATGTCTAGATTTTTTTAGATAAGTTTGACTCGTTTTTAGGTGGTTATTTTATCATTAAAATGGGAATCGATTTGGTATACTTGAGTAATTTCACGACTTAACTATTCATGACTTTAACTTAAAAAAACTACCCAAAACTAACAAATATGTAACTTAAAAAAGTGGCCAAGTGCGAATTAGGCTCGTAAATGAAGAGTTCCGTACCATTATTGTAAAGGAAACCCTTATTAATTTTTTTTTTAATTCAATTTTCTGCGAATGATGTATAGAGGATCTACCTAATATCGTTATAAAGGTCGAGGACAAAACTATTTAAAATACGTTTTTGTATTGGAGCCCTCCCTGTTTTTTTATATTTAAGAATTTAATTTGATAGTTAATATACATTTACATATTTTGTGAAAATTTTAAGTGTCTAGTAGTGATAGTGACCGCTAATGATATATAGTTAAAATACGAAAAAAAACACGTTTATTGTTTGTGTACTTTAATCATTTTTTTATTATTTATTGTGATAGCGGCACAAGAAATACTTTGATACTCTATGCCTATCTTACTCAGAGATAATGTAGTTTCCTAATGGTAAAATTATTTTTCAAATCGGTCCAGTAGTTTCGGAGCCGATTTGCGTCAAACAAACAAACAAACAAAAAATCAAACTTTTACTCTTTATCTATTGGTATAGATATGTAGTGTATTTATTGCTAACCTACATCGATCACATACAAAGCAGCTACTCCACAACTCACAGCTACGTGATTGGGCTGACAATCAAAGTAAACGTACCACTTGGCTTTTAGGTCAGTAACTCAGTAGGCTTGCATTGTTTTCATATCCATAAGGACCGCCAATTTTTACTTACTCTGAATTTATAAACGATCTTTAGACCTTTAGTACACCTTTATTTTTTTGTTGACGAGGGGGAAACCTTCAATAAGATACCTGGCTACGATGGGGCGCAGCCAGGTTTTGTGAAATTTGTACCCACTAAAAACCCCCCAGGTGACCTGCCTCTGTGCCTAACGGAGATCTCCGGGTTCTTCCGGGAAACGCTCCGGAGACCTCCTTGCACTGCGCTGTGGCTCTTCCTGGATTGTCCTCCAATCCACCTATGACGGCGACGGTCACGCGACGCCGATGTTCACCCCGGACTCGATGAAGCGGGTGTCGAAACCGCATCTTCGAACACCCTCGAGTCTGATGCTTTTTTTAGTCGCCTCTTACGACAGGCAGGGGCAATTCCGCAGCCTTATTCTTTCACCCTGACTGCAGGGTTAGCCTTTAGTACACCTACGCATTCGCATGCGGCAGCGAGTCTTAGCGAAATAATTGTGGCAGCGAAAAGTTAAGTTAACGGAACGTTAGTACGCTGCAGTTCTTTCGTCGTTGTCATTTTATATTTTCGGCTCCCATTTAGCGAAATTCTGTCCTCTCTGACAGAACGCGTGATGCAATGGAACGCCAAACTCCACTAGCGAAACATGCAACTTTTTCATCTAGCTATACAGTAGAGTGAGACATAACACATGCGAAACGTTGCCATACAACTTACAGTCTTTTCGTCGTTTCGCTGCCGCATGCGAATGCGTAGGTGTACTAAAGGCGTTAGTGAAATTATTACATACAACAAATTATTTAATTACCTAAAGCCAGTTAGTTTTTATGTTTTTTTTTTGTTGACGGTGTATCGATACAATTACACGGATAAAGTAATTTGATAGTGTATAAGTGCATAATAGTGCATAAGTCAGTGGTACAATATTTATTACAAAATACTTCTTGAAATTCTATACGTATGCGTTGAAGTCTTTTACAGCGAATATTATCAGCAATATATTATCATATTTACACTAGATTTTCAGCTAGGCATTTGACCTAGAGGGAACAAAATCTACTGAACGTTAGGTCGAATTAACTTTTGTGCGAAATGACTTTACATTTAAATTTCGCAGCAGTTTTTTTTCGATAAAATGTCGAAAATAGCTGCTACAAAATTTATTGGAAATAACTTTACAAACCCAAGTTAGCGACATTCTGGTCTCAGATGGAGCACGTTTAGTCTGTAGTTACTGGCTCTCAAGGAGGCTGACGGATCGAACCGTTAGGCGATTGGTGACAGATTGTTCAATTTTCACGCATAACAGACAGACAAACACTAGAAAATGCTCCACCTACATGCAAAAATGAACCATTTCATCCACTAGTGAGTCAACTGGTTGGTCGAAGGGTTGTTTAGACCCACTAGTGGGTGAACGGGTATAATGTAATTCAGATAGCGTGTGTATTGTTTACTTTCTTAGTTTACATATTTATTGCTCTCCATTGTGTCTTTGTTTCAGAAGTGGTGTTCAGTGAACCGAGTTGTTCTCAAGCCTTAACTTATTATTTGAATCCAATTTTATAGCCTGATTTGAAATCGATTCTTTCACTTTCTCGATCAAATCGATTCGACGCGAGTTCTGAATTGCACAACGCTTGTTGGCAAAAATTGATTTACACAAAGTATAAAAAAGTTTATGTATTTTATATAAATATTGTCTTAATAGATGGAGCCGGTCAGAAGCATGTTTCAGTGACCCAGCAAGCCAACTCTTTGTATTACTTTGTATTGACGACCTCGTTGGCGTAATGGTCACCATGCCGGACTGCCAATCAGAAGGTTCCGGGTTCGATTCCCGGCACGGCCAACATCTTTGTGCTGAACTAAATTTGTTGGCTGTTGGTCTGGGTGTTAAATATGTATCAATCCTACTAATATTATAAGGGGGAAAGTTTGTATGTATGGATGTATGGATGTGTGGATGTATGGATGTATGGATGTTTGTTACTCTTTCACGTAAAAACTACTGAATGGATTTGAATGAAACTTTACCACAATATAGCTTATACATCAGAATAACACATAGGCTATAGCTTATACATCAGAATAACACATAGGCTACAATTTTTGAGGTTTTTAATGTGAGGTCGTAAAAAAAAACACATTTTTTGCGCTTACATTGCAAACGCTGACTGAATCCTACAAGATAGATCAAAACAATTTACTACAGTATTGTACAACTTAAAAAGGTCTACAAAAAAGTCCGTGATGGTATATGTTCATCTCTTAGGAATAACCCACAATAACCATTTTTTATCCTTTACTTAGTACGAGAAATAATGGCTTATTTACGAAGCGATTTTAAGCATTACAGTATTAATCCTTATCCAATTAAGTATCTTAAATACATTGTGCATTTAATAAAAATCAATATGGCTTTTTACAGCATGTAAATTAAATAAATATTTTCGAAGATATCACAGATTTAAAATGCAGCGGCGCCAGGCGAACGGGGCGTGGGGGGAGCGGGGGTAGGTGCGGTGGGGAAGAAGTGGCTCAGCTCTGAGTGCGCGACCCGAACGCGGGCAGACGCATGAGGGCAGACGTCGTTGACGGTTGTGTCCGTTTTGCGAATTTTCAAGGCACTAGCGATTTGATAAAAACGTATGGTCGCCTACTTTAAGTAATATAGGCCTAAGGTTAGTTATTGCCAGGTTTCTTTTTGGTTAGGAGTAACACGTACAAAAAGATACTTCATTTTTACGAATTACTTCATTGATAATTCAATTACTACATAGATAGGTTACTTACAGTTAATTATAACAAATTATATTAGCAATAAATTAAAATTGCGACTATAATTTGAGATTTAAACTATCCTATCTCTCAAGTTGGATCGAACTGCACATGATGTGCGAATTTTATTATAATCGGTTAAGTGGTTTAGGAGTCCATTGAGGACAAACATTGTGACACGAGATTATATAAATTAAGATAAGATTATTCATATTATATGTATGTTTTTTATTATTCTTTATTGTACACTACGTCCTTCTTTAGTCGTTTATAAATTCCTTTCCATCCAAATGTTGCCTGGAAGAGATCGCTTTAAGCGTTAAGGCCGCCAATTGTGGTACACTAAATTTAAGTTAATTGTCTTTTACTGTGCCTCTTTTATTTATGTGTCAAATAAAGAATTATAAAATTTCCATGACACAATGTTAGTTACCGTACTCCTCCGAAACGGCTTGACCGATTTTTACCAAATTTCATATGCGTGTTCAGTAGGTCTGAGAATCTTCTACTATATATTTTTAAGGCAAAACAACGTTTGCCGGGTCAGCTAGTATAAAATATATATGTAGTATATCAATTTTGTTGCAACCATAATACGAACTAGAAATGGTTCAGTATGGGGTTAGCCAGCGATGTATGTAAAAAAAAAGTCAGAAAAAATATTTTGTTGCTTTCGTTTGCCTGTATGTATGTATGTGTGTTGGATTCTCGCCAAATTAAGGCCGTAATATTGAACAATTCTCCATGAAACTTGGTCCAATAGAATTTTAATCGTCAGTGATATAAAATTGGGATGGAGTGAAAAATACGAGAGGGGGGAGCAATTTTTGCAGCTAAACATAAGCATAAGAACATCTTTATTTAGCAAAGAGTATGTACATTTTTGTATATTGACACATAAACTATTACTTAATAACTGCTAGGCTTAAAGTATAAATATGTGCTGATGTACATACACTACGAGTAAATTGTTCCCTGAATTCCGCACGAGGTATATCCTGTGTTGTGGGATTTAGTGCCTTACCGTAGCGTCTAATAATGAATTATTAGAACTACTTTGATGACTAAACACATAATATAAAGCAGGTCTCTTTACTGGTAAATTTTAAAGATATTTAGAGCGATTTTCATACAAGATTTTCTAAATATTTCTTTAAATACTAGCTGACCCGGCAAACGTTGTTTTGCCTCACTTAGGGGTATGAAAAATAGATAGTGAAGCTTATATGACACGTTCATAGATTTACCATAGTAGCGCCATCTATTGATTACTTACTCAACCCAGTCAAAAGGTATCGACATCTGTTAGAATCATTTGGAGTTAACAGATAATTGTGACTGTCAAATAATAACAGACAATAATTAGCAATAAATTAAAATTGCGACTATAATTTGAGATTTAAACTATCCTATCTCTCAAGTTGGATTTAATTGCACATGGTGTGCGAACTTTATTATAATTGGTAAAGTGGTTTAGGAGTCCATTGAGGACAAACATTGTGACACGAGATTTATATATATTAAGATAAGCCGGAACAGTTTTTATTTAATTAAAATTATCAAGCACAAGTTCGGTCGTGCGTAGAGTAGGTACTGTTCGCACCTTTGGGCGGATCGGCTAAATACCAGCTAGAGGCGTATTGGAGACAATTGAGCGGCGAGCAAAGAAGCATTGGCAACGATGCCACGCTTCGGCTACGTTTCGGTGGGTGTGCGACAGAATTGCAAGATTTAATTCCCCCGCTCCTTTCAACTATCGGACGAGCAGGGAAACACCAAGGTGGCATCGTTATAACGTGGAGGTACCAAATGCGTGAACTAAGCGGTTTGCCTCAACCTTCATTGTGCGAACCTTGAAAGTGTGGTATTCTTTACCTATCACCCTGTTCCTAGAAAGCTATAATCAGCCGATTTTCGAAGCAAGAGTGAACCGGTTTATCCTGGGTAAGCGCGCTCCACCTTAGATCATACTCGTAATATCAGGAGAATTATTGCGATAAAGCGTAACCCCATTTAATGGTAAAAGAATGAAACTTTCTTCGTGAGGTCATAGTTTTTGGAAAAGTAAGAGTTTTTTTGGACTACATTTAAACGCGTTTATTTTACTCATGCTATTAATCCTTATCAAAATAAATTATTTCATGAATAAGTAGGTACAGTTTATGTTGATAATATTTGGTCTGTGAATGATTGAAATTGGACTTTGGTTTTGAAGTGGTGGTGAAATTAAAATATTACGATCAGTTGCACTGCGGGACTGCAGGCAGAAGTGAACACTTTTGCCGGGAGTAAGACTTAGCGCTTTGCGGGTGGTCCTTTAGTTAGTTATAATAGAGATATATTTAGTATCGGCTGTGCAGCCGTGCGAAGCCAGGGCGGGTCGCTAGTGTTTTTATAAAATTGACACGGGAATACGATACAACAGATTTTTTCATTACACAACGCTACACGCGGGCTGAGCCGCGGGCAACCTCTAGTAGTCTGTATAAAGATAGCTGATATTCTCAAAACAATCGTATGTAATAATGTTGAGTACTTTTCAATGAGTTAACTGCTTCTTTTATTCATCATCAACCACTTAAGGTTGATAACTACATAGAAGCAGATTCAAAAATATGTAAAGAGGATACAATATTTATCTTAGACACATCAACACACTACAATACACATTAACTCCTGTGCAGATAGAGTTCTGGAAATGACGAATTATATGTAAAATTGGCACGGGAATAGGATACAATTGAACTTTTCCATAGGTTACCCGAAAAGCAACCTACACGCGGGCGGAGCCGCGGGCAACCTCTAGTGTACGATAAAGCTCCCTTACAAGGTATAGAGTAAAAGTAATATCCGCTGCGCCGCCTAACAAATTAGAAAACAAATACTATCACTTGCAGCACAAATGGCTGTCCTTCTTCTACTAAAAGGGTTGAGCCGATCACCAACCACTTAGAAAGCCAATCGCGTCTAATGGATTGATAAACGATTAAATGTGTCAGTTTTGCTACGTGATTCAGGACCCTCCAGCGTTGTGATAAGGGTTAGTTTGTAAAGACAAAAGCATCTTGCTTTACCTCCACCAGTCAGGTATCGAAAAGTGGTAGTTAGGTTTGGAATGCGGGTCACAGTGATTATACTGTCAAAGGTTTATTTGTCCTTAGGTAGTATACGAGAGATAATCTTGCGCCTTACCTATAGGAATATCTGTGAAAAGCAAGTGTGAGCAACAGTGAGAGCAACAGTGGTAAAAACGTCTGCTTTTCAATTAAACGGTTCGATCCCAGCCCTTCACCAATGACTTGTTTTTCAAGTTATGTGTAGATTTGCACTTGCTTTACGGTGAAGCAAAACATCGTAAGGAAACGGACATGTTTGAAGACTACAATTTTCGAAGACGTTTGTCATCTGCCAACCCGCCGCTTGGGCAGCGTGGTGCATTAGGACCTGTATTCCTCACCTCATGAGAGAAGACCCCGAGTCCCAGCAGGGGAAACATATAGTGGGCTGCTAATGCTATGCTTATAACTATATTAGCTGACCCGGCAAATGTTTTTGCCCTAAAAAAACTTAAGGATGTATCACTTAGGGGGAATGAAAAATATATAGTAGTCAATTCTCAGACCTACTGAATACGCATAATATAAAAGTGGGTAAATATCCGTCAAGCCGTTTCGGAGGAGTACGGTAACTAACATTGTGACATGGATATTTAATATGTGTTAAACAAATAAGTGGCCAAGAGCTTGCCAGAACACGTTCATATATGGATTCCGTATCCGAATTGCTTCACATGTTATGATATCACCTCGATAAATTAGGAAAGTAAAAAAAAAATCAACGACGGAAAAAACGTAACCTCTTTTGTTGGCGTAATGGTTACTATGTCGGGCTGCCAACCAGAAGGTTCCGGGTTCGATTCCCTGCACGACCAACATCTTTGTGTTGAACAAAATTTATAGGCTGTATGTAGGTCTGAAATAATATTAGGCACTTTCCATACTTGCAAATAACTTGTAATATAAAGGCGCCCTCGGTTTGACCTATGACATTGCTCGCTGAGACTCACAAACAATATTATTATGTGAGTAATAATATTTAATTGTTCGATTTTATGTGGCACCACAGTTGAGTTTCTAACAAAATTATTCCTAAATTTATGATAACGACCTTACACTGAAATCGTTGAGTAAAAATTTGGAAAAAAGCTATTTTGTGTTTCTGTTGCATAAATAACAGATTAATTATAAGTTTGGCTTTATGTGCTAATCGTAAGGAGCCTATTGTGAAAAATATTGCACTCAACATTTTTAACTGTCAATGTCAACTTTGAAGCAGGAACCTTTCAAATGTCATTGTCATTTTTAGTGCTGCCAACTTGGAGATTTAGCCTCAATTTTAGGGGAATTCTGGTATTTAGGGACTTTAACGGGAAAAAAGAAATATTCTAAAAAATTGCGGTTTTTATTTTAATTTCATCGCTACTACAATCATCGAACTCAAACACAAGTAACAAATTAAACCATATTAGGTATAATAAAATCTCCAAACATGGCACATTTGAACCGGTGGTTTATTAATGGGTGAAGTTATATTAAATAATGAGCATAAGATTATAAGTAACCAGAAATTAATTTATTAAAAATAATACAAAAATAAAAAAAAGACAGTAGTAGTAGTTGGAGTCGTGGTATAAAACTAACTTTTTATTACACAATAATATCAAATCTTACACCAAATAGTCTCAAAATTACATTAAAAGTAGTAACACACAACGAAAGATTTACTCACCAGAATTTCCGATAGCACAATATTCACAATTACAAAATTGAACCAGACTGGCTTACATAACCTCAAGAGACCGAATTAGGCCGAAATTTATAAATAAAATAGTATACTTAAATATTTTTTTTAAACTGTAAATCTTATTATTCCAATTAAATAACTAGGTACTAAGCGTGGCACCAAGACTGTTTTTTTCCTTTGATCATATATACCAGACTCAGTGTTGCATACAAACAGCACAAAAAATGCCATGAGTAAACCCGTGCCATTTTATACTGTTGTATCTGTTATAATATAAAAAAAAATACAAAATATGACCACGTCACAAAAATATTTAAATTCAAGTCAACCTTACCACTATATCTTAAGGTTGAGTTTTGACTTGTGCCGTAATAAACATAAGCAATCTTGCTCCGTGATAAAAAGCTATAAAATTTTATGACAGTACATACGCAGTGAGCATTAGAAAATTTATCTGTATGGTACTATATTAATAAAGCTTAAATTCCTCAAACTAAAATAAAACAACACTCTTGTAGGATGGTCTTCTACTAGTGTGTGAAGTCTGAGTTGCAAAGGAAAGGCAGGATCCAAATTCCATAATTTTATTAAATAATTGTTCCACTTATCTACTACTCAATATCCTAACCTTGTTAATAACTAAATGCGCGCTTGTCGTGCGCGCTTGCTATTGGTTGGCGCCGTTCCTATAAATAAACATTTCAGCGCCGCGCGCCTTCAGTCTGCGCCGGGGCACTGGCGCGCGCGCATGTCGGTCGATGCTTTGTAGGGAACATCGCGCACGTCTCCACATAGCCCCCCCTCAAGCGAAGCGTACCCTTGGCTTCACAGTACGTCCAGATCGGGTGACGTAAGGCTTCGCTGGTTCGGGTCCCGTGGATGTTGGAGACGGTGCAGAGCTCGGCGCTGGCGGGTCGTTGGCGGCTGCGTTTCGTGCGTGCGAAGTCTCGTCGTTATCCTCGCGCAGTATGTAAGCCGGTTTTAACCGGTCGATGGAGACGTTTGCTGTGCGAAGCGGCAACTGTAGTTTGTAATACTTGTCGCTTCGTTGCAGCACCTCATACGGCCCGTCGTATGGCGGCTTTAGAGGACTTCGCACTGTGTCGTTGCGCACGAATACATGTTTGCATGTAGGCAGGTCTTTGTAAACAAAGAATTGTTTACGCGAAGTAGGTTTCCTTTGTTCTGGCGTTAGAGTTGCCATTGTTTCCGTGAGTTGCCGCACGAATGTTGCGTCATCGATGTTCGGCTTTGTAGGCACGAAGAAATCAGACGGGACCCGTAGCGTAGCGCCGTAGGTCATCAGGGCAGGACTCAGGTTCGTATCTGCGCGCAGAGCGGTGCGCAAACCAAATAGCACGGTCGGTAGGTCGTCGCTCCAGTTGCTGCACGTGCCCCTAGCCATGAGCGCGGCTTTTAGTGTGCGATGCCATCTCTCCACTTGGCCGTTTGCTTGCGGGTGGTACGCGGTGGTTTTTATGTGAGTCACGCCGAACTTTTTCATGAGGGCGCCGAATAGTGAAGACGTGAACTGTAGTCCGCGGTCTGACGTCACTCGTAGCGGGCAGCCAAATCTCGTTATCCACCCGTCATAGATGGCTTTAGCGACGGTCTCGGCGTTTATGTCGCGTACCGGTATGGCCTCCGGCCATTTGGTGCAGCGGTCGATGATAGTTACAATGTATCGGTTTTCGTTCGATACCGGAAGAGGGCCCACGATGTCGATGTGAATATGTTCGAATCTCTGCGATGGCGGGAACTCACCGTAAGGACTGGTCACGTGACGATGTACTTTAGCGCGCTGACACCCGATGCATGCTCGTGTCCACGTAGCGACGTCTTTGTTCATAGCGGGCCAGAAGTACTTAGCTGTGATTATCTTGCGCGTCGATCGTATTCCGGGGTGACTCATATCGTGCTGCGCTTTGAATGCCGCGTAACGATATGAAGGAGGTAAGTATGGCCGATGATTGCCAGCTGATGTCTCGCAGGTGATTGGTTTCGCAACGCCGGGAAGGAACACGTTTGCGAATTTTAAGTTGCGCTTCTCTCTTAAAATGTTCAAATCTTCATCTGCCTCTTGATCTTCCGATAACTTGTTGAAATCGATGCTCGATGTTAATTCGATGTTGTCAATTTCTATTCTGCTCATCGCGTCTGCGGCTTGGTTTCTCGCTCCGTCGATGTACTTTATCGTTGAACAAAATTGGCTGATAAAGTGTAGTTGTCGTTCTCGCCGCGGAGTGTCGCTACTAGTAGGTGGCTTCGTTAGCGCGTGCGATAGCGGGCGGTGGTCGGTGTATATAGTTATATCGTAGCTGCCCTCTATAAGTCTTCGAAAATGCTTGACAGCCGTGTACATAGCAAGTAGTTCGCGGTCGTACACGCTGTATCTTCGTTGTGTATCGCTCATTGATTTTGAGAAAAATGCGAGTGGTTTCCATCTGCCGTTGACTTTTTGTTGTAGTACGGCGCCGATGCTGCGGTCCGAGGCGTCGGACATGAGACTCAGTGGAGCGTTAGGTACCGGGTGAGTCAGTACGGTGGCTTCGAGAATGCTTTGGCGGCACTTCTTGAATGCTTTTTCTGCTTCCGGCGTCCACTGTATAGGTGTTTTGTCGTTCTTCTTGCTGTTATGTAGGTATTTGTTCAGCTCGTACTGATGCTCGGCTTGCTGTGGCAAACAGTCGCGGTAAAAGTTGACCATGCCGAGAAATCGTCGAAGCTCTTGTACGGTGTGCGGCTTGGGGTATTTCATGATAGCTTCTATTCGCTCGTTCGGTGGTTTGATGCCTTCTGGTGAAACTTCGTATCCGAGGAATGTAATTTTTTCTTGTGCAAATTCGCATTTGTCGATGTTGAGGGAAATGCCGAACTTGTTAAGACGCTCGAGAACTTCTTCAAGGTCCTTCTTGTGCATTTCTCGGTTTTCTGAGCAGATTAATATATCGTCGACGAAGCAAAATGTGTGGCGATCCAGTCCTCGTAGTACCTCATGCATGAATCGCTGAAACGTTTGACCCGAGTTACGTAGGCCAAAGGTCATACAGTTAAATTCGAATAGCCCGAACGGTGTGATGATAGCTGTCTTTTGTGCGTCTTCTTTTGCAATCGGTATCCAAAAGTAGGCCGTTTTGATGTCAAGCTTCGTATAGACTGTCTTCCCATGCAACTGGTAGGTGAAATCTTGAATTCGTGGTATCGGGTAGCGATCTGGTACAGTCACGGCGTTTAATCTTCGGTAGTCGCCGCACACACGTAGCGAGCCATCTTTCTTCTTAACTACGTGCAGCGGACTGGCCCAGGGAGACTTCGAAGGCTGGCATATACCCATGTCGATCATCTTCTCGAATTCGAGTTTCGCGGCTTTGTACTTGTCCGGCGGAAGTGGGCGTGGCCTCGCGTACAGAGGCGCGCCGGTCGTCTCGATGTGATGAGTCACGTTGTGTTTCGGCGGAGACTTCAGAGATATCGGTCGGAGAACGTCCGGGTACTTCTTCAGGATGTCGTGGAAGGTATGATCCCGATTGATCATATAGACGGCTGGATCGTAGCTCTTGATTTGCAGCATCCCAATGTGGAGATCGGTTACTTGGTCGTGTAATTTGCGGCGGTATAAGTCGACCAACAATTTGAAGTTTTTAAGAAAATCAGCGCCCAGTATGGAAGTTTTTACGTCCGCGACGACGAACGTCCATCGAAAACTACGCCGCAGTCCTATGTTGAGCTCTAATGTACGCTCTCCGTAGGTACGTATAGGCGTGCCGTTTGCTGCGAATAGCTGGTAACTCGATGTACTCGAACAAGATGTGCATCGCTGTCGGTGTCGCGCTGCTAACACGGAGATCTCGGCGCCGGTATCGACCAAAAACTTCTCACGTGTGATGAGATCAATGACGCATAGACGGTGGCTGCCTGTAGAGATGGCAACACTCGCCGCAGTTAATGTCGTAGGTACTTGTACTTCCTCCGACTCGTTCTTGTTTACGCGCAAGCTTGGCCGTAACGGATAAGTACGGGAGCGCGCGCGAGGTTGACTGCGCGCTTTTTCTCTTTGAATTTCACGAATCTCGGCGATATCCGTCTTCAGTTTTTGAACTTGCTGGATTATTTTCAACCAGGAGTCATCTGTAGTTTGCTCCAGCATCTTGATTCTTCAAGGTATCACGTCGGGGTCACCAATTGTAGGATGGTCTTCTACTAGTGTGTGAAGTCTGAGTTGCAAAGGAAAGGCAGGATCCAAATTCCATAATTTTATTAAATAATTGTTCCACTTATCTACTACTCAATATCCTAACCTTGTTAATAACTAAATGCGCGCTTGTCGTGCGCGCTTGCTATTGGTTGGCGCCGTTCCTATAAATAAACATTTCAGCGCCGCGCGCCTTCAGTCTGCGCCGGGGCACTGGCGCGCGCGCATGTCGGTCGATGCTTTGTAGGGAACATCGCGCACGTCTCCACACTCTTACTTGTGGTCTTATTTTCCTTGCTGTTTTTAGAGACATCAACATACATCTAGTACTGATTAAAACTGTAACCGTTTTGATCGAAGGTGATATCAGAAAACTTCAATATTAATTTAAAATTAAATGTTGTTTCCGAAAGGTAAGCTCAATAGGTAGAAAATTAAAAATGTGTTTTAATTCATATAAACTGAGTGAACTTTAGAAACTTTTAAAAAAAATTCGGGGACTATGAAGTTAGTTTCGAGGACAGAAATTCTGTAGGTGCTGGCAGCACTGTCATTTTCCAGAAATCAGATATCGACTGGCACAAAAACCTTACTATAAACTTACTTCCTATTGGTCTGTGCAGAAAATTCGATAGTGAAAGTGTTTTGATGGCTTTTTAAGTATTTAAGTAAAAAGAATAAGCATCATATTCGCCCATTTTGACCTAAAATCTATAGGTATTTACATAAAGTATGGTGTACGTTACAGGAGGTAAGTAAGACCACGTCAGTATTTAGCATTGAACTCATATCACCGTCAACGGAAATAAAAACTAATTGCAAAACAATGTTTGCAAAACACACAGTTTTTGAGCAGAGCTAAAAACATGTTCTAAGTTATTTCTTCAAAAATACTCTTCGGAGACAGTTGGTTCTTACCTTTATGTATACCTATTATATACATTCCAATAATTTTATAAAGTACTTATATATCATAATATAATAAAGATATATTAAAATTGGTAGTTAACAATAGTTTGTCAAAGTTAATCATCATCTGAGTTGTATAATGTCATCATCATTCTATTCTTAGATCTTTCTAGTCAAAGTTTCATATTGTAACACTGTCATTCATTTTGTTTGTTAGTTTATTAGGGTACAACTGATGATGCAATATCATCTTAATCGACGATTAATCGAATTGCATTGTAATATTTTATAATTCCGAAAATAATAATATTAGCAGCCACAGATATAAAATATAGAATAACAGTACATAAAACAAAGATAAAGGCGGTTATCATTTTATTTTCTGGATGAGCATAACACATGTCATATCAGGGTGGAAATCTATTTATTCCTACATTTACACACAGTTGCCAATTAAAAATGAAATAATTAGGCCATTAGGTAAATGCTGAAGTAATAAGTTGGTTTTATTGTAAAACAATTTATTTACATTTAAAGATTAACCTATATTTAGAATGAACTAGACTCTAGTTGATTTTTAATTTATTAGAATTTGTTGAATACTACTTTGACATTGTACAATGCTGTTGTCTGTGATAGGCGTTAGAAAGAGATTCAATCAATCAATTTAGTGTAACTAACTGGGTTGGAGTGTCGACCCGAATTGGATCCTGGCCTCCGATACTAGGAGACGCCACTGTTCTCAGTCCTGTGCCTTCTCCTGCCACAATTTAGTATAAGCACATACAATTTAGTACAATACAATATTTAATTTGACACTTTGATAAGAAAAGTATAGGTAATATAAGTAGTTGAAGTAGAAGTCATCCAATATGCCTCCTGCGGGTTGTCAGTGCACATCTGACCACCCCATCATATAATAAGAATAGGGATCACCCTTAGGAAATTTAGATCAATTCTTTTAAAGACGATATCAGAGAAATAAAAGGGACTGAATGTAGAGATGATGGCTGATAGAATAGTGTGGAAGCAACAAACAAGTGTGATGACCTTACCTAGTGGGAAAAGGCAAAGAAGAAGAGGAGTAGTTAATTTTGCAAGACTGCAAACCGCAGATGCACATACATATTTATCATGGTACAGACAACTTGTGCTATTAGTACCTTACAAAATAACTTACTTCTTTTAAAGTCAGATGAACAATGACTGTTGCACAACATACAGTATTCTTTGTAAACAAATATGCTAAAGTATCATAATATATAAAACACTAGCTGATTGGCAAACACTGTCTTGCCTTAATATGACTTTATAAAAAAATAAAAATATAAAACTTTGTCAAAAAGCAAAAAAATAAAAATTGTGGGTGAACAACCCTTATCACTTAGGGTATGAAAAATAGATAGTAGCTGATTCTCAGACCTACTGAACAAGCATGTAAAATTTGGTAAACATCAGTTAAGGCATTTTGAAAGAGTACGTAATAAGTTGTATTATAGAAATTTTATAAACAAGATTATTCATTATATTATCATACTTTTTTTGCGGAATGATTGATCTGTGTGTTTTGAAGCGCGATGCCCGGAAGGTTGTGGGTTTAATCCGGTGATCCGCTTGATTCAGCTGTCATAACTCCACTATACAATAGTTATTTAATAACTCTTGGTATTGAAATGTATTGAATACTAAACAAGTTTTATTAAAATATTTCAGATGGCAGTGTTGTGGAGAAGAACCCAAGCATGTTTGCTTGGTTTTGGGGCATACTTAACTTTATCTATCTTCTGTAAGTAAACTTATGCTTCAAGTATATTGAAATCAAACTAGCAGAGCATATATTTTGATATAGAGCTAATCTGCCCAGAAAGACCAGCAAGTTTTTGCTCGGGCCAGTTTAACAAGTCAGGTCTGATCTCCCATTTTGACAACCTTGTTGGTGTAATGGTTACCATGCCGGACTGCCAACCAGGGGGTTCCAGGTATGATTCCAGGCATGGCCAACATCTTTGTGATGAACTAAATTTGCTGGCTGTCGGTCTGCGTGTTAAAATTAAATATGTATTGATATAAAGTATTTATATAATTATGTACACATAGTATAATATCCGTTATTAGCAACCATAATCTTCTTCTTATTCGTGATGCTCTGTGACGTCATGGAGGGTCACTAGAGGGGGCAGATATGATTTGCCTAACAACATCTCGCCATCTCTGCCTGCTGGATGTCATCTGGCTACAGTCATTCAAGGTGCCTCCAACTGCTGCCTTGATTTGGTCAGTCCACCTCGACGGTGACCAACCATATATTCCAACCATATTACACACTAGAAATGGTTTAGTATGGGGCTAACCGGTTGTGTGTGAAATATTTCCTTCTTTAAAAATAAAGTTCAAGGAGTTCCATACACACACTTTCGCCTTTATATACTTAGAAATTAGGATGTATACAAGTCACTACTTGTGTGACTTTGACATGTTTGTGTTCCAGGTTCAATACGCTGGTGAACCCTAACTTCAACAAGCATGGTGACAAGTATGTGAGGGACTTCAGGCCACCAGGCAGTGGGTTAGTGTCATTGTGCATTATCATCATCATTGTCAACCTTCAATTGCACACTTCTATGCATAGGCCGCTTCTTGTGTGCCAATCATCCCAATGTTGTGCTGTTCTCATTTCAGTGTTATCTTATATATAAAATTGACATGTCACAATGCTAGTTACCATACTCCTTCGAAACAGCTTGACCAATTTCTATCAAATTTTATATGCCTATTCAGTAGGTGTGAGAATCGGCTACTATCCATTTTCCATACCCCTAAGTGATAAGGCAAAACAACGTTTGCCGGGTCAGCTAGTTGTATAATTATATACTGTTGTTTACGGGGGCTAGCATAGTATTGGACAATTTTTCCACCAGGAAAGAAATAATTATGTTAGTTCTTTTTTTAATTTTTTTTTTTTTTAATTTTAATGCTGCGATTGAAGTTATATCTTAGTAAATATCTTCAAAATCAATAGCAAACAATGTTTTTTATTATATCATAACAATGGAAACTTCAAGGCATTACTTGTATGTCTTTTTCCCCCACCTCCGAATCAGACGATAGTTTGTCCCGTGCTGTATGTCAATGGAAGAGTTATTTATCATTGTTTTAAGGGTAAACAGCGGGGAATAGCAATATAAAATGTCAACGATAAACGTTAAATATACCTTGTTACCATGCTGTTAAGGTGGAAATTATTATTATTTCCACTGAGAGTTAGAAAAAATGGGGAGAAAGACTATGTCTAAATCTATGTCCCGTGCTAGCCCTACTTATTGCTATACATCATTTCCTACCAGCGCACCAAAGTGGAACAGAAAACTTCTTACTTCCTATGGCTCTACAACCCTGGGTAGATCTTGGCATCTTCTAATAATGATGGTTCTTGCCCATTTGTGTGATTTTGGGCTAAACTTCGGATCCACCTATCTAGTGTCCTCTGAGCTTTTCAGATTTTTCTCAATACCTCAGATGTCTTCCACTTGGTCGTTTCTTCAGTGGGGTCCAGTTTGTAATAGCAATCAAAAAGGATCAGAATACTAGAGAAGATTCCTGATTCCCATACAATAAAGCGTGGCGTGGAAGTTTGCCATAATTACCTATGAAAGCTAGACGCCAACGAGGTCTTCAATTGTTTGTTAACTGGTTGTGTGTTTTGTGTTCTTATTATTATTCTATGATGGGGGCGATCAGACCTGCACTGACAGCCTGCAAGAGGCGTATTGTGCATTTCCCCCTACCAGCCTACCCAAGCCATCCAAGCTCCTTAAAATAGCGGAGCATGGTCTTGGGTCGCTGGCGTACCTGTTCCACTGTCATTGCGTCAGATGTTGTGGTACTTCTATTAAAACAGGAGGCGTCCGAGTATAGCGTCGTGTTTTGTTGGGATTCCCTTGCTAGTCCGGTTTTCTCTCTTGTTTGGCTTGTAGATTCACAGTGTAACAGCACATGTTCCACAGTCTCGTCTGCCTTCATACATCCCCGACACAGGGGGCTTACTGTATTACCAATTTTGTGCTGGTGATAATTTAGGTCGCAGTGGCCGGTGATAATACCGACAATCAAACGTAGGTCTGTTCTCATAAGTTTGGGTAGGTTGTTAGTTACTTTATTTTTAATTTCCGGGAAGAATGCTAGAATGCTTTACAATGTGTTTTGTGTTGCAGGCCACCGAAGCCGCCGTCGAGGAAGTTCGGCGGGTTCGGCCCCTCGGGGTCTGGGCCGGCGCCGCCACCAATGGGAGGCTGCGGCTGCGGCGGCTAACACCATCCCCACAAACAGACTTACAGCGTTCCTCTAATACTATAACCACATAAAGTAATTATATAGGGCTACTGGTAACTATAACTCGATTCGATAAAGGAAACAATTGAAGGCTCGATTCCTCTTGCTCACACTATTAAGTTTGTGCAAGAGAGAGGACGACAACTTTTGAATGTTTTCTATTTTGACACAAGTTATAATGTAGGGAGAAAAATTGCATATTTTTATAGTGCGATTTTCTCCTCTTTGATTCATATAGTTTAAAAAAACGAGTTATTACTATAAAACATACAAGTATAATTAACATAAATGTGCCCAAAATTATAGTTATTTTTGAAAAAAATAGTTATGATAAATTTCAAAAATCGTTTGCCTCTATATGTTTTTTATTAAAATCTTACTTTTTAATCTTTGGAGCTCAAAATTTCAGTATTGTTGATTGTATATGAATTTATTTCGTGAAATACCTACTACTGCGGTTTAGGCGCTGCGCTCAAATAAATAAGGCGTGACTGAACTCAGCACAACATCGCCTTAAGGGCAGCTTTAGTATGTTTTAACTTTTATTTTCCAACGCCCGTTCCATACAAAAAGCTCGATAGAACGCGTAAGGCTCGGTTGCACCATTTTTGTAATCGAAGTTATGATTTACGTTAACTGTAACGCTAACCTTTAACATTGACCGCGGAATCTGTCGCAACATCCTATTTCTTAGAATAATCTGTAAAGTTATCTGCGCTTCCAGTAAATGTCATCTGACAGCGCGGTAATAGACTATAATAGCTTTAACCAGCGAAGTTTGGGCGGTTACTGTTAAAGTTATGGCGTTATATATTTTTTTAATGGGTAACTCATTTATTACCTAACCATTACTTTAACATTTTGTTAATGTAAGGCTAAGGACTCACGAAGCGGCTATCACCCGTGCCCGAGGTGGCGGAATGGAGTTTTATTTTCAACCATTTTGGTGCAACCCAGCCTTAGTAAGTTTTATTGGTCTCGAGGTACTATTAAAAGGTTTTGAGTTACTTACCAGTAGCCCTTTGTATTCATAATGTTATCATCCTATATTATAGTTTTATTATAATTAAAAAATTGGAGACAGACCTATAGTCTAACGGCTATATACCCATGATACAACGGGTTGGGCAACGGGTAAATTAATTTACCAGTAGTCCAACACTATGAAGTTGTTGGACCACTGGTAATTTTACTTACCCTTGGTCCAACGTGTTAGACAAGCTGTTTCAGTTGGACCACGCGAACTAGAATAAATAGAATAGTAACTTGGCCGATGAAATAGTTCCGCGTAATCGTAAAATACCGCGGTGGGCGGGGCGAAACAGCTACCCGCGCGCCCGCGTGGTGCCACATGGTGTGGCTCGGCACCAATCGCGTGCGAGCTTTGTTGTGTGTGTGTGTGTGTTTCGTTGGGATAGCAGTATAATTATGTGCGTAGATGGATCCAAATTTTAAGCGGCAATTGTATGGAGTAGTTAGTCTTCCGTTTATTCTAGTTCGCTGGTTGGACCACTGGTAATTTTACTTTCCTGGTCCAATGTGTTGGACGTAGCTTTAGACCAAGGGTCGGTCTCCATTTAAATTAAGTACACTCCCATCCACATGCTACGCGACCTGGGCCAGTTGCATTTTTCAAATGCAATAAAACATTGCCTTACGTTGCTTAAGGAAATATTGAATATTGTTATTTATGAAAATGTGGCAAAAAAACATTTTGTTTTTACAAATAAGACAGCCTATGTTCAACCTCTAGTTTCAGAGTATGGTAAAAAAACATTTTGTTTTTACAAATTAGACAGCCTATGTTCAACCTCTAGCTTCAGAATATGGTAAAAAAACATTTTGTTTTTAGAAATTAAACAGCCTATGTTCAACCTCTAGCTTCAGAATATGGTAAAAAACCATTTTGTTTGTACAAATTAGACAGCCTATGTTCAACTTCTAGTTTCAGAATATCCTGTTGTAAAACAGCCTGATCCGACCTTTCGTTTAGCCGTGGTAAATTAACAAACAGCCACCAATCAGACTTACAAACGATTTTATAATATCAGTCTGAAAGATTTTAGACCTTTCTTTCCAACTATTTCGTCACTAGTGACGTCATAGCCTAGGTCGCTCAGTTTATGAATGGGGTTGTAGTTTAAATATCCTATTCTTCTATACTTCGAAAACTCATTGATTTTTTTGTGCCTAATTACTTGTCCTATTATATGCTTGTAACTAATTAACACCTCTAGAGATTAATATTATAAGGATCTTCTATTAATTTCCTGATTATTTAGCATTATATAACTTTATATTGTTAGTATTTACCTAAATCTTAAAAAAATAACTAAATTACTCGAATCTACATTCCTTAAGGTTTGATTACACTTTTATTACGAAAGATTCATTATTTGATGTTTTTTTTAGCTTGTTTACTTTAATTGTGGTGTGTTTAATATAGTGTTTATACTTAACGGAAAACTTATATTTATAAAATGTTATCTTGTTAATAGCTCTTGCCAAGTCGTGGCGGGCTGCTGGTACATAATTAGTTTATTATATAGGTAACTTGTATAACTCACTTTCAATAAATTAATAAATATACGTTTGATTTTATTTTTACCAACTCCAAGTTTGTTTTCAGTTGTTATCCTATAGTTGTGAAAGGTACATACAAATATTTTAATGATTATTTGCAATTAAAGTTTTGTAAGTCCTCAGTCTAAGTAAGATCAGAGATCAGAATACTAGACAAGCTTGCTGATTCCCATACAATAAAGACTGGCGCTAAAAATAAGAAACCTAGATGGCGCTGCATCCTAACTGCCGCTAAATTCCGCAACCCTCTACACTCGCAACGATAATAATATGACGATAGTAGATTGCGAGACCAGAGTGAAGTCGTTTCATGAATAACGAATAGATGGCGCTACGTGTATGGAATGATACAAGTAGTAACATTGAAGTTTCTAATCAGAATTAAAAACTACTCTGATTATATATTAGTTACTTTGGTGTCCGCGTGTAGGGTATTTTTTTTTTTTAACGTGAGGAAATGCTCATGCTCACCACACCCAGGGAGGTGGTTGGGGTATGTCGGGCTCGATGCCAGAAGGGCATCACTACCGACTAAAACCTCACGATGGCCTCACCGGAAAGGGCGGAGTGAGGTTCTGCTTCTCGCATTAACCCACCACCCCGCCCACCTCGGCAAGCCTGAGAGACTCCCGTTCCGAGGATGACTCCCCTTGCAGTGCACGTAATGCTCCGCAACCACCTCGGGGACCGTGAGTGCAATGGACGCCGGACAATCGGCGGCATTAGGTAGGTACACCTCGTTAGATGGCCAAACTTAAGCGTTGGCCGAGATGAGCGCAAGCTCTGGGCATAAAAAACAAAACGCATAATTCAATAAGTATTATATTTAATTTTTAAGTACACTGCTTTTGTCACGGTATGTTTTCAAAACACAGCGAGATTGACGTGTTTCACTTTATGTACTAAAATTACCGTCGTTAAATTTAAAGTGGGCTTATCTAAGATATATATTATAATATTTTAGGTTAGAGATTACATATCTTATTTTAGAATACAACTAAAAAACTAAGCAATAGTCATGTAATACTTGTAATATTAGGTAATTCATGCTATTTTATGTATATCAATTATTATTATTAGGCTAGCTAATAGGGCGCAAGCTTGGGCTAGAATTTGAATTTACAGGTTAAAGGTAACTAAATATAAATTTTAAGACAGTCTTCAGAACAGCTCTTAAAATGTTTATAGCAATTTTGTACCAGTCAGACTTATTAATAATATATTTATTTTTTTATTTCAAAGTAAATTTTCTAAATTAAAAGTGTGATTGGTACCAAAATTGTTTTAATCATTCTAAAAAATGTTCTTTGACAGTCTAAAACTTTGTTATAATAAATAATTACTTGTACCTATCATCTATTATTATAATAATGTATGTAATTCAAGCTAATGTTCCTGCACGATTTTGCCTCACCTAAGTGTTCAGTAAGATAGAAAACCGCTCTATTGGGCAAATAATAATGAAAAAAAAAATGTAAACTACATGAAAGTTCTTTTTACACACATCCTTTCTACAATCTACTGGATTATTTCTTTCTAAAAGCGGTATCTTTTTCTCTTTTTTTTTACAAATTCAGCTAGGCTAGGAACTACCTAGCTAGGCTATCTAGAATACCTGACTCACAAGGAGCCCGCCAAAATAAACCGTAAAGTGTTCGGCGACACTTTTTTAACTAGATGGTGGTAGTGGGCCAGAGAAGCACTAGGAAGAACTACCACCATTCAAAAATATATAAAATACATATACTCCATCTCATGAACTGTCTCTCTTATTATAAACTATTTTAAAAAGTTACTAAGGCAAAGTATTTATAATATAATTATGTATGTGAATAGCAATAATATCTCGCTTGATGGCGCATAAATTTACTCCTTTTCCGAAGAAAGTAAGTGAATTCATTTCAACTATTTCTGGGTTTATTTTAAGTGTCTAAATAAATAAAACCAACCTGCCTGAGAGTTTGAATTTCTGCCTACAGGTATAGCTTAGTTTTTCAGTAATCAGTAAATTACTTAATCAAGAAATAAATAAATTATAACGAACACAGATACTCTATAAACTCTATAGTACGTCCTGCTCTACCGCACGGGCACATTATAGCTCTGTCCTTTGCTAACACCGCAGAGGCGAACAGTGCTATTATGAGACTTTGCTTACATCGTCCATCAAGTGAGATATTATCATTGGTGAATAGTAATGGAACGTCTAAACTTCATTTTCAAGTTGTGTAAACCGCAGGGGTAGAACTGCCACTGGCTCGGAGGCGTTTGGTTTGTTTATGTAGATACTCCAAGAACGCTTGTTCAAGTCGAAAATACCTGCAAAATTAAACGTACTACTTCAGTATTTAAAGGTAATATAACACAATAAATATATATAATTATCTTATCTTAATACCTAGCTGTATAATGTAGGTAACACTATTTTTTCACATTAACATAATTAAGTAATTTCGAACCACCAGGTGAAGGCAGCGAACAAGGGTATTATTATTATTAATATTTATTTATATATATATATTTATTAGAATTATTATTATTAATTAGGATTATTAACTTGGCCAATAAAATGGTTCCACGCGTAATCGTAAAATACCGCGGTGGGCGGAGCAATACATCTACCCGCGCGCCCGCCGGATACATATGAGTAAATATATGGATATATGTGTATATATGTAGATGTGATGGTATATTGAGATGAGTGAAAATATGTATAGGTAGGTAGGTATATATGGAAAAGTAGTAATTTTTGTACTGACCAGCCGCAATAGTGTTGATAACGGCGTCTTTCTTCTCCTGGAAAATCTGGAAGACGTCGGCTGCTGTGTCGGAGAGGATATCCTGGATATCCTGGCGGCTGCGCGGCACCGGGTGCTGCTTGATGGTGCTTAGCCGCACAACGCTGCTGTCCACCAGTGGACCCACCACCTCCTTGATCGGTATGCGCTGGTATCTGAATAATAATACATTTTTAAGCAAAGTACGTAACAAATCAGGGAAAATTTCAACAGAAAAAAAGAAAAACTGGTTAAAATATTTTTTACATACAGCGCCATCTCTGATTGTGGCATGTTCTACAAACCATTATGGTTTTGCATGGAGCAGACGCGAAAAGCATTTTTTTAAATTGATTACGTTTGACCGCAGCTAGCCTGATGCTAAGCTTGACTGTGGTCTAAGATGTAACACGCTTGCCTAGAAGGAACCTATTTACTCTAGGTTCCTTCTAGGCCTACGACCAACACGCGGGCGGAGCCGCGGGCAACTGCTAGTACTACTATAATATTAATAGGATAGTAAAAGCTATTAAGTACTTACAGATTACAATGGACCAACACTTCCTTGTCATATCTCTGAATGTTGAGATGTGAACGGTCGGCCTTGTACTCCGGCGCTACTTCTATATTATACATCTGGCGATGGCCCCACGTGTCTGACCTGAACATAGAAAGACATTCTCAATGAACGAATAAAGCATAAATACGTATATAGCAGAGAACTACAGAAGTCAAATATATGATATGCAAATATAGAATAGAATAGAAATACAAATAATTTATTGATAACACCAAAGTTACGAGGCAAATAATATAATAATATCATTACTAAAGTGTATTATATGATTCAATGACAATTTTTAATTCTAATTCTAGTAATATAGTAAGTAAAAATTGACTTATAAATTTTAAAATATGTGAATATAATACAATAAATAAAAAATATGTAACATCATTACCATTATAGTATATACATATGTTTGTTTTACTGTTACACCTACTTAATAGAATATATATAGGTATGTTTTACTCTTTACACCAAGACATTTGACCAGCATGGACTTAAGATTTAAGGTGAAGCCTGCCTAGTTTAGAATAACTGGCTGTCAAACAGGCTGCCGAAACACAATATTAGGTGCAAGCCGACAGATTTTAATTTGAGGGCAGTAGCATTCCAGACGCGTACTACAAAAGACCCCACCACCTTGCTATGGTTTCTTTTTTTATAACTTATAGGTTTACTATGTTATCCTTCATCAAAAGCTTGTGCTTATTGGCGCATAAAGGGTTCCGTCCCATTGTGGTATAGGAGCCTCCCTTAATAATTAAATATTTTTTAATGTATCGAGGATCTAACAAATAGCGTTATAAAGATCGGGTATAAAACTACTTGAAAATTACGTTTGTTGTATGGGAGCCCCCCTCAAATATTTACTTTAATCAAATTTTTTAATTAATTTTTTTTATTTAATTAGATAGCTAATATTATATTCCCAAGGTTGAAATTCGACGGCGTACAAAAGTCGAAGACGTGGGGATACCGATTGCCAAGTTGAAGTGGAGATGGGCAGGACACTTGGTGCGTAGGGAAGTCTCTAGATGGACCAGGGCAGTCACCAAGTGGTTTCTGAGGAGCGGAAAACGACAGAGAGGCAGACCACCAGCCCGATGGTCAGATGACATCGTTAGGCACGCTGGAAAGAGCTGGTGGAAACTGACTGAAGACCGTACTATATGGCGTGTTGGAGAGGAGGCCTATACCCAGCAGTGGGAAGACACAGGCTGATGATGATGATAGCTAATATACAAAAGAAAGTGTAACCATGAATAATGTTTTACCATATCATGTTGACAGAAAACCCATTGCCAATCCCAAGACCTTCGTCAGTGAGGATCTTCTCAGCATCAGCGAAGTTTCTGGCACTCAGCAGCTTCCGTGTGATGAATGTTCGAGCTGTAAATAGAAAATGATTATTTATAATTCAGTAATTTAAAATAAAATTAAAATTGATTAATTAGCTAACGTACGTCAGCCAATTAATTAATTTTAATTACAAAATAGGCTTAAGTAGATCGTTTTCAAAATTACCAGATAATATTTCATTAGTCGGATCAGCATAAAATTATGTGTGTAATATATGTATATTTAAAATAAATTATAAAGTTAAAAACTAATAGCTAACTGTTTTTCCTAACTATAATTAAGTAATTACTACTTATATATGTATATAAAGGCAATTAAATAACGCGAAAGCTTGTGATGGCTGCGTTATGGCAATGATAAAGGGAAATTCTTGAATTTCAGTTTTTTCTATAATTGTAAATGGTAAAAAAGTTCGAAAAAATAGCTTAAAAGCCGTCTAAAAAACTACTCCAAAAATATGTATATATATTTTGGTACCATTCAGACTTATGAATTAAAAATAAAACTGGTTCAAATGATCTCAATTAAAGTTTATTGAACCCGCAAGAAAGGACTAAGTTTGGTGCAAAGCTATTAACTAGTCAATTTTAATGATATTTGGTGGAGTAATTATTTGTTATAATATAGATAAAAAATATTTAAGTACTTGTAGGCAATTTTATTGTTATTACAAAAGATGTTCCAAGAAGTTTTCTTGGCGAGGTCAAAACTGTTCGCTGAACCACTATTTAAAGCAGAAACGCTTTATTAATTCGCATAGCTTAACACCTATTATAAAATTTACATTTATAGAAAAGAAAGTTGTTTTTAGCACGTTTTATTGGCAGGCTTGGTCAATCGACACTTCACGATGAACTCAGAACTCATTATGTTGAAATAGAAAAAGTTTGACGAAAGTCAAATTAAGAAGTTTGAAAGATGGAGAAAGTTTCGCATTAAAGCCACTAAAATTGAAACCAAAATGGAATTTGAATTCCTTCACTTCTATATACAATTTAAATGTTATTTACTTATAAGTTAATAAATAATTTTATGTGTAATTCGTTTAACTAATTGAAATTTGAGCGCTACCGTGGGTCGGCTGACAGGTTAAATTGTTGGTTCCGGCTGATGATCTAAGTACAAGAGCGTCGTTAAGCCAAGTCTTAAACTATCGACACCATAGCTTGGCCACTTTGCTCATACGAAGAAAAAGATTGATTAATGATATATTAGGAGAATATAAATTTACCGCTTTACCTTTCAAAATGTGGTAGCTAGAATATTTGTTTAAATAATGTTGTCAATTGTTTTTTTTAGGAAAAAATATCACTACCTTGTTTTTATTATAAAATATCGCCCAATTCAAAACAGTACACACATAACGTATTAATGTATCAAAGACATAACTGTTATGAAAGTAAAATGTGATAAATATAATATGATTAAGCTTTAAAATATTGTTTGGATTAATTTTGAATCATTACAATGTGAAAACTGATTTAAAGCTACAATAAAAAAACCCTTATTAACAAAAAAAAACAATTAAAACATTACGGCAGCTATCTACTACGTAAGCTGGTACATGTATATATTCTCGTATAAATCGAGCCAATAAAGAAATTTTAAAACGTTTTCTTTATGTCGACTTATATTAATAAATATGCGTAAATACATGTTTTTTTGAGCAAACACCTGATTAGCGCAATTAGTCTGCAGCTGACTCTCTGAATAATAATATGTGATTGGCAAACTTTATCAATCATATCGGAAATTATTGGCTAATAAAATAAAGAACTAGATGACATTGAAATCTATATTTAGCTCATGAATTTGACTCGTATGAGAGGGGCTAAAAATAGAGCTTCCATGCAGAGAGGCACGGAGCCTGAATGCAATTATAATATCAGACTGAAAGTCGATTGACAAAGCAAGGTCAGAGAATAGATCGTATCTACAGATAGGGAGTAACGTAGCAGGACTTATTATGTAGTCGTTTGGCATAACTAAGTAGATTAGATAACTAGTTCTCAATTTTGCTGTATGTATACTAAGTATAGTTATGAAGCTTACAGAATAGGCACCAATTCTTTGTTTGTCCTACTATCCTACTACCTAATACGAGTATTGAAAACGCGAAAGTTTGTGTATATGGATGTTTTTTCCTCATTCAAGCAAAAACTGTCGAATGGATTCTACTGAAAGTTCACAACAATGTAGTTTATACATCAGAATAATTAAAGGCTATTTTTAATGACTTTCTGTGAATAACTATTAAAACTTTCGTTAGGCATATTTGAATAAAGCTAGTGCGGGCGCAGCCGTCATTGCGAGCGTACGTTGGTCGTGTTCCTGTCCTTGAGAATGGCACACTGATAGCACTGAAACATGTTAGTCTTATACCGACGAAAATAAACGTAAGTGATAGCCGGTTATACAAACATTATCCTGCAAATTTTCTATCAATTAACATCATCAATGTTTGATATGATGGTTTTTTTACTTATAATGTTTATGGTATTTTAAATAACTGTCAGGCACATAGGACAACGATCGTCATGCCAGTTTATAACATATCCTCAATGATGTTCTCTAAATAAGAGATAGATACGTTTATATTTTTGTACAGTTCGAAGAAATAAAGAAAGTGAAGACTCCTTTACAACAAACGTGATATATTTTACAATTTCTTCCTCGATTCTTGTAACAAAAACTTACAGATGCTAAAAATATTTACAGATTATCCTGCCTATAATTATAAAAACTTCATCACAGCTAAACAAAAGATCAGCTGATCGAGGTAAAATAAATCAAGCTTAGATTATGTTTTGTTTTTGGTTAACGTCAATATATTTTTTTTTGTACTATTATAGTAATGGCATTAAATAAAAATATCTTTGTTACCCACGATGGCCATGTAGAGTGGTAACCATGTTAATGCACAATCACGCCACAAGCCACAACCGCATGATTTCCAGAGCTATTCCCGTATCGAACTACTCCATCTACGGGTGTTATTGAATTTCTGACTGCGGTCACAACTGCACCAGTTCCTGCTGCATATTAATATTTCATCACCTAGTGTCGAGATCCTTCTAGCCGCGAAGTCCCCTGAGGGGTCCATGGGGTCGCGACAAGACGCGCGCAATTGACTTTTTTTTTAGTATTGTCTTTAGTACGTAGGTATGTATGCATTAGATAACGCATCGGATCCCAAATTCGGCTGGCACCTGTAACTTGGGTGGGAAATTCTTCAGAAAGAATTTAGCGCTGTTGCAACGTGAGTAAACCATTAGAAACATTTGCTATTTCCAGATTAAGTAATTAAATATACGATGCAGTAGAGTCTACAACTAATTCGTCGCAATGAAGTGACTTATGTACTACTGATACTAACAGCCAACTAAAATTACAATTTGGTATGTCATCAGACCCAAATGTAAATTCCACTCCCTTATATGTCATCTTTTACATGGACTCCCAAAAAAGTCTGCCTGCATCGACTGTTGCTCAGATTCAATGATCGCGTCAGATCTCCTTTATCTATTTCAAATGCTATGGCCATGACGTCATTAGTGACATTTGGAACAACTTTCAAACGGTTAAAAAACTTTTTGTTTTTTCAACATATAAATTTTTGTAATACATTTTTTCATTATTTTACTTACATTATCATTAAAATTTAAAACGTAACCTTATATAATTCAGCGTATATTTTTTGAAATTGTATCAAAACTTCTATTAAAGTCTCGGCCCGAAACGCTAAGCATTTGAATAGCATTGATTAAACCAGTTCAGGGTTCCTTGGGCAGCTTGAAAACTCTTAACAACAGAGCTAGGCTACTTTTTATTACTCCTTATAGCTAATAGCACAGCGATTCGAGCTAGCGACAGTTTGGCCCAAGGTAGACCATGCCTCGTCTCAATATACTGGCTCTCAAGAAGAGTGTCGGAACACATTGTAAGATACTTGGCTAAAGATTTTTAAATTCTGGTTGGTCAGGCAAGCACTGGAAAATGCCCTACAACCATGCTGCGGTTTGCTCACGACATTTTTCTTCATCGGAAACTCAAGCTTAGGCGGGGCTCGAATCCACGACCTTTGAGGATGTAAGGCATCCGTACCCCTGACTGAACTGTCATCGTTTCAAATACTTAAAGGCAGTTCTTGTACTCCTACAGGATCGTATGAAAATATACGCGACCAGTGCCGCGCGGTTCACAATCGATATTATTTGAAGGTTGGCACGCAAATTCCATAACTGCAGCAATTCCGGTACAGCTGTTCAGTTAATAGTTTGTCTATAAATAACATAATGTTGGCATTGCGCGGTGACAATGCGGCGTGCCGGCCTTATGCTAATAACCAACCAGCTGGTATTGTAACTGGAATCTTTATTTAATTAAATGCTGTTGTTATGCGCCATAGGGGAAAGGAAGCAAAATACTCGTAGTATATTTCAAAAAACCCTTTAAAATCCCGCGACAATTATGAGGCTTTTTTATTTAGTTTTATTATCGTTGCAGAGTTTAAATTGTTGAGTTCCAAACACGAAAACGTAAAGTTCGCACCATAGTTTCATATTTTGTTAAATTTTAATATGGTGTGTTTATGAAAATTATCAATATAATCCTGCGAAAATGATGGGTAGAGAATTTTATTAGTTTTATTATCTTTTTTTCAGTGTTATAACAGTTTAGTTACAAAACTCGAATACGTAAAATTCGCTCCATGATCATGTATTTTGAAAAAAGATCTGACTCAAGGAGGCTGCCGAAATACGATGTTAGGTGCTTGGTGACAGATTTTTCAAGTTGAGGTAGTTATGAGCCAGGCGAGAACTAGAAAATACTCTACCACATTTTAAGCTTCTTATTTTTTTTTGATGAACTAAGTAGCCATGCTCTGGTGTCGAGAACTTTCAAGCCGCCAGAAAGCCTTTGCTTTGATTTAACGACTGCTTGTACTAAGACTGACAGCCGGTACTTACAACTTAACGTGTTTTCCAACCCACGGTAACGCAGTTGAAAATACCACATTTAATATATTATTATTAACTTAAATTACACATACATTAATAATAACATAAATTACAGTCTGGTGTACGGTTAACCATCCAAAGACTGTCCGCATCGACCGACGCTTACTTAACCTCGACGATCGCATCAGGTATCTTACAGCCTAGCTAAATACCATGCAAATTAAATAACGTAGTTTTGAACGCTTGGCCACCAACACTCATGATGGTAAGCAACGCCGGCTGAAGACATAGCACGTTGATCTAGAAGAAATCTGTTCACTCTCGCCTTGAAAACCCCAAGCTACATTTCTCAGGAAACACAGTAGGAAGCAATCCATTCCATTCCTTAGTACGCACGATGAATGTGGAACCAAATCATTGCGTAAGGGTCTTTGGTATCTTTTTTTTTGCGTAGAAAACGGTCACACTTACTTATTATTAAAAGTTGGAATGAGTCCAACAGTTTCGGTGCTTTCCGAGCACCATCTTCAGGGGCGAGTGTTACACGGACCGCCGCCGACGAGATCTATGCGTGCACTGTCTTTGGTATCTCCACAAGAATGCGATGATAATATAAGACCGACTAAAAATCCATCCTTTAGTGATAGGGTAAGTATGATATGGTAATCTTATATCTTTAAATGAACAATTTTTGTATAATATATAATTGGAATCTCGGAATCGGCTCCAACGATTTTCACGAAATTTAGTATATAGGGGGTTTTGGGGGCGATAAATCGATCTAGCTAGGAATTATTTTTAGGAAATGTAATATAATAAAATATTACATTTTCTAAAAATGATTCCTATTCCGATTGTAATATAATAAAATATTACATTTTCTAAAAATGATTCCTAGCTAGATCGATTTATCGCCCCCGAAACCCCCTATATACTAAATTTCATGAAAATCGTCAACCAGGTACTAATAGTAATAGTAGTAACTTACGTGTGTGGCCAAATTTCAAGTGGTGAGGGCTGAGGGTATTGATGGAGTAGACGAGGCCGTTTTCGTTGTGCTGCATGGTATAGCCCGGCATGTGGCCAGCGTAGCACAGTGACGAGAACCTCTCCTCGGTGGCCTGGCAACACATCAAGCTTTAAGATATGACCTCACATCTCATCACATCATATGTCACAGCCAGCCTCAACAGAAGATCAGCGCTGGTTGCTCTCCAGCAACCAGCATTATGCTGAGTTGAGGCTGTGTTGTGACTAATTAAATTATGTTTTGTGTCCTATTTTAATAATTATATTTTGTCCTCTGTTTTAATTTGTCACGATAAATTATTTTCTTTCTTTCTTTCTTTCTTTCTTTATAATACAACATTTAAAAAGTTACCCCTTGCGCGCGATCCTCTGGCGCCGGAGTGATGTGCGCTGACAGGATGTAGAAGTGGTTCAGCGTCTCGCTGAATGCATCCTCTGTGTGCCCTAGCACGGTCTGCAAACACAAGTAAAAAAAATATAGTGTCAACTCCATGTAATGACACTCACTACAAACTCTCTAAAGCGTCGAAATCAACTGACTTTAGTTAGTTCAGTTTGTATTCCATACAATGATACATTCTCTCCATTTTACGACCACTTTCTATGATGCCATGAAATGCACAGTCCCTTCAGTGTCGTTATATATACATATGTAGTTAACACTGTACATTACTACCAGGCTAGCAACAATATACATACAAAAGCTACCAGTAATATACATATATAAGCTACTAAATTAAACCGTACAAACTTAAAAGTAATTGCTAAAGAAATTCATCTCTCATATACATAGGTAGTAGGTAATTGAATACGCCTACAACCATCTAAATGTGAGCCAATGGCATAACATTATTTTACTCGTACATACAAATAAAAATAAAGAACTACAATCAGCAAATAGATTTGTGATTAAAAATATATCTGCAGTACAACAAACCATAATCTCACTGTCTTCAAGGCGAGAGTGAATCGGTTTCTTCTAGGCAAGCGCGCTCCATCCTAGATCGCTACATAACTTAAAATCAGGTAAGCTTACATCAAGCACTTGCCTATCCATCGTTAAAAAAATAAAAATATATAAACGGTAGTGTTTTTACAGTAGTCTTTTGTGGGATAGTGTACCTACAGTTAACAACAATATAGTTTAAATTATCTTACGAATTCCGGGTTCGTGATGGCTACGGAAGTGCAGCCGCCGGTGTCGTTTCGCGGCACGTGGTTGTCGTTTACATTACCGATGAG
Organism: Mellilla xanthometata; assembly: GCA_035578125.1. Classification (NCBI taxonomy): domain Eukaryota; kingdom Metazoa; phylum Arthropoda; class Insecta; order Lepidoptera; family Geometridae; genus Mellilla; species Mellilla xanthometata. The sequence goes on from JAPUBQ010000003.1 coordinate 3,436,551, forward strand.
ATCGTCCAGTTGCAACAAGAAAAGCTGTCAACAAAACATGATTATTTAACATAAAAAATACTTAAATTTTAAGCAACATTTCTTTACTTGACACTTAAGCACAAGGAACTTGACTTGATATTTTAGCAAGATAGCTTCTTTGCTTCTTTGCTTTTTTAGCAAAAATAATTTGATTGACAGTTTAGAAAAAGGTACTTGACTAGATTTTCTAGCAAATGGTACTTACATTTCTTGAATTTTTAGCAAAGTTACTTTACTTGACATTTTAGCAAAAGCTAGTATTCATTACTAGTAATCATATACTAGTAATCATATACTAGTAATCATATATCAGCAGAAGGTACTTTTATTAAATGTCTTAACAACTTGAGTTTTGACCAAAGGTACATTGCTTGATTTTTAGCTAAACACATTTGAATTGTTTTTTTTTACAACAGATTACTTTTAAATTTGCTTACAAAATGTATATTTTTTGTTAACTCTGTCAAAATAAATAGTCACGGCACATTATATATCGACTAATAAAACATAAGCATATTTCCACATCAAACTTCTAGTAATTAAAATTCTTTCTACTTTGAATTGTGATCGCGTCACTGCCCGATCAATTATTTTGAACTTGATATTATTAATTAAATTGAGTTTAGTTGTTCGCGTCACTACAAATACTGTATACATTGAATTACTTCCCGTTTTAGCTTAATTGGTTTTATTGATTGTAATATATTATTATAGTCGTATTATCATTTTAATTACCGTCTGGAAAGGCACTCCAGCCCCATCGGCAGTTCCCTGGATTTCTTTCACGTAGTATGGGAACCTCTTCATCATATTGGCCAAGGTTTTTTCATACACAGCTCTGCCTGCTTCCGTTTTGTATTCCCGTTCGAAGTCCCGAAGGTTCTGGTACGTGGCTAGGAAATTTTTGATCGGAGCAGCGAAGTAACGACCCTGGAACACAAATCGTTTTACTATTGGCAAGCAAATACTTTCTTCCCCTTTGCTGGGATTCGGGGTCTTCGCTCCTGTGAAGAGAGACATAGGCCATGATTCACCAAGCTGGCCAAGCGATTTCGGACCTTCGGGCTGAAAAGCTGACGTTTTCCCACCGAGCCACACACACTTTTTTGGAACAAAGTTCCTTATCGCGCGTTTTGGAAGGTGTTTAGACGGAAAAAAAACTTACGAAAAGTTGTCACGACTCTTTTTGCGCACGGTATGGCAACGTCGCATCTCCAAAATTTGTTCGGCTATCGATGAAGAAAGTATTCACTAATTGACAACATCGCCATTCGTTTCAGGTGGAGTTGTGATTGAGCCTACTGATTAAGTTTATATTACATTATATTTGTTAATAATAAAAAAATATTATTACAATTCCTTCACTAATTAATCGAAAGGAACTAAGTTCCATCCGGGTGTCGCTTGACACCTCTAATTTTTTTTTAATATGTACGAGTATTACAAAACGAACTATATAAAAGTGTATGCTTATATGAATATAGGCTACTGATGATGATGTCTATAGTTAGAAGCCACTGACCGTATCAAAGCCAACTTCGTAATGGTTCCCTTGTACATAAAGCACAGGTACTGCTTTGCGCCTCCCAATGTAGGGTTTGTCGGTAACCACGCCACCTGAACACAAAGAAATGCCAATTTAATCAACGACATTTATAATCGTTGAATTTAATCATATTGCTAACGTAAGCATACGTAAACAGCCCACTATACGTTCCCACTGCTGGGACTCGGGGCCTTCTCTCTCGAGGAGAGAGATATAAGCCATAATCCACCACGCTGGCCAAGAGCGGGTTGGGGGATGACACACGTCTTCGGATATTGTGGTCCTCGAAAATGCCGGTTTCCTCACGATGTTTTACTTCACCGTAAAGCGAGTGCAAATCCACACATTACTTGAAAAACAAGTCATTGGCGTGGGGCCGGAATCGAACCGGGGCCGTCTGATTGAAAAGCAGACGTTTTTACCACCGAGCCACACTCGCTTTTATTGCTAACAAATATTAGTAAAAAACCCTTTATAATCTCTACCCGTTGCTAGTAGCAACCGCAGCATGTATGTAATAAATAAATAAATATTAGGACACATTCCACACACGGCTGGTTAGCCCCAAACTGAACTATTTCTAGTTCGTATTATGTTTGGTAACACAAATGATATACTACATATACATAAATACATACTTTAGATACTACTAGCTACTAGCTAGAGTGTTGCTATCTCGTGTGGTTATGGACCCTGCTGGTCTAATGTCTAGCTTTAATGTGTAAAGGGCACATATTGCTCACACTCATTAAGTACTGCAAGTGTTATTATTTTCTTGAATTGAGTTATAGTAATTAGTAAAGTAGGTATGGTGATTAATTACTGTAGCGATAGAAATTAATAGTATATTAATTAAGTTGCGATGATCTCGTTGGCGTAATGTTTACCATGCCGGACTGCCAATTAGAAGGTTCCGGGTTCGATTCCCGGCACGGCCAACATCTTTGTGCTTAACTAAATTTGTTGGCCGTGGGTCTGGGTGTTAAATATGTATCTATAATATGTATGAATATGTTGTATATTAGTTGTGTTAGCCACCATAACACAAACGTATCAGTTAACAGTAATTAGAAATGGTTCAGTATGGGGTAACCAGCCGTGACAAAGGTGACCTGATATAAATTATATAATATAATAGTATACTAAAAGGATTTATACTCGTAGTATAGGTAGATACCCGTTGGACGTACATATATATATCCAACGCTTTTTATGTGTGATCATATTTTTATGCGCTGCGTACGCGCATATGTGACGTCAATCGTGCTACAGCACATCGACTTTGTTTGTCTCGTGACTTATCAAGTGGGCCCAGCAAAGCTAGCAAGGGTCGAGGACTTATATATAGTACTAGCTGTTGCCCGCGGCTCCGCCCGCGTGTACTTTTTACTTTCAACCCCAATGGCATCGCCCTTAGGTACTGCACCCCTGGCAAATATATTATAAATTTTATATTGACCATTGAATAAATTACTTTCATTAAAATTTTCAAGACTTTAACTTGATAAATAAAGAATTTTCCATACAAACTTTCACCCCCCATTACAAACCCTTAGTTCACCCCTGGCAAAAATAAACTTGATACCATTATTTTAAATTTTACCTAAACTATATATACATATTTCAAATTTCGTAGCTAGAAGTTCAAAAACCAAGAAGTTTCATACAAACTGTTTTACCCCCTTTCACCCCCTTTAAGGATGGACTTTAAAAAAATCCGTTCTTAGTACGCGTCTACGTACTAAAACAAATACACCCTCCAAATTTCACAACCCTAGGACCAGCCGTTTGGGCTCTGCGTTGCCTATAGATGAATGAATGAATGAATGAGTCAGGACAAAGAGTCTTATAGTATAGATTATAATTATGATTTATTAAAGTGAAAATAACATATCCTTACACCTTATTCAGGACAAGCATCGTGAAAAGGAAAAGGGTAAAAATGATAAAAATAATTGGCCAAGTGTGAGTTGGGGAACCCTTCATGCGCGAGCCAAACTCTTACTTGGCAATTTTTAAATAAATTAAATTTACTCTGTTACAAGTACATTGCGGGCGATGGCAATCTTAAAAAGTACTTTTAATTAAATGTTAAATCAAAAACATTTGTTCCGTACATTTTAAATGCGATTATTCAAGAATGACGCCATAGTTTAGGATGGTGTATTCAGTATTAATTAATAAGCAGCGTTCAATTTACATAATTGTGAAATAAAAAAATAGGTTTACTGATGTAAAGACGTCATATTTTTATGGAAGATAAATACCAAAGTTGTATTTATAATCAAACCATTACATCTTTTGCATAATACCAGTTTATTGTTGTAAAAAAAAATATATGCGCATGCGCATTTTGAAACTGGGGATAATGATTTTCGTAAAGAATGATAAGGACAAAATTTTGATTTTACAGTTTTTTCTCTATAATTAGTTATCGGAAAAATACTACAAAAAAAATGCTCAAGGGCCGTCTAAAGAACCACTATAAGAATATTTATACTTATTGTTAAACTGGTTAAAAAACTTAATTTTAGATTTATTGAGGCAGATTTCTAATGCACGATTTTGCCTTATCTTCGCTCCAAATAACAAATACTGATAACATAATATCCACAAACCACATTACTAAAAAGATCATACATAATAATATGTAACGTTGTAAAAAAACAGTACAAGACGAGTTTGGACTAGAATATTCGCCAATTTTTTGAATATAATAAAAAATACGAGTATACATACGCGAGCACAATTATAGGTAGGTATGGAGTACTAACCGTTCATTCCTCTCATGGTGCGTCTATTCTGTTGTCTAGCGGATTCCAAATTTAAACTTGGGCTGCTTATAGGCAGTCAGATCGGCGGCGCAATGTGCACTGTCAGTTGTCACAACATTTAGAATCTAATATAGCGAGCATCGTGTCAAGCATCCGGCACCCGCGGCCAAGGATATCGCACTGAGTCTTACGGACGGACGCATTCATCTCACAGTTTTTAAGTAACCCCTGACGCACAAACGACGGGGTATTATTAGCTTGGCGAGTCTGTGTGTCTTTTTTTTTTTGGTTACTCGCTATAGTATTTAACCACCAAGGCACGTAACTACACTAGTTAGCGACATACTGACTTTATTTTTCGTGAGGAATCGCATTTATTATTATATTTGGGTATGTCTGGCTCGAATACCAGAGGAGCCGTCACTACCGACTAAAATCTCACGGTGTCCCATCTCCCATCTCTTGTCCCATCTCACGACGGGGGCAGGGATGCAGGACCGCTTCGCGCATTTCTGCTGCTCTTCCTGCCCAGACTAGCGACACTCTGGCCTTAGATAGAGCATGTCCAGGCTGGAATAACGGGTATACTATGTGTTTTGTTTGTTTAAAGGTGAGTTAGATAAAAGTGCTCAACTAAGTGTTCTTGTGTGTTCTAAGTGTGTATGATGAAAATCCAAGGTTTTTCAATTTCATCAATTTTTCACAGCTCTTTTGATATGGGTGGGTATGTATAGTAAATATTGTAATTAGAATATAGTAATCTAATTTATAAAATTTCCATGTTAGTTACCGTACTCTTCGGAAACAGCTTGACCGATTTTTACAAAATTTTATATGCGTATTCAGTAGGTCTGAGAATCGGCTACTATCTATTTTTTAAGCAAAACAACGTTTGCCGGGTCGGCTAGTGTTAATATAAAGTAAGTGAAAGGGATTGAATTGTAGAAGACTTAAACAAAATGAATACTTTTTAAATCTGCCGCCAAATCATAATATTGCGGTGAGGCTTTTTAAGTTTTTTATTTCATACTTGTGTCTAATAATTGTCCATTTTCGCATTAGTTTCGGAGGAACACCGCATAAATCGCATTCTCACGATACGAAACGATTTCAGATTCACAATTGTATTGTTGTAAGGCGGAAGATTTTTTGCCTCTACCTATTTATATACAACAATTAGGTTTAAAGACTATACCCTCGTTGTTTACATTACGTATGCGTAATTTCAGGTATGTAGCGGGTGATAATTATGTATGTTTTTTTTTTCAGTTAAAGCTAGTGTAGCTCGGTGGAAATACGTCTGCATTTCAATCAGGCAGCCTCTGCTTCAATCCCAGCTTTACGAATGTCTTTGTGTAAATAATTAGCGGATTTGATAAAGTTTATTTAAAAAAAAACTTTTTTAACTCAAATCTACACATAACTAAATATAACTAAATATTTTAAATTTAATGACATGACATAAATTTTGTAATAAATCGTGTGAGAAAATATGAAACTTTTTTAACCACAGATAGATAGTTTTATCATTTCAAGAATTTTAACATTTTACTATACAAACTAAACTTCTTACTTACTGCTTATTTTATTCTAATAAGAACATTTTGTTTTCCTCACAAAAATCAAGTATTTTTTTAACACAGTTAAAGGAACAAATATTAATCAAAAACATAAAAAGGCATATTTTCTACTTGCAAGTCTAAAGTGCGTCTCGTTTTCTAGGAATAACCTACCTTAAGGAATGAAAATTAAATAAAACTCCCCGCAGAGCTATCTCAAAGAATATCATTTCAATCTCACGATATAAATTTTCCTTTGCGGTATAATAAAAGATGAATTTAATAAGTTCTCTGAAAAAGGGGTATAAAAAAAAGCTCACTGGCTAAGATTGCAAGGCAATCTTACTTTACGATGGATATCGGTTAGCTTATCTTTTTATTAGTGATGTGCCGACTGTAGGCTGAAAAACCGTCAAAAAATCTAATCAGCTGATTAGTCGACCAAAACGTATTCCATGATAAGTTGTTACAAGACCACTATGAATCAATTTCTAACCTGACAATAAACATAAGCCAGCAACTCAAATAGTTTCAACGTGTTACAAATACCTTAACAACGCATAATAATGCATTTAACGCATGCTTGTCTCTGATATATTCGCTCAAAAAAGTGTGGCAGAAATTAACCTGGATGGAACCTGTAAAATGTCCATTGCGAAAATCAATTCAGCCATTCGGCAATTTCCTCGCCTCTTTTTGCCGATTGAAGCCGATTCATGCGCCAGTCAACACACACTTTTGACACACACGTTCAAAATTGTGTGTTCACTGGCGCCCGAATCAGCTTCAGATCGGAAAGATGTTTGGTTCTTTATAATATCATAGGCCAGCTAGACTAGTTCAGTTGTTATGCCACTTACGCCAAGAAACTAAGGCCTAGTAGAGTATCATGGTCTGCTTGAAATCATTAGATATGTCCAAGTTGACGCATAAATGTCTCAAGCTTTAGAGCTCCACGGTCTGTTGCGATCCAATGGAAATTGTCCGGATATTTTTACTGTGATAAAATGTCTCGCCGAAGGGAAAATACTTGATCTGCGATGTCAGCTATAAATTTATACATGTAGGTATACTTATATGTCTTTATCCACTACTTGTCAAGAAGCAGGCGTTGCGCGCGCGGAGTTACCCACCAAGGATGATATATCCCAAAAATGTGCGTTAAAATAAATAAAATAAATATTACAATATAATAAAATAATATAATAAATAAATATCGATAATGTAACGTAAGAGATGCTTAGTTTGACCCACCAAGGATGCTTTCTCTCAAATACATGTGTTAAAATAAGTAAGTATAATAAATACCGACAATGTTACTTTCCGACAATAAGAAGAAAATACGAAGAGTTGGTGATTTATGCCACTAGTCGCGTCTTAAGTTAACTAGTTACTAATCATCGACTACAAAAGTTGCCGGATGAGTTGAGCTGCACATCTCTACTTTTTATAATTATACTGCTGTTTTGGAGTTCAATAAACGATAAAACAAAGTAGGATACCAAAGCACAATAGGAATTATTCCTGAGCTACAAATAAATATGTACATTTTATTCCTAACAAATTAAAGAACTCATTTAATGTATGTATATGCACAATAAAACTTTTCTTTTCTTTCTTTCCTAAAATGATGTAAATTTTTAGTATATTTAGCCCCTGCCTAAACCTACCTACTACATACTATTACTTAGTTTAGGTTTGGCTATAATGGGAACAAAATTTGTATGTAAAAATTGGCCAAACGCGAGTTGGTCTCGCGCATAAAGGGTTTCGTACCATTGTTGTTTGGGAGTCCCCTTCAAATTTTTTTATTTTTTATTTATATAACTAAATTTGAAAGGTAATGTACATTTATACATACTGTGAAAATTTTAGGTGTCTACATGCTACCATTATTTAAATAGAAAAAAAAACGAAAATTACGTTTACTGCATGGGAACCGTTCTTAATACTTGTTATTATTTTTGTATTTGTTTTTATGGCATCACGAAAAATACATATCTTTTGAAAATTTCAGTTTTCTTGCTATTACCGTTTCTGAGACAAAGCATGGAGACAGACAGACAGCGGAGTCTTAGTAATAGGGTGCCATTTTCAGCTTTAAGGCCGTACCTTAAACCCTAAAAATAACATACTCATTTTTATACACTTACAATTTAGGGCCTCTTAGGGGCTTAATAGTATGCTTGCTACATATAAAATTAGTATGTCATTCTTACATAAGATCAACACAGAAATCTGGTTCTCATTTTATCAATTTAAATAAAAGACATTTTGAATAAATGTATTGAAAATTATTTAAAATAAATTCGTTATTTGACACTAAAACTCACAATGAGGTCAGACTTTCGAAAGCGTACATGTATATGGCACATGTTGTGGTAAAAAATAATAATCGGACTATAACTATTTTTAAGACTAGCATCCCGTCCCGGCTTTGCACGGGCTCTAAAATAATCTGAGTAGCAAAGGAAAACAAAATATAGCCTATGTTACTCGGAAATAATGTAGCTTCCCAACGGTGAAAGAATGTTTCAAATAGGTCCATAGGGGGCTTTCTCACACGAAAAGAGAGTCATAGGTCTTAATTGACCAAGCTGGCCAAGTGCGGGTTGGCGGATGACTACGTTTTCGGAAACGTGGTCCTCAAACGTGTCGGTTCCCTCAAGATGTTTTTTTTTTCACCGTAAAGCGAGTGCAAATCCAAACATAAATTGGAAAACAAGTCATTGGTATAGGAGGTTAATGACTTGTTTTTCGAGTTTTACTTTGATTAGGGATTAAACCAGGGTCCGTCAAATAGAAAAGCAGACGTTTTTCTACCAAGCCACGTTAGTTTTTTTAGCCATACTCGCTTACATATATAATATACTAGAGGTTGCCCGCGGCTCCGCCCGCGTGTAGGTCGCTTTTTGCGTAAACTGTGGAAAAAATCTATTGTATCCTATTCCCGTGCCAATTTTATATAAACACTACATTGCTACGATATCAAAATAAGCCGCATCTGTCTTTCCTTATTCGATTCCTGAGATCTAGTTAACCTCTGTTTTAGCTATTTTGGTGGTGATGCTACAGATTAGATCGTTTTCTCCAAGCCATTATTTTAATATAAATAATGAGAATACGTGAATCATACCACTAAGTAAACCACATACTTAAATTCCAATTCAGAAGTATTTAATTTCAAACACACAAAACTTTCCCTTTGAACTTTAAACCCCAATGGCACACCTTAATTCACTCCTAGCAAATATCATTACAAATTTATTTTAACCACCATATAAACTACAACCAAAACAACGTTCAAGACTGTTAAATTGATAAATAAAAAAAAATCCAAACAAACTTTCACCCCCCTCCCCTCCCCCCTATTATTTAACCTCTGGCAAAAAACTTGATTTTACATAAACTATACATATTCCAAATTTCATACAAACTGTTTTACCCCCTTTCACTCCCTCAGGGGTGGAATTTCCAAAAATCCGTTCTTAGTACACGTTTAAATACTAAAATATATACACACTCCAAATTTTACACCTCTAAGTTCAAAAACACAAAACTTTCATTTTTAACTTTCAACCCCAATGGCATCCCCCTTATTGCACCCCTGACAAAAAAATATAGTTTTAATTTAACCATTTAATAATCTATTCCTAAAACAACTTTCAAGACTTTAATGTGATAAATAAAGAATTTTCCATACAAACTTTCACCCCCCATTACAAACCCTTAGTTCACCCCTAGCAAAAATACTTGAAACCATTATTTTTAATTTTACATAAACTATACATATTCCAAATTTCATTGCTGGAAGTTTAAAAACAAAGAAGTTTTTTACAAACTGTTTTACCCCCTTTTACCCTTTAAGGGTAGAATTTCAAAAAATCTATTCTTAGTACACGTTCTAAGTACTAAAATATATACACACTCCAAATTTTACACATTTAAGTTCAAAAACACAAAACTTTCATTTTTAACTTTCAACCCCAATGGCATCCCCCTTAATGCACCCCTGGCAAAAGTTTTTAAAATTTTATTTTAACCATTCAATAAACTACTACCATAACAACTTTCAAGACTTTAACTTGATAAATAAAGATTTTTCCATACAAACTTTCACCCCCCATAACAAACCCTTAGTTCATCCCTGGTAAAAAAAACTTGATACCATTATTTTTAATTTTACTTAAACTATACATATTCCAAATTTCATTGCTAGAAGATCAAAAACAAAGAAGTTTCATACAAACTGTTTTACCCCCTTTCACCCCTTTAGGGGTGGAATTTCCAAAAATCCGTTCTTAGTACGCGTCTACATACCAAAACAAATACACCCTCCAAATTTCACAACCCTAGGACCAGCCGTTTGGGCTCTGCGTTGTCTATAGATGAATGAATGAATAGGTCAGGACAAAGAGTCTTATAGTATAGATATGTGAACGTAAATGACTTCAGGCCATGACAGCCAGATAAATAGGATGGGCTACATCAAAGGAGCAAACCTCGAAAACTTTGCAAATGAGGCTCTCGCATCGTGACTTCTAAAACGTGTATTTAGTTATACGTGTTTCCGTTTCAATGATTTCTCTTTGTGTTCATAGAAATTTCTACGGCAACGGACAACGGCCAACCTTTGGAATTTTTAACAAGTTAGTCCCTTTTATTATACAGATTACAGTTAGGCATTTGACCAGATGGGCGTAAGCATACGATTCGGTGACACTTTGGCCAGAAGTGGATCATGTATAGTATAGTCTGGAATTTGTCACAATTGTAAATGCGAATAGGACTTGCGCATGAAGGGATCCGTACCATTGTTGTATGGGAGTCCCTCTGAAATATGTATTTTATTTACATTTTATAATTTAATTTGATCGCAATTATAATTTAAATTAATTTTATACATTTATATATTCTATGAAAATTTCAAGTGTCTAGCCGCTACCGTTATTGATAATATAAATAAAAAAAATACGAAAACACGTTTATTGTATGGGGACCCCGCTTAATATTTTTTTAGTATTTGTTGTTATAGTGGCACGGGAAATACATAACTTGTGAAAGTTTAAGCTTTCTAGCTATTACGGTTTCTGAGATACAGCCTGGAGACAGACAGACAGACAGCGGAGGCTTTGTAATAGGGTCCCGTTTTTATCAGTTAAGTACGGAACCCTAAAAATACATATTTTAGTCGAAGTCAAATACATTTATTGCTTCATTATGGTTACATAATTATGGTGTTACACATTTAAAAGTAGGTATCTCAAAATTGACCCTGTTCGATTTGAGTTTGTCAGCATAATAAATATTTCGCTACTCATTTGTTAGATACATCAGAGATAAAAAGCAGGATGTCCGCTTCATATACCGTTATATTGATAATAAATGCATCATTGAACTTAGTTATCTAAATACCATTCATAATAAATAATATACAATACAGTGTAAGTTCTATATACGAGTAACGACACTGAAAAGACTATGCATTTTATGGTGTTATAGAGAGTGTTAAATAGAAAAAATGTATCATTGTATGGAATACAACCTAAACCAACTCAAAGCCAATTGATTTCGATGCTTTAGAGAGTTTGTAGTTAAATCTAATGACGTTAAACGAAGATTAAATAAGTTATCTTAATTGATGACATATTCGAGTGTAAAGCTGATATTATTTATGTCAATAAATTTTATACTCGTATTTTTACAATAATTTTGTAACCAATCTTAGTTATATATTTGTATCATTGTTATAATTACGCACTGTATGTTATCTACAGGTAAATCTAGGACAAAACGTGACGAGTTTTAACCGCAATCAAGTGAAGAAGGATGCAAAAGCAAGAAAACATTAAAATTGTTCGTCGAATGAGAATGAGATGAAATTACAAATACGCAGATTCTATTGCAGGGTAAATCCGGGGAAGAACCTATCACACGTTTGACAGTTATCCTGTTGCTAAGCAGTATTGTGCAAGCATTAATGCGTTCCGGTTTAAAGAACACGTTAGTAGGTATTCAATGAAAATAAAGAAACGATTATTAATATAAACGATTGTAATAACTACAGTGAGACACTAATAAATTGTATAAACCAAACTAAACTGTGAAACTACTTTCCGGAACCCCTGTTCCCACTGAACTACGTTACTGTCTTCAAGGCGAGTGTGAACCGGTTTCTTCTAGGCAAGCGCGTTTCATATTAAACCGCTATGTCACTTAACATCAGGTGAATTGTGGTCAAGTGCATAAAAAACATGTTTTGTAAAAAAATGTTTTGTATTGAATATTATTTAAGAGCCAAGGAATCCAATAACTATAATATACCAGGCACTAATTCAGAAAAGAAGAAGAACGATATGTATCAGAAAATATAACCTAAATAAAGTATTAAAATTCTATTAAAGTTTAAAAATGTCTGTTATCTAGTTGGTAGCAAGGAAAACGGTGGAAATATAAATAAAATAAAATAAATACTAGGACACATTTCACACACGGCTGGTTAACCCCATACTGAACCATTTCTAGTTTGTGTTATGGTAGCTAACACAACTGATATACTACATATACATACATACATACTTTATATAGTTACATATTTAGCACCCAGACCCTTCTTCTTATTTTTCCTTGCCTTATCCCACTAGGTGGGGTCGGCACAGCAAATTTTCCTCTTCCACTCTCCTCTATCAGCCATCGTCTCTACACTCAACCCTTTCATTCTCATGTTCTCATTCACACACTCCATCCTTGTCTTCTTCGGTCGGCTTCTTGCCCGTGTAAGGAAGAATAGAAGTGTAAGGAAGAATCCTTACTCTTCTATTTCTATACATCTCCTACTATGCATCTCCTCTCTACGCATCACATGGCCATACCACACTATTTGACACCCAAACCCACAGCCAACAAATTTAGTTAAGCACAAAGATGTTGGCCGTGTCTGATTGGCAGTCCGGCATGGTAACCATTACGCCAACGAGGTCGTCAAATAAAGTGCGTACGAATAAAAAACTCTCAATACCTACCACTGATGTCGAACACGGAAACTGAGACTTTATGACTTTGGCAAAACAATAGTTAGCCGAATTGTCTGCTAATTACTCTTTCCGTAACATCAATGGTTCCCGTATGTTATCTTCAATGCAAGGTTAAAGACCGTCATTACCCTTCGTTAATACAATTTTGATAACAAATTACCCATAACGCCCCATAAGGTTCCATTACGACTTTGCTCAAACAAATGAATGGTAGGTAGCTAATAAATAATTGGCCAAGTCTGAGTTAGGCTCGCCCATGAAGGGTTCCATACTAATGTTGTATGGGAGCCCCACTTAAATAATTATTTTTATTAAATTTTATAATTTTATTTGATAGTTAGTTAATATACATTTATATATTTAGTGAAAATTTAAGTAAGCAAGCAAGTTATGTAAGCAACACACATTTTATAATAAATACCTTTAGTTTTATTTTTAGAAAAGAGATAAAACGCTTTAAGTCAATTATCATAAATATAAAAAAAAATAATTAACAAAATGTTGTGTTTGTTTATTACGAAGCACTTTAACTAGAAATTCTAAACCTAATTATAGAATCATTGTTTCTTAATATTTAGTCATAATGTGCCTCAATGCCACAATGTATTTTCAAAATAAACTTGATACTGATTGAGCGAAAAACCACAATGTCGTGGCACACCGAGGGCCAAGCCAATGGTATCAAATACTCAACCTTAAATTCTAGGTATTTCATGTCGGTGGTGTTACAAATAAACCGCGTTTTGTCACTGATTACAAACATATAACATCTTTATAATTACTCGATAATTTATTTATAACATTTGCAATTAACAATAATCATAATTAAAAATTTAACTGGGTCATATACTTCAGAATTAATAAAATAGAATAAGATTAAAAACTAACAAAAAAATACCACTCATAAAATTTATTACTCGATTATAAAAATTAAAACCAGTGTGGCGCGGTGGTAATAACGTCTGCTTTTCAATCAGACAGCCCCTGGTTCGATCCCAGCCCTACACCAATGACTTGTTTTTCAAGTTATGTGTGGATTTACACTCGCTTTACGGTGAAGGAAATCATATCAACGAAACCAGCATGTTTGAGGACTGCAATATCCAAAGATGTGTGTCATCAGCCATCCATTATTCAAACTTCTAGTACCTCGAAAAGTGTTTCTTTCTATAAAACAGTGCTTAAATTGCTAGATTATTATTATTCTATGTACTAACCTATTTTAATGTTACTATTATTGAATAATAATGAAATTCGGAGACTGGAAAAGATATTTATGTTGATATGTTTATAAAACATTATATTTTTTTATTATTTAGCAGTTTGATTTGATAGGGACTAAGTCCGAAGCTTGACCGCGAGAAGAGTGGTCAAAGATGCGCTACTGAAAAACCGGTTAAGTCGCCGCACTTCGCCGGACGATCCCTCAATAGAGGCCTATGACTAATAAATAAATAAATTATAATATTTATAGCGACTGACGAAACAAGACGCATAACTTAAAATGTTTCGACGCAGATGTTTTGTGTATATCATAATAACATTGGGCCTATAATTAATAACTCACGTGAGTGATTTAATTTATTTAAGCATTTTTAAAGTTTTTTATTAAGAAGGCCGGTTTTACTAATTTGGTAGTTACGTCGTTATAAAAAAGGTCATTATCGCGGAGCTAGCACGGGTAGTGGACGATTTTTCCACCGGGAAAGGAAATAGCCAGTTCGATCTTGTAACTATTATTTTAATCTATGCTGCATTTGAAATTGTAATTTTATAAATTACTTCAAAATCTTTGCTACACAAATAATATTCTTCACTTAATTATAAAAATTGAATGTCAATGTGATTACTTGCATTTATTTTCTCCCCACCCCCAAATGAAATCCAAATCAGACGATAGTTTGTCCCCTGCTGTAGCCAATCGAAGAACATTTATCGTCGTTTTACAAGGAAACAGCGAGGAATAGCGAGATAAATTGTCCACAATGAAGGTCAAGTGGAAACATTTTATAATGGAAAATATCTCTTGTCCATGCTATGAGATGGAAAAGATAAACATTTGAACTGTTCGGTGGAAAGACTACAAGTCCTCATCCCATGCCCTATAGGTACTAGTTATTATTCTGTGCCTATAGGTATATCTACACGCGTGATGACTACACAAGCAATATGTTGTACCAACTTGAGTTTCCATGGCTACTAGAAGAAACGACTTTTGTGATATGTAGGATACTCACAATCATTGCCATTTAAACGAGCATGGGCCAGAATATATCTAATGACTGCTACATAAGCTATGATAAATTAATACGGTTGGAAGGTACAGTTCAAACTGTATCAATAAGCTTTTACGTGGTACATGGTACGGGGTGGAATTGATATGGACTAGCTTGAATGAGGCTAACAGCTGCGTTGTCTCACCACTCAATAATTTTTTTTTCTACTCTTAGAGAACTAAGACTTGCCCAAAATTGGTTTGAACGCCCTTGAAATTTTAAAAATGTTGCAAAATTTTTAATGACTAAACTCTTCGGATACTATAATTAAAAATCTGCCGAGTAAAAAAATTCGTACCTTACAGATCCATTAGTGTTATAAAGATTTTTACTAATTTTAGCTTTTTCATAGTTAATTTGAGTTCTAGTTAATTTGAGTGATATAAATGCTTTGATAAAAAAATACTACAGACATTTTTTATAAAAAATTAAAATAATTTTGTACGAGTAATAATTGAATGCAAGTGTTTACTATAATAAAAGTCTAGTGAAATAATTAATAGCTAAGTTTCTTTAATCTACAACGAGTCTGCTTATTACGCTGACAAGTCTCATTTAAACTCCAATCGATACCTCATTTTATGTTTTGAATTAAGGTATTTTATTACGCATAGTTTAAGAAAGAAGGAACTGGCTGATAGACGTAAAATTCTCAACTAATTTTATTTATATAAAAACTAAGTTATATAGTAGCTACGCATGTTTTTGTTCATATATTTGTTAGTATTATTGAAATGATATATTAATAGACAGATAAGAAGAATCTGAATACAACAAAATGGGTTTCAAACGGTACAAGGAGATTTTGTTAAAATACTTAAACAAAGAAGATTTGGAGAGCCATGGCGCAGTCGACCCTATGGAGTTTCACACTGTGTTCTCTTCATTCGCAAAGCTATTCTGTGTTATGGACTTCAAACATAAGCCGTACTGGATGTGAGTACAGGAGATTTGACTCCAGCGTCTTCCTCAAAATACTATTTATCTTTTTGAATAACAAAAAGAGATAGTCAGTTTGATCTATCTGTATGATTTTATCAGAGAATAGGCTAGTTTACGAGCTGCTAGTCGGCGAGTTTAAAAGCTAGCTATTCTAATAAAAGGCCAAGAGCTGGTCAAAGTTAGATCATTGAAGGGCTCCATCGTAGAAATTGGCATTTCTATATACATAAGATCTAAAGCGTGACCGCTCACCGCAACTGACATGGCGGGTCTTACCTTGAAGTTCATAAAATACATTCGTAGATCTTACACAATAGAATAGAAAAAAATAAATAACTACTTCTATTGCACGTAACACCTAGCAAAGTGTTATAACAGTGACTAATAGACGTAACCTAGCGTGTATTTTGCAGTATCGTCTTTTAAATCGATAATCGCACTGGTAGCATGCACTGAAAACCATGCCTTTTTTGTTCTGTAACGTTCCATCTGAGCCAAGGGTATGAAACCAGTGGTAGAGAGGCACGATCGAAGCCTAACGCTTAATTTGGCTTGTGACTCATCTACACATGACCAATGTTTTCATAAGACGTTATGACGTAAAATTATCCTCCATTAACCAAATTTCCATACTTTTGTCTATTTTTTTTTTGGAACGAAGTTCCTTATAGCGCGTTGTGAAAGGGGGCTAGACGGAAAAATTCTTATGAAAAGTTGTCACGACACTTTTTGTTATAGTAAACTGGGCGGCGTGCGCATGTTTCTCTGTCTGTCTCTCTCTCTCTCTCTTATAGAAAGCAAGCCAGATATTTTCATTTCTATTTGGCATTGAACAGTATGGTGTCGCGACGATTATTTTTGTTAAGCGTGTACAGGTGTTTTGTAAATAATAATAATAATAAATTCTGACAGTGTTTCTGGAACTTCGATCCATCCGGGTGTCTCTTGTCACCTTTCAAGTGTTTTTTTTTATGTTTCACAGGTATATATCACCGTACGGTACTCTGTGCAGTGCAACCATCGCTTGCATATTTTTCACAATATCCGTGGCTCACTACATCTCAATTACAAACATACATCTGATTACGGAATGTGGAACATATCTTTTGATAATGCTTTACAAATTTATTCTGTCAGTCACTGTGATGAAGAAGAAAAAAGAGTACCACGATTTCCTCCGAGCTATACGGAAAGATTTTCATTATATTTGTACAAGAGGACATAAATACAGGTTTTGTATGGTTTTAGTTTCGTTACTTGATTATTAATAATTAAATATGTATTTGCATAGGATACCTTGAGTTTGTGACAGCTAGTTTCTCTTCTTAGGGGCGTGTTAAGAGCGGACTTTATGTGTGTGATTATTAGTGTTTATTTATTAGTGTATGCTATGACGTTATGTGTTTTAATGTATGAATGTGCGTGTATTTGCATGTATGTGTGTATGTTAGTGTATTTAAAGAGTGTGTCTGTTGTTGAGCTATGATTATACATGTCCATGTGTGTGTGAATTTGTGTGTAGATGTGCTAAAGTTTTACTACTTAATGCTTCTGATTAGTTGTTCTGTTTCGGCTTAGCTTAGTTCTTGTAGGTATGTTTTATCTTATTTTGGCATTTAAATTTAGTATCGTAAATTAGGTTTAGTTTTCGCATTTCTTATTGTCGCGCTTCCGAGTGAGTTACACTATCACAGCATCTTTGCTTGATCTCAATTTTCTTTCATATGGCTACAACCAAGTATGTATGTTTGGAAGACGTTTAATTGAACGTCATTACCTTACAAAGACCAGCTAATCATCACTCAGTAAGTGTTACACTTAGATACATAATAGCTGTCCAATGACAGAGAACTTCTGTAGATACAAAAGCAGGTAGTCTTTAAAATTCGTGTGTATATTTAGCATGATTGTAGAGCATTTTCTAATACCTGGCTTTCTATTATCTTAAAGTTAGAAATCTGTAATCAAGCACTTAAAAGTGAATTCTAGCATCCTTTTCGAAGACCATCAGTTTTAGACTGGGCAATGCTCCGATTTCAGCCAAAATGTTGCTAAATCATGTGGTTAAGCGTTGTTGTTTAGTGCAAATATAGTACAGTGTAAACTCTATATAACGACACTGAAGAGACTGTGCATTTATAACGTTATAGAAAGTGGTCGTAAAATGGAGAGTATGTATCATTGTATGGAATACAAGCTAAACCAACTAAAGCCAGTTGATTTCGATCCTTTAGAGAGTTTGACGTTAAATCGAGTGACGTCACATGGAGTTAGAGTTTACATTGCATGTATGCTTTTTTAGGGAGAAATTCTTCGACAGCCAGCGAATGACATTCAAGGTGTGTGTTCTGATGGCGGTATTCACTGGCACCATGGGAGGTGGGATGGCGGCCACAGCTTGCTTCTCCGTGGCCTGGACCATCACCTCGTCGCCTCCAGGCACACCCAGACCCTTGCCCTACCCGCTATGGTTCTTCGACCACGATTTGTCCGCGACTCCAGCTTATGAAATAGTCTTCATGCTGTCACTGATGTTCACCTTCTTTGAGGCGTACTTTTATATATGTGAGTGTTTTTTTTTTTCGTTTTAACAATATGACAGAAGAGAGGCCTATATCCTGCAGTGGGATAGAATCGGCTGCGTATGATGATGATGATGAACAATATTAGTTTTATTGCCAAATATTTTACAAAAAGAAGGAGTCATTCCGTTTTTTTATATTGTCCGTTATTTCGTAACAAACATAATAATGGTTTATTTAGGCAAAAGTTATTGTTTACATTTCACATCTTTATTTTCTCTTAGATTCTAAAGTAAAATTGAAATAAATTATAATATTGGATGCACTTAAATGTTAGTTTATGAATTAATTTCATCTATTTACAAAGAGAACTTAAATATAGAAAGATTACTAATATTACATATATTAATAGAAAGAACTTTTTTTTATGTAAGAACTGAGCCGAAATTATGTATATTTTTGTATACCAAAACAAAAAATTTCTGTAAGTATTTACATGTTACACATTTGTTGCATTTTATGTTTTTACGTGTAGAATAATTCTATCAATGTTTTATCATTGCAGTCGTTATGCAAAGCCACATCTTATGGATTCGAACGATAGCATCGAAAGCAGATATAGTGGTTTGGAATCTTCAGGACATGTTGGTAGACGTGGAGCCAGTCACCAACCAGGAGGAGTTAGATCATCAGGACCGGGTGATCCAACATCGGATGAGAGAAATAATTATAATGCACCATGACATGATCTCTTTGACAGAGGCGTATGCATCTGTTTTCAGGCATTGCTTGCTTTATGAACAACTTATAACTTCTCCCACTGTGTGTATGACAGCATTTTGTTTTGTCGAGGTAACTGAAGCCGTCTTTTTACATTCAGCGGCTCATCATATTCGTAGCGCCTATAGCTCGGCTAGCTAAGTTGATCTGACGCGATCATCGAAGCTCGAATCGAAGGACAGTGTTTGGATGGGTGACCATGCACAAGACTGTAGTTTTTCAAGTGGCATTTTCATATGCGCGCTTCCGTGGGTTGGATGACACGTTAAATTGAAGATCCTGGCTGTTAGTCTTAGTAGAAGCAGGCGTTAAGCCTAGTCAGAGGCCTTCGGTTGGCTTGAAAACTGTCGATACCAGAGCACGGTCTTTAACTCTTACGAAGAAGAAGATCTTACTCGTATTACATGACACTGCATCGGTGTCACACTGTAATCTTTAAAACATTAATACTTTTCTTTGCGTTTGTAATATTATTGTTTTTCAGAAACTCGAAAGCGGGGAGTTTAAAATAATTTTGCTGTTCATGTGTGTTGCTATAATAGGGGTAGTGATCATACCTAGCTATCTGTGCACACACCTTCTTGAAAAGGTTAGTAAAGTCATATACCCATTACTAAACATAATTATTTATTATTATTTTCAGCCTATTGTGTCCCATTGCTGGGCAAAGGCCTCTCTTCCCTCCTTCCAGACAGCCCGATCTTCGGCTTTGGTGGCCCAGTTTGTGTCATGTTCGTCTAGGTCATGACGCCACCTTTGTCTGGGTCGACCTCGAGGTCGATCCAGACAAAGGTGACTAAACATAAGTAAATTAGAAATTTTAACAAAAATATATTGGGTCTATTTTCATCAAACATTGCTATGAACACTCTTGATTAACACAACATTCAAATGCTAATTTTAAAGCGAGTGTGGCTCGGTAGTAAAACGTCTTCTTTTTAGTCAGACGGCCCCTGGTTCGATCCCGGTCCTACACCAATGACTAGTTTTTAAGTGTGGGTTTGCACTCGCTTTACGGTGAAAGAAAACATCTTGAGAAAATCGATAGGTTTTGTTGACCGCAATATCCGAAGATTTGTGCTAACCGTCAACCCGCACTTGGCCAGAAAAAGGCCAAGGTTCCAGTAGTGGGAACGTATAGTGGCCTGCTTATGCTAATATCTTCAAACTTCTAGTCAGATTTTGATGCGATTTTCAGTGGTATCAGATTTGATCGGCCCATGTTCTAAAACATATTTTACGGGGACTCTCTAGGCGGTGGTTAATGGATCAAAAAAAAAGTTTTGTTACAAGTACTACTAGATTAAAAGTTTGATCCACCACTCTACTAAATTTACATATTATTCTGATTGTTGATTTATAAAATCTTCTTTTCTTATTTTTTTTTTATATATGTTTTTTTCACAAACGGCTGGTTAACCCCATACTAAACCATTTCTAGTTTTGTGTTATGGTAGCTGTACTATATATATATCCATACATATTTTATATAGATAACATACTTAACAACCAGACACAAGTTTAGTTAAGCACAAAGATGTTAGCCGTGCCTGGAATCGAACCCGTAACCATCTGATTGGCAGTCCGGTATGGTAACCTTTACGCCAACGAGGTCGTCATCGATTTGTTTCTGCTTTAAGACTTATTAAAAAATCTTCTTACTGCGTAACTCGTTAACTTTGTTCGAGATAACTCTCAATACAAAAATAACCAGCATGCCTTCACATACCTCTTAGATAAGGCACTATTTATGTATATAGCACGTATTATAAACTGCCTCATGTATTTACTTAGTATATAGGTTAAATACTTTGTATTAATAGATACATTCCAATGAGTCTAAAGATAACCAGCGTTTAATTTATTATCTTTATTGCCACACTCGCAAAGTGCTAACCCTGGCGTGATAATAAAACAGAGTCATCCCTAGAGTATTTTATTTTAAAACGTATTGTTTAAACCCCTTACGCAAAGCGGGTGCTTTATAAATACAGTATAGTAAAATAACAATTAGGTACAATTAAGTAGATGACAATACAATTAACGACCTAGTTGACGTAAAGGTTACCATGCCAGACTGCCAATCAGAAGGTTCCGGGTTCGATTACCGGCCCGGCCAACATCTAATAAAAAATAATAAAATATTTATTTACCATTGAAAAAACTTAATCATTAGTGTTGCATACTTATACATCTTTCTATTATCTTTGTGCTTACCTAAATTTGTTGGCTTTGGGTCTGGGTGTTAAATATGTATCTATATAAAATATATATATTTTGTGTATATGTAGTATATCAGTTGTGTTAGCAACCATAATACGAACTAGAAATGGTTCAGTATGGGGTTAACTAGCCGTGTGTGAAATGTGTCAGAACAAAAATACAGAAAATAATCATAGTAATTAAATCACTCCAGACAATCAAGAAAACAAACTTTTCCTCTTTGTAATATTTGATATTTATTTTTTAAATTTCAAAACACAGTCTAACGACTAGCACGAGACCAGAAACTTCGTTAATATTATTGTATACCTTTACGTCAATATTTTTTTTTGTATTTGTATTTAATAAAGAAAAATTTATTATTATTCTTATAATTTTATCGAGATGGCTACAATTTTGATGTTTGAAATGTATGCTTGTAGTGTAAGTCTGTGGGCGAGGCAGTGCGAGATGTGCCGTTCTGGTTGGTGAAGGGCTCCGTACTGAGACCCTACCTGGTCCTCCTGGTGCAGAGGTCTAATCGCAAACTGCCTACAGTGGCTGCGGGCTTCGCAGATATCTCACTGGAAACTTACGCCAAAGTTTGTACTACTGTTTGATCATGCTCATCATTGGATGATGAGGCACGAGACTGTGGTTTTTCAAGTGGCATTTTCATTTGCGCGCTTATGTGGGTCGGATGACACGTTTAATTGTAGGATCCGGCTTTTAGACTTAGTACAAGCAGTCGTTAATCCTAGTCTAAGTTAGTACTTATTACTACTCGGACTAAAATACCCTCGTCCTCTAGTCGGTAGCTCACTGCTGAGTATAGAATATTACGATCTTATTGGCGTAAGGTTACCATGCTGGACTGCCAATCAGAAGGTTCCGGGTTCGATTCCTGGTACGGCAAACAACTTTGTGCTGACATTTTATATTTCTGTAGCGCCTGCACAATATTGTATTGCTAAAAGTGGCAATTTCAAATGTGTACTATCGTTAATTTCCCTATCTTCAATGAAATTCTACTAAAATGGCGGTATTTTTGGACAATGTTCCGAAAATATCGCTCTCTCATGTGCGGTTACTCAGTATCTCAGTCTATTGTTTTCTCTGTCTACGGACGTGCGCATGTTTTTCTCTCTCTCTCTCTCTCTCTCTTATAGAAATCAAGCCAGATATTTTCATTTCTATTTCGCATTAAACAGTGTGGTGTCGCGACGGTTATTTTTGTTGAGTGTAAACAGTTTTAATTTAAATAATAAATAATAATAAAATATGTTTTATTACAATTCCTTTACTAATTAATCGAAAGGAACTTTGTTTCATCCGGTTGTCCCTTGGCACCTCTCAAGTTTTTGTTTTTATTGGAAATGACTTTTTGCCCAAATGTTAACTGAAGTCGATTTTTTTATAGTAATTGTTTAGATGTTTTTTATAATTAAAAAACTGTTTCAGATGATGACCCGCGCGTATTCTTGCTTCAATATGCTTCGACAGGCCGATTTCAATATTTAATCATCACGGTTTGCATTCTTCTTTTAAGATTTCAACACCTCTTTTTAAGGATTTCGACGTTTCACTCTTGGCTTGCTACAAAAACGTTCTTTTCATGTTTACTAAATATTTTATTCGATTAGTTAAGTTAATACGTTTATATGTTACAGCATAAGTAAATTAATAAAATATTTACCTATGAGTATATAACCTATTATTCTTAAGTTGTTTTTTAGAGATTCATACCTAAAAGGTAGAAACGAGGCCCTATTACTAAGACTCAGCTGTTTGCCTGTCTCCAGGCTGTCTCAAAAACCGTAATAGTTAGAAAGCTGAAATTTTCACAAGATATGTATTTCCCATGTCAATATAACAACAAATACTAAAAATATAAAATAAAAATAAATATTAAGGGGGGTCGCCATACAATAAACGTGTTTTTTCATATTTTTTTGCTATATTATAGCTACCGTTATTATCAATAACGGAGCTAGATACTTAAAATGTTCACAAAATATTTAAATGAATATTAGCTATCAAATTATATTATAAAATATTAATAAAATACATATTTGAAGGAGGTTCCCATACAACAAACATACGAGGTTGGATTAGAAAACTTCGCAGCCTAACGTTTTTAAATAATTTAATTGTAAAATAATATTTAAGGGTTCCCATACAACAATAGTACGGAACCCTTAATACGCGAGACCAACTCGCACTTGGCTATTTATTAAATTACGTTTGGTATATACTATCATTAAACATTGTAAGTGCATATTATACAAAAGTAATTGCCTTAATGCTAATTGTTGTTATATACTTACTAGTCGTTTTGCTAATAATGTACAGTTTTCAAATAACGGATATTATACTTTGGCGTATATTTGCTATAAAATTGTAGCTTATTACACAACGGATTGTAGTGTACGGTCCTGACACGGTCATGATATATGACGGGTGGTTAGCCAGAGACTGATTTGCCCTTTAAACCTTGAATATTTAACTGTCTAGTTGTAGCTAAGCTACTCCTAATAAATAAGTAAAGTAAAAGTAAAAAAGCCTTTATTCATCTGCATTACATTATGATTACTTACTTCTTTAACATGCGCATTATCTTATATATAAAATTTCCGTGTCACAGTGTTTGTTACCATACTCCTCCGAAACGGCTTGACCGATTTTTTCCAAATTTTATATGCGTATTCAGTAGGTCTGAGAATCGGCTACTGTATATTTAGAAATAATTATTAAGGCAAAACAACGTTTGCTGGGTCAGCTAGTCTTATTATAAATATTAAGTTTAGTGTCAAATTATGATTATTTAAAGAGTAGTTTGTCAATTATAATGATGTCAAAAGTATAATTATAATGTCAATGTGATTATTAAATTATGTCAAATGTTATTATTAAATTATGTCAAATGTTGGAATTCTGATGTCGCCTCATTAGCGTAGGCCTAAAAAATAAGTAAAATAATAAAAATAAAACTTATGCTAATTTGGTCATTCTTTTAAAACCAGTATATAAGGTAATACAGTCAGTTTCAACTAATATTTAACCTTCAGTACTATACAGAATTGCAGATAAACTGTTTGTTTGAAAAGTGCTTATCTTTCTAAAACACTATTTCAAACTTTGTCAGTAGTGTTTGATACTAGAATAAGGAACTAAGAATACTGTTTGTATAAAATAACAAGGAACAGAGTATATACGAAGAATCTTGTATTGACAAAACTCAAAATGGCAAGGACATACTGACCTCAGAAATAAAATTAAAATCAAGCGTGCACTAATTTGAATAAATAATTAATTGCTGCACCAAAATCATCAATGCCAACTTTTGAGAAGAGCTTCCTACAGTTACTTGTTTGTGTGAGTCTTGGATTCAGGAAATATATAAGATATAGAATAAAATATACGATAAAATAGAGTGTCGAAAGGTTGGTCCTGAAAATCAGTGCTGCAGAAAAATCTGTAGTGTTTATACTGAAGGATTATCATATTCGGACGCTACTGACACATACTTTGCTGTCTTTCTTTTCATGTTTCTTTATGTTTGCAATTTGTAATAAAATAATTATATATGTAATATGTGTCTGAAATAAATGTGTTCTTTCTTTCTTTCTATATAATATTATTCCTATTTATTTATAGATACTGGTGGTCTGGCCGCCCATCATGGAAAAAGAATAAGAAACTTTCCGTTTATAGTAAAGTAGGATGACAAAATAACAGTGTGCAGTCAAAAAATATCATACAATTGTAGTTCTTAAGTTCAACATAGTATTCCAAATGATTTTGCCACAGCACTCATAAATATGTTTGAAAAGTTTGTATCAATGTCTAAATGTACGGATGTGTGTTCGTCTTGCACGCAAAAACTACAAAATGGATTTTAATGAAGGTTCACAATGACATAGCTTATACATCAGAATAACACAATATATGCTATAATATTTAAAGAAAGTGTGTGAATTATTCAAATATATTGAGATGTATGTAACATATACATACATCTCAATTGATAATGGCTGATGATGAAGTTATCATTTTTTTATTTATAATGTTACTAGCTGACCCGGCAAACGTTGTTTTACCTTAATAAAAAAAAAATCTAAATATACAGTAGCCGATTCTCAGACCTTCTGAATACGCATATAAAATTTGGAAAAAATCGGTCAAGCCGTTTCGGAGGAGTACGGTAACAAACACTGTGACACGGAAATTTTATATATTATAATGTTATGTAACTTTATGGCCTATTACATAACAGCTGATAAATCAATGACACATTATCTGCAATGACTGTTATGTCTGTTTTCAATACAGTTCTATATAATACTGCAAAACAACGTTTACTTGGCCAGTTGAATTTAAACTCATTTTAAAAAATAACCGGTTACCGTCATTAGTAATAAGTAATAACGACCTATTAGTAATAAGTAATGACGACCTCGTTGGCGTAAAGGTTACCATGCCGGTCTGCTAAACAGAAGGTTCCGGGTTCGATTCCCGGCCCGGTCAACATCTTTGTGCTTAACTTAATTTGTTGGCTGTGGGTCTGGGTGTTAAATATGTATTTATATATAATATGTATGTATGTATATGTAGTATATCAGTTGTGTTAGCAACCATAATACGAGCTAGAAATGGTTCAGTATGGGGCTAACCATCCGTGTGTGAAAGTAAAAAAAAAAAAAAAAAAAATAACACAACTTATCAATTTAAATGATGGTAAACACACCACCCAAGCTATTACTGTGGAAAATTTTGTTACCTAAGCAAAATTAGAACAAGAAATATGTTTATTCTCAGCTGTTAACAGCTATTAAAGTATTTATGTTTTCCCACGGATCTAGAAATGCAACTAATGGTAGATTAGCGGACAGTAGACCTCGACATTACCAACTAGTTTACGGCATTGTTCAATAAATACTTGTCCATTTTCACAGAAACGGGGCAGAACATAATTATCAATATTGGCTGATGGGTGACAACCGCAGTAACTTTCTCGTTTTGTACGCTATATATAAATACTAAATGACCCGGCAAACGTTGTTTTACCTCACTTAGGAGTATGTAAAATAGATAGCAGCCGATTCTCGGACCTACTGAATACGCATATAATATTTTGTAAAAATCGGTCAAGCCGCTTCGAAGGAGTACGGTAACTAGCATTGTGACATGGAAATTTTACATATAATATAATATATAAACAAAAAAAAACAAATTTATTCATACATACGTAAGAGTATACGATTAAATGTCAAAATTAAAGTTAATAAAAAATGATAAAAATAGTTTGTAAATTAGAATTAAGTAGCTATAGTACGTAAACTTTTGCACCCGATCTTTGTTTTTTCTGTCTACCTTGTTATGCTCGCTCGCTTCGCTCGATCGGTCAAAAATAATAGAATTAAGCCTGCCAACGTCAGTCCCTCAGATTGCAAATTTTCGCATGCAATTATACTAACTGACAAATTAAAAGTGGAGTAAATCCAACATTTTTGCTAAATTACACTATTTCCATTTAATTTTTATTGTCTAGCAACATCGGCCTTATTCTCAGACATTATTATGGCCAACGAACTATGTCCGCTTTGTTTACTGATTCCGATCAACCTTTTAACGCATTTTATATCGATTGTCTCAAATTAAATCAATTAGATAATTGGCCATTCAATTAATAACTAGTGAATATTTATTATCTTAGGCTTAGTAGTCATTTAGAACAACTTACAACTTATGTTTTAATTAATATCCTACTACTATTATAAAGGCGAAAGTTTGTAAGTATGGATGTATGGATGTATGTTTGTTACTCTTTCACGTAAAAACTACTGAATGGATTTGAATGAAACTTTACCACAATATAGCTTATACATCAGAATAACACATAGGCTATAGCTTATACATCAGAATAACACATAGGCTACAATTTTTGAGGTTTTTAATGTGAGGTCGTAAAAAAAAACACATTTTTTGCGCTTACATTGCAAACGCTGACTGAATCCTACAAGATAGATCAAAACAATTTACTACAGTATTGTACAACTTAAAAAGGCCTACAAAAAAGTCCGTGATGGTATATGTTTATCTCTTAGGAATAACCAACAATAACCATTTTTTATCCTTTACTTTGTACGAGTAATAATGGCTTATTTACGAAGCGATTTTAAGCAATACACTATTAATCCTTATCAAAATAAATTATTTCATCAATAAGTACAGTTTGTGTTGATAATATTTGGTCTTTGAATGATTAAAATTGGACGTTTGGTTTTGAAGTTATGGTGAAATTAAAATATTACGATTTCTGCTGCACGGCCCGTTGAGAAGAGGGCGTGTGCGGGGGAGGGGTGTTTAGATCTATGAGTAAGGTCGAAGTACAAGTTATTATTCTGTGGTAAGGTATAAACGCGCGGCTCAGTCGCGAGGTTGGCTCCCATCGCAGCGGCCGTGCGCGAAGTCTAATAATTTGCGGGTTTTTTTTTTTTGATTTTGTTCTTTTAACTACACATACGCAAAAGTTCTTCTCAGAGCTAAACTGTTGTCTAATATATAATACTAGCTGACCCGGCAAACTAGGTTTTGCCTCACTTAAGGGTATGAAAAATAGATAGTGTAGCTTATACCTATGACACGTTCGTAGATTTACCATAGCAGTGCCATCTATTGATTACTTACTCAACCCAGTCGAAAGGTATCAACATCTGTTAGAATCATTTGGAGTTAACAGATAATTGTGACTGTCAAATAATAACAGACAATAATTAGCAGTAAATTAAAATTGCGACTATAATTTGAGATTTATACAATCCTATCTCTCAAGTTGGATCGAACTGCACATGGTGTGCGAATTTTATTATAATCGGTTAAGTGGTTTAGGAGTCCATTGAGGACAAACATTGTGACACGAGATTTATATAAATTAAGATAAGATTATTAATGTTATATGTATGTTTTTTATTATTCTTTATTGTACACTACGTCCTTCTTTAGTCGTTTATAAATTCCTTTCCATCCAAAGGTTGCCTGGATGAGATCGCTTTAAGCGATAAGGCCGCCAATTGTGGCACAATTGGCGGTTTTTTTTAAGTTAATTATTTTTTACTGTGCCTTTTTTATTTATGTGTCCAATAAAAAATTATAAAATTTCCATGACACAATGTTAGTTACCGTACTCCTCCGAAACGGCTTGACCGATTTTTACCAAATTTCATATGCGTATTTAGTAGGTCTGAGAATCAGCTACTATATATTTTTAAGGCAAAACAACGTTTGCCGGGTCAGCTAGTACTACTATATAAAATTTCCATGTCACAATGTCAGTTACCGTACTCCTCCGTAACGGCTTGACCGATTTTTACCAAATTTTATATGCGTGTTCAGTAGGTCTGAGAATCGGCTATCTATTTTTCATACCCCTAAGTGAGGCAAAACATCGTTTGCCAGGTCAGCACTACTATGTAACTACAAACTATAGGCATTTTTATAAACTTTTTAAAGGTTACATTAAAAAAATAATTTATTGTATGTACATATGTATATATTTTGATTAAGATAGAATCTTGAAAGCTATATAAGACCTATTTCTCTTTGTTTCGATTACAATTAATATTGGTACACTTTTATTTTTTCAATGACAATACAATAAATAATAGCATTACAGAGAGGTTCTGATGATGAAGCCCTATGAACTTCTAAAATAAACGAAATAAATCTTTTGAATTTGCGCTCATTTGCTTTGTTTTGGTGAGTTCTTTGGTGCTACAAACAAAAGGTAAAAGAAAACAAAAGAAGCCTAATAAATTAGACAGAAAACTAATACCAAAAATTGTATAGCTATCTGTATTTAACTATGAACCAGCTGTTACCCGCGGCTCCGCCCGCATGTTGGTCAATTGTTTTTGCTAAATGATTTTTTCTGAATATTGTTTGCAACAAACCTCACGGAGCCTGAGACCTTTCTGACGAATGCAAAACCGTGGAAATCGGTTCGTGCGTTTTGAAAGTCAGGAAGGAAAACCCGACTTATTTTTATAATTAATTGGTTATTAAAACAAAACAAGCTATTAAAATTAAATTAAATATTGCTTTTATATGATTATGGCTATAGAAATGAATATCGATTGTTTTTGTTTCAAACAAAAGAAGTCTATTACTAAATTAGAAAGAAATCTTGTAAAATTAATTGACTATCTGTGTCAGGCGGTACGACCAAAACACCGAGAGCATTATTGTATTTGACTATGAATTAGATATCTATCTAAAATACACAAGTGACTGCTGGAAGGCCGATTTACCTTGATGCTTACCGGCGACTATTTAACAGCACGTTGTTGACGCTGATTACTTACTAAGTAGCAAAACGTGACTTTTCCACTCATTCTAAAAACCGCAACTTCTAGGCTTTAGTTTTAACTGCGTCATGATATTTGTTATTCTGTCGGGCGTACGTTTTACGCATATGTTTAACAACTATTTAAAAAAAAAATATTACATATTATTGTCCTTTAATATTGCTGTAATTAACCGTAATATTGTTAATGTATCCTTCAAAATATTACTATGCACACATGATTACTATTAAAAAACCTAATCTTATTATACAGTTCTTACAAAAAAATATAAGTATATTGAACTAACCTACACCCTTTTCTTTTTTTTCGTGAGGAAATGCATTTACGCATCTCTCGCCACAAGCGTGGGTATGTCGGACTCGACGGCCAGAAGGGCCGTCACTACCGACTAAAACCTCACAGTGTCCCATCTCACGACGCGGGGGGCAGGGATGCAGGACCGCTTCGCGCATTGCCGCTGCTCTCCCCGCCCAGGCCTAAACCCTATTCTAAAACAAAATTAACCATGTAGAAGTTTAGTTTCTAATTGTACCTAGGTAATTTAATTGTTTTATTTTCGATATTATTTCTTAATTCATTTATTCCTCTAACTTTTAAGTTTTTTACAATACAATTATATTAAAAAAATATGTAAAAATATTTTAAAAAATCTAAATGGTAGCGTAGCTTCGATCTCAAACAAAGATAGAAGACGTAGCTCGGAAAGTCGGAGAGCTGAAGTGGGACTGAGCCGGACACGTCGCCCACATGCCGGATACATTTTAGGCAAAAACCACCACCGAATGGAGCCCACCAAATAGACGGCGTCCCGGCCGCCCCAAGATGAGATGGCGGTACGACCTCGACACACACAACCCACACTGGAAGACCGTTGCCCAGGACAGACAAAAGTGGAGGGATGGTAGGGAGGCCTTTGCCCTGCAGTGGGCTGATTTATAGGCTTAGATAGATAGATAGAAATGGTAGCGTGCTACTGGCAGCGATCCAAATATATATTATTTTTATTTCTTACCATTTTTATTATATTTCATTTTAGTGAAAATGATTTTATATTTTTTGCTGCTATTTTGAGATGAACTTGAGATGCAATAAAAATGAATGCATTTGAGAAATAATTAGTTTTTTTTTTAATACGTGGTGCATAATTAGAGTTACTGGAGATTAGCAGTGAAGACCAGTTTAAGTGCGGCAGTGTCCATCTTTTACTCAATTTTAATAAAAAAATTTGAAAACAAGAGAAGAACAAACAATTTTTTTTTCTTTGAAATACCAGTGTCTAATAATAGTTATAAGTCATAGTCTATAGCCTATTTGAGATAAGTTGTTTACAACGTATAGATAAACACAAATCTTATAGATGCCTACTAAACAATAGCACAAAGAAAATGGCCACAGACTAAGACGATTATTTCTTAGCGTATTTTCTTGGTAATGATTTAATTTACGTGTATGAAAGACATCCTATTATCGCGTCTCGATTATCGCGTCTCGCGGCCTTGGAATAAATAGTGGAGGTAACATCGCACGTCAATTGTTTTCCGTTTTGAATATGATTAACTATTTACTTTAACTATTTATTTTAACTGATAAACTACTTCATAATTCTATTGCCGTGGAGACCCTGGGCTGTTGGGGCAAGACCGGTGCGGAGCCGCGGCCAACCTCTAGTTTAAGATAAAAGCAAGATATTCTAGGATTTTTCAAACTAGGCCAATACAACAAATGCGTTCTTTTGTTTTTTTTTTTTCATATAAATTATAGTACGGAACCCTTCCCGCATGATCTGATAAGCACTTGGCCGGTAGTCTTTGAATTTATTTTGACAACTATTACGTATAACCAATTTGCCGTTTAGTTTATAGTTTAACTGAGCTTAGCAAAAAACGGCAATTTTCCATAACGTTTTTATGACTGCGGTCACGTGGTCCTATCACGTGTTTCTGGCCGGTCAATATTATCATGACAGTGTGACAGACTTTGTTTTTTGTCAAGCTTTTCAAGGGCCTAAAAATGGCTAAGCAACTTCTGTATGAGCATCTGGGATATTAAACTGAGGTCAAACAATGTCTCTTTATCTAAATCTTTTTAGTGTCTCTCAACACAACTCCATGTGATCGTCATTGAACGTACCTTTGTCTTGCGCCAAGCGAAAATAGTTCTTATACGCTGGCAATATGTACATGCCCACTTAACACTTTTCGCTCGGCTTACTCAGGTGATCTGCCGCAATCATCGAGGTTTAGCATGCGGACCGCCTTTGGAATTTTTGGAAAATACTGTGATTTTAAAAGTGGAATATTGTTCTTGGCGCTACCTGAACTGGTGGACTGAAAAACTGTTAGTTAAATAAATAATAAATAAATATTAGGACTCATTCACACACGGCTGGTTAGTCCCATACCATTTCTAGCTCGTATTATGGTTGCTAACACAACTGATATACTAAATATACATACATACATATTCTATAAATACATATTTAACACCCAGACCCACAGCCAACAAATTTAGTTAAGCACAAAGATGTTGACCGGGCCGGGAATCGAACCCGGAACCTTCTGATTAGCAGACTGGCATGGTAACCTTTAAACTAACGTTAGTATACATACAGTGGTTTAGCTAAGTCGGAGGCCTTTGGGTGGTTTGAAAAGTCTCGGCGAGAGAGTTTGGCCGCTTAGATCATACGAAGAAGAAGTGCTGTCTGCTGTCAATCACGACTTCTTCCAACTCGCTTTTTTCCTACGACTATACGTAACAGCTGCTGACTCTGTATCAGGCTCAAGTTCGGTCGTGTATGGAGTATTGTTCGCACCTTTGGGATGGCTCTGCTAAGTATCAGCTTCAGGCGTTGGAGTCGATTGAGAACCGGGCCAAGAAGCTCATAGGTAATGAGTCCATGTGCAACGCGAGGCATCAAAGTTTGGAGCATCGCCACAATGTTGCGAGTCTGTCGGTTTTTTATCGGTTGCATTTCGGAGAGTGCGCGTCTGAATTACATCAGCTAATTCCTCCGGCCCCTTTCCATTATCGGACGAGCAGGGAACCTTACTGTCTTCAAGGCGAGAGTGAATCGGTTTCTTCTAGGCAGGCGCGCTCCACCCTAGATCGTTTGCCTATCCATCATAAAAAAAAAAAAAAGATTTTGCCCATCATTGAGTTTGAGATACGTTGAAGCTTGTGTCCGTGGTGCATAAATTATTATATGCCAGAAAATATACTAATGTATGAACTTTGAATCAGGTTGAGACAGATTCAAATAAGTTCTAAAAGATTTTATTTTCAATTTGCAACTTCTTGTGTAATTTTTTATTCAATATTTTAAAATGTTTTATTCTAAATTGACCTTGACCGCGTATTAATTCCAATGTCAGTGACATACGTATAATACATGTCTAACTTGTAGATATAGATATGTGTATGAGAAATCAAGTTTTGCGTATGTCTCATCTGCATTACGCAATTCCGAACATCGACCTTTTAATAACCCGGACTTTTGAAATTCTTACAATTCACTTATAACATGACCCTTTTATCCTAAAAAAAGGAAAAAGCGTAGACAGCTCATATTTTTTTTATTTGTTACAACTGTTATGAATTTATAAAAACTTAGTATTTTAATATAGATCGATTTAAACGCGCCTTAGGGGTAAGAATATAGCTGACTTTATATATTTTAACACATGTAACATCTTTTTAATGCTGTATTCTGTAACTAAATGTTTTGATTTGATTAAATTTGACGTGTCTGTGTATGGCATCATAGCCCTCGAACGGATGAACCGATTTTGATTTGTGTTTTTTTTTAAGACATATTCCATCAACTGCATCAAAATGGGTGTCAAATGTCAGTTTATATTAGTGTTAGTGTGGTTTGTAATTTTGTATTATACACACATCGTGGTAAGATAGGTAGAAATATATATGTAGTATTGAATTTTAATAAAAAAAAATAGTTTAAAAAACTTAGCTTTCGATTTTTAGAACCAGTTTTATTTCCAATTCATAAGTCTGATTGGTACTAAAATAAGTATAATAAATATTCCAAAAGTGGTTCTTGAGACGGCTTCGAAGCTATTTTTTCGTAATTTAGATTTGGTTAATTCAGACTATTATAAGGAACAACGATACCCTTATGAATAGACCTTCTGCTGTACTTCACTTGCCAAATACGAGTATCGCAAAATGTTACACACATTATATTTAAAGAAATTGCAAAAACAATGTCAAAAAGAAAACACAAAATCTAACAAACACGATTTTCAGGATTTCAACGAGTTACTTCACGAGACAATGGTGGCGATTCAGCGGCACACACGACTAAACTAAATTTAAAGTAGCTCTGTCTCTTTTCGTCATAAATGACCAAAAAGAGATGGTACGATCTAAACCATAGACAAAACATCTAAAATCACGTCAAACACGTCAGATTTAGAGCTGATACAATTGGGTGCGCTCTAAAATCGCTTACATTTTTCATATTTGACGTGATTTTAGTTGTTTTGTGTGTGGTTCAGAACGTGCCGTCTCTTTCTGGCCACCTAAGATGAAAAGAGACGGGGCTTCTTTAAATTTAGTTTAGTCGTGTGTGCCGCTAAATCGCCACCAATGCCGCTCTGGATTTAGGTGGAGCTTACTTGTCTGTAAACTGGCTCTCAATGAAGCTGCAAGAACTATGCCGCCACACCGTTAGGTGCTTAAAGACATTTTTTTCAAAAGATATAATAAAAATTGTTATTTGTCGAAGATACGAGACGGGTTAACGACATTGTGACCCAGTCGCGGCTTCTACCTGGACGAAGTCTAAACAGTAGTGGTGGACATACATACATAATATAAGAAAGGCTATGAATGATGATTCATGAAAATATTCCGGTCCAACGTGAAGACCGTTTTGCTCTACGGGTGTGAAACGTGGAAGGTCACCAAGGACATCTCGCACAAACTTCAAGTCTTCGTGAACCGATGTCTTCGCAGAATACTTGGTATATATTGGCCCGAGAAGATATCCAACGTCCAACTTTGGGAGCGCTGCAATGAAATCCCGGTCGACCAGCAGATCAAACGTCGTAAATGGAGCTGGATAGGCCACACTCTCCGAAAGGACCCAAACCATAAACCGAGGCAAGCCCTAGACTGGAATCCCCAAGGAAAACGCAAACGTGGTCGTCCAAAACAGACCTGGCGGCAGACTATCGTTGACGAAACGAAGGCTATCGGTAAGACCTGGAGCGAGATCAAGCGAGACGCTCAAGACAGACCGGGATGGCGACGCACTGTGGACGCCCTCTGCCCCATATAGGGGACATAGGACCTTAAGTCAAGTAAGTCATGAATGATGATTATGTTTTCTTTACAATACAGTTAGCAACAAGCAGTTAAACAGCGGGCGCGTAATCAGGAGACAGTTATTCGAAGCTGTAGATGGAGTATATCTAGTCTGTTAACTGACTCTCAAAGACACTGCCCAACTCGGTGTAACAAGCTTGGCGAAAGATTTTCTTCACAATACAGTTAGCCACTAGAATTTCACTTGCAGGGAGTGTATTGACACGAGACAGTGACACGCAGGCTGAAGGAGGAGCATACATAGTTTGAAATTACTAGCCCTCAAAATGGCTGCTAGAATAAGTCATTGATGAAAATAACTTTTTTCAAGATGATTAATAAGGTGATAGATTCCATTTAAATTTCGCGCAGTGACTCTTTCTTTTTTAAGTTACTGTCATGTTACATTTTGACTGAACAAATTCCCTCAGAGCTACGTTTACCTCGGCCTACGTTTATGTTGGGCCATTCAGCGAGGTAATGCCGCTAGTATATTGGTACCCTAGCCACGGACACTTAGGTTTTGAATATGATTTGTAAACTAAGTTTTTAATTAACTAGTTATGTAGTTTTCATTTAATTCAGTTTTGCACATAGTATAATGTTATTTAACTATGAAATATACCTATTATTTTGTGCATTTCGTAAATGAACAATCATTAAAATTGTTATAAACATTGAAAAATAACGAGCATTAATAAAAAAATGAACTTTTGAAAATTATTATTAGCAAATACTCACCTAATATAAGTATACATACATATATAAGTACTTTATAATTTAAGCAAAAGTTAGATAATTATGGTGATGTGATTTGTAGTATGTATTTAAACTACACATTCTCATAGAGTCAAGGGTAAATCCTTCATCTTGAAGCCTATGAATTAATTTTGTTAAAAAATTATTCAAATTAATTGAGTTACAAAACACAATAAAAATATATATAAACATAAAACATCTGGTCGCAGAAGCAATTTGTCATTTGATATTTAATTGAGCTAAGAAAACGACTTAAGAATAAAAATAGCACAATAAATAAATAATTTTAAAGACAGGTGGTCTTTTACAACTCAGTAAATAACGTTATTTTATATCTGAACTAAAAATTTACAAAATAAATAAATGTACTAAAAATTTTAGAAAAAAAGCCTGTGTAAATAAAAATAATAATGTATTTTATTATATAAAAACATACCCATAAAAACCAGCATGGTCAGTCCCATCTTCCAATCCATGGTAGATCTTGAAGTTTTTACTTAACAGAAATATATAAATCGAAAAAAGAATTGTAATATCAGAAACTGTAAGATGTCACTTCCGTATGAAAGGTACACAACGCATGGTCGGGCGTTCGCCACTGCTCTTATAACTTTGCTGTTGCCGAGTATATTGTCGTGAGGAAAAAAATATAACCATTATCCACCTCGTTCGTAATGTGAGGCTATAATTTAAAGATAAACCTACCTACCGTGGAGAATCGCTCAAAAGCCTGCTCCTCGGTAAAAAATCTCTACGAGTGTGTGTATGTGTGTGAGTGTGTGTGTATGTGTGTAATATTAGGCACTACAGCCGAGTTTGAATACAAACTATACGTTAAACAAATGAACAATTAGACTTGGAAATCTGCCTTCAATAAAAAAAAATTGGTTAAGCGCGAGTGGGCTTGCGTATGACGGGTTCCGTACCATTGTTGTTTGGGAGCCCCCCTTAAATATTTATTTTATTTCAATTTTGTAATTTAATGTGATAGCCAATATACTTTTATGTACTTTGTAAAAAATTTAAGTGTCTAGCACCTACCGTTATTGATATATAGAAAACAATACGAATAAAACACATGTATTGTATACCCCCCTTAATTTTTTTTTGTATTTGTTGTAATAGTTGCACGGGAAATACATATTTTGTGAAAGTTTTGGCTGTTCTAGCTATTATGGTTTCTGAGATACAGCCTGGAGACAGACAGACAGACAGCGGAGGCTTAGTAAGGTACGAAACCCTAACTAGATATAACCATAAATTTATATTTCTATTTACGAGTAACATATATTTGGGATCAATCCAAAAGTATAACGTATCCATTAAAAAAAAATACAAAATCATCTTAATATATATAAATCTCGTGTCACAATGTTTGTCCTCAATGGACTCCTAAACCACTTAACCGATTATAATAAAATTCGCACACCATGTGCAGTTCGATCGAACTTGAGAGATAGGATAGTTTAAATCTCAAATTATAGTCGCAATTTTAAGTTATTGCTAATTATTCTCTGTAATTATTTGACAGTCACAATTATCTGTTAACTCCAAATGATTCTAACAGATGTCGATACCTTTCGACTGGGTTGAGTAAGTAATTAATAGATGGCGCTGCTATGGTATATCTGCGAA
Organism: Mellilla xanthometata; assembly: GCA_035578125.1. NCBI lineage: Eukaryota > Metazoa > Arthropoda > Insecta > Lepidoptera > Geometridae > Mellilla > Mellilla xanthometata. The sequence goes on from JAPUBQ010000003.1 coordinate 3,474,292, forward strand.
CGTGTCATATAAGCTACACTATCTATTTTTCATACCCCTAAGTGAGGCAAAACAACGTTTGCCGGGTCAGCTAGTTTTATATATAAAACGGATTACTTAGTTTAAAAAAAAACAGACGAACTGATAACTCCACTTTTTTTTTAAAACAGTTAAAGAATAATTAGCAAGATTAACTAAATCAAATGAATTGATCACATATAATGAAAAGTTATTGATAAAATATTATGACGTGTGTGAACAATAGAGAAATAGGAACATTTATTGCCTCTACAGTTATATTGTAATCTGTTTTGGTCACCACGAGACCTGCACTGGATTGTTCACTAACCGTTACTGCAATTAAGGTCATAACTATACTTTAATGACTGATAACGATTACTAATATTTTAAGTCGTAAAAATATCAAGTACTTTCAAATAGATGCCATACAAAAAAAACTAAAAAGTGTTTGTTTTTTCTCATACTTAAACTGAATTATCAGCCCGAAATCCAAGTTTCAAAAGGATTTTGTTCACTAGACTGAACCTTGGTCTACGCAAATAAAATACTGTTCAAATGCTATGAGTCTTAAGACGTAAATTTTCTTAAAAGATAATATATTTTTTTTTACATCAAATTGTTACGATAATAATATTAAATTTATAATAATACAATTTTTAATGTATTTGTTTTTGTCACAAATGAAATTTGCAAGTAGTTGTATAAGTAAAATAATTGTAAAAGAACATTGCAAAAGAAGGTATTTAGAATGGCTGCACATTGCCCTGGGCGTATGCACCAAACACACCGAAGTTAAGAAAACGGCACCCCAGTGTGCAAGTTTTCATAAGATTTTACTCGTCCATATTATATACAGAATTCTAACGTTTCTTTTTTATATTTTTTTTTGATTTTTTTTTTTAGGACACTTTCACACCCGTCTGGTTAGCCCCATACTGAACCATTTCTAGCTCGTATTATGGTTGCTAACACAACTGATATACTACATATACATACATATTATATATAAATACATATTTAACACCCAGACCCACAGCCAACAAATTTAGTTAAGCACAAAGATGTTGACCGGGCCGGGAATCGAACCCGGAACCTTCTGATTAGCAGACCGGCATGGTAACCTTTACGCCAACGAGGTCGTCAAAATTCAAATGTAGGTAGCAATTTTGATACTTATGTTAGTACTCAGAGAGTGTTACATAAGTCGCATACAATGTTGGTTTGATAACATTTCGAGCAAAACACGAAACAGGAATTAACAGTAAGAAGTATTGTGACTTTACCCGCCTTATTAAAAATAAGGCGGGTAAAGTCTGTATATATTATATAATGTATACTAATGCGAACACGGATAAAATTTGGTGTCAGGAAAAATATTTGTTAACCGGTTTTGGTGAGGGGACCTGACTCCGTTTGGATGGGACCTGATTTCATGATACTAATTTCTAACGAGTTCTATTTTATTACATACCTACATTTATATGACGATATCGTAGCAAAAAATCTATATATTCACCTTGAATTTGTCATTTAACAAGAAAACCCAATTGGTTTTGGCTAGGAAGCTTTTGATTTGGATTCAAACATTGGGCAGACTGATTAGCATAATAATGTCATGCCTTGTATGGCTACCGTTTTACATATTTGTTATATACCTATACCTATTGTTTATACTCCTTACAGCTAGGTATTTGACCAGCAGAACGCGTGACCACTCTGGCCTAAGGTGGAGCATGCCTAGTTTTGAATAACTGGCTCTCAAGAAGGTTCCCGAAACACACTGTTAAGTGCTTGGTGACAGATTTTTCACCTCGAGGGTGGTTGATAGCCAGGTGAGCATAAGAAAATACCTGAATCATCATCATCATCTACAGCCCTCTTTATCCCTCTGCTGGGTATAGGCCTCCCATATATACCTGCACTAACTTTAATTAATACAAATGTTTTTTTAATTCTAGTTATTATGACATAGCCAAATATCTTGTGTTATACATTTTATATGGTGCTAAATATATGTAATAATTAAATAACCGGTATAAAATATCTCTTGCTTTAGAGTTTTCAGGACGAGTGAATGTATTTTTAGACGTGTACAACTATTTATTTATATATGTACATACATGAAACTGGTTAGCACTGGTTCAATAACCTACTTAACAAAGTTGTACAAATATTATCAGCCTTGCCGTGGACCTAAATCCATGTACAAAGTACATACATACATACATACAAGAACACACACGGGAAATTTGACACGGCATAGTAACAATTGTAATTTAAATCCAACCAGACATTTGAATACCTACCACGAAATAAGCGAATAGACTTTTAAAATTATTATACTGCTTTACAAAAAATATTTTTTTTTGTTTCTCTGGATATCATCGCATTTTATTTACTTTTTCACGTGCCCAGAATACGAATATATTTAAGAAAGTTCTCAATTTTCTCGTATTTTTATGATTTTTGCATATATTACACTAGAAAAATAGTCGGCTAGATAAAACCAATTTTTTTCTAATTTAACCATTTTTTAAACAAAAATCTGAACATATCTTACATAATCATTGACAGTATCATGAATTGTGTGCATTAGACCCAAAATCATTATCATACCTAAGGCAAGTACACCAGTGTTATTTGCTTTAAAATATTCGCATTTTTTTTTAATAACTCACCAGTCGCAGCCATTTTCAGTTGTTTTCAGCGTCCGGTGACAGTTGAGACTAAGCGAATAGCGCTGTTGTCTGGAAACCTCACGACTGTCATAATTAGGTTAGGCGTATTATCTCTATCTTTAAGCAAACAATGTTAAATCTACCACTGCTTAGCTCCGATTTGAGCCATTCTAAGCTTTATCGCAGCTAAATAAGTTTAGTGATAACAGATCACGAGCAAAATGGAAAGATAAGGCTGATGGTAAAACACATGTAGCGCTAGTAGGCGTTAGACACGTTTGAGGAAGGATTTTGTGAAACCTTATTTATGAGGGTGCAAGTGGAAAGGTTTGCCGAAATATGTCATACTTAACACCGACTTATTAATAATGTAAGAGCAATCGAGCACCGAGGATTAATAGTAGGGGAGCCCGGGATTCTTAATAATATATACTAACTCGAGCGCATTTGCCACAGACGCGCTCGACTAAGCACATTTTTAATTTTCTACACCAATATTCTATCTATCTATCCAAGCCTATATATCAGCCCACTCTAGGGCAAAGGCCTCCCTACCATCCCTCTACTTTTGTCTGTCCTGGGCAACGGTCTTCCAGTCTGGGTTGTGTGTGTCGAGGTCGTACCGCCATCTCATCTTGGGGCGGCCGGGACGCTGTCTATTTGGTGGGCTCCATTCGGTGGACTATCTTTATTTTAGGTCTACTATCTTTGTTTGGGATCGAAGTGTGGAGTTTCTGATCCGGTCGGATAACTTCACAAAACACACTTCGTTCCATAGCGCGTTGGCAAACCCCGAGTGTCAAACACCAAGTCAAAGACCAAGTCAAGACCGTGTCAAACACCAATATTATAAAAAGGAAAAGTTTGGTTGTTTGCTTGTTTGATACAAATGGGCTCCGACACTACTGGAGCGATTTGGAAAGTTCTTTCGCCGTTTGTTTTTTTTTTAATTATCGCCGAGTAACATAGGCTATATTTTGTTTCTCTTTGCTACTCAGATCATTAAAGACCGTGCAAAGCCAGGACGGGATGCTAGTAGGATAATAAAGAAGATATTATGAAAATAAAACTGTAAGGAGGCCCGTACATATTTTTTTGGGGTCTGCGGTTATTTCGAAAGTCATATGTTCGATGAATGTAAAATAGACTGCACGTGGTCCAAATTAACTTTTGTGCGAAATAACTTGATATCAAAAAACGTAGCTGCAAATGAAGGTTTGTACGAATATTTATATTCTTTTCTTATAATATCTTCTTTGTGGGAGTAAAAATAATAGTACTAAATAAACGATTCCAGGTGAATGTAAAAATATAAATATTTATGTAATAAGAGTATATTATTGGGATATAAATTTAATAAATTAATTGTGAATTGACATGCCCAGTACGGCGTGATGCTGTAAGGCCAATAAATAATTTGATTTTGATTTTTAATTTACGATAACTCATATACACCACAATGTTATGGGTTCAGAGATCTCTCTTAACTTAATCTTACGCGTTCGAGGTACCTATTTTAAAATTCTCCTCTAAGGCTACCCTACTATAATACCTACCTGCAGTAAGCACCTTTGATTCAAATGCTAAGCGACCCGGATTAACACTAATGGTGTCGAAAAAAAAAAACGCTAGTTTTCAAAATCAATAATGACTTATGTTTTAATAATAATTTGTCGTTATAAAAAATTTAGCTTTTTAGAGTTTATTTTTGCATATTCTACCAAACGTCACTAGTTACGTCATTGCTCAGGTTGCTAAATATTTAAATCACATCTGACATTCAATGACATCTACACAATGATTGACATGTCAATTGTCTTAAAACAGTAAAAAAAAAAAAAGTTAAAACAACGTTTACTGTGTCAGTAAGTATTTACGAGTATATTTCAGTAGTAGTTACTTTATAATTTTCTTTTATGAGGTGTTTATTCTTGCGTGACAATTAACTGACTTATAAAGTACCGTAAAACGGGGTGAATAGGTAGGTTTTCGAACTTCTATAGCGATTTTCGTAATGATCCAAAACGTTTACTCGACTTTGTAAGTTTGTATTTATTGAGTCATAGGTCAAAGTACTAAAATGTATTCGTGTCTACTCGGTTATTTTAATAATTAATGAAAAAAAAACGAAAAATGTGAGTGATTTCTTTTTACCTATCTAGGTAGGTCTTACTGACTCGTAGTGTAAAACAAAGTTTTAAAGTTAATAAACCAGGGCCGTTGTTAGCGAACGCTTATCACTTTATGTTTTTTTTATTATCATCACAACTTAGTTAAACTCAACCCCCCTTAATATTTTTATTTTTAGTATTTGTTGTTATAGCGGCACGAGAAATACATATCTTGTGAAATTATTAGCTTTCTAGCTATTACGGCTTTTGAGATATAGCCTGGAGACAGACAGACAGACAGCGGAGTCTTAGTTATAGGCTCTCGTTTTTACCTTTTAGGTACGGAATTCTAAAAATCATTAACCTTTAAACGGACGATTTTTGATTCACGTTTTAAAAATATATTTGTGTAAAAGTATGTGCATGTATTACTGTCTAGGAAAAAATATAGTAAAAAAATCAAGACATTAATCTTATACTTTTTTTGCAATAATGTGAGTGTTGTTTATAAAATAAATTGCGCAAAATAAATAAAACATCAATGAAGGTCAATTTTATGTATGATTTTTAGTGTATTGTTTAAAAACAACATTGTCCATTTTAGGGTTAATAACTTTTGAAATTCCTTTCGTATTGCAAAATATGAGAGCACACGTTATTTATGACATTGGTAATGCCATTTCTGACTAACCATCATGCCTGGTCTTCGTTCAATCGAAGGTATAATAGTTATCTTTACGCACCTAAAGTCCTAAAACACTTTACTCAGACATTAAAAAGGTTATAATATTCTCTACTTTTAAGGGTTCCGTACCCAAAGGTAAGAACGAGACCATATTGCTAAGCCTTCGCTGTCTGTACCAGGCAGTATCACAAAAACCGTGACGCCATAACAACATATACTAAAATTTAAAATATATATATATTAAGCGTGTATACCCCATACAAGAACGTGTTTTTTTTATATTAATAACCGTAATAGGTAAACTTTTAAATGTTAAATAATTTATTCAATAAAATAGTAATCAATATGTAGATTCTTCAACATTCATAGATACAATTTACACGATACAAATTAGTTAAATATCAATTACATGTGAAAAAAACTTTTAAAATTAAATATTATAAAGAATTTTGTGTTGTATACTATCTTATAAAAAATACTTATACTTAAAGGAGGCTTCCATACAAAAACATATCATTTGGCATCTTTATCCATAACATTTTAGATAATGGTACGGAACCCATCATGCGTAAGCCGACTCGCACTTGGCCAATTATTTTTATTAAACAGGGTTGTCAATGTCACGAAGTGTCCATAGTTGTCACATTTGTCACAATTATTTAACTATTTTGTGGTAATCATATCTCAGATTTTATAATATTTTTATTTTATCGCGACTAACTACGGTTTACGCTGCATATTTTGTGCTGATATTATGAAGGTCATTTTCTTTGTTAACACTTTTCTTGAACTTTTATAACAGTTATAGATAGCATAGTCTTGTAAAATATGTACTTTTAATAATCTATTCAGTTTCTAGCTGCAAGTAAAACTTTTAGGCCATAGAAAGGTTGCGTCTTTGGAAATTTGCCGTACTTATAGATAAACGCGAGTGTAGCTCGGTGGTAATATCGTCCGCTTTTCAATCAGACGGCCCCTGGTTCAATCCCAGCCCTACACCAATGACTTGTTTTTCAGGTTATGTGTGGATTTGCACTCGCTTTACCGTGAAGGAAAATATCGTGTGGAAACCGGCATGTTTTTTAGCCAGTATTTCCAGACTGACTAGGCTCCACCTTCGAGCATATTAGTGTTGCTGAGTTGGTGGCTACATGCCTCGCAATATACTGTAAAAATATTTATAAAAGATTTTTTTGGCTTTCGAGTTACAGTTCTGTGAACTAGTTTGAAAGCCTTTGGACCTTTTGTATCTTTTACATGTGTCACAAATAAAGAATTTCGAATTTTTGTATTTATTATATTATTATTATCATCCTTAGAAATATGACGTGGTTCAGCATCTGACGTCATACAGGATTTCAGGCTTCAGTATTTCTATAAAACCATTTTTGGTACGACATGCGGTGTTTTTATTTTAGCGGTAAAAATATCAGTTGTTCTCTACTTTTTATCGGGTCAACAAACTTTATTATGAAGTAACAAAAAAGTGGATATAGTACTTCAGCAATAAACATTGAGTAAAGTTTTGTTTCATACTGAAATGTATCATCGCTTCGTTTTAATCTCTTCGTGCCTATTTTTTTTTTATTTTGGATCTGAGGGATAAGGATATTCTCACACGACATCTTGTTAGAAACAATAGAACTATCTCTCTTAAAAATATTATGCTACGCCTATGTTTACATTTCGTAGTTATAAAACGACCTTTCAATTAGAAAAACACAAATTGTAATGATTACGAAAACCTACATCGGCTTCTTTTTACAAATAAGTAGTACTCACCATCCGGTAGGGCTAATTTTTTTTTTACCATAAATAGTCTTTTTGTAATTCTAATTGACTGTTTGTCGGTAGAACAATGGCAAACTTCGATTGTATCATTTGAATATAATCTAGTCGGCCATGCATAATAATAGCTACTTTCATTCAAAACCTTCGGCACCCTGTCATCTAGTCACAAAGGCAAGTGATTAAATAAATAACCAGGTTTAATAAATAGGCAATGGCTAACTAGAAGTTCATTTTCTCTTTATACTTTCTTTGTAGACGTATCAAGGTTTTTCGTCCATCTATAATGAGTATAACAAACCAATTACTTATAGATAAGTCGATATTTCAGTCACATTGTTTTATAATACACAGTATAGTCATATAACCAGGAGGGCATATAACCAGGTCTAGCCTATTCGGGAATAACTGCCTCTGAAAGAAGCTGTCGAAAAATAACCATTAAGTGTTTGGGAGACTAATTTTTAATGAGGGAGGTTGCTAGCCAGGTGACTATCAAATTCTCTACCGCCATGCAAAATATGTAAATTATTTTTCTAATATGTGAAAATTACTTATATGTTTGTAGTTCAACAAACATATAAGTAATTTTTCACATATTACAAAAATATTTTGTAATATTATTTTTATTATTTTATTATCATTTAATATTGGTTAGAAGCCTGTTGGAAGTGTTGATAAATTAGGAGAAACACGTCAAATTTCAAGTCCTTTGTTCTAACTTATTCTTCTAATTCAGCCTTTCAAGACAGTATCTCGGCAGCGACCTAGTATATCACGTTCAGAACATTTAAAACCAAGAGTTTTGGAACAGAGCACCAGCTCTCCCGAAATACAAGAAAACAATTCGAAGTTTCGAGAAAAAGGGCTCGGGTTTGAGAAGAAGAATTTTTTTGAAGAACCATCTGCTTCGGAGACTAACTTGGTAAGAGCTGTTAGAATGAAAGAGAGAAAGAAACGAATGTGCACACTTAATAAACATAGAATTTACAATGGGTAGACCCAATTTTGACTTAGGGTACGTGCAAAAAATGAGCAAATCTAAATTTTGTTACATATGTATTTGATTGATAAGTGTGATTGATAAGTGCCTTAAAAAAATATTACATTCAAAAATATAGGACAAAAATTTGCTTTTTTATATTAATTAACTTTTTTTAAAGATATGAAAAGATGTTCCAAACTGAAACCCGACAATATTTTTCTCTTCTCAAGTATTGGATTTTTCCAGGAATGTCATATCTCTTGTTGATGGTCACAAAAATAATTAGTAGAATGTATGAAAAGAAATCGTGTTTTTTACTATATACAATACTAGAGGTTGCCCGCGGCTCCGCCCGCGTTTAGGTTGCTTTTCGGGTAACCTATGGAAAAATTCAATTGTATCCTATTCCCGTGCCAATTTTACATATAATTCGTCATTTCCAGAACTCTTTCTGCGCGGGAGTTATTGCGTTAACTTTGTTTCCAAAATCCGATAATAGATGGCGCTGTATCGCCTTAAAACACGCAAACGGTGTGTCGTTCAATGTTTATGACATGTATTGTGTGATATTGTGTGATGTTGAGTAATGATGAGTTCTGTTCTATAAGATTGTTTTTGAATCTGCTTCTAGGTAGTCATCAATCTTGTGGTTGATGATGAATAAACGAAGCAGTTAATTCATTGAATAGTACTAAGCATTATTACATACGATTGTCGTAGAGATGCGCGACTGCGAATAATCTGACCAGTCGAATTATCTACAACTACTAGTATAATATACACGTTCGACTTGAATATTAGTAATATATTTACTAACGTTAATAATCGAATGATGACTACTAATAGTTACTAATGGCGTTTGACTCTATTGTTAGCGAATCTTGTCAATGTCACTTGTTAGTTTCAAATGAATGAATCGTTGGAGTGGAGTCGGCTCAAGTAGTACAGTGGCCGGCAAACATCTTGAGCAAAGACATTGGTGACAAAGACAAAGGTATCATTGGTGGTAGGAGAGGTGCGCGGGGGCATTCTGTCGGCACGAGGCCCCGCGATTGGCCTATCAGTTTGCCGCTGTCCCCCGCGCCGCGCGTTCGTCCCGCTAGCATCTGTACTAGCATCGACTACACTTGCGTGCAGTTTTAATAGTATATTTCGAGTTTAGAAGTTTTGTTGTTAAAGTTTAATATTCATTTATATTATTGATACTTTGTTTTTTATTATATTGTGTTTATACCTACTTAAAACATTTCTGACTATGCCGCCAAAACATAACACAGTTCTGAAGTAAAATGATGTATGATGTGTATTGCTTCCTTAAACAGGAATATACAAAACAAACGGAAACTATAAAAAAGACTGCGGAAGCAACTAAAATGTCTGTTAGTACCGTAAAAAAAAAACATAAAAGAGATCAAAGACTCGGAGTTGCTTACCGTATTTAGGACACCAGGCAAAAAAAGATCTGAGAATTGTAATTTTTTCAATGTAGAATGTGTAATATTAATTTTATTGTGTAAAATAAATATTTTTTGTATATACATTTTGTTTTTATGAAGAATGTTTTACAATATTTATTTATATATATTTTTTATATTTCAACAATGACCAATAAAATATGTCCGGAAGTGTACATGCGCGAACTTACCCCCTCTACGTCGACTTTTGCTCAAGTTGTTTGCCGGCTATTATAACTAATCTCAGACTATTCTAAAAGAATAGTCTGAGTAACTAATGTAGTGTTCATTCAGTCCGGTTAATTTTGAGTGGGTATCATGTTAGTTACAAATTTTCGGAGATCATTCGAATGAGTCGAATGATTTATAAAGTCGGATAATTCGACTGGAATCATTCACAGTCGCGCATCGCTAGAGAATATATAATATTATCTTTATACAGACTACTAGAGGTTGCCCTCTAGTCTAGTCTATTTGAGTATTATGAGTATTATGAGTATTATTATTATGCCCGCGGCTCAACCCGCGTGTAACGTTGTGTAATGAAAAAATCTATTGTATCCTATTCCCGTGTCAATTTTATAAAAACACTAGCGACTCGCCTCTGCTTCGTACGGCTGCACGTCCGATACTAAATATATCTCTATTAGAACTAACTAAAGGACCGCCCGCAAAGCGCTAACTAAGTCTTGCTCCCGGCAAAAGTGTTCACTTCTGCCTGCAGTCCCGCAGTGCAACTGATCGTAATATTTTAATTTCACCACGACTTCAAAACCAAAAGTCCAATTTCAATCATTCACAGACCAAATATTATCAACATAAAATGTACTTTTATTTTGATAAGGATTAATAGCATGAGTAAAATAAACGCGTTTAAATGTAGTCCAAAAAAAAAACAAGATTTTTAAATTAAAATGTGGTTGTTGTGCCTCACTCGACATAGATAGGTATAGTGTGTCGCGGAACTTTTTTGTAGATATTTATAAGATCTACAATTAATTACAACATTTTATGGTTCTATCTTTTGTAGTTTAGGCAGCGTACGCAAAATAAGTAACTTCTTTGGTTGTTTTTTTTTAGTTTGTGTCCGAAAAATCCAAATATCTTACGGAATCCTATTTTTTTTCCAAAATAAAATATAGTCTATGTTACTGGTGGATAATGTAGCTTTCGAATGATGAAAAAAGTTTTTAAAATCGGTCCAGTAGTTTTTGAGCCTATTCATTACAACCAAACAAACAAAGTTTTCCTCTTTATAATATTATTATTATAGTGTAGATAAACAAAAGAAAGCATTAGAATTAAAAAGAGAGCATTAGAATAGCTAAGAATAACTGTTTCGACACTGGTCTTTCTCTTACAAGGATAGACAGACCTTCGGCCTCCACGATGGCCAAGTGTAGATTAGTAGATGTAATTTTTTTTTATTATTTTTTGATGCCATGCGCATGTGTATTTTCTCACGAACGTTTTCCTTCACGTTATGAGAGAGTGTAAACTTCACACAATACTTGAAGAACGAAGCATTGGTACAGCGACGCATTCGAACCGGTTTGCCGTCGATTGAAATCTGACTTTGATAAGAGTGGCATCGTGAGGCGTGTATTTTCTGTCCCAACACTACTTCTTGACGACCACAACCGCTCTGGCAAGAGCGTACTGACTTATAAGAAGAGTATACTTTATTTGTAAATTGTTTTTTTCCAGTCCGCAAGAAACAACGGTTCGAAGCATGAAAAACCAGTGCGTTTAGAAAAAATATTATCACCAGGAGATCAGAACAGCCCAACATATCTCGGAGACATGAGACCGAGTCCTAGACTGGAAGATGCTAGACGGTGTCTAAGAGGATACAGAGACCCAGCGCTTAGAGGAATATCAAGGAATGAAAGAACAGTGAAATGTCCCGCCAGAAGACCAGGATGTAATTTCTATACTTATCTATAACTAGCAAAATACAGACAATGTAAACAGCAGCTATTCTCAATACATGCAGGATTGTTCGAAAGTTTATGCAGGACGTCATTAATTCCGATAACAACCCCCTTAGTGAACTCCACTTGCCTTAGGCCCGTGGTTTTCGTGATTATTAACCGAAATTCTTAAAACTTCGAGAAATCGCAAGGTTTTTTGTAAATAAAATAATTTATAAGAGCTCACAGAATAGAGTATTTATTAACTTAACTTTTGAATCCGTATGTATTCGAAATTACAGGTTCTTCCCCAGAGAACGACACTGATGACTCCCTGACACGTCAGATCCGGGACATTCACACTGATACTCGGAAGAGTGCGCGCCGGATCAGGGACTCCAGGGCAAGGATTCTTGAAATACAAAAGGTGAAAATTGGCCAAGTAAAAAAAACACTTTTTTTTGATTCCTTTTCGTTGATCCTTCACACAAGGCCATTCGTCGTGATCCCAAGATCAACTGGATAATGAACGCAGTGCACAAGCATCGTGAGATGCGTGGTCTGACCTCAGCGGGCCGCAGCTCCAGAGGCCTCGGCAAGGGTCATCGCTACTCGCAGACCACGGGAGGCTCTCGCCGCGCGGCCTGGATCAGGAAGAACACACTCCAGCTCCGACGCAAGCGATAAACAACTTAACTGCTACACCATTGACTTTCTATTTGTTTTTGTCGAATCATTCCCAGATGGAAAGTCAGTGGGGAATAAAATGTTTTGGGTATTGGCTTATTTATAAGCTAGATATTGGTGGCGATTCTGGCGTACACACGACTAAACTAAATTTAAAGAAACCCTATCTCTTTCCATCGTTAGTCATTAGAAAGAAACAGCACGATCTCAACCATAGACAAAACAAGTAAGGTCACGTCAAATATGGAAAATAGAGGTAGTTTTAGAGCTGATGTATTTGGGTGCGTTCTAAAAAAGTCCACATTTTCTATATTTGATGTGAATTTAGTTGTTTTGTGTACCGCTCAGATCGTGCCGTCTTTTTCTAGTCACTGACAGTGAAAAAAGACAGGGCTACTTTAAATTTAGGTCGTGTGTATGCCAGAATCGACACCATTATACATGTTCTGGCCCTATAGGTCCTGACTGGTACAGCTACAGAGAAAACAAGAAGTATGAGCCAGGCTTGCGCGTGAAGGGTTCCAAACAATTACTTTAAAACTTTGGTTAAATTGGCTAAAGCACGTTTGTTGTATAGGAGTTCCAATCTTGAATTTACAGTTTTTCGTTATGAATCATCCTTTAGCATCATTGCCTTTAATATTTATTTAAATTTTATGATATAGGGTACGGAACACTAAAAAAAAACCGCATTTGAACCTGTATTTTAATTGTAATAAGTTTTTTTACTTTAGGAAGTGTATGTCTAAAATATATTTATTTAATAAGGTAAAATGGCTGGATGATTGTAACATGGATTACCATATTTTTAAATTGGCCAAGTGTGTTTTGGACTCACGCACGAAAGCTTCATCATTAACTATAAAATACTGCAAAATAATATGTTAGTTGTGAAAGGTTCCTTTAAGTAATTATATGATTCTGATTTTAGAATTTGTTGTTACACCAAAATTAATTAACCCTTAAATTGACAATGTTGTTTTTAAACAACAGATTAAAAATCACACATAAAATTGACCTTCATTTATTTATTTTTTAAATGTTGCGCAATGTAGTTTATAAGCAACACTCACATAAAAAGTATAGTAAATTAATGTCTAGATTATTTTTACTCATTTTTCCTAGACAGTTAATATATATTTACACAAATATATATTTACGTGAAAGAAAAATCGTCCATTTAAGGGTTAAAAAAAAACTTATGTCAGAAAACTCGTTTTAGAAAAGCGCTCTGACAGAAGCAGACGTGAAAGAACTTGGCGACAGAAGTGAGTTACTTCTTCGAGAGATGGAGCGGTTTGACAAACTGACAAGAAACATGCAGAGGCTGGTCAGTGCAGAAATGGGTTCCCAGCTGAAGAAACCAGCTAAGGAACCACCCTCGCAGATTGAGTACTTCGCTGGCTCGGCATATGGTAAATAATTGGCCAAGGGTGAGTTGGGTTCACACATGAAAGATAACGTACCATAATCTTTAAAAATAATTGGCCTAGTGCGAATTGGTACGGAACCCTTCATGCGCGAGCCCAACTCTCACTTGGCCAATTTTTTTTATACTATCTTGATAGATAAGCACCTTCTTAATACACTTACAAAAAAATAAAGTTTCCATGATGTCGGCTATTTGACGATAATTACCTAAACTTTATTAGATTAGAATAAGTAAACTAATCATTAGATTAGGATAAGTAATATTTAGATCAGAATAAGTAAACTTTACCTAATGTAAACATTAGAATAGGTTAACTTTTCTAATCTACTGATTAGAATAAGTTAACGTATTCTATATGTTAACATTAAGTTAGGTCAAAGTAAACTTATTCCAATCTCTATTCACAGAGCCAGCAGTTCATCACGAGATGAAGATGAACCATCCCACCGTACTCCTGGCTGCCGGGAGACATCCACCAGAGCTCATCATCGCAGACCAACCGATCAGGAGCAAATCAGTATGTTCACAGCCATCTTGCTCCAAGTCCAGACATGTAGGATAACTAGAAACGTTGTTAATTGCTGCTTTCAAGCTATCAGTAAACATACAATAAATTAAAAATATATATTAGGACACTTTCACACACGGCTGGTTAGCCCCATACTGAACCATTTCTAGCTCGTATTATGGTTGCTAACACAGCTGATATACTACATATATATACAACATATTATATATAAATACATATTTAATACCCAGACCCACAGCCAACAAATTTAGTTAAGCACAAAGATGTTGACCGGGCCGGGAATCGAACCCGGAACCTTCTGATTAGCAGACCGGCATGGTAACCTTTACGCCAACGAGGTTGTCAATTCAAAAATTTGAGTAATAACTAATCTGTTTCTTCCCAACTATAGTTGACAATTATGAAGAATGTAATTAGTACTTTAATTACCTTACCTATTTTGTTAGAGGGCGTAACTTTCAGACTGTGATGATGTCAAGACTCGGTTGCGAGCGAAGCGGGCATAAATGAGTTAAGTGGAAAGAAAGAGTCCGCGAAAGAGGCTAGTGGAGCGGGCAAAAATAGTAAATGGGGCCTTTGTAAACTGATATCGTAAGGCATATTATATATTTGCACAAACGGTCACTCTTGCTAAGTAAACTTTTTTTCGTGCAAATAAATTGGCACTTGAATTTGTTTCTTATCAGTATCGACTACTGACATAGAAACTGCTGTTGCTGCGAAACGATCTAGGCTTTTTCACGCACATTTTTTTGAGGACAAATTTTACACACTTTGTTTTGTTTAAAAATATCTTTATTAACATAAATTAAACTAGTATTAAACATTAGTGTACATGATATTTAATTTTAAATTAGATCATTTTACACACTGATTTGCCCCATACTGAACCATTTCTAGTTTGTATTATGGTGGCCAACCCAGCTGATAGCACATATACATACATAAATATTTTATATAGATACATATTTTATTTAACACCCAGACCAACAGCCAACAAATTGAGTTGAGCACAAAGATGTTGACCGTGCTGTGAATCGAACCCAGAACCTTTTGATTGGCAGTCTGGCATGGTAACCATTACGCCAACAAGGTTTTTGAATATATATTTGCATCGCTAGCCTTTTTCTCTACTCTTAGCTCATTTTTAACTGCTAGGCTCGCGGTCAGGTTCCTATTTAAAGGTTGCCGACTATTTTATAGTGACTAGTAAGAACTCCTGTTACAATAGTTATAATAACTCATCTTTTATTCAAATGAAAATTCAATTTTTCATCCATTGTGAAGGCATATCACATAATTTTATCAGGCGCTTTAAACAAATTGTTGTACCACGTTACATAACACCAATAAAATGTATGTATGAGTACTCGTATCGAAATTGTTAAAATAAAGGTTGCTACTACGATAACCTCACCACGCATATTTTATTATCTTAATAATTAAAAATAACGGCTGGATTTTTAGCTCCTTATCTCAATCTACTAGCAAACACGTCAATCAAATTGCTATTGTAAAATATCCAGGCGTTTTACAAATTTTGTAAACATCACATAACTTAATTTTACCCTCAAAACGTTTAAAAACCAAATTGCATGGGACGGTTGTCGTAGTGCGAAGGTTTTGAATAAACTGAGCGTTTTATTTTGTAGGAGATCGACCTGACCCGTAAACTGAGCGAGAGTTATGATATGCAAGAGAAGTTGGTTGCCGATAATGCCGACTTGGAAGTCAAGAGGTGATTTTTTTTTGTCTCACTTATTATTCATAAAGACTTGACGTGGTCGTGGGTTTGATTCCTTATCGAAGCTCGAGTATTCGGTGAAGGTAAATATCGTGAGGAAACCATAGCATGGTGGTAAAGTTTTTCTAGTGCTCGCCTGGCTAGCAACCACCTTCAAATTGAAAAATCTGTCTCCAAGCTTAGGTGCTTGGTGATGGTGTGTTTCGGAAGCCTCCAAGAGAGTCAAATTCCAGATTAAATTCAAATTCATTTATTTCAGGATCAAGTCCCATATCCAAATGTTACATAAAAATTATTATTAATAAAATAAACTGTATCAAAAAAATAAAAATATGTCACAGAAAAAAATTATAAAAAAGAAAGTCAAATTTAAATAAAAATAAAAATAATAGTCAGTGATAATAAATATAAATACAGAGGTCAAGTAGGTCAAAACCTCCTTTCTGGCACCACCACAGAGAGATGCCTCTCGCAGCAATGCCAGAGAAAAGGGCAATCCAACCTCGACGCAATCATCTTCAGGACATTGTTGGAGCTGGCCCTAACCCTGCGCACCAGGGATGCTGCTCGTATGCGCATAGTCGCGTGGAAGCATGCGGTCCGCGCGTCTGCGAACATCCCTGACGCGCTGCAGTAGCGAGGCAGCCCCAGCAACATCCTGAAGCTATTGTTGTACAGGACTCGGAGGTCGCTGTACCGCTTCTTCGTGTAATCAGCCCACAGGCTGCACGTGTAAAGGCTCGTACAGTACGCCCTAAACAGCGTGACTTTGACCTCTGCAGAGCAACGTGCAAACCTGCGGGCAATCATATTAGCTCGGACCGACAGCGACCTCCGCTCCCGGTCGATGTCCTCATCGTCTTTCAAATCACTGGTGACGATGTGGCCGAGGTATTTAAAACGTTCCACCTTAATTAACATAACACCGTTTAACATAACAGGGGGAACTTCCAGTCGACATTTTCCGGGAACATCGAACACCATACACTGACTTTTCCCTACATTATATACAAGACCGTGGTCACGAGCATACTCTTCACAAGTGTTCAACAACCTCCTCAGGCCACAGACCGAGGCGCTCAGCAGCACCATGTCATCCGCATAGCACAGATTATTAACACAGGTACCGTCAATATGGCAGCCGATATGCTGGCTGCTGAGCGCCACGATCAGCCCGTTAATATATAAATTGAACAGGGTAGTAGGGTAGAGGTCACCCCGCCCTGCCTGACGCCACACTCCAGCCTATACGGATCCGAGATTAGGCATGCTCCACCTTGGGCTAGAATGTTACTGGATCGTGTAGTTACGTGCCCTGCCAAATGTCAAAAGGCTAGATATAATGTTTAAAATACGAGTAGATGTGAAAGTACTATATACTGTACTAAAACCCTTGATTGGGCTTCTTAAAATGTATTGTGTTATTTGAAACTGAAGCCAGTTCTAATCCATACTTTAATAATGCTAAATTTGGTCACCCATCCTGATACAAACCCAAGTACTCTGCCTGATTTTGTATTTAATTCTGTCAGAATTAGAAAGTTCTTTGCTCAATCAATTTGTTTTGGTTTGAGCATAACCAAAAAATATAAAAAGATAATAAAACAAATGCAGTTAGGTACTTGACTTGTATTTTTTTTGCTAAAGATTTAAATAAATAAGTTCACTAACAAAGATTTAGAAGTTAAAGAAGGTCACCTATAACCTATCTATATGTATTTATAGTACACACAATATTGTGTGCTATTTATAATTTCTAACTAACCATTGAATTATTTCAGTATAAATATGTTACGGCCTATTTAAAAATAACCTTAAACGTAGTGAAACCTATTTCGCCAAAAACTTAAATAAAACCTGAGCCCTGTTTTTTTTCGTAAATGACAAATAAAATTTGAAAAATAGAACGCCAAATCGAGACGGCGGTTCTTTTTATAACTTGTCAAATCGCACAACAACCAACAAAACCGGACGCAAAACAGACCCAAAAAAATGTTTAATTCCAAATAAGCAACTGGTTTGGACCCAACACAGATGGACGCATAACAGGTACGCGGATTTCAGGTACATTTTGTATAAAGAGCTGATGACTAAGGACCAGAATCTGGAGACATGTCGAGCCCAAGTCAAACGCCTCCAGGGCGAGCTGAAGATGATGGGGAAGGAGAACAGCATTCTTCAGGAAAAGCTGAGCAAAAATAATCCACAAGTAGGTACCTAAACTCGATACTACTATTAAAAAAAACTGACATATGGATAGTTTAATTTTTTCGGAGAAGACATTGGCTGGAAGCCAATGTCAATCTACAGTTTATACAACTAGTTTGGAAGCCTTTGGATTCCATATAATTTTGTTGATTTCTATTTACTGTGTCAAATAAAGTAATTTTGTATTTTTTGTATTTCATTTTAATCGAAGTAGGTACTGAAAAATTTACTTTTATTGTATAGCAAATAATTGGTAGTAATTCCTACAAATCCAGAGTTTTATAACGAAATCAGGCAATTCATACTTCAAAAGTATGTTTACAAAATTATATTTTTGTTTCGGAAGTGAAGTGACATGATCCGGAAAATGAATAAATGCTGAATCCTGAAAATCCTGAATCCTGAAACAAGCTTGTTGTGTGTGCGTGCCATTATCTGTCTGCAGTATCGGTAAAAATATTCAATGAAAATTACTAGATCTATGCACTAATTAGTTTTGCGATTTGCAGGGCGATGCAACTTCATTGAACCGTGATAAAGACTCCGCATGCATACAAGATTTAGATTCAAACTGCAAACAGGTAAATATATTTTTAAAATGTATACATACAAAATGCTTGTGCTTATCTAACGACAGATAATTAAACTTATCATGTGACTTATAGTAACACCTCGATGTAAATTATAATACATCTTTTTGCATGGTCACCCACCCGAAACAGTCCGTAGCGACCTTTGCTTAAGTTTGGTAATCGATTAAGATCATTTCAATATCAGTTGTAACGTTGTCATGACAAAGATAATCTTATTTTCAAAGTTTGTTTTATGCAGAAGTTAATCAGAATCGCATAAAAGTGATCTATTATACATTATGTGATTCTAATGTAATGTGGTAAGCTTTTTGAAAGGGTATTGAAAATCCATTCACATAAATACTTCATCGACCGAGGCTTTCTTGGCATGCTACTATTTGGTGTATTATTCTAACAGGATTTGAAAAAGTTGGTAATATTTTCTCTTGTGTATTTTTTTCTGCAAATATCGATCACTTTTCGTAAGTAGTATATTTTGTAAGAAAAAATAATACACTGACCTTACAAAAGATTCAAAAGCTAATTGTTGCAAAAAAACTTTTTATCATCAACAAAATAACTCAACTTATTTCATCTTTCTTTGTGAAATGGTATTTCTGTGTTTGCAGATGAATCATTTCATGTTTGAATTCTGGTCAAAATAACATGCCTGAATCATATAAAATCTACCCAATTACATATTCTAAAATTAATAGAATCAGATATCTTAGTTACTAAATAAAATAGACACAATTGCATTCTCGCGTTTCAAAATACGAGTATCTTTCATTCGATCTATCATTTAGTCGTGGAAAGGTACAATGAACATACTGACAAGACAGATAGGCAGAGAGACCAAGCTTACGCAACTTTTTCAAAATAACTACCTAAATACTTGTATGGAAAACTGAAATTTAAAATCTGATAGTTGACTTGCCCAAGACAAAACAGCATGAGAAAACAGCGGGAGTACCGTAACACAGAGCAATTTCTTTAATTAGAGCAACTAATTTAATTTCCAAGAATGAAATTTAATAAAGTTTATTATAAACCAGTGAAGCCGTACCTATTTTATGAGAGACAAGTTTCAAAAGCAAACCAGGCCGTCATTATACCAGTAACGAGTAACTTTAAACATTGTGATTGGTTTTAGTATTTACTGACGTACAAAGGTAAACGCATATTAGGAGAAGTGAAAGCGCCGAATAAAAATCGAAGTTCAGAGAGCGGATGGCGGATTCAGCTGAGGCGCGAAAGTGTGCGATGTGTCATAAGATTTCATAAAGAGTTCTAAAATTCGTTTCTTGATTGAACTTCACATATTTATTTACAATATATAAAGATGAACATAAATGTATTGCAAACTACAATGTGTACATTAATGTAGTTTGCAAATATGACACAATTACAAATGGATGTCAAATAATGATACATATAATAATTAACGTGGAATCTAATATAATTTTACTAAAGATTTCATACAGAAGACACATATTGCAAATCATTGTTATAAAAAATAAATATATATTTTAAAATAATTTTATGGTCAATAGTTCTTTTAATTTCTTTTCATATAAATATGTATTTAGTTCTCTCAATTCCTTAGGGATATGATTATAAATGGTAGGACCCATACCTAGAAAACTATTTAAGTAAAGTTTTGAATCTCTTCACCTTTATCTTATTATCACGACGATAACGAACAGTTTTTACTGATAATTTTAGAAATACCTGATTTTGCTTGTACAATAATGCTTAAATATACATAATCATCGTAACGACATCTATCATGTATCTACTTAGTTATACCAATATATAACGAGGAAAAGTTTGATTTTTTGTTTGTTTGACCCGAATATGCTCCGAAAGTAATTATTGAACCGATTTTATAAAATAAATAATTATAAAAATATTTTACCGCTGGGAAGCTACATTATCCTTGAGTAACATACAAGTAGGCTATTGTTTGTTCTTATTTGCGACTAAGGTTATAATAGTCCGTGCGAAGCCAGGACGATCTGATAGTCTATACCATAAGACTCTTTGTCCTGACTCATTCATTAATTAATTAATCTATAGACAACGTAAAGCTCAAACAGCTGGTCTTAGGAGTGTGAAATTTGTAGGGTGTATTTGTTTTAGTATGTAGACGTGTACTAAGAACGGATTTTTGTAAATTCCACCCCTAAGGGGGTGAAAGGGGGTAAAACAGTTTGTAAGAAACTTCCAGCAATAAAATTTGGAATATGTATAGTTTTTTTGTAAAATTAAACATAATGGCATCAAGTTTGTTTTGCCAAGGTGAATTAAGGGTTTGTAATGGGGGTGAAAGTTTGTATGGAAAAATCTTTATTTAGCATGTTAAACAGGTTACGCGAAAAGCGACTTACACGCGGGTGGAGCTGCGGGCAACTGGTAGTATCTATACTATAAGACTCTTTGTCCTGACTCATTCATTCATTCATTCATCTATAGACAACGCAGAGCCCAAACGGCTGGTCCTACGGTTATGAAATTTGGAGGGCGTATTTGTTGTAGTATGTAAACGTGTATTAAGAAAGGATTTTGGGAAATTCCACCCCTAAAGGGGTGAAAGGGGGTAAAACAGTTTGTATGAAACTTCTTTGTTTTTGAATTTCCAGCAATGAAATTTGGAATATGTAGGTATAGTTTATGTAAAATTAAAAATAATGGTATCATGTTTTTTTGCTAGGGATGAACTAAGGGTTAGTAATAGGGAGTGAAAGTTTGTATGAAAAATTCTTAGTTTATCAAGTTAAAGTCTTGAAAGTTGTTATATCGTAGCAATGTAATGTTTATATAAAATTGCCACGGGAATAGGATATCATAGTATTTTTACACAGGTTACGCGAAACGCGACCTACACGCGGGCGGAGCCGCGGGCAACCTCTAGTAATCTATAAAAATTGGGGACGCGTGTATCCAATTTCAATTTTCCAAGTATCGGGTACACAATATGAGTTAACTAACAGTGAAAGGAATCGAGATTATAGTCATTAACGTATTATCATTACCTGCTTACATCTGAAAATAGACATAGGTAATTTACTTGTATGTACATGAAAATGTTCTGGAATAATTTTCCGCTATATTTTCTTTACGAAAAAACGACGGGGTGTGTGTTTTTCCAGCTTTATTTACTTAATTTTATTACAATACAGTCCTACCTAAAAAGCACTTCTACTAATCTGATAAAACAAAATTGAATAATATTAATAATTAATAATAATAAAGCATTTATTTGACCAGTGAACACGTACAATGTTATGACAATAATAATACAACCTTATTCAATATTTACAAATGTACGTTCCCATTTTAATTTGATCCCTATGTCTCACACTAGAGAAAACATATATTATATTATACAAGTTTGCATGAACATAACAAGTGGAGACAAAGAAAGATGATGATGATGGTACTATGGCACCAAAGTGATAAAATTATGACAAATGTCATAATTAACAAGTTTGGGTAAAAGAAATTAATCTAAAAGTTTTGTAAAATCAAAGCTTATGATCAAACTACGCACAATTTATATAAATTTAAAATTAAATTATTTATCTATAATTATGATATGAGAAAACATATATACATCAGTAGTAATGTAATGGTTATTTTAACAGGAGGGTATATTTCTGTGCTAACTAGGTATCAAGAATCACAAGTATAATACTTATATACGTTTATATCAAAGGCCTTGATTGGTTAAATAGAGTACACTGTGATTTTAAGCCCAAAATGACCGCAAACACAAAATTATTACCATAATACGAACTAGATATGGTTCAGTATGGGGTTAACCAGCCATGTAATTGTTGGTCGGTCGTTTTCTAAATTTAAAATCTTCATTTGTTATTTTGCAGGATATTAACCGCTTTGACGCCGCTACTGCCAAGGATCTTGCTGAGAAACTATCTAACTACAAAACTTCTACCTCTGAAATAGTACGTCCTCTTTTATGTCTGATAATAATATTTTCCTTTGTTGGGGTTTAAATACTAAAATAGCGCTCCACTGTAGACCATAATATCAATTACCTTTAGGTAAATTGTGGTCTAGCGCTGACCTATTTCGTTAGAAAAGTAAACGAGTCGTCTAAGTGGAAATTCCAGTGCCGATGTGTTGGTAGCCGTATATAGGATGTGGTTAGCGACTAATTCAACAAACATTGTGTCTTTATTTGGCTAAAAGTTTGGGTGTATGTCTAGTGTGTAAGGTAGAATATATTCCCTATTTTTACGTTCCTGCTACAGTAATTGATATTTGTAAATATTGTTAAGAAAATAATATTTTTATCATGTCTGTATACGTAAGCAATAAATTAAAAAAGTAGTAGTGGTAGCTTTAGTAGCTTGGACAAAAATGGTTCAATAAACATTTTGAAATGATTTATCGTAATTGAATTAATAATACATATACATACATATATCATGCGTTATGAACTTGCTAATCATCCTTTAGTGAAACGAATAAAAACAGTTTTGATAGTTTTAAAGCTGCTCATGGGCCTCTGTCATGCCTTCATAATTGCTTGTAGTAAGTCTTAACAGCTGGGACCTACCATTTCACTTTTAATCCGCTAGCACCTTGATGAAAGTTCTACAGTTTACATTTTTCCTGGTCACCCATCTGAAAACTGTCCGTACCACACGTTGCTTAGCATCGGTAATCGTGTTAGATTACCTTAGTAAGCTTGCGGCGCTAATTACCGTATTATTAATATTCCAGGAGAAACAACTAGGCGATCTTGAAGTCCAAGTGCGTCATTTGCGGGTAGAAATTACAAAGATGCCGGAAAAAACGAATAAGGAAAAGGTGGAGGAGATGGACAAGACAGCTTGCCGTGGGGGCAGCGCCAAGGGCCCCAACACCTGCTTCACACAGCCGGTAAACTGCTGCTTCTCCTCATTTTTTAAAAACAGGGACCCTATTACTTTGCCTCCGCTGTCTGTCTGTCTGTCTCCAGGCTGTATCTCAGAAACCGCAATAGCTAGAAAGCTGAAACTTTCACAAGATATGTATCTCATGCCGCTAATAATAGCAATAAAAAATATGTATACCAAAAAAAATTGAGGTCCCCATACAATAAACGTGACTTTTTAATATTTGTTTGCTATAATATGTATCAATAACAGTTACAATACTAGTTACTGCTAGTCACTATTTTTCACGAAATATATAAATATATATTAGCTATGTCAACGGTTAAAATTATTAACGGTTATAATTTGTAGCAATTGTTTCTTATATACTAATAGATTATTACATACTAGCTACCCACCCCGGCTTCTTACGGGTGCAATGCTGATAGTAAATACACTACAGAAAAACATATACCATCGCGGAGTTTTCAATGTGTCAAATAATTAGTACATTATTTTGATAAATCTCGTAGGGTTCAGCCTGTGTTTGCAATATGAGCGGAAAAAACTTAACGACGTCACATAAGAAACTTTAGAAATTTCATTCAATTTGAAACATTTCTCCTCTACTTAACATCCATTAGGATGTTATTATACATATAAAACTTCCCCTTAGATCACTCTGTCTGATAAAAAAACCGCATCAAAATCCGTTGCGTAGACAAAGAGACATAGGGACAGAAAAAGCGATTTTTTTATACTATGTAGTTATTTAGTGCTAAAAGCTACAGTAAATGAGCCTGCATCTCCAAACTAAGCATGGAAGCTTGTACATCAGAGATGCATACCTCATTAGATATGACTGCAATAGTTGCGTTATTATCGTTTTAGACATTTGATCAAATATCCACAAGTATTTTTAATATAATTAATAATTTGATGTCTAAACTTGTTTGTGTTTGTTTTAGTGTATTAGTTTGCAAATTGCAAGTCGCTTAGCATTTGAAACGGTTACGCTAAGGGCATCTTGTCTCAACAGGCGACTAGCGCTTCAGAAACCATGTACTCGTACTCGTATTTCGTTTTGTAAATATTTACTCTACACCAATTAATTGTCTCCAATACCTTTTGAAATTTGACTAGTCTGGGTTGAAGCATACTTTAGTACGAGTAAAAATAAATAACATTACTATTTAGTGTTTTATTTGATACTTTGTAAACTGTTATCGTAAGGCATATTATATATTTGAACGAAACAAACGATCAAACTTATTTACTTAGTTTTTTTAAAGTAAGTGTGACCATTCATATAAGTAGTATGTATAGCTTAAATAATTGTGTAAATTGGTCTATTGATCTATGTGTGCACAATAAACTATTTTTCTTTCTTTCTTTCATTTGTTTCGTGCAAATGTTTTATTTAATGTTTGTTATCTTATTTTTCAGCCTGGCACTCCCGCGGCGCCGCCTATGTCTAGAGCGGTAAGATATTATTACTATTATAACTTTTTTTACACCGTTAAAGCTAGGCATTTGACAATCAGGGCTCAGACTACACGAGTGAGAGGCACGCTGGCATAAAGTGTGAAGGAGCAAATTGAAAACCAGCGCTGGGATACCTGGTACCTCCAGCATTATGCTGAATTTGCTCCTTTTGTGCACACAGGCTTATTTTTTAATAATAAGTAATTGTATATATGTATTTTTTTTGTGCACAATTAATTATTTTCTTTCTTTCTTTCTTTCTTTCTTTCTTTCTAAAGTGGAGCATGCCTAGTCTGGAATAATAATCATATTTACATTCATTTATTAAAATATAAACATTACCTTTCGGCATTTTAGCCAAATCGTCAATGTTTATTATATTACTAACTATTTAAAACTAGTGCGTGTATTTATTACAATCAACATAACAATAAAAAATATTAAACTAAAACAAAACAATAATAAAAATCCCATTCATCCCTCTTCACTCATCACCGTTCAACATAGATTGTTATTTTTTGTGTATAATTTAGAGTAATATTTAAATAATGAGATATTATTATAACTTTTTAAGACTGTGAATCTAGACATATGACCATCAGGGCTCGTAACCAAACAAGCTACCGACACTCTTGTCTACTATGGAGCATGCCTAGTCTAGAATAACTAACTGGCTCTCATTAAATGTTTGTAGTGTCATAAGCTATTACCCAAAACGTCCTAGGACCAATCGCGAGCGAAGCGAGTGCAAAAATTTTCAGTGCATTTGATTGAGCCGTTTGAGCATAAAGAAGTACCAAAGGCGCACAAATTACATTATAAGATATTATTATACCTTTTTTACACAGTACATGCTAGGCTTTTGACCATCAGGGCTTGAACCACACGAGTTAGCGACAATCTTGTCTAAAGTGGAGCATGCATAGTTTGATTTAACTGGCTCCCAAGGAAGCTGTCGGATCACACTGTTAGGTGCTTAGCGACAGATGTTTTAACTTGAGGGTAGTTGCTAGCCAGGCAAGCATTAGAAAATGACATACCACCATGCATTTTTTTTTATTGGAGTATGCCCGGATCTGGCTACCACCTCGTCTCGAGGTAGTATGGCCGCAAATAGCGCACACTACGATAGAAAGGAAAGTACCAATTTACTGCGTTCAGTCGCTTAGATTAAAGTTCAATGGGAAATTGGAAACGATGGAGCATTCCAGTCACAAACTCTAGTACATATACAGGATTAGTGATTATTAACGCCAAACCTTTTAAGGGCAGTAAGACAAACAACTTTTATTCTATGACTATTAAAACCTAAAAAAAAAACATGTGTTCCATACAAAAAGATTTTTTTCGCGTCGCAAAAATGTATAGTGAAGCGATTTTTTTTCTCGTAAATGCTAGAAGCCATAGAACAAATTTAGTTATTCTGGTCGTAAGCTAAGTGGCCAAGCTCGGGTGTTGAGAGTTTTCAAGCCGCACGAAAGCCTCTGATAATGGCTGCTTGTAATAAGACTAAGAGCTAGGAGCCTACAATTTAACGTGTCATTCGAACCACGGTAGCGCCCAGATGAAAATGCCGCTTGAAAAACGAGAGTCAGACGGTATTTGGATGGTTGCTCATCCAAATACTGTCCGCTTTGATGATCCTGACAGATCACTTTAGCTAGCCGAGCTACAGGCGCCTACAAGACACTCTTAAAAGTTATTTCGTAAGCTACCTACTGGTTACCCTGTATAATAATACTAAGTTTGCTGTTAAATGATATTGTACTTGTTAATACCGTTATAATCCAAAGGTCATGCGTCAGATATTCTTTGTTTGTCACCGGATCGTGATAGTAGGAGAGCCAGTGGGGCGATTTTTTAAGTTGCGTAATTTTAAGATATGGAAGTTACCTTGAACTCATCTGAATACAAATACAAGTACTGAGTAAATGTAACTGTGGCTTTTTAATCAGACGGCCCCTGTTTTGTTCCCGGCCCTACTGCAATGACTTGTTTTTCAAGCTATGGTCACTCGCTTTACGGTGAAAGAAACCATCGTGAGGAAACCAAAGCATATGAGGACTACAAAATCCGAAGGTGTGTGTCATCTGGCACAGCCCGCACTCGGCCAGCGTGATGGATTATGGCCTATATCTCTCTCATCATGAGAGAAAGCCTTGAGTCCCAGCAGTGGGAACGCCGATTATGCTTATGCATCTGAGTACCCCCACCAACTACAAGCCCGTTGGTGGGTATGTCTGTAATAACAGCTGAAAAATGAAGCTGATTGGTAGAGATACTCCAAGTAGACATATCAAGCTTATGTAAATTATTTACAGTTATAAGATGTATACAAAAAATCAGACAATATTCACGTAATTCATGGAAGTGAATAGGTCGCAAATGAATAAGACGCTCAGTAACGGCCAAATTTGTAAGTTTATCTTCAAGGTAGGAACTAAGGTAAATAAAGAGACTTATAGTATACTGATTAATACAAACATAAGTGAAAAGTGAAAGTGGTCAAGATAAGACTCCTACAAAAAGTTTCATGTTAATATCTTCTTTATATATTTTTTATATGTGGTTGTGGTTAATAAATTTTCTATAATCCAATATGCTCGCTTAAGTCGAGTTAATACATTTTTAGCATCCTGGGCTCTCCTACTATAACAAGCTGAAAATAAGATGGGCCACAGTGCCGGATTAACAGAATAAATGGGGCGGCTAGTTTTTAAGAGTGACAAGTATTAAAGGCCGGCAAGTTTGTCCACACATTTTGTCATACAAAATGATTTGTTCTTAATTGCTTGTTCTTAATTGTTGCGAATAACGATATCATTATTCATATTTTGTTTCCATACAGAAAATGAAATTCGAAAACAACGTAATACAGTAAGTAGACATCTCGTTATCATTATACGTTTTTTTTAAACAAATACTCTACAATCTAGTGCCCGTATACAAACAAATAATTGGCAAAATGCGAGGCAGAGTCGCACAAGAAGGGTTCCATACTATTACCTAAAAATGGCAAAAATCAAGTTTATTGTATGCCCTCTTTGCTATTGTTGCTTCACCCGGATACATTATACGAGTATATAAAGCTAGTAGTAGCTTGATTTCAGAGACCAGTAAGGGTGGCAAAAACTTGCCGCCACTAGCGGAAAATTTCTAAATCCACCTCTGGATATCTAGTTTATTCATGTAGAGAGAGTATCAAGGAAAAACAACAATAGCAATGTCCCTCATAGACGCCCTATTGTGTCATTTGATATCGACATAAGGGCCATGTCATGTCACCTGTTCTCCCACATAGATATTGATACTAATGGCAATCCTTTGTACACCGTGACAAATATTCTTTGTTCATAAGAATAGATGTCCATAGAATCATTAGGTGAGTCTCCCCATGGTCGCGCCATATCATGTGAACGTCTGCGCTGATTTCTTGGACTTTATTTTTGTTGTGTTTGTTATTGTCAGGAGAAGGTCCGTATGACGTCGGTCTAACAAGAAACAACAGGGATATATCCTTTGAACCAACTATGAACGCTTGCTCATTTTATTTTAATAGGGCTCATTTCTCACACGGCTGGTTAACCCCATACTGAACCATTTTTAGTTCGTGTTAAGGTAGCTAACACAACTGATATACTACTTACATACATACATATTTTATATAGATACATATTTTACACCCAGATCCGCAACCAACAAATTTAGTTAAGCACAAATATGTCGGCCGGGCCGGGAATCGAACCCGGAACCTTCTTGTTAGCAGTCCGGACTGGTAACCTTTACGCTAACGAGGTCGTCGTTATATGTATACTAAAACTACCTGCTAGCCCCGGCTTCGCACGGGCTATAAAATAATCCATGTTGTAAAAGAAACAAAATAAAGCCTATGTTACTCGGGAATAATGTAGCTTCCCTACGGTGAAAGAATTTTTAAAATCGGTCCTGTAGTTTCGGAGACTATTCGCGTCAAACAAACAAACTTTTCTTCTTTATAATATTGGTATAGATAATCATCGCCTATGTCTGTTAGAACAGCTAGTTTATTTATATTTACCTATGCTTCTACTTCATTAGGTCATCGCGTACACGACCTAAACCCTGATCTTATTGTTTTATCGTTGTAATTCGTAAAAAGTTATTAATAATTGAATTTAAGTCCCTCCAAAGGTAAGAAAGAACATTCATAGCAATGTTGTTGCTGTGAGGCTTAAGTATAATAAAAAGGAAAGGGATTTTATATATTACTAGCTGACCCGGCAAACGTTGTTTTGCCTCACTTAGGGGTATGAAAAATAGATAGTGTACCTTATATGACACGTTCGTAGATTTACCATAGCAGCGCCATATATTAATTACTTACTCAACCCAGTCGAAAGATATCGACATCTGTTAGAATCATTTGGAGTTAACAGACTGACTGTCAAATAATAACAGACAATAATTTGCAATAAATTAAAATTGCGACTATAATTTGATATTTAAACTATCCTATCTCTCAAGTTCGATCGAACTGCACTTGGTATGCGAATTTTATTATAATCGGTTAAGTGGTTTAGGAGTCCATTGAGGACAAACATTGTGACACGAGATTTATATATATTAAGATGTTAAGTAGATAGGTAACCGTTTATGATCTATAACGATGAATAATGTGCATGCTAAAACTGTTTCTACCGCTTGCCCGGCTGGCAACTACCCTCACCCTAAAGGTGTGTTTCGGCAGCCTTCTTTGAGAGGCATTTACTACAGACTAGGTAGATATTGTAGGGCCTGCAATATCTACGTATGTATGTAACGCCTGTTAGAATTAGCATAGCATAAGTTTTAGTTTAATATATAAAGTAAGAGTGACCATGTAACTCAGACAGTTGTTCACTAGCGCTCCAATAAACCGAACCTCAACAACAAATCGCATTTCATTATTTAGGTTCACCTGTGGCCCACTATCAAGTCATCAACAAGTATAGCCCAGGCGACCTAAAATACGTTCTTGAGGGAGACCAGAGTGTCGTCAACTTGTGTGGTTCTGGGGCCAACTTGTCAAATGCCTAGTTTAAAAAAATATGGAAATGTTTAATGATTTTCCCATAAATGTCCTTCACACAAATATTCAAGAAGCTTTTTAAAGTTCCATAGGTACTTAAAAGTTAAAAACGGGACCCTATTACTAAGCCTCCGCTGTCTGTCTGTTTGTCTCCAGGCTGTATCTCAGAAACCATAATAGCTAGAAAGCTCAAACTTACAAGATATGTATTTCATGTGCCGCTATTACAAGAAATACTAAAAATAAAAATAATGTTTGCTATATATCAATAACGGTAAATACTAGACACTTAAAATTTTCACAAAATACCTTAAAGTATAAAATATTGGCTATCAAATTAAATTATAATATTGAAGTTAAATAAATGTTTAAGGGGGCCTTCCATACATTAATGGTACAGACAGACAGGCCCTTCATGCGCGAGCCTAACTCGCACTTGGCCAATTATTTTTAGATTTGCGAATCATTTCATTTAACGCAATAGCTTGCGTTTGCTCGCTAAACAAACTGTTAAATGAAAACTATGAATGGTACTTATTTACCGTCGAAAGCAACTCTTATTTCCCCCGAGTAATTTGCGAAAATAGGACCGACGACTGAGTTAATTTCATTTACAATACTTGGTACGACGTACCTACTTAGAAATCTTTTGAAATATTTCTTTTGATGGGAATACGAATTTCGAGTAATAAATAGCAATAATTTGCTCAATTACTAATTTATTGAGGAGGATAAAAATGATTGCGACGCCCACACAAATTGGTTTACCCTTCGTGAGGCAATCAAAAATTATTTGGTGAAAAGCATAAAGATCCCAATACCTATAAGCCAATCCTCGAACTCCTCTTATTAAAGGTAATGATGATCTCGTTGGTGTAAAAGTTAACATACCGGACAGAGTCCCAGGTTTGACTCATGGCACCACCAATATCTTTGTGCTGATCTAAATTCTCCAATTATCTAAGTTCAAAACTTTCGTACTAAATGCTTTGCGTCAACCTTTATTGTGATGACTGCGAAGCTTTGGAACTCTCTGCCTGAGTCTCTGTTTCCTGAGAGGTATCATCCGGGGGTATTCAAAAGTAGAGTAATATCTAGATATTACTTACCACACCGTAGACTGCAGCGCAGCTTAACATCAGGCTAGCTGTAGTCAAACGCAAACTAACCAAAATAAAAAAAAATGTTAGCTGTTGGTCTGGGTGTTAAATACAAATACTAATATGGTACTTATAACATACTACAACAACTTAGACAACTTACAACAACTTAGTATATATTTATGTGTAGTATCAGTTGTGGTTAACAACCATAACGCAAACTCTAAATAGTTAAGTATGGGGCTAACCAGCCGTGTGTAAAATGTGTTGTAATATAAAAAAAAAAAAAACTCTATCAGTGATCAAGAAAAGAGATTGAATATAATATTTTTCTAGTCACACAACAAAATCATCGTATTGTGTTGCTAACATAAAAGCGGTTGGGTCGAAAAGCAATGTATTTTATTTTCAATATTGACAAAAAGCTTTGGTCAGACTATTTGTAAACTAGATACCTAACTTTACGAACCTGCGGACAGACAACCAGTGGCTTGCCTTTGTAAATAAAAACCTAGTGTGCGGTGTCTGACTAATTTGTGTTATTAAGTCCCGAAGCTGAAACTATTACTGTTTGACTATTAAGTTAGACTTGGTAGCTCTCGATCGAATAACCCGATTTTGTTTTTTTTTTGTTTGAAAGGTTTGTTATTCAAGTGTGTTATTGGCTAGTTTGAAGAAAGTCGGACCAAAATGTTGTTTTATATATTTTTTTTACGACTCCCTCAATAAAGGTATCAAAAGAAAGGGCTTCTTTAGTAGAAAACAAACGCCATTATAGATTAAAAATCCAAAATAGCCACACATTAAAGAGGCATAATAGTATGGTAATGTGGAACGTTTAGATTTATACTAATAAATTAATAGTTTATAAATTTATAAAGGGGCAAGATATCCAGATAAGTAAATTATTAATATTTGTTAAAAAAGACTTACCTCTAGCAATATTTTGAGGCTGCTCGAAATTGTTTGAGGTTCATATAGAAGAGAGCACACAAATAGGTACTATGGCAAGAGACATCTAGCGGTTTCATTATAGGAGTAGAGATCCATAACAAAGATAACCTGGAATAGGCATGATTTTAAGTTTGATATCTATACTAATACTAGCTGACCCGGCAAACGTTGTTTTGTCTTAATAGTTATTTCTAAATATACAGTAGCCGATTCTCAGACCTACTGAATACGCATATAAAATTTGGAAAAATTGGCCAAGCCGTTTCGGAGCAGTACGGTAACAAACACTGTGACACGGAAATTTTATATATATGAAGATAAGATTATAAAGCGGAAGAGTTTGTTTGTTTGAATGCACTACTAATCACAGGTGCTACTGACTACTGGTGCGAATAAAAAAAATATGCGTTGAATAGACCGTTTATCGAGGTAGGTTTTAGGCTATAAACATAGTAGATCACACTGCAACTAATAGGAGCGAAGAAATAAAGGAAAATGTGGAAAAAACGGGGAAAATTATTCAACCTTGAGGGCTTGCGTTGCGTGCTCTACGAAAACGGTTCAAGATATAACTAAGATATATATGTAGGAAAAAATATTAATCTTAAAATTCATAATAGTTTCCACAGGTCACCTACGCGAAAAACCACCTTACTCGCGGGCAAAGCCGCGGGCAACTGCTAGGTAGTGATAAAATATTATAACTGTTATTTTCTTAACTATTTTCGTGATGTTTGCAATTTTTGACGTCACAACGTCTTTAATTAGGTTGCGGCTGGGAGTCACTTATGAAAAAGTGTAACGCCCGGAAACGTTTACGATGAGTCACCGAACGAGAGAGAGGCCCGCCGAATGCCTTGCGTCTCTCTCCCACTCAACTATGATCGGTCTGCCGCGCGCGCAGCACGCGGCAGACGTTTTCACGTAAAATCTTCGCCCGTAAAACCGACTTTACAGGCAACCATTTTTTTTCTAATGTATACTTGTTTATTTATGTATTGACGACCTCGTTAGCGTAAAGGTTACCATGCCGGACTGCTAATCAGAAGGTTCCGGGTTCGATTCCCGGCCCGGTCAACATCTTTGTGCTTAATTAAATTTGTTGGCTGTGGGTCTGGGTGTTAAATATGTATTTTATATGTAGTATGTATATATGTAGTATATCAGTTGTGTTAGCAATCATAATACGAGCTAGAAATGGTTCAGTATGGGGCTAACCAGCCGTGTGAATGTGTCCTAATATTTATTTTTATTTATTTATTATTTTATTTCCAGTGTGGCGTTTGCCCTCCATGCCCGGCGCCGTGTAACCCTAACGCACCCCCGGTAAGTGGAATTAAAAGGTTCCTAATGGACCCCGCACGTTTTTTCCCTAATTTATAATTTAAGTTAAACATTATTGGCTAGGAATAAGTTTTGAGCCAATAATATTTAACTTTGCACTGAAATATGGCACTTTTCTCCTAATCAGACAATATGAAAATATATTTACACGAAACAAACGGTCACACTTACTTAAAAACATTGGATATACGTCCAACGGGTTTCAACGCATTAAGAGCGTCATCATCGGGGACGAGCTGCACACGGACTGTCACCGACGAGTCTGTGCGCTGATCTCGTCGGTGACAGTAGTAGTAGTAGTAGTAGTAATGCGTTGAAACCCGTTGGACGTATATCCAACGTTTTTAAGTAAGTGTGACTGTTTGTTTCGTGTAAATATGAAAATATTGTTTTTGTCCAAGATTGTTACATTTCTTCTGGGTTCTGGGTCATTACTTGTTACCGTGTCTTCATGACCTCATTGTGATATGGGAGGAAAATAGGATATTTAGAAAAATCGCACAAAATTTTGCGTAAATTAGTAGGCCTGTGATTTTTCAAGTTTAATAGAAAGACCTAAGACAAACCTAAAGGCAGTTATATTATAAATGTTTGTACAGGTATGTACTTTTATATTTATAACAATAAAGAGGAAATTTTTTATTATACATAATATGTATGTTGGGAATAAAATATGAAACCTCAAGACCAATCCCAAAAAAAAAAACACCCAGAATATGTTTTAACTACATATTATTTTTAGCCCGTGCGTAGCCAGAACGGACCGCTTGATCGATACCAATATTATAAAAGAGGAAAAGTTTGATTGTTTGTTTGACGTAAATAGGCTCCAACTTACTGGACCAATTTGAAAAAATCATTCACCGTTTGAAAGCTACATTGTCTCCGAGTAACATAATTATTGTATTTTGTTTCTCCTTGCTAATCAGATTGTTTTAGAGCCGGTGCGAAGGACCAGATACTAGTTTTTTAAAGATGATAAAATATTAGGTATAATAAAATCATGGTTTATCTTGGTACACGTGCCAAGCAAATGAACGAGATAGAACTCGTGTAAGTACACAGAAAATATTCTGTCGAATTGGACTCCTAGTGAGGCTTCAAATTAAGTAATTACCTGTATCTCTGAGCAATCGCTGCTTTATCCATTTTATTAGTATTTCTTATAGAAAAGGAACATACAAATCGGGGCCAATTGAGGCTATTAGAGATCCGTAGTTTTGGAAGGAATCTTTATGGTTTCGGTCTCGCTCGTACGTCTGTTGATGGTCAATGTAAGCTATTTCTCATATTAGCGCTGTTCACCTCTGCGATCGCGGGACAGGGTGCTAGCAAAGGACAGAGCTATAATATGCCCGTGTAGTAGAGCAGGACAGATTTACTTTTGCGCGTACGTCTTAATTTTTGTATTTCCTGATTAAGTCATTTATGGCTTTCTGAAAAATGAAGCTTGAAAATGATGTACGTTTTCAGACGGATTTTGTTTTTAGACTTAAAATAAGTGGCAATTTGTGCGGAAAGAGTTAGCAATGAATCGATTGCTTGTTTCGGAAGATATAGAGTATTTGCCACATACTTATATACGGTGGGATAATTTTTTTTTCATGTTTAAATTTCATTGTGTTTTACAAACTATAATTATTTTTATGTTAAGTATAAAATCATTCTATAAAACTATTTTTACGAGTTTTTGAAAAAACATAAAAAGTGGAAAAGCGAAGTTTTGAAAATAGCCTTCTCAAACATAACTGTGGTAACCACTGCTAGTTATTGTCTAGTGTTATAAATAAGTGACTTGCTCCCTAAGCACAGAACCCTGTTCTGATCGCTCCTTCCTAACCTATTCTCGTAGCTCTTTATTTTTCAGGTCAAATATTTAATATAATGTCACAAGATAGGTTTGACTTGACTTATTTATGTCAATGTTATCATTAAAGCTTGTTATCGTGTTTCTGAGCATTTCTTTATTCACAGTAGCAGAAAATAAGAGCAAGTGAGGTCGCTATCGGTCGGATAGTTATTTACGGAGAACGGTAACAAGGTTCTTGGAATCAGTTCGGTGGATACAATATAAACATAATTCGTTAACGATCTATTCAGCATTGACAAATTGAGATGTGTATATTTTATATCTTATATTTTTCTCTACCCACGTAATTAACCTTTATTCATCATTGGACTGATTCTGGATTCGACGAAATTGTGGTTAGGAGCAATTTCTTTTTTCATAAAACGGCTAATAGTCCAGTCATTTAAGCTTAAATTAGGTAAGAATCTCGGAATTCGAGATACCCAGCTGTAAGTCTGTAAATACTTGTATATTGACACCCTAAAAGTTGTCTCAAAACCTACATATGGTAGGGTGTAAGCAACTATTAAATTTCAAGGCCAAAAGTCACAAAAATCGGTTTTTTGCGCTTTTTTTGGAAATATCTTATTTCCTATGGGTTTTTTGCTATTTGTATGTATCGTCAATATTGTAGAATACAAAATTCTCTACAAATTTTGTTTACTAAAATTTTTTCATACGGTGAATCGTTTTCGAGATAGAGGGCGGAGAGCCCGCGGTCACAGCATCACTTCAGGTCAACCGGTGCCTCCGGTCGAAAACGCGCCATATATAGTTGATGAACTATCGATAAATCAATGATTATAAATATTTGTCAATTTTTATTAACTATTATATTATATTTTATCATTTTTTTCCTAACTTATCCACTTTTTATTCAGTATTAATTTATTTAACAACACTTACCTGCCCA
This sequence comes from Mellilla xanthometata, assembly GCA_035578125.1. Taxonomy (NCBI): domain Eukaryota; kingdom Metazoa; phylum Arthropoda; class Insecta; order Lepidoptera; family Geometridae; genus Mellilla; species Mellilla xanthometata. The sequence continues at coordinate 3,510,656 of JAPUBQ010000003.1, forward strand.
TGTAATTGCAGAATTGTTAATGAAAATATAGGAATTATATTAGAATTTTAACCTAATTAATACTTATAACTTCTTACATGATGAAAAAAAAACAAATAAATTGTGAATTAATCTTTTTATTAAAAAATATCATTGAATACATTTATTTTTTATGAAAGTAAAGAAATGGAAAAAAGGTACAAAAACTATAATTTATAATTTTAATCATCTTCTTCCTCTTCATCGTCGTCATCTGGCTGCTGGTAAATTTCAAACTGGTCTTCATTATCGTCTTCAACGATATTTGTCTCAAGTTCTTCCATGATTTCGGGGTCAAAGGTTCCATCTTCGTTAATGTCGCTCTGATATGGTACAGCATTGAGACAAGCTTGCCCATTACATTGGCCACAAGCTAAAGAGCATTGCAAGCCCGCTTTCCTGCATCCGCATCGCGAACCACAACCACTCTTGCAGTTGCAGAAAATTGTATTTAGCAAATTTTCTGGAGCATGTGGTAAAATTGACATGATAGGCTCCAGAAAATCGTTTCGCATTGCCCAACCCCATACCTGGGGTTCCAAATCTTGTCCTAACCAAGTTTGAACTTGATAATAATATACACGGTTGAAATGTTTATGAGCAGCTGCCCTTGTTGGTGGAATATTTGAAAGCTGCACAGGTTTATTAAGTTTTGTAGACTTGACGTCATGCACATAACGAAGATGTTTTAAAGAGGCACTAAATTATTTTCTATTTGAAATGTCATTAGTGTAAATAGAAATATAATGAAATTATAATTTAAGTTTTTCTCTTAATTATTTTTTAATTTTAGTAAACGGTTATCAGTATTATTGAATAGATCTAGATTTAATGCATGAAGAAAATTATAAAATATAATATAATAGTTAATAAAAATTGACAAATATTTATAATCATTGATTTATCGATAGTTCATTAACTATATATGGCGCGTTTTCGACCAGAGGCACCGGTTGACCTGAAGTGATGCTGTGACCGCGGGCTCTCCGCCCTCTATCTCGAAAACGGTTCACCGTATGAAAAATTTTAGTAAACAAAATTTGTAGAGAATTTTGTATTCTACAATATTGACGATACATACAAATAGCAAAAAACCCATAGGAAATGAGATATTTCCAAAAAAAGCGCAAAAAACCGATTTTAGTGACCTTTGACCTTGAAATTTAATAGTTGCTTACATCCTACCCTATGTAGGTTTTGAGACAACTTTTAGGGTGTCAATATACAAGTATTTACAGACTTACAGCTGGGTATCTCGAATTCCGAGGTGAACTTACTATAATGACTGGACTATAAGTAGGTTGGCTGCCGGAAACAAACGTTAGGTGTTTGGCGATTTTTTTTTATTTTTATTTAAGGTGGTAACTAGCCAGCCAGAACCAAAACATGTTCTGCAACTATGCATTAAGTACAAATAAATACGAGTACTTACAACACAAATATACAATACAGCGAGTGTGTTTAGATGAGAAAAACGTCTACTTTCAATCTGAAGGCTCAAATCTGGGATCAAACTGGGGGTTCAATTAATGTATGGATTTGCACTCGCTTTACGGTAAAAGAAAACATCGTGAGGAAACCAGCATGTTTGAATACCACAAAATCCGAGGACTTATGTCATCCGCCAACCCGCACTTAGCCTAGCTTAGCTTGGTGGTTGGTTTAGTGTGGTGGATTATGGCCTATATCTCTCTCCTCGTGAGAGAAGGCCTAAGGCCTGCTAATAGTAGCAAATACTTGCAAAATGTATATATCACTGAATATTTATTTGCCCCAAACTTCGGTTAAACTTAATTAATATATCGTTCGTAATTATATTCCATCACCGATATTTTTTGCTTTTCGTTACAATTTACTGCGGCACTTCATTAATTTTCTGAGTGTTTTTTCAGACTCCCGCCGAAAAAGAAGTAGCAAGACTAACAATCGTGCTGAAACAAACTGAAGAAAATTTCAAAACTAAAGTAACGGAGGTACGTTATAAATTTAATTATAATTTTTTAATATTCTTATCTTTTTGTTTCAGTGAGACATGACTGTCCATGTTGTTTTGATATTATAGGCCGTTTTGCTACTAGGTCATGTTGCTAGTAGGACGTTATGCTAATATGTCGTTTTGCTTTTAAGACGATCTGCTAATAGGGCTTTTGCTTATACATATGTCCTTAAGGAACCCAGATTAATATCAAAGATGCTAGTGATTTATTTACTACCTCACCTATCTATTAAATATGCATTTAAAATAATTTTAGTATTAAATTGATTTTTAAAGATATATTGATTCAAACACATTATTTTAGTATTGTAACTGGATATCCTACTAATACTTAAACAAATGCGAAAAATTGTGTACATGTGTTTGTATTTGTTATTTCTTCACGCTCCAACGGCTGGACAGATTACGGTGAAATTTACTATGAAGATAGATTAGGTCATGGATTAACACATCGGAAAATGTTTATCCCGGATTTACTTCTTTTTGTCCCGTATTTAGGCAGGTAACACCGCGGGGACGACCAGTAGGTAATATTTGCTACTAAAGTTCAAGTTTAACTGGTCGAGGTATAAAAATTAAGCGGCAACATAATTTAGTCACGCTTTTATAAGACAAAAATAAGCAAGGCTGATCCTCGCCCTGTCGAAGTTCGCAGTTAAAACAACATTACTTGCAACTTGTGTCACTTTGGTTGTCATACCATTTATTTTATAGTGCCACGGCTTAAGGGGGCAAAAGTCATAGGATAATTGGTATTTTACTATAAGCTTTGAATTGGATACGAATTTGGAAATTACGGAAACTCTTTATTTTTTTTTTTATAATAGTACACTTTTCACACACGGCTGGTTAACCCCATACTGAAAACCATTTCTAGTTCGTATTATGGTTGCTAACACAACTGATATGCTACATAAACGTACGTACATATTTTATATCTTTAATATATATAAATCTTGTATCACAATGTTTGTCCTCAATGGACTCCTAAACCACTTAACTGATTATAATAAAATTCGCACACCATGTGCAGTTCGATCCAACTTGAGAGATAGGATAGTTTAAATCTCAAATTATAGTCGCAATTTTAATTTATTGCTAATTATTGTCTGTTATTATTTGACAGTTACAATTATCTGTTAACTCCAAATGATCCTAGCAGATGTCGATACCTTTCGACTGGGTTGAGTTAGTAATCCATAGATGGCGCTGCTATGGTAAATCTACGAACGTGTCATATAAGCTATACTATCTGTTTTTCATACCCCTAAGTGAGGCAAAACAAAGTTTGCCGGGTCAGCTAGTAGATACATATTTAACACCAAGACAACAGCCAACAAATTTAGTTCAGCACAAAGATGTTGGCCGTGCCGGGAATCGAACCCGGAACCTCCTGATTGGCAGTCCGGCATGGTAACCATTACGCCAACGAGGTCGTAAAAGTGTTTCGCTACCGAAATTATTTCGCTAAGACTCGCAGTCGCATGCGAACGCGTAGGTGTACTCAACGACATTTATAATACCTATAAATGTCGTTGGGTATACTACTAGTATTTGATCCACATGTCCGGCACTAAGAAGATTCCTAATGAATTGCATTACCCCGAGTCAAGGATTATTTTCTCATTTGAAATTCGAAATGCGTGGATTTATGCCGCTCTGTACCATAGATCAGATAAAACTTTGAGGCGTTATGCTTACAAAGGAGACCTTTTGTTTAATTTTGGTTCCTTTTGCACGTAAGCATTTTACAAAAAACGTTAATATAAGTCACAGGTCTAATTTGCAAGTTTAATTGCAATACTTTTCATATACTTTTCGTATACATTACATAATTATACATTATGTAACTATCCTACTCCTAAAGTTTGTAAGAGGATGTGAATGTTTATGTTCAGTGTAATTCAAATTCAGTAGGTGCAAGTATTTTTAATAAACTTTGTTTTTCCTGATTAGGTGAGAAATATCTTCTTTTTACTACTACAGCAAGTGCAATAGTATAAAATGTTGTTTTTTTTTTACTGCTATCGTATAGTATATAACGGAGCTGTCGAGTATTTGTTTCGGATTCAATTAAAACGATTTTCTGTCAGAAACGTTATTGCTACGGTGCAGTAGAAATTGAAAATGTTTTTTTCCTCTTCGTCGGGTAAAAAGTTATAAACTCTGGTCTGCTCTCTTGCATTTTGATGAAAACTTTTCATTATTTTATCTTTTGAGTAATATTGTTTCGTTTTGAAATGATGTTATAATTGTTCTTTTCTATTTTCGTTCGTTGAGGATTAAAGTGATGACAATGGCAAAATATTGTATTTACCGTTTTTAGTTGTAAATCAGTAAAAGTATTAAATATGAAAAATAGTTTCAAGACTGTTCAAAAAACAACTCAAATAATATTTATTCGTTTTTTGGTACCAATACAACCTATGAATTAAAAAAAAATGATTTGAAAATATTGAAATTATACGTAGGTATACGTTTTTATTTTATTTCGATCGGTACCAAAATAAGTATAAATACTCCTAGGGTTGTTATAAAAGCTCTTTATTCATAATCTTTTACTGTTTATAATTTACCACAAAAGTCGCCGTCCCCGGAGAATAAAATGATAACTGCAAAAACTCAACTTTTCAGGAGAGCCAAAAAACATGTTTTTGTTAATTTCTTAAAAAGTACTAGTCGGAGGCAGATGGTTCTTACCTTTATGTAAAGCTAATTTTTTATACATACATAATACTTCAATAGAACACATATATAATATAACATAATAAAGATATTAAAAAAATAAGAAGTTAGTCAAAATTAATCATCAGTTGAGTTGTATAATGTCACTTACCATTTTATTCTCGGTACTTTTTAGTCAAAGTTTGATATTGTATCATTATCTTGTCATTTTATTCGGTAGTTTATTAGGGTACAATTGAAGATGATAATGCATTAATATCGTTTTATTCTCCTTATCATTGTGTAACTCTATGTTGTTTAAAAGCTATTTCAATAAAACTTTGTGTGGTAAGTATTCACAAATCCTAATGTTATATTAAATTTCGGCCATCATGCCTCAGAATCTGGTCATGCTTTGACACAAAATATTTAAAAGGACACAGTTTTTACAAAACCAAAAAAAAACGGTAATTTATATTGAGTATTATAAGTTAACACTAATGAGCTATTTTCTATAATAGTGAATAAAAATCAGACTTGAAATCACAAATCACTATCACTTTGTAAGCGTCTGGATAACTTAATTTGTTATATGCCCTACTTTTAAAGCCTAATGAGATCATCATGCAAAGCCTTGCTATAAGAAGAAGCTCAGTGCATAACACTTGCAATTCGAGCACATGGCTTGGGATAGGGCTTGATATAACCTATTGACTCATACGTTACTTTGTGGAAATCCATTGTAAATGGAAGAAAATCTGAAATATTTGGTATACATCTGCTGTGATCTGAAAACAAATTTACACTGGCACTAATTGCCATTAGATCAGACGAGAAGCCATCACTGACCACCCGTATAGACCGTTCTCTCAAATAGTCGGAAATCCACACGGAAACCAGAGGGCAAACCGTAGGAGGAGCTGTCAAAAGCCTTAGAAATGTCGAGAGAAACCGCTAGAAATTTTCCGAATTTCTCTATGGTGATGGCGAATTTCTTGATTTTCCAGATGTGAGTGGCAAACACTAGAAGGTCCCTAGTAGATCGGTTCCGGCAAAAGCCATATTGTCGATCACTGAGGAGGTCATTTGCTTCTAGGTATGCCAGGAGCCTGCGATTCAGAACACGTTCCATACTCTTACAGAGTACGGACGTTACTGATATGGGCCTGTAGTTAGCAGGGTCGGCAGCGAGGGACGGCAGAAGTTAGCTTCGACCGCTTTAGCTAGGGGCCAAAACGCTTTACTACCCACCGGGCACGAAGCCAGTTTGGTCCCTATTCAGCCAATATGGTCAAAACGAGCCTTCTGTATAACCTTCTTGCAGGACTTGGCAGCCTTATTAAAAGCTCTCTTTTTATCACGAATATCAGATGCCTTACGCTGCCGAGTTTCAGCCCAGGCTTGGTACGCCAGATGTTTTTGTGCCTCAGCACGTCCACATTCAGGCCCAAACCATGGGCGAGCCTTACATGAAGATGGTGCGTCAGAAATAGGGATAAAATATTCCATGCCCTTACGCAACACATCGCCAAAGGGAAGGATGCAAAGAAAGATCACATCTCATCCAAGTCTGCTGACTTGTATCGCCACAGCCGCCTAGAGCCTTTTGGGCTAGGATCTGGCAGGGAGTAGACAAATACAGACTTCACGAAACAGTGGTCGGCCAGTGGCGATGAAATCGCCACTGAGTACCGGTCTGTTAACAGAAGGCCTTAGCAATAAGGTGTATGAGAGTCAACGTCGGGTACCCGTGTGGCTCCTTGCCTCCAGCTGGGTGAGATCTAACGTAAGGGGAAAGTTTCCTAGTCTCTCGTTCAGCATGGTTGGTGACTAGGTATGGATACATTCCTGGTGATGGCCATTAAAGTCCCCTAATAACACAAGCTGAGCCGACGGGCACTGCTGTTGAGCTTCATCCACCCTCTCGCTGAGGTAGTCAATGAGCCTAGTTGTCTCCAAATCTTCGCTGTGCGACCGGTAGCCATAGGCATAGAGAATTTTCTCCACGCCTGTGTCCACTAGTACCCATAGCACCGTGAAGCTGGGATCTTCAAATTTACGGAGACGCAGAAAACAGATGTCGTCACGGGCGTATAAGCATTCGCCCGCGTGTGGTTTGAAGTTGTGCTCCAGGGTGTACCCTGGGTAGGAAAGGTACGACACGTCGGACGGACATCTCATTTGGGTCTCCGCAAGAAACAGTAGGTGATGTCTGTATGTAAGATGGTGGTGGACAGAAGCGAGATTTGAGTGCAACCCCAGTATATAGTATTAGTATACAGAAGTGCACTTTTAATGAGAGGGTGCGAAACCGCTGTGTAACCTTTTAATAATATTGTTACTTATCATGATTCAAGAGGAAATAATAAGTAAAAAGCAGCAGTTGAACGAGGCATTCCATGTACTGACTGCTCATGAGTTATCTTTTCACGCTTAGGTTTTATGCTTGTTTTGTCTAAAAATTCTGGCACTACATGAACGCCTTGCGGGTTGGTCTTTTATTCCTACTAGACTGTGATATTTATTGTTTTCTTCTCCTAGTCTTAGATCCTGATGATTAGGTATCTTGCTCATAATATTATCAGTGACCGTTTGTTTCGAAAATATACTATCGGAAGTATTATTGGATGTTACATCTAAACCAATGGCTTCATTAGATGGTGTTGTTTATTTTTTTCAACATCAACGTCGTATATTAATAGTACTATAATATGAGAATGACGACTGATTGTCATTATAGAATATTTTATTTTGATTTATTTTTGACGACAGCTCTGTTTTATTGTCCTTGATTGCATGTATTTGAATAAGTGTTGAATAAAGGTATGTGTAAATAAACAATAACACTTCGAGAGAATCCCTGCCAATTTTGTAGCTGCCATTTCAAACTATTACCATAACTTCTAAGTGAAAGCAGAGCATGACAATATGTTTTGCACCACGAATAGTTTTACTAACAGAACATTATACGAAGCGCACATATTGTTTTGTACGAGAATAAAATGATAACTGCTATTATCATTATCCAATCGAATATTTTTTACGAGAATATAACTTCATGACTGTTTGTCATACTTATGAGTTTAAAAATATTTTGATAATATAACAATACAATTATATTCTTGTAACTTTAGGCATGGGTCTAATAATCGAATAACATTGTAATTTTTTATATTTCCGTAAATAACAGTATTAGAGTCACGAAAAAAATTTAGCAGATGTATCAGCACCCACAGATATCAAAAATTGAATAACACTAAAATGAAGATAATGGCAGTTATCATTTTATTCTCCGAGGACGGCGAAGTAAGTTCAAGATTTTTCCCATGTCAAAAGAATAGGTGAAGAGTTTAATTTCGGGGTGTCTATAAGTACTTACACAGGCAAGACATGGGTGAGAGCATCTACGCTAGTCGCAAAACCGGGATGAATAACGTACGAGAAAAGAGGCCTATGCTCAGCAGTGGGCGATTACAGGCTGACCATGATGATGTTTATAACATTATAGTCTATAACCTATTTACTCGGGCGTTACTTTGCGGAAATCCATTGTAAATATCATAAAAAAAAAATGTGATCAAATAAAAAATCATATCTTATGATTGTGATTTAAAAATGTGATCAAATTTGATCACAGCGGAAGTACACTAAATTTTTTTTTCCTTCTGTCTATAACTAATTTATTTTATTTTTAGTGTGCCATGCTTCGTGCTGAGCTGTTAAAAAAGAGAGAAGAGTTGGAGAAAGAGAAATGTATGCACAAAGAAGTGCAGGCGCGGCTGCGAGAATTGGAAATGAGATTTGAAGGTGATTAAAAATGATACATTTCCATAATATAGTTTGAATTATGGTTGCTAACACCACTGATATCTTATACATAGTACAAACATAAGTATTATATATCGATACATTTTCAACACCCAGACAAACAGCCAACATATTAAGCACATCACAAAGATGTTGGCCATGCCGGGAATCGAACCCGGGACCCTCTGGTTGGCAGTCCGGCATGGTTACCATTACGCCGACGGGGTCGTCAAATATTTGATGTCCTCGACTTTTTGCTATATTTTTTCAGCATAGCGCTCGGATGTGATATCATATCTACATATGTAACAAGCCTATTATTATGTACATTTATATTCATTGAAATGATCAAATGTGAAGATTTTATAAATACTAATAAGAAAATGCTCATCACAATTCTGACATATGACATATAGTGAATACTTACTGAATCCTACATTGTAAAATAATACTTGTGTACCTACTTTTGTTACTTTTTCACGCTCTAACGGCTTAACCGATTTCCATTATATTTGACATACAGGAAAAATAGCTTAAAGACCGCCTCTAGAGAGCAACTCTAAAAATATTTTTACTTATTTTGGTATTATCAGTAATAAAACTTGTTCAACAAATCCTAATATTTTGACTCTTTCTTTTTTATCATATTGCTAAATCAGATTGGTAAAAAATACTCTTAGAGTTGTTCTTTAGATGGTCTTCAAACTATTTTTTCAGAATTTTGACCGTCAATATTTTTTGACAAAAAAACTGTAAAATCACGTTTTTGCTTCACAATGGCAAGGCCATTGACTTAAGACATAATATGCTTCTTTTAAACTAGGATTAACACATTAAATTAAGATTAACATGGGTAAAACACCACAGGGTTCAGCTAGTCTGAGACTTTAAACAACTTTGAATATTCCAGGCCTGACTGCCCACACCAATATGATGCTTGGCACGAAGGAGCAAGCTCTAGAGAACGAAGTAAACGTTCGGGCCCTGAAGCAGTGCTACCGGGAAGCTAAAGAAGAGATTGAAGAGCTCAGGCTGTTGATGAAGGAACAGAATGATCAGCTACAGGACTACAGAGTCAAGGTAAAAAGCGCCTGTAGCTCGGCTAGCTAAGGTCATCTGACGCGATCATTGAGGTTAAACAACGGTCGCTGCGGACGGACGGTCTTTGGTTGGGTGACAAAGCTGTCATTTAAAAAGTGGCATTTTTATCTAGGTGCTATCGTGGGTGGGATGTCACGATAAGTTGTAGGTCCCGGCTGTGAGTCTTAGTACAAGCAGTCGTTAAGTCAGAGGCCTTTGGGCGGCTTGAAAACTCTTGATACCAGAGATCGGCCACTTAGCTCATACGAAGAATAAGAAGCCACCATTGTTTCTGCCGTCATACCATTTTTCTTTGCTCAAAAAGACTGAGGATGTTTGATAAGTCTTGAGAATTTTCACGTTCCGTGAAATTTCCTCGTGCACTAGAAAATGCCCTCAAGCCATGCAGCAAATGCCATAAAGCCCTGCAGATAAGTAACTGTTGGGACTACATTTACCTTATTGTAACACCATAATATGTACAGTTAAACAATAAATGTATCTGAATCTGATAAAAGAACGCGTAAAAGATGCGTAAGACATTTGGAGGACGTCCATTGTTTATATATTCTAATAAGTAACTAAGAAATCGCTCTTATTAATATACTACAGCAAATAAGTAAGAAGTTTGACAAATTTTGTTGTCTTTTGTTCAAAGTATATCCAAGCCCAACAGCTGGTGGAGGAGCAGCGCCGCCAGATGGATATGATGGATATGGACAACACCAGGATTAGTGAACAAATCAATCTAGAGATTCAACGAGTCAAAGTATGTTATTTTTTTCTCTGTATGAAGCAACCGCGAAGTACTTTATACTTTTCTGTAGAAGCCGATTTAGCCAATTTTACGTCTATCTTAGCCAATTTTATATCTATCTATGCCTATAAATAGAGCCTATCAGTAAAGGCCTCTCTACCGTCCCTCCACTTAAGTCTGTTCTGGGCAACTGTCTTCCAGTCTGGGTTGTGTCTGTTGAGGTCGTACCGCCATCATCACCATCTACTCTTGGGGCAGCCGGGACGCCGTTTATTTGAGATGATATGGCGGTACGGGGGATGTTTTGCACTCGGAAAAGTTGTCAGTTTCAAAACAGTATTAAAAATATGCGTAACATTTTATTCAACGACATAGTTAAAAGTCAAAGTAGGCGTAATAGAATGTTACGGTTGCTGTTTTTCAATTTCACCATTTTTTTTCTGATTGATTATACAAAGTAGGTTTTACTGCTAGTTTTACTACACCCGTTCTAACGACACTTGCACTAAGTCAGTATTTAGAGAAGTATCTTCAGAGGTATACAATATATCCACAGCTAAAATTCCAAGAGAAGCTCCAGGAGTTGGCTCCCATCCCTGATCTTCTGAAAGCGACACAGGTGCGCCTTAAGGACGCTCAGCAGTCTCAAGCGATTGCGGAACACAACGCGGAACAGTTGGCCAGAGAACTTAACTGTGCCAGAGAGAAGGTATGTCTTCTGGTCTTCTTTTACTACATTTTTTACACTTTACATCTAGGCATTTTAGCGTAGGGCGCGCAACTACAAGAGTCACCTGCCTCTACGGCCGCAGAGAAAAGGGAGAGTTATAGACTGATAGCGATACCTCCTTCTCCTTGCGGCCCCACTGCGTCCGTTATGTTATGTTATGTTATAGTGGCGACCCCGTCGAGGCCGCGGCAGGGAGAGCGGCGCATAGTGATTTCGATACTCCTCTCCTGCCGCGGCCTCACGCTTTCGGCTACAGTGCCTAACCGCATCAAAAGCCCCCCTCAGTTGCGATTTTACTAGTGCCACTCCTTTTAGAACTGCACCTTAGGGACTCTTTTTACTTAGTGTGGGTGACCCAACTAGACAATGCCCTACGGGGGTAGAAGGTGTCACTAAGCACCTAGCTGTCTGTTCCGGCAGCCCCCATGAGGGCCAGAGAGAGAGAGAGAAGAGAAGAAGAGAAGAGAAGAGATGTTTGTCCTGTAGATTTAAAGCAAACAGAAGAGAGCTTGACAGTGAAAATGATTTTGTATGACTATTTAGTATTGAGAGTCCTAAAGAACTTGTTTACTCAGGTGCACCAGCTGCTGCATAACAGCCTGAAGCAGCCCGTGGAAAAGGCTCCTGACCGCAACGCTGACGAGAAGGCAATGGCCACGTTACAACAGAGGATTGCTCAGATTACTGAGACTAACCAGACTCTGAAACAAGAGATTGAGCGGTTGAAGTGAGTCTTCTTCTACTTTTTCATATGAGCTAAGTGAACAAACCCAACCCAACTTTGGTCAACGGTGTCGAGAGTTTTCAAGCAGTCCCGAAAACCTCTGTCTTGGTTGAGCGCAGCTTGTACTAAAACAAAGCCCAGGGTGACCAGACCAGATGGAAATACCGCTTTTTAAACGACATTAGACTACGCATCGACCGTTGCTTAAGGTTGTTCGCTAGCATGCTGCAAGTGCTCATATGCCGCTAGATGGCGTTAAATAGGTATAAGTTAGTTTTATTCATCCCAGCATCCCAAGTGATTTCTTTTGTAACTTTAGAATCGGTTCGCGAAAACTACTGTTAATGTATTATTTTTAAGGCTCATCACAAAACAACATTTATTAAGCGTTGATAGCAAATACGTACAAATAGCCATATAAAACCCATATCTACTATCATCTATTCTGTGACGATGCGGCTACACTCACACTAGCATTGACAATTTTTTTTGTCACTTGAACTTCAGCATATTTGAATATGCATGCCAATTTCGAACGCCCAATTGTCGATTATATGGCTCGTTCGTAGAGGAAGCATTTTTGGAACAGGAAATATTTTTATGATTTGAATTGACTATGGTTCAAATCTCATGAATTGTTCATTTTGCCATTTTATTTTGTTCGAAACTCTTTTTTTTTAAGGAATATTATGGGAAAATCAATATTTTCAATAGGTTTCGTTTTCGTGTATGTTAATATTCATAGTGCATACCTTCAAACCTCAAACGAAATTAAAAAATAAATCTATTGGGTACATGATACGAGTAACAAGAAAAAACTTTTCTCACGAATCATCTAACATATTGCATGAAACAGTTGTATTTTTCGCATGATTCCAAAATGTAAGCCATTTCATTTGGGAAAGTTGCGAATAATATCATATCCGCTATTTTGTATTGGCGGACATCCGAATACCATCAAACATAGCTAAGAACATCAAAATCGGTTCATCCGGAGCTAGACACGTATGTACCTTCTACATACAGTGCGTGCGTGGGGTGTTAAAATCTGATAAAGCAACGTATCCGGGGACCTTTTTTTGATGAAACCTAATTTTTACTCTATCTTATCAGCTTCAAGTCTAATGATCAGAAAAGTTAATAATTACATATTATCAGGGAATTTATATTTATTAGACTATGGATACTATTTTAGCTTCATTTGAAAAAAAAAATATTATTATTATTCTAAGGTAAGAGGCCTGTCGAAATCTTAGTTATTATAAATATACACCTGGCAGTTTACATGTATCGTTGATATAATTATACACTAGTGGCCCGTCCCGGCTTAGCACGGGCATAAAAAAAATCAATTCTAGGAGATATGTCTGAAAGTCGTTCAGAAGTGTAATATTTTATTCGTTACGAACAAACATTTAAACTTTATCGCATTATAATTTTGACATAGATTAAAGTTTTTTTTTTGTATATATGGGTTCCGCTGCTCTCAAGACATACTAAACGACACCCGCCACAACTAACTTTTCTTAGCGCATGCGATGAAACAAATTTTTTACTCTTTTTTATACCTTGTGTTACATTACTGGAGTCTTAATAAGAAGTTCTTACCCTTTGCAACAAAATATAATGCCTATGTCATTTGGGGATAATGTAACTTCCCAACGGTGTAAGAATTTTTAATTTTAGTCCAATAGTTTCGGAGCCTATTCGCGTCAAAAAAACATAAAAACATCCAAACAAACAAACAAACAAGCCTTTTGTAATTATGAGATTGTTAAAGATATTGATAGGTAAACAAAAGACGTAGGTATAAAAATTTGATATAATTCGCCAAGTACGAACCGGGCTCGCGCGTGAAGGGTTCCGTACCATTATTAAAATATGGCGAAAAAACATGTTTTTTGTATGGGAACCCCATATCAAACATTCATTTTATTTTGAAAGAAAGAAAGAGAGAAATCATGAAAGAATCTACCAAGTGTCATTGTAAAGATAGAGTAAAAAGAGGTAATACGTAGCTTAATATTCTGTAGAATTCTTTAGTGTCCTGTTATCGTTTTTGATATTGAGCAAAAATACAAAATATAACACGTCTTTTAAGGTACACTTTAAAAACGTGTCATCCACCCTTTATATTTGTATATTTTCTGTTTTTAGTATTTGTTGTTATAGCGTATCTAGTACTTGTGTACTCTTGGGTTATAACGGCAACGGAAACAAATAATTTGTGAAATTTTCAGCTATCAAAGTGTATAATAAACAGCCTGGTGACAGAAAGACAGACAACGAATATTTTGTAAAAGGCATTCGTTTTTATCTTTTAAGTACAGAAAAGATCGCAGTAGTATATTAATTTCATTCTTAGGGTACCTAACCCTAAAAATTATTGCTGCAATATAAATACGTTTTTTTAAGTATGTCAAATATGACAAACTGACATTGACATAACTAAATTTCATTCAAATAATCAAACAAAATTATACATATTTTAAATTTTTAATTCTATTACGATACTTAATATAAAAATAGCAATAATTTATTTAAAAATAATAAATAAATTTCATCAAACTCTTTAGCAATACTTTTTTTGATCCTGCCATCTAACGGAATTTTGTTGATTTATTACTACGGATGGTAAGCTTGGGTTCATGTTTGGCAGAGAGAATGACACTAACGGAAACGGAAACTAACAATGTATACGTATACATGTCACCAACTTAGCTGTTCAGGTGGCCAAAATTGGAATTACAAGTTCGACAGCACTCTTAGGTGGCAACAAATCTCCACTAGCGACACTGTCAACTGAACAGCTAAGTTGTTGCACTGCACTCATACATGTGTATTTTGCTGGAAAAAATCACGCTGATATATCTGTTTTGCGATAAAAAATGTACAATATTACCTATTTCGCGCCCCAATTAGACCATTTTAAGTTTATGTTAAGTGATTACTATTTAAAAATCTTAGAGGAAATGGTTGCCAGTCTGAGAAGCATTTAGTATGGGGCTCGGAAAGCCTTAACAACGATGGTCGCATGAGACCACCTTGGTTAGCCCAGCTACAGGACGACTGACGGAGGTGTAATGTCTATTGTTAATTTTGATGAAAATTACTACAAAGATAAGCTTGTACCTTGAATTAAAACATAGGCTACTTTTGATCCCGGATCAACTTCTTTTGTCCCGGATTAACGCGGGTAACACCGTGGGGTGGAGCTTGTTATTAATATATACCTATGTGTACAGGGGTAACGTGATCCGCATGGAGGAGGCGGTGCTGGCGAATGAGAAGCGTCTCCAGGAGAAGATGCACGAGTGCGCCCAGCTCGGTGGAGAACTGGATCGTGCACGCGACGAGGCTGCGCGGGCGCTGCAACGTGCCAACGAACGCACAGACACCATACGCAAGTTAGTCTTTAGTACCGCTGGGGTAGACGAGTTCAGGAGTGGAGACCGCGTACCGGCACACGTAGTGTAAGACGTTCTGCAACGAGGTGGCGTGACGATATACGGAAAAAAACAGGTTGTGAATGGACACGAGATGCCCAGGATAGAGTCAAGTGGCGTGCCTTGGGAGAGGCTTATGTCCAGCAGTGGACGCAGACAGGCTGATGATGATGATTATGATTTTAGAAAAGAAAAAATAAATATTTAGTGTACACGTTCCATGACCCGCGCTACTGACGTAGCAAAAAAAGCTGCCAGGCTCAAATGGGACTGGGCGGGCCACGTATGCAGGATGCACCCTGACCGTTGGGCAAAGGTTTCCATGGAGTGGGACTTTTTAGATGGCAGAAGATGACGAGGCATGCCGCCAACTCGATGGCGCAAGGAGTTGGTGGACTTTCACACCAACTGGAAGGAACTGGCCCAGGACAGAAAAGCGTGGGAATCATTGGGGAGACCTATGCCCAACAGTGGGACAATATAGATAAGATAAAAAAAAAACTTCGCTTATTTTTTTACTTAAAATAGGTCAGCATAAGCAGCCCACTATACGTTCTTACTGCTGAGACTCGGGTTCTTCTCAAAGTCAAAGTCAAAGTCAAAGTCAATCATTTATTGCAGAATTAAATGTTATGTAACAATCTTTGCTTAAATAACACTTAATATACCCATGGTCAGGGTGTAGCAATGTAAATTTGGAGCGGGCCGATTTATATAATTATCATTAGTTATTATTAATTATTCTATGTTTACGTCATTTAAATTATTGTCATTTATATATTCTTTTACGTCATAATAACATTTATATAATAATAGATTTTTAAGACATTTTTCGAATTTATTATCATTTTCTATATTTTTTAAGCTATCAGGTAGTTTATTATATATTTTAATCGCCATAGCGTTTGGGCCCGAACTTTGAATTTCTAAACGGGATTTTTGTATTAATAAATTATTTGCATATCTAGGCCTTAGCTGGTATTTTCGATTTTGCTTTTGGTCTGCTCTGTTGAAAAATTCTGGATATTTTTTTATAAATTTACATAATTCTAAAATATATATGCTGGTCACAGTCAGTATTTTGTATTTTTGAAAAAATGATTTATGAAAATGGTTTATTTTTGTGTCGGGAAGTCTTATACTAGCGAGAATACGTATTAATTTCTTTTGTTTAACGAATATGGATTGTACGTTTGTGCTATTTCCCCAGAGTACAATACCATATCGTATCCAAGAATAGGCATACGCGTAATAAGCAGAGAGTGCTGTGTTTTCGTCAGTGACTCGTCGTAATTCTGAGAAAGCGTATGTAAAGCTAGCCAGTTTGGAATTAATTTTTTTTATATGATTTTTCCAATTTAAATGCATGTCAATATCTAATCCTAACAGAGATGCCGCGTCCACGCAATGTATTTGATTATTATTAAAATTAAAATGAATGTCAAGATGTTTCTTTTGATGAGGTCGAAATTGCATAATTTTAGTTTTATTTAAATTTATTTCAAGGTTGTGATCGGTCAGCCAATTTACTATTTTATTGAAAATGTCATTTAAAGTTGTAGTCAAGTTAAGATTATTATTACAAGATGTCAGTATAGAAATATCATCAGCGAATAGTACACAAAATTCATCTATTGATTTAGGCAAGTCGTTTATATAAATCAGAAATAGGATACACCCAAGAACGCTTCCTTGGGGTATGGAGTGGTCAATTAATATGGGGGCAGAGCGAAACGTCCTTATTATGCCTGTATCGCGGTCATAGTGTTCTACTTCTACATGCTGTTGTCGATTGTTTAAGTATGAAGTGAACCAGTCATGTGTAATCCCGCGAATGCCAATGTCATAAAGTTTGTCAAGCAATAATTTAAATTGAATTTTATCGTAAGCTTTGCTCATGTCAAGAAGTAAACCTATAGCATACTTTTTATTGTCGATTGTATCTAATATCTCTTGTACGTATTTATAAATCGCCAGAGTTGTGGACCGGTTTTTCCTAAACCCTTCTTGAGCGTTATCGAAAATCTTATATTTCTCACAAAATGAATTTAAACGTGCTTGCATGACTTTTTCAAATATTTTCGAAGACGTGGGTAAAAGCGCAATGGGTCTATAATTATTGGGGTCAGTTTTTTCAGCTTTTTTATGCACCGGTTTAACTATCGCGACTTTTAACTGATCCGGGAACGTTCCTTCGATAAACGACTGATTTATCAATGTATAATAAGGTAGTGTTAGTTCCTTTGCACAACTTTTAATGAGGATAGGCGGAAGTTCGTCAATACCATGGCTGTATTTACTTTTGAGCTGGCTAATAACATTATAAACCTCGCGCGGCTCGGCCGGCCGCAGGTACATGGTAGTGTGCGTGCGCGTGAGTGCAGGCCGCCCGCGCGCGCCCGCGCCCCCCGCACCCACTGACGCGAAGTACTCGTTAAACGTATCTGCGACTTGCGATGGCTCAGAGATAACAGCGTTGTTTAACTTCAATTTAATGTTAATTTTAGGTTTACTTACATTTTTATTAGTGCGCTCTTTTATAATTTTCCACATGCATTTAGTCTTATTTTCCGATTTTTTCATATTTCGAATGTATTGGTTTCTTTTTGATATATTTACTGTCTTTTTAAGTAATTTTACATAAGATTTATAGTAGTTTGTTAGGACGGGATGTTGAAAATAAGTAACAAATGATTTTAGGGTGCGTTTGTTCTTACACGATGTTTTGATACCAGGTGTAAGCCAGGTATATTTTTTATTAGAATTTAATTTTAATATTTTTTTTGGTATAGTTTTATTTAAAATATCAATTAGAGTATTTGTAAATATTGTGAAATTTTCATTTATGTTATTTAAATCCGTATTGAGCAGTTTAATCCAGTCTATATTTTTTAGGTTATTTTTAAATATTTCTATATTTTTGTTATTAAATATCCGTTTTTCAATTTTCCAGTGAAGCGGAACATTTCGCTTTATAGCATTAATTATTTGGCAATATACTGCAAAATGATCAGAAAAGTCATAATCACGGACTGATACAATTAATCTTTTTTTATCGAAATTTGCAAAAATTAAATCTAAGCATGAAGCCTTTGTTCTACATATTCGGGTCGGATCGCTTACGAATTGATAAAAGTTATTTTCTAGCAGTAACTCTTTAAAAGCTGTAGATTCACTACTTATTTGCGTCATATCTATATTAAAATCGCCGCTAATTATTATATCAATGTTATTATATCTATTCCTAAGCATTTTGAGCAGTTGTTTAAATTGGATATTAAATAAATCGGCTCGATCTTTGTTCCAGTAGATAACAATTAAAAGTATTTGAATTTTAGGTATTATTATAGCACTAATTTCGATGCAGAATTCGATAGATAGGTCCGCTATTTGTTGTTCCACCGTATAGTTGAAATCGTCACGCAGGAGTATGATGGTTCCCCCACCGGTCCGATGTTGTCTGCAGAACGACGCTGCTATATTGTATCCCGGGCAGCTGATTAGTTCTAGTTTCGATGTGGTTAGCCACGTTTCTGTTGCGCATAATGCGTGTACCTCTGAATAGTGTTCTTCTAAAAAATCTTTTACTATACTGCGTTTCGCGAAAATGCTTTGCATGTTTTGTAGTATAATATTAAAATCAGTATCTTTAGTGACGAAAATTAATATTGTTTTGAGTGTGCTGCTGCGGCTCGGTGCTTGTTTGTGCGTTGGCTGTACTAGTATAGTTTATGCTATCTCTGTGGCTAGTGGTTATTGACGAGGCGGCGTGTGACGTCATGGATGAGAGACGTGAAGCTCGGCGCGGGGATGTTGTTGTTGTGGATGACTGATGGCTCGGGTAAGTACTAACTATGTTTCCGTCGATTATAAGTGTGTTATTTCTTATAACTGCTTGGCGGCCATCTTGGCGCGCGGCGCGCATATGTGCTTGTAAGGATTGCCTGTGTTGTAGTGCGGTTTTATCTAGGTACTCTGATATTGATAACCCGGAATTTCTTAGCATTTGGTTGTTTTGCAACAGGTACTTAACCATACGTTTGCTCAATAACTCGATGACTATAGGTCTGCGGCTAAATCCTCTTTTACCGATTCTATTTAGCTCTTCAATGTACCCAGTAATGTCCACATTCATGAAATTTTTAAAGATATTGATAATTTCATAGTGTAGTTGTGATTCGGTTTCATAGTCCGGTTCATTTAGGCCAAAAAGTACAAATTTCTTCTTATTTTCGATATTACATTCTTTGGTTTTTCCAGTAACAGCTTGCAGCTTGTTTAATTCATTTTGAAGCATCCTGTTTTCTTCTTCTAACTGTTTTATCCGTTGGTCTACTTTTACAATTTCTGTCTTCATAGCTGTTTGATTTATTTTTAATGTATCAGTCGTTTTTGTGAACTCTAATCGCATTTGGCTTGTCATTCGTTCAATTTTTTCATCTATTTTATTTGTCAGGTCACTTATCATAGTCCTTCTATTTTCATCTAGCTTTGCATCAAGGAGTTTACTTATCTGTTCTAACATAGAATTCTCTGGGGTATGAGTTACATTCGGGGGTGTTTTATAGATATAATTATCAGCATTGTTTGGGATCTGCGCGTTGTTAAGTCTATCGTCAGATGTCGACTCGTCAAGCATCATGGAACTGTCATTCATAGGGGGAAACTGCTGCCTCACTGGTGTACTGTCGTTTCTGTCGCGTCTGGTGACATTTAAACACGGGGGGCATTTCCACGATTTCCTTAATTCGAACATATTGTTTAAATAGTATGCCGATGTCATATTCAAGCATGCATAGTGGAAGGTGGTAGCACAGGAAGTACATTTTAATATGTCTCTTTCATATATTATTGTCTGGTTACATGCTGAGCAATTCATTTTCATTAAATTTGATCGAAATTAAATATGCAATTATGTTCGTAACTTATCTGTAATACTCCTCCGGTAGATGACTCGTATCCCAGGGCGCGAAGGTCTAAAATTCAGTGTCCGTCCGGTCAGCTGACAGTTCGTTGAACTCCTGTCACTTGGTTTAAATGGTGCATTAGCCGTTAAAATAAAGACACGCTCGTAGAATCGTCGTATTTTCAGCGATTTTCAGGAATTCTTCAGGATATGGTGTGCTGAAGAAGCTCTTTCCGATGGCGTATGATTTATTATATTCGGCTAGTTTTTTCACAAGTTTTTGATTTTTTTCGAATATCTGTACGAGAGTGAGTCAGTGAACGATCGTGGCTCGCTCCGTTCTCCATCACGAGGTCTCTCTCGTTCTCTCACGAGGTGAGAGATATAGGCCATGTGCTGGCCAAGTGCGGGTTGGCGGATGACACAGGTCTTCGGATATTGTGGTCCTCAAACATGCTTAAAACACTTACGATGTTTTCCTTCACAATAAAGCGAGTGAAAATCCACAAAAACTTCAAAAACAGGTCATTGGCGTAGGGCTGGGACCGAAACGGTTCACTCTCGCCTTAAAATCGCTAGATTATAGTCACTATTATATAAATAGGAACAGAGCGTTTGGTGGTTAACGCAATTAACCAATATTTTTTGAAATAATTGAGGTATTTTTTTTCACAATACTTTTTTCGGGGAAGTTTAGTAAGGGTGAGCTAATAACATGTCATGTAGACACATTGTAAAAAGATAAAATATCGTCATTAAGTATTTATGATCATCTGTAATGATTTCTCAGATGCATGCAAACCACTGTCGCCGAGTTAGAAAGGCAGCTGGCTGCTTCCAGGGCGCAAGTGAAGACTTCAGAAAAGGAGCGGGAAGAGGTTAGTAGGAGCTATGTTACTTTTTATTTAATTTTTTTCTTGTATGTATATATTTTAAGTTTATTTATGATACACTACCTAAATAAATAACAACCTAAATATGACTAGTTGTAACGTAATCTGACCAAATTGTCAACAAAATGTATTATAAAACTAGCTGACCCGGCAAATGTTGTTTTGCATCACATAGGGGTCAGCATAAGATTCAGTATACAGCGCCATCTATTGATTACTTACTCAACCCAGTCGAAAGGTATCGACATCTGTTAGAATCATTTGGAGTTAACAATTAATTGTGACTGTCAAATAATAACAGACAAAAATTAGCAATAAATTAAAATTGCGACTATAATTTGAGATTTAAACTATCCTATCGCTCAAGTTGGATCAAACTGCACATGGTGTGCGAATTTTATTATAATCGGTTAAGTGGTTTAGGAGTTCATTGAGGACAAACATTGTGACACGAGATTTATATATATTAAGATGTAAGTCTTAAAAAAATACACATGCCGTGCATTTGTACAACTGCCAACCAGGTTCGATTCCCGGCAGTCAACAGCTTTGTGATGAACTAAAATTTGTTGGCTGTCGGTCTGGGTGTTAAATACGTATGTATCGATATAGAGGCATTGATGTATGTATATAATAATATGTATGTTCTTAGGTGTGTTAACAACCATAATACAAACTAGAAATTGTTTTTTATGGGTCTTACCCAACCGTGTGTGAAATGTGTCCTGATATTATATACTACCTAAATTAACAACCTAAAAATGAATAGTACTGCCGTAATCTGACAGAATTGCCAACAAAAAATATTATAAAAACGATGTCTTAGTAATTAAATCTAGATATGAGGTAGATATGTTTTAGTAAATAGCCTACATCGGCTGTGACGTTAAGCCTCGCGCTTACGTTACGAAGGGCAGATTTGAAAAAGATCGATAATAATCTTCTTCTTCTTCGTTTGAAAGGCTAGAGCTTAGACGAAAATGCTATGACGTAAAAATGAAAACTATAGGAGTATCTAGATGTGATAGCAAATAACTGATATGTGTGTCATCGTTTAAAAAAAGTACTGCATTCATATTACGATAGGATTGTTTTTAATTTATGAATAACGGTATCAAGTAAACGCTTATTTTTTTACAGAGTGACACTTTTCGAAATAAATTATAAAATATAAATTGATTGTCGCGCCGCAGCCTAACATAGCGTGACGTACAAACACTACTGACTTATGTTAGGGCGACAACACAAGACTTTTGTAAAATTTGTAAAATTAGCACCTTCTGTCAAACTGATATATTTGTTTTCTTCTCGCAGCTCCAATGCCGCATGCAGTGCCAGATAAAGCGTCTGAACGAGAACTTCGAGCAGGCCTCCTTGCGTATCCTGGGGCTTCAGGCGCAGGTGACCACTCTCCGCCGAGCCACATCCAGCACAGGGGAGATGGGGGATACCGAAATACAGGAGTGCGCTTGCAAATCTTTCTTTGACAACCCTTGAATTGTGAATGATTGGCAACCCTAGAATAGTGCTGATAAACTTTTTAAGTCCATTGAAAGATTTCGGAATAGGTCTTCACGTGTAATAAGATTGTTAAAATTTTAATGACACATGTCACACTGAAATTATATTTAATATTTCAAAATCTCCCATTTACCGTAAAGGTTTTGGTATGGTTTTTATCATTTTGAGTAAAACATTTATCATTTGTTTATACTTATGAGCATCGTATTCAAGTTTTTGTGATAAAATACCTTACTAAGAAATATTTTTATGCTTTAGAATTAAAAAACTATACCGATAGTATCGTTTTCATTCTTTTTGGATAAAAACTGTACTAATCGTATATATCGTTTTCATTCATGTTGGATAAAAACCATACTAACCGTATGTATCGTTTTCATTCATTTTGGATAAAAACCATATTAATCTAATGTATTGTTTTCATTCATTTTGGATAAAAACTATACTAATCGTATGCATAGTTTTAATTCATTTTGGATAATAATCATACTAACCGTATGTATCGTTTTCATTCATTTTGAATAAAAACCATATTAATCTTATGTATTGTTTTCATTCATTTTGGATAAAAACCATACTAACCGTATGTATCGTTTTCATTCATTTGGGATAAAAACCATACTAATCGTTTGTATCGTTTCCGTTTATTTTAGTTAAAACCATGCTGCTAATCGTATCTCTTTCATACTTTTGAGATAAAAACCATACTAAACGTTTTACATTATTTGAAAAGAAAAAAATCCGTACTGATCCAAGCAAACACGATAACCTAGCAAAAACATTTTTTATTCAGTATGTTTCTACAGTTGCCAATTACGGTTATGCTAAATAGAGTCCTCTTGCGAAGCGTTAGTGTGAATTAATAAGCACTGATGGGGACCATCTGTAACATATATTTGTTCCCTTAAAAGGTGTACCAACTGTATAGGATACTGAGAGTTAACGCTGAACCTTTCAAAGACGGCTTGGGTACGTTACTTTTAAAATAAATCTACTTACGACATTTCGTAATTGTGAAAATAACAGATGCGGCGAATATTTTGTTTTTTGTGGTTTTAACGAACTTTTGTCAAGAAAAGCTTTTTTCTTCTAAGACTCTCAAAACGACGCGACAAGGGCAAAATAGGGAATTTACAGTTATTTTGTAAACCGTAAAAAATATCAGAAAAATACCTTAACTGTCTATAGAACAACTTTAAGAATATTAATACTTATTTTGGTACCAATCATTTATGAGTATTAAACAAACAGTTGGTTTAAAAATTATTTTTTAGATGTTTTAACCCATCTTAACGCTGGATGTCCAACGTCCCTTTTCCCTAGCTTCTAGTTGTTCCTTTGTCGGTCTTAAAACATTTTTTTTCGATATTTTACACTATTTTATGATTTATAACATAAAAACTGTAAAATCAATATTTTGCCTTATCAACGCTTTGAGCCTCGATAACTCTCCGCTTGATTAAAGTTACAAGCCAACAAGTCCACGAGCAGCTTGTAAATTCGCTCCGTGTCACTGAGCTTCTTTGCAATTCGCTTTTGAGTATTGGATCGTAAAATTGGCTTGCTCGCTTGCTAGCTTTTAAACTAGCAACTCGTTAACTAGCCCTATGACATCGAGCCTTTAAAGTTTAGCATTAGTTGCCAGTATCCTTGTAATATTATTGAGTTGGTAGTAAAAATATAGTGTCACCGTATTATTGCGGATTGTGAAATCAGGGATAGAAAAAAAACTTATTGGGAGATATTTTATTGTTTTTTTATAAGTAGCTTTTTTTTAATATTGTGCTATTTGCATCTATCGCAGTAAAGTAGAAAAGTGAAAAGAGGTCCTCATCAGTGGTGTTGTGTTGACTGTAGTCTTATTATATTCTATAAAAAAAATACTTGATGTGATGACTGTTTTAGGATGCATTAATACTAAGTTGTGTCGACTGCTGAAGAATTTGGATCTTCTCTTTTGTCTATTGCCAGTTTAGTTGACGGTCTGAGAAAATTTATATCGAGCTAAAATATCTAAAGTGTCCATAAATTATGCCTAAACTTTTTTTGACATTTTTTGACAAAAATTTGAGATTTTATTCTTTCAATCAAAGTAGCAATTCAATAGTTAATTATTACTATTTTTCAATAGTAAAACAGTTAAATGCAATTAGGCAAAAGATTTAGATATCCAAATTTAAAATTTTGATGGTTATAAGCTTATAAATAATAGTGACGTTTAGTCATAGATTGTAATTAATTATGTATATCATATTAATTATTTATCTTTCGGTAAATAAAGACTGAAAATTTCGCCAGTAAATAAAAATGTTTAAGAGATAACATGAGTGTTTACTTTTTTTAAAAGTATAAAAGATACAACCGTGACAGCTTGGGCTACTTAAACAATACTTGTTTGTAAAGAAGCAAAACAAACAGTTCAGGAGTTGTTTGAAAGATTTTATCTTACACATTTTATTTGATATAGCTCTTCTAAGAGAGAAAACAAATAACAATGTTTTTTTTTTGTGTTCACAAACACGTGTATTTAGTTATGAAAAAAGAAACTACACTTTTGGATTTATATTCTTATTTTCAGCAAAATAGGTAGCATGTCAGGACCACACGTAATATTATACTATAAATATTATAAATGCAAAAGTTGGTTAGTATGTGAATGCATTTGATTGTTACTTCACCCGCAAACGGCTGAACCGATTTCGATAAAATTTATATAATGTGTTGTTTAGATCGTAGATTAATACATACATAGGTTTTTATCCAGAATTAACGCGGATAACACCGCCGGACTCAACATGTATTCATTTAATACAGAGAATAAATTCAGTTTAACCTAACATTCTTATGAAAATTAACACCTTATTTTGTAATTCTGATCTCATCTGCGTCCTGCCATTTGCGTTGTTGATAAACAATGTTTTGCGACAAATATTTTACTCGAAGATTATTAAAATACTTACCAATGTCAGTTGGGTTTCAGACTGTGCGATTGTCGGCATATTTTGTAACAAAAATTGTAATTTTATTTACGTCTCCATAAAATTCCTGACCATATTTTATTGGGTAAGTTTAGTTAAAAAAGTTTGAGTTTAGTTGAAATTACTTGTTACATACACCCTGCGTTGTAAACCTCGCTTATCTGGGATAAAAAGAAGACTTTGTATATCCAGGATCAAAGTTATCTTAACACCAAATATCATTAACATCGGTCCAGCCGCTTGAGTGTGAGGAAGTAATAAACATACACATACATACATGAGCACTTTCATAATAATTATAAGTTGTCTAAACCAATATGATTAAAAGAAAAACATTGATTGTTTGTTTAACCACTACCCGCCTCCTAAAATTTTATACATTCGACTTGTGTTAAAATGTATGTTCACCTCAAATTGGTAAACGAGCTGAAGACCGTCTATTACTGTAACATTATACGAGTACTTTTATTTATTTCTCTACGATTTAGTATTTGTTGTGTAGCATATTGCAATAGAAATTACAATGTTGTTTTTCAGCCATGTTGGATCCAACTAAGCGTAGCTGTGAGGATAGTATCAGTGGTACCATTCTGTGGGAGTCTCTAACTGTATCTGAGTGGAAGAGAGTCGTGGTTCTATTGCTAGTGGTACTGGCTGGTTCAGTGTATCATAATCATTCACTTATACAGCTAAGGTAAAGTGTATTTTATCAAACTCATTTTTACTCTTATCACCGATAGGTCAAGGTCTACTAAAACTGCCAACTATCATGTTTGTCTGTATTGGGCCAACGCCATTCAGTTCCACCAATAATCCACCAACTTCTTACGTCATCGACTAAAGCGAATAATTCCGAGTAAGAGGCAAGCCTTGGAGTTTTTTTGTCATTTAAAAGGTCCCATTAGGTGGAAACGTTTGACCAGCAATCAGTCGGAAAGAGATATTCACTATGTATTTTGGTAAGGTATGAAATCCTTCTCCAGACGCCTTGTTCTTTGAAAGCTTTTTACATGTATGTATATCTAGCGGTATGTAAGTAAAAAATTCTACATTAGATCAGCATATCGCTCATTCATGGCGATCAAGCGCTAGCTCTATATATCAATATTTTTGTTAGGAGTTACTACACTAATTAAGGAACAATTAAATTTATCAATATAAAAAACTTTTAGACCCCAATAATGGAAATACTCGTATTACATGGTAAAGGTCTAAATATATAAAAAACTTGGGCACCTTATCGTTAATAGATATCACTGCCAGGTAAATGAATCCAAAGCATAATGTTTTAGAAATAATAAAATGTCTTTTTAGACGTATATTTGGTGCTACAGAAGTCAATGTGGTTGAAAAGAAACTAGAAGATGCGCTAAGAGAACTACAGAAACTGAAGCAGGAACACGAGTTTGTGGTAGAACGTTTGCAGAATATGCGAAGGTAAAATATTACTACCATTAATGAAGAAATTATAATGTTTTTTCAAAGCAATTTTGCGTTTTTTATGGTTTCGAACTTTGGGTTCAAGAAAGAAAGTACCTAAATAGCAATTTGTTTCCAACAGGTCTGTGGGACCATTTGTTGACTACGAGATCACGAGACGTAGGATCCAGTCAGGGACTAAGGAGATATGGTTGTACTTCAATTATTATTTTGAACAAGCTATGAACGAATCTGTGGTAAAAGCAGAGTTCAAAACTGCAATATTGAAGGAACTGGCTGAAAGAAAGAGGTAAGAATTATTTTAATACTAATGGTAAAGAGTTCTGTAAATGTTATGTATTGAGCTTCAATGCATTATACGAGTAGTAATATAGACATATTGTTTTGAACTGAACAAACATTAAAATCCGAGTCGTAGTAGTCAGCCTTTTTTGTGAGGGCTGTCCAGGAGAGTAGCACATCATTTTCAACTATTCAGCGATTTTTAAATGTAAAATAGGCTCGCTATTGACCATAACTGTCTTGACGTTTAATCATCTTGCCATATCGGATGCAGTGCACTTACTAAAACCAAATTCTTGCTTAAAGAAAACAGGGATTCCGGATTAGAGTTCCACAGTCTGACCATCCGCATTTTGACTGTGAAACACTTTCTCCACATTCATAGTTTAAACCTTTCTCCTAGCCCTCTCCCTGTTCGTCTGGCAGTTGAAACAGGCCAAGAGAATTTACTGGTGTAATTCCGACGTGCACTCCGAAATGTAACAGTTAGAATACAGACAGACTCGCAACCTTGCGCAAGTTCTCAACTTTGAAGATTCACACTGCTGCTTTTTGATCCTTTTCTTTTGTATTGGTGGATGTTGGTATTTCAGATCGCTGTTATCAGACCTAGAAAAGCTGCCGACAGTGGACGGGTACCAGAGCTGGCGCCACAACGAGGCTGGCAGTGTAAGCGACCTGGTGCAGCGCAGGCTGCGGTTCCTACAGAACCCCACGGATTGTCGCAACGCTAATAAAATCCTTTGCGAAGTTAGCGTACGTACTTTTGCATTTGTATGAACATAAGTATCATCATTATCTTTGCCCGTTCTCCCTTAGAGTGGCTGGCGTAGCTTTTTGTTCTTCTTCCATTTCACTCTATCATTTAAAAGGTCCCATTAAGTGGAAACCTTTGACCATTCAGTATCGACTATATTTTTTTTCAATCACTCCTCTCTATTTCATAATATATCCAATTTCACAGATTCCACGTTTTTAGGTCAACCTCTTGAAATGTGTCTATTTGTGTCTACTAGTCATATTTGTAATTCTAATCGACTTAAAAATAGGACGAGATTCTGAATTCGATCAAGGTTTTTTTACACAATACTAAACACATTGACAAGCAAACCGAGTAGCTACACGAGACAGCAATATTCTGACTGAAGTCAGAGTATGCCTAGTCTGAAACACAATGTTTGTAATTTTTTTTTCACTATAAATGGGCTATCGCTTGATCACAGTTCACCTGATGGTAAGCAACATTATGATCTAAGACACAAGGTTCACTCATGCTTTGAAAACCGCCAGATTGTAGTTTTCGCAGATTTAGGGAGCTTGGCAAAGAATTCCATATCTTCGCGGTCCACACTAAGAAGGTAAAGGCAAACCGCTTAGTATGCTTCTTTGGAACCTCTATAGTGTAACGATAACTTGAGCGTAGCATTCAACAAGACTATCAATAGAACATGCTCTACCAACATGCAGGTGATATGGTTCTGTTGCAGACCTGTGGTCTAGGGTGTCAGCAGCATCATCTGGCTTACTGTCTCATCTACGCGTACGCGACGGGCAGGACTCTCATCCTGAAGAGTTACAACTGGAAGAACCTCGCCGAGAACAAGATGCAGGCGCAGCTGTTCCATCAGTTCTCCAACACCTGCAACGATGTTTACAACGACTCTGTGAGACCATGGTCAGGTGAGGCCTGATGATAGTAAGCATTTTGACGACCTCATTAGCGTAAAGGTTACCATGCCGGACTGCTATTCAGAAGGTTCCGGGTTCGATTCCCAGCCCGGTCAACATATTTGTGCTTAGCTAAATTTGTTGGCTGTGGGTGTAGTATATGCATATGTAGTATATCAGTTGTGGTAGCAACCATAATACGAACTAGAAATGGTTCAGTATGGGGCTAACCAGCCGTGTGTGAAATGTGCCCTAATAATAATAAAAAAATAGGGAATCTAATTAGTTCTTCTTTAATAATAGAATAGACGCGCCAACCCAGTTAGTAACTTTAGTTATAAGAATAACTTACAATTTTTTTAAAGTATTTTTACTGAGCAATAAAAATTGGGGCGAGATCGGCTTGCGTATAAAAGGTTCCGTGTCTTTATCATAAAAGTTAGCAAAAAACTCATGTTTGTATGGGAAACCAACGACATTGGTCTACGCCACAACATGTTAAGCTAAGGGCAAGTTTTAGTCTAGGCAAAATACTAATTAATTTGAACAAAGGGAATAAAACTTCTAGTACTAATTAACTTGGACATATGGCGGGTTCTTTCAAAGAAATAAAAAAAAAATACCTTCACCAGCCCACCGCCCACTAATATGTCCCCACTGCTGAGACTTGAGACCTTCTCTCGCAAAGAGAAAGGTAAATGTAAGCCATAAAGTACCACGCTGGTCAAGTATGGGTTGACGAGTGACACACATCTCCAGATTTTGTGGTATTCAAAGTATATGAAAAAAAAACAAAACAAAAAAAAAAACAGAAAGAGAGTAAAGAAGATCATCGTAAGGATTTCCGCACGATGTTTTCTTTCATCGAATGAGCGAGTGATCGAATTTCAGACTGGTTGTTGGACTTCAGTCCAACATTCTACAGACAAGACACACTCTGTGGTAAAAGTTCCTAATTAATTTTTTTTTATTGCAGCAGCATCATTTAATTCCAAAGTGTTGTTTCTACCTACTCTGTACGATTTACGCCAACCGGTGTTACCTAAATACTTACCTATTTATATTCCGAGAGATTTGGCTTGGAGGTAAATTCCTTGGTTTCTCTTCTTTTACTTCTTTTTCCTTGCTTTATCCCACTAGGTGGGGTCGGCACAGCAAATTTCCTTCTACCACCTTACTCCATCAGCCGACGTCATTTACACATTTTCTCGTTTCTGGTTTATGTATAATTTACTTTAATTAAAGCAATTAACATATAGTATATCTAGCTGTATAAACGTAAGAATAATCTTATAATAGGAGTTAAAAGTAATTGTTAGTTTTCGCGATCGTAGCTCAGTGACTTAAGCTCTTATTTGTTTCTAGCTTATATATTTAGGGGGTAGATTATTCTTTATTTAGTTTTCATTACACTATTGAATACTACACACAACAGCAATGGTTTTTCATACACACTAACATACTATAATATACCTACCGATTTCATTTATATACAAACGAATATAGTTAATTAAAAAATTATATGGATTAATGATTATGAGTTAGACAGTTAAAATGAGTTGTTCTTTAGAAAAATTTTAAGCGAATTTTTCGATCTATTTTACTATTTTTTATTTAAAACGAAAAGTCTATAAAATTTTAATCCTTGTTATCGTCTTAATGACACTATTAATGATGGTATTTCTAGGATAGGAAGGTTCACCGCAGACCCCGGAGCATGGTGGGTAGGCCAAATGCTCAAGTACATACTGAAACCTAAAAAAGAGGCTCAGAGAATCATACACGAAAACCTCCTTGCAATTGATTTCAAGTCTCCAACTGTTGGGTATGCCGTTATAGTTTATAGCCTTAGTCTATGCTACCTCTCGTAAAGTCGGTTCACCCGTTTGTACGAGTATGTGAGATAGTTACAAACAGATCTTCCCTAACTTTTTTTTGCATTTGTAATGATAATTATTGGATAAACAGGATTCTAAGTTTTTACTGTGAAGTGAAAGTGAAGTGAGAGTGAAGTGAAAGTGAAGTGTCAGTGAAGTGAAAATGAAAGTGAAGTTAAAGCCAAAGAGATCTATTTTCTGTCAAATGCCTACCTGTTGTTTGTACAGCATTGAGTAGTCGTTGTTACGTCTGAAAACAATGCTAAATTAACTTTTCTATCCACAGAGTGCATATACGACGAACAGACAAAATAGAAATGGAAGCGAAGAAATTTGATATCGAGGAGTATATGACCCATGTTGAAGATTTCTTTGACAAGGTTGAACAATACTCACATGTGTCTCAGCGTCGGGTATATATTGCTACTGATGAACCAGAGGTAAGTAAGACAATGATATTTAAAGATTCGATTTTTTTAAAGACCAAGAAAGAAGTGTTTTGAACTCTCTACTTAATTATTGTTGTACGTACTCTCTGTAGCGGTGTCAATAATAATATCCCACCTATTGGTGCATAACATTACTCCTCTTCTGAAAAAAGTTAGTTATTTCATCACTTCCTCTTGCCACGCACGTGCTTTGTGTTTATTTCATGTTTAAATAAATATAGCCAATCAGTATGACAGCTCGAATTTCTGTAAACATGTAAGCGTAATTTATCAGTAATTCGTAAATGTCTAAATACAAAAAATAATACAAAACAAGCGAAAATTAAAACATCAACATCTCGTTGAACTCTTTAGTCCGTCCTGCATTACGGCGCGGGCACATTATAGCTCTGTTCCTTGCTAGCACTCCGTCTACTAGCGCTAATATGAGACATCGCTTAAGCTATCAAGATATTATAGACACTGAACGGTGTATTTGTTAATGGTGGCAGAAAGGCTGATCTGATCTTCAAAGGACGGACAATGGATGCCTAATGCCACCCAATTATGTATTTATGATTTTGTAATTTAACTTTTTTTAATTTGTGTTTTATTTATTTTTTGTTATATGGTTCTATCTCATAGGAAATAAAGAACAATTATAATTATTAAGTATTTTCAAATTCTTACGATTACCCGAAATTTAAAGAATTTCGGTAAGTAAATGCAAAAGCCACGGGCCCAAGCCAAGTGGAGATTGCCGTGGAGGTTGTTTACATTGTTTAAAAGTCGTCCTGTAAGAACTTCCATACAATCCTGCATGTGTTAAGAATAGCAGCTTTTTGCATTGTAATAAATGTGCTGGTGTCTATATCAATTTATTTCAGGGGAGTAGGTGTTATTATTATAATTATTTTCGTTTTCATTTAACTTTTAAGTTGTTTTCAATATGATCATATAATAAATACAAAAATGTTAATAAAATCTAAAAGCTAACGTGCCACTGGCTCGAACAAGGCCCAAGCTACAGAATAGAGTTACAGGGACAGAAACCTCCGGACAATGCGCGCCGTGTCGAGTATGACTACTCTCTGTATATGACCCTTGATCCATCCATCTAGCGAGAGCCTCTTGAGATGTTGGTTGAAGCTTTTTACTATGAGGCCGTTTTCTGATACAAATATTGGAACAATAATCGTCGATTCAACATACCATATAGCGGTAGTCTCATAAGCCAAGTCAAGGTTTCACATGATTCTCGACATGTGGGATTGTGATATTGACGATCTTTGCCTGGCGCTGGGATCAGTCAACCAACATGATATCAGGCTTATTGCAAGCAATGGTCCTGTCTGTGGTGATAGAGAAATCATAGAAATCATAGAACTTTATTAACCTATTACATATATTCATCATATTACATATTACATATATTCATCAACAATCAATTAATGAATTAGTCAATATCTTAATATTATAATTGGTCATACAATGTCAAAATAATATAATTATTCGTACAATGTCATAATAATGAAATAGAAAATAACAACACATTTACATATAATTCATGTCACTTTACAGTCCGTCATACTTAAATAGAGATTCTGAAAGAGGCAACCTCATATATTCATTTAAAGCATAAAAAGGGTTTCCCACAAAGAAGTTTTTCAATTTTCTTTTAAATGTGTGAAAAGGTAGGTCTGTCATACTTTAAGGCAGTTTGTTAAACATACATATTTTGTTGTAGATCCCTTGCTTTTGCACTAGAGTGGTCCCAGTAGAGCCATGTTTAGTTATTATTATAATTTGTCAAGGGCAGGTCATAGGAGAAGCGACAGCAAGGTATCCCGGTTACAAGTTCTACGGTAACCACACCATCGCGCTGTGGGCGGGTCTGGACAGCCGCATGTACCCCGAGGCGATGCTTGGCACCCTTCTTGATATACACATGCTGGCTATATGCGACTACGTCGTCTGCACTTTCAGCAGTAATGTAAGTACAACCCTATAAGCATAGCATAAGCAGCCCACTATACTCTTATACTTTACCACTGCTGGGACTCGGATCCTTCTATCCGTGGAGAGATATATATGCTGTAATTCACCACGCTAGCCAAGTAGGCAAATAACACAAATTTTGCGGCTTATGGTCCTTAACCATGTCAGTTTCCTCACGATGTTTTTCTTCACCGCAAAACGAGTGCAAATCCACACATAACATGAAAAGCAAGTCATTGGTGTAGGACCGGGAACCAGGGGCTGTTTGATTGAAAAATAGACGTTTATTTATCCTACCGAGCCACTCTTGCTGTTGAAAATCCTGTTGATTAAGGCGTTAATTTGCATAAATTCCTTTTTTTATTTTGTGTTGTATTTTGTTATTATAAAAATTATTTAAATGATCACGTATTCATTTATTTCTCTATTCTTAGTTATTTACAATAAATTATATAAAAAATAACAAACAAATTTATTTTAATTTTACGATTATAAATATACAAAAGATAGCGTACCTCTGGCAGCGATGCAAAGGCCCAAGCTACCGGCGGTATAGGCTATATACAATAGATAGAAACTTCCGCACAATGCCCTTGATCCATCCATCTAGCGAGATCCTCACGAGATGTTGGTCGAAGCTCCTCCTTATGAGGCCGTTTACCGATACTTCTTTTTTATTTTTTTACCAAATACATATTATTATTTGTTGTCAGATCGGGCGCATGGTGTACGAGCTGGTGCAGACCTACCGTCTGGACGCAAACACAGGATTCACGTCACTAGACCGGTACTACTACTTCACTCATGGAGAACCACATCTTCGCCGCGCCGTCATGAATAATAACAACCTCCACAGCTTACACTTACAAGTAAGTACCTAGATACTGACGACCTCGTTGGCGTAAAGGTTACCATGTCGGACTGCCAATCAGATGGTTTCGGATTCCATTCCCGGCTCGGTCAACATGTCTGGGTGTTAAATATGTATCTATAGAAATAAAAGTATCTATATGTAGTATATCAGTTGTGTAAACCACCATAACACAAGCTAGAAATTGTATGGGGTTAACTAACCATGTATGAAATGTGTCCTAATATTTATATATATATTTTAAGTTATTTTATTGAACGTCACAACGGAAATATAGAGAAAATGTTTGAACTTCTTATACGATTTGGTAATCGATGTCCTTCTCTCTTTAGGTGAAATTTCAAAAAATTGTTCATATGGATTGGAATAATAATATTAAGTAGTTAAGATGGATGAAGAGTCGGATACAGAGGGCAGTCATACTCGAAACGGTGCGCATAGCCCGGGGGCTCCTGTGCTTGTAGCTTCTGCCGACGGTAGCATCGGTCTTCCTTCGCTGCCAGTGGCACGCTAGTTTTTAGGTTTTAATAAGTAGTTAACAGAAAAGTATTTAGATATTTTTGTGTCATTATCATCAGCCCATGCTCGTCCACTGCAGGACATAGGCCTCTCTCAAGACACGCCACTTGGCCCTATATTGTATTCTCAACTCAACATTAAGTATAGAATAAATAACTACTAGTATTGGTTTTCATTTTAAAGATAGTGAGTGAATGAATTAGTTTGAAAATGTTGATTTTTTTTTTACTTTTAAAGATACCTTACTTTACAGCGACGATCATGTCAGTTTTATTAAAAAAGGTTTATAAAAAGGCTAAACAACATTTGTTAGATAGTTTGTATACGCTGGAAGCAAAGGGACAAGAGCTTTTTAATGTTATTTTTTGACGCGGGTTATCTTACGTCTGCTTGCAAAAAAGGTTTTTTAAGTATTAAAGAGCTATCAGAAGTTATAATTAAATTTCGTTAATTATTATAAATATATAATGTTAATTATAATAAATAATTACTATACCTTTACAGATTGGCGATGTAATAAAACTAGATAATCAAGATCTGAACTGCAGTGGTGTGAATCTACGATCTCATGCTGTGAGTATTTCTAGATACAAAAGTAAACAAGTAAATAGCATAAGCAGTGCTGCGACTCTGGGCAACCACGCTGGCTTAGTACAGGTTGGCGGATGACACACGCCTTCAGATATTGTGGTCCTCGAGTGATAGACGTAATGCGAGTGCAAATCCACACATAATTTGAAAAACAAGTATTTGATGTAGGTCCGGGATCGATCAGGGGCCGTCATATTGAAAAGCAAACGTTTTCCCTCCGAGTAACATTTTATTATTATTTTAAAAGCTTTTAATTATGAACTTTCAATTGTTTTTTTTATTTACATACGTTAGATATAACCTCAAGTGTTACGAACTTGTAAGATTATACAGGAAACTTTTATTTTATATGACAATGTTTTTTCATTTATTTCAGAACGGACCATTCCCTTGGTACAAGACGATACCGTTAACGGCGACTTACCCTTTCCCAGAATACGATATGGTACAAATATTTTCTGATAAAAGATTGCCGTAGAATATTGGGAGGCAATTCAAAAAATATTTTTGTAAGAAGTCGTGTTATATTTTATTAGTTGAGTTGCGAAGATAACCAATCCGAAAGTTGACACGTTTCGCTCAAGCGGAACGTGACACTTTTTCGTACGTACAGCCGGCGTGTTCATCTTAATATATATAAATGTCGTGTCAAAATGTTTGTCCTCAATGGACTCCTAAACCACTTAACTGATCATAATAAAATTCGCACACCATGTGCATTTCGATCCAACTTGAGAGATAGGATAGTTTAAATATCAAATTATAGTCGCAATTTTAATTTATTGCTAATTATCGTCTGTTATTATTTGACAGTCACAATTATCTGTTAACTCCAAATGATTCTAACAGATGTCGATACCTTTCGACTGGGTTGAGTAAGTAATCAATAGATGGCGCTGCTATGGTAAATCTACGAACGTGTCATATAAGCTACACTATCTATTTTTCATACCCCTAAGTGAGGCAAAACAACGTTTGCCGGGTCAGCTAGTTAATTTATAAGATGTT
Organism: Mellilla xanthometata; assembly: GCA_035578125.1. Lineage (NCBI taxonomy): Eukaryota > Metazoa > Arthropoda > Insecta > Lepidoptera > Geometridae > Mellilla > Mellilla xanthometata. Next base: position 3,546,858 of record JAPUBQ010000003.1, read on the forward strand.
GTTTACGGCTCCGCCTACGTGTAAGTCGATTTTTTTGCGAATCTACTTTTCCCTGAATTTTGTTTGCTCCTAACCTCACGGAGCGCGAGACCTTTCCAACGAATGTAAAGCCGTGTAAATAGGTTCGTACGTTCTGGAGTTGTAGCGTAGTGAAGGAAAACCCGACATACTTTTATATTATAGATTTTTACACACTTTATATTAGCTTCACCTGTATGTATGTTTGTAACCGACTTCTTTGGGCGCGATTTTGACCCACTTTAAACGGCCAGATTTCGTGCAAACTTTGTAGATTTATTTAGGGCCGATGACTAATATGATAAAATTATTCATTTTTTTTTGTATTTTTGTTTGTATGTTTGTTTGTAACCGACTTCTTTGGGCGCGATTTTGACCCACTTTAAACGGCTAGATTGAGTCGTGCGATAGTTTAAAATTAAAAAAACAAGCTATTATAAATAATTCAAACTAAAAAGTGGAAAATAAATAATAGTTTAAAAAACTAAAAAACACACTTTACAATCTAGTTTTTATTTACACTATTATTAATTTATATTCATTGAAATTATTAACACTATTTTCTTAATTTAAATTTATTTTCTATTTTTTAGTTCGGTTTTCTATAAAAAGCGTTTTTTTTTAGTTTTTTTTTTAAACCGTTATTTATTACTTATAATACACTTATTATACCATTCGTTACAATTTTTTTGTAAAGCTATCTAAACTCTAAACAGGAGTATAATTAAAACAACAATTTCAACATTCGAAACTTTATTTATAACAACGATTACATTCCAAATTACACAATTCTTCTAACGAAGAGGAAAGGAACGCCTTTTTATTCAAAGAGCTGAACAAAATTGGTTTTGGAAAAAACGTCTAACTTGGAGCAGAGTATAATGATTTAGGAGGCCCTACTCGTATATCGCTGACTAGTATGCCGTCCCGGCTTCGCACGGGCTATGAAATACTTAGTTTTTTAATTGTATTCGTTATTTGCTGATGAAAATAAAAAAATATTGGATAAGTGGATTCTTATCTTACCTTTTTTTACATTAGTTGGTCTGTCAAACTTTTGAAACATAATAGAGCAAGTGACACACGAGGATAAAGTAGGTTTCCAAATGTGAAAGAAGTTTCCAAATTAGTCAAGTAGTTTGGGAGCCTATTCGATTCAAACAAACAAACAATCAAACCTTTCCTCGTACTTTGATATAGATAAAAAAGGCTGGTCTAACGTACGCACGGGAGCCTATTCGATTCAAACAAACAAACAATCAAACCTTTCCTCGTACTTTGATATAGATAAAAAAGGCTGGTCTAACGTACGCACTGATAAATGTTAAGTCAACCCTTTTATTTTATCAACCAAATGTGGGCCACAAGCTCGGTGCTTTGGGTCAATAGATAACTGTAGTCTTTGGTTTATAATGGTTCTGAGGAAATTTGGATAAACCCAGGTTTTTAGGTAAAATATTTCTAACTCGTAAGTAAACTTAGACTTAAGTAATTTATAATAAATTTAATTTAATTTTGAAATTTTAATTGTATACTCGTAAGTATGTATTCTGTTTGTGGTTTATAATAAATAAATAAATAGGTTTGAAACGATGACATCCTGACTTACAATAAATACGTCTCGCAGGACATAGGTTAAGGGGTAGAAGTTATCCGCATTGAGAACCAGGTATTCTAAACTAGGATTGCTCTACCTTCAGATTTACTATTAATTTTAAGTTTTACATTAAGTACTTTTCATTTCATTAAAATATCATAAAAGAAAAAATAAAAGTCAGGAGAGGAAGAGAAGGACCTAGAAGATCATTTTTAGGTCAAATTGAGGAGAAGGCGAAAGTCATGTCGTATAGGGAGGTCAAAGATTTGGCCGAAGATAGAAATACCTGGAGAAAACACCACGGACAAGAGTGCAGCTCTTAATATTGAACGAATTAAGTACTACTCAAATATTAAACTTGTCAAAGAAATGCGATATACAAAGCTGTCTTTTTACAGACTACCTACTACCAATCATAATATTAATAAATTAACATTATCATAGGAGTTTTTGAATCATTTGAAATAAATATAAAAATTACTCTCAAAGTACTCGTACTATGCGTATAATATATCTGTCTACTTTTTAAATAAATACCTGAGTATAAATATAAAAAAAAACAATTACGGGTATTTTACACCTTTTCTTTGGTGGCAACTAACGCTTTCTCATCAGCATCCGTGGTCACCTTGTGACTATTGCCAGTTGATGCAAAACAGGACCTTATTGCTTCCTGGGCAAGGTGTGTTTCCCTGTGAGGAGGTCGAGCTACCTCGCAGAAGAGGTTTATGGCATCTTTTAATACACTGATTGCTTCCTCAGGCTTCTCTGCCTCCATTAGCTTCGCACCTCTCTGAAATTAATATAAAAATTTCTGCAAAATCCAACTGAGGGGCATTGCCGTTCATGGGCATGACATTGACCTGCAGACTTTGTAAATAAGTGTACAATTTGAGACGCAGCACTCACTCTGAGATTTGTACCTCGTGCTGTGAGTGATGCGTTCTTCCTGATATATGCAAGTGACTGTAAATAAGTAAGGGAAAGGAGTCTAAGGTAAGTTACCTACTTATGCGCGCAAGTGTGGTTCGTCGGGAGAGTGTTGGATGTTTAAGCCGTGATACCTTAGTTTGAATCCTGCAAATGATTTGCTTCCAAGCAAATAAGGAATTTGAAAGGAAATTTCGTGAGAAAATCCACAAGCTAGATATTTTACGGAACTAAGGACCATACAATCTGAAGACGTGTATTATACTCCAAACGCATAAGACCAGCGTGGGTAATTTAATTACGGCTTATACCTTTCTACCAACGAGAGAAAGCTCTTAAGTTCCAGCAGTAAGAAAGTACAGTGAGCCATCCATACCCTTATGAAACAAGCTCTAGTTTAGATATATTAAATAAACCCTGTACAACAATAACTATTATAATCTAGTGATATTCATGACAAGAGCGGTTTTTTATAGGTAAGCGCGATCCACTGCAAACAAATACAATATCACTAACCATTAGTTAAATTGTGTCAAGCGTCGACCTATTTATCGTAAGCAAAAAAAAAACAAACCTGATATTCGTCCACGCATCGGTCAACGGTTTGCAAATTGATCTTTACAAGCTCTGAGTCGATTTTGACTGAACATTTTCCGCATCGACTCGGCAGCTGCGCAGGATTGGCTCTAAACTTCCAGTGGCAAGAGATGTTCGGACATCTAGAAAGAACAAGAATTAATTCGATTAATTAACTCCTTAACATTTTTCCACATGAATCTAAAGATTTTCTAAAATAGCACCTTCTCTATGGACTGAGTTTTTTAAAGGAGGTGACAGACGAAAAAATCGTTTTAATGACGCTTTTAGTATATTGAGAAGAACTATTGACAAAAACAGATATTCCATGTAAAAAATATGCAACCATAATACAAACTAGAAATGGTTTAGAATGTGACTAACCCACGATTTGTTAGCCGTATGAAATGTGCCGTAATTATAAAGATATTTGAAATAAAAGATTTATATTTGTTTGTTTATAGCGTACCTCAGGTAAACTTGGCCTTCTTGCATCTGCTTCAGCGTAGGCCAGTCTTCCACGCAAGCAGGGCATTGACACCTGAACCAATATCGGCAGGCCAGTGACCTCTGCCTGTCCTTCACGCCTCGTAAGCCGAAATGTGGACCGTAGTTCTCAGATACTACTTCACCGGGCAGTAGAGGGCGCGTCGCGGCAAACACCAGGTTACGACCGACGAAGTAGCTGGGAGAAAATACGAGTTCTAGTCTTTTTTTAAGATAAGGAGTGATATAAATATCGATAGCGATTCTACCGTACACACGACTAAGCAAAATTTAAAGAAGTCCCGTCTCTTTTCATCTTAGGTGGCCAGAAAGAGCACCATTGTCAAAACAACTTAAATCACGTCAAATGTAGAAAATATAGGCGACTTTAGAACGCACTCACTTGTATCACCTCTAAAACTGCACATTCCATATTTGACGTGATTTTAGTTGTTTTGTCTGTGGTTCAGAACGTGCCGTCTCTTTCTGGCCACCTAAGATGAAAAGAGACGGGGCTTCTTTAAATTTAGTTTAGTCGTTTGTACGGCAGAATCGCCACCATCATGTTTTTACTTTTTTTTAAGTAGTTTTTTTACTCGATCTTTGTAATGATATTTGTTAACCCACCATACATTCACGGAATATTGAATAATGTATTAAATTTAAAAACGAATATAAAATAATTGAAAAGTATATTTAAGGGAAGCTCACATACAACAATGGTACGGAACCCTTGATGTGCGAGCCTAACTAGCACTTGGCCAATTATTAAAATTTTGAGTATTAGTTGTTATAGCAACACGGTAAATATATATTGTGAAAGTTTCAGCTTTCTAGCTATTACGGTTTCTGAGATACAGCCTGGAGACAGACAGCGAAGGCTTAGTAATAGGGTCCCGTTTTTCCTTTTAGGTACGGAAACCTATAAACCTGCAATTCCAAATTGTAATATATAAACAAAACGCACGCACATCACACCTAACAAGCGAGAGAGAGAGAGAGAGAGAGAGAGAGAGAGAAATATGCACGTACCGTGACACAGCAGGGTAACACTCGTGGTTGAAGAGCGCCCCGACAGGGTAAATACCCACTGCGACGTAGACAGGCTTTGACCCACTGAATAGGTGCTGTCCCCTCAGGGTCTCATACACTTCGTGCGCGTTGAACTGCAGGAGTTGGAGGTTGCGCACTATCAACTCACTGATGGAGACTTGGGCTGAAATGATAATAGTCGCATTTGAGTAAGCGCTTTAAATAGATTTACCGTAGCGCCTGTGGCTTGGATAACTAAGGTGATCTGGTGCGATCGTCGAGGGTAAGCAACGGTTGATGTTGACAGTCTTTGGATGGGTAAACATGCACAAGACTGGCATTTACATCTAGTACGAATAACACGTTAAATTATAGGTTTAAGCTCTTAATAGTAGTTTAGAAAACTTAAAGCTCCTTTGACGACTTGAAAACTATCAACACCAGATTCTGAGCACCAGATCCTCCACTGAGCTCATACGAAATATAAGACGTAATAATCAAGTCGAAGAGTTTTCTAGTTATTTTAATTCCTAATTTCATTGTTATTTACAGTACTCTAAGCTTACGTCAGCCTACAAAACAAAAAGCTACCAATTATATTTTTCCTTACTTTCTCTCTATTTAGTTTAGTAGACTAATTGTATTGAATATGTTTCTACCGACAAACACTAATATTTTGCAAAATAACGTCTAATTAAACAACTTATAAAAATAATTAGATATTTTCAGAACATTATCTAGTACTTAGCTACTATTCTCAAGTTGAAAATCTATCACCAAGCTGCGTAAAAAGTATTCCGGCAGCCTCCTTGAGAACTAGTTTTTCCAGACTAGGAATGCTCAAACCTCTGCCAGCCTGTCGCTGACGTGTGGTAACGCACCCTACTAGTCGAATGCTTAGCCAAACTTACCCTTTTCAAGGCTTTCCTTTTCACATTTTTTAAAAAACCCGCTCTTCTTGAGGCATTCTGTAAGGAACATGGCCATCACGATCCTTTTGAGGAAATCTTCACCCTGCCTCTGCTCAGCGTGAGTACAAAGTGAATATATCTGTGCAGCTTTCAACTCTAACACTTCTTCAAAACTTATTTTTTCCTGTGCATTTGGGACATTTTCAGCTTCTTCGTCCTTTAAATTCTTGTCGGCAAAATTTTTGAGGCCTCTCTTGCTGCGGTTCAGTCTTTCCTTCCTGCTTTTCATTTTGGATTTCTTCGATACTCCTTCTACATCATTTAGGACGGTTCCTTCCACGGTTTTAATGTTGTTAGATACAAATTTTGAATGAATCGATAGACTTGTATCAATGCCAGCTTGCGTTACCATTCGGAGGGCAATGTGGCTTAGTATGGACATTCCTGATCCTGAAATTGAAAAAGCAATTAAAAACCTTTCAACGTACATTATTTTCTACATTATTTAGATTACTTTGGCTTACCGAGCTAAAGGTTAGCTCGGTAAGCCAAAGTAATCTGAACCGATCAAAGTTAAGTACAGTATTTGTATACGTAAACATGCAAAAGACAGTCATATCAAAAGTGGCATTTACAGTTTTAGAACTGTGGTCTTATGAAACGTTAAATTATAGATTCCGAGAGTTAGTTTTTTTCAAGCAGTTGTTGTGCCATATCAACTTAGCGGCTTGAGGATCATCATTATCATCAAATTCCTTTAAGATTGGCTTTACCTATGAAAAGATCCAAAAACGGGCATTCATACACGTGGTAGGTAGAAACAGCTGTATCTCGACATTGGACGCTGCAGAATGCTACTGAAGAGCATTTAGGACACCAGATTGGAGCAGATTCTTCACAGTCTACCAGCCTGTAATTAAATAACATGCTACATCTTACAGAAATTAATGTACTACAGTACAAGATGTAAGTATATGAAATACAAAAAATACAAATCAAAATCAAAAAATAGTTTATTTATGGACATCAGGGCTTACATACTACATACTATAATTACATTACAATTAATTGTCCTATGGCATATACAACTTCGGCCTTATTGTATAATTTGCACAGTTTATATAGCTGATTCGTTTTGAGTAAGGCTGCTGAGATTATTCCCTGGACAACCTAGGTTAAATATAAAATAATTTATTGTTGCATAAATATATAATAACTAGCTGACCCGGCAAACGTTGTTTTGCCTCATCACTAAGGGTAATGGAAAAAAGATAGTATCCGATTCTCAGACCTACTGAACACGCATATAAAATTTGGTAAAGATCGGTCAAGCTTTTGCGGAGTACGGTAACAAACACTGTGACACGGAAATTTTATATATAAGATATGTGCTTGGTGCATATTGAAGCCCATGGTTTCGTACTAGCTAACAGACCGTTTTATATTGATAAAGTAATGTTCTACTTTTCATCTTATCCTGGAATCAAATAAAGTTATGCATTTTTTAAAAAAATCTTATTTAAAAGACTTACTTAGTACTATACTTTATACTATTGTTACTCCTATACTTATAGTATTACTGTTACATTTTACTATTATTACTACTTTACTTTATTAAATAAACGTTGATAATACTATTATTATTTCTTCATGAACCTTTGAATAGTGTAAACATTACATGAATAAAAGCATTTGACGACCTCGTTAGCGTAAAGGTTACCATGCCGGTCTGCTAATCAGAAGGTTCCGGGTTCGATTCCAGGCCCGGTCAACATCTTTGTGCTTAACTAAATTTGTTGGCTGTGGGTCTGGGTGTTAAATATGTATTTATATATAATATGTATGTATGTATATATATATGTATATAGTATATCAGTTGTGTTAGCGACCATAATACTTTCAGGTTCAGTATGGGGCTAACCAGCCGTGTGTGAATGTGTCCTAATATTTATTTATTATTTATTTATTTTATTTATTTTTCCTTTAAGAAACTGGGTGCTAAACAGATGTCACAAATATATTTAAAAGGCCATCTAAGACTAGCTATTTTTCTAGCTTTGTGAGTTCATATTGAATACAGTTAGAGAAAGATACAGATAATTATCATCGTCAACATATACCTTTTGAAACAGTTCAAACAGTGAGACCCGTAGTAGTCTGACAGTAAACACGCTGCATATGGGCTATCCACCAGCAAAACGTCGCCAGTTTTTATTGGAGAGTCAGCTACTGCAAATCGACCCTGAAAGAAAAAATAAATTAAATACTTATTTATTTAAAAAAAAAAATAGAAAATAGTTTTTAATTATTTTTCCGGATCTTTCCTGGTGCAAAGGATAGCGATTGCCATTCAGCGCGGGAACGTTGCAAGTCTGATGGGCACCTTTGCACCGGGAACTATCAGGGGCGGGTTATTTAATTAGATATTTGTATTTGACATTATATTGTAATCTGACATTTTAATATCTAAGATATTTAGGATCTTACACTAATAAATTATTTATTTGTAATTTGATAAAATATCAAATTTACTATATTTACTTGTTATTATTTAAATTAATTGAACGTAATTTGGTTATGATACCTTTGTTTCTTCCTCGCAAATTTTCAGCAGTTTTGATATCGAAGGCATGTTTTGCTTTGCACCACCAGTCAGTGCGGGCCCTGAAAAAATAAAATGGTAATAATACCCAATAGGTCGTCGTCAATTTCTGATTGGAACCCTTCGAAAAAGGTTGTTAAAAAAGGTTTAATTGCTAGCTATTGAGTGGCTGATATTCTAAAAAATATTTTTGTGAATATTTGTAAAAATGTTGAAGTGATTGTTGTATTATGAGGTGATAAAGCATCGAGATTAAACAAATGTTTTTTGTATGTAAAACTTTTGAATTCTCTTCTTGAATCTCTTTTTTAAGAAGTACCACCCGGGGGTCTTCAAACCTTCAAATCTAAAGTTAATAAGTATTTTATATAGGTATTTATTTATTTATTAGTCATAAATAACACCGCATACACGAATTACAACAATAATATACATTAAATAAATATACAAAACACACAAATTGAAAAATAAGAAAAAGTTATAAATTTAAACAAATTATAAAAATATATACTTATTCATTTCCAATGTCAAATAAAGAAATATGTTCTTGGTAAGCGTGTAACATCGTAAACCATAGTTTAGACACGCGGCCAGTTGTAGTCAAACGCAAACCTAAAAAAATAAATATGTTATTCGCGAGGTCTTTTCAGGAAACCATTAGCATAAGTTCATACCAGTTTTATCAGGGGGATGTTTCGGGGAGACGCTGTAGTCCAAAGCCTCTACGTCCTGGCGTAACTGTTCTTTGGCCTCCTCGTTGTTCCCTAGTAACCTTCCTGCTAGTTCGTATGAAACTTTAGCTCTCGTTGGTTCACCAGCTCCTAAAAATTATTTAATATAAATAGCTTGTCTTTAAAGGATGGTTCTGAATATCCGTGCTGCAGAGAAATCTGTAGCATTTATGCATAGGCTATAGGCATAGGCCTTTTTCGGTCGACAAAAGGCACATACTATATGAAGTCCACTTTCTTTTTTATGTTTTTGGTATGTACATTTTTATAATATATGCGCATAATATTTCTTAATACATACATTGAAATGAGGTTAATTGTTTTGTTGTTGTATAATAAAATTGTAATACAATGTTTAGAAGGATTTATTAATTTATGTAAATAAAGAACAACGAGTATAAAAATCAAATCAATAAGGGTAAATAAATATGCGAAATACGATCTCGAAATATTTTAATTAAATGACATTAAAAAAATAACACAAAACTAAGTTTCAAATGAACTAAACAATTTAAATAGTAAGCATAGGCATAAGCATAGGTAATTAATTGAACAAAACCACGGATCAGAACAAAACAGTTATAAAGAAAATAAAATTAACAACATACTCGTACAAGACATAGACACATAGTGTTGCAATTCAGTATTATAATGATAATGATATTAGACCACCATCGGACGAGTAAGGAAACACCAAGGCGGCATCGTTATACCGTGGAGGTGTCTAAGTCGCGTACTAAGCGGTTTGCCTCCACCTTCGTTGTGCGTACCGCTAAGGTGTGGAATTCTTTGTCAAATTCCCTGTTTCCCAATAACTATAATCTAGCGGTTTTTAAGGCAAGAGTGAACCGGTCTTTTCTGGGCAAGCGCGCTCCACCTTAGATTGCAATATCGCTTACCATCAGGTGAATTGTGATCAAGCGCAATCCCATTAAGAGTAAAAAAGAAACGAAATTTCTTCTATCTACATTAGAATTGGCCTAGCTTTAGTTCATTTTATCACCGTCTTTTTTTAGTGTTACTCTACGTACCCTTGTAACAGTGACCCATCCGCCAGTAGTACTGAGCCCTCATTTTGGCTGGAAGTCTCTCCTTCAAAGCCAATTTCAGATCTTCCAACGCAGCGATATAATACTTAGCTTGAAGAAGAACTTCGGAACGCATCCACAAAGACAAAGAAAGACTTACTCCACCTTCTATCACTTCATCTTCACCTGAAAAAAAAATGACATCCATTTTTCTATATCCATTTTAACCTTTCAGTTTTTGAATGTTCAGACAGGCGTTAGGTATAAAGTTAAATTCAAGTCTACACTAATTTTCTTAAACTTTCTGAGACTAAATGAACAGGACAGTTTAAGAAAATTAGTTTACGGCACTAAAAGCTAAAGTCACTTTTAGTTTCTGACACACTTATATTGTTTACCATCACAATCTAATTTTATGTTTTAAACAAGACGAACAAGAACTACAAGGAGTAGGTTTCTCTTTTCATTAATAATATATTTATAGAAAATAGTAGAACAACATATGTACTAAAATAAAACACCTCACTAATAGTTCGTTAGGTAAAATTTAATTACATAGAATCCAAATGTAAGCAAGTTCAAGAATTCTATAAATACTTGGACTTGTCTAGACTTAAGAGGGATTAAGATTTCGTGGAATCCCCTTTATACAAATGTTTATACTGTGAAAATGATGAAGTCTTATTGTTCACGAGTAACAGATAAAATATATATGGAAGTCATGGTCTACAGTTATGTCAGATTAGTTTAACTGGAATATAACAGCCAAAACACTGTTTTACGCCGATTTTGACTTTTCGATCTGAGGTATAAATATGTCAGTATGCAAGTATTCTCGATATCTAGTTTTGACATAGACAAAAGAAAAAAAAGACGGAGGTACTGTGTGACCGCACATGAGATAGCGATATTTTCGGACAATGTTGCCACTTTAGTAGAACTTTAGCCACTTTAGGAAATTAGGGTTAGGGTATACACATAATAAAGAAAAAGACTTCAGATTATATTTCTACGTTTTATTAATTTACAAAATCAGTTTATTGTACACATTCCTAACTCTTTATTTCCACGCTTCACAAAAACGTCACCCATAAAATGGTTGGAACAAATCCTTGAATTTTGCGTTGATTCCCAATCATAAAATATTATCTACCATATGCTTCTATCCAAATCTCTACAAGTTCAGCATTCGATGGAAATCTGTAAAAAAAATATTAAGAAATATAAAATACTAGAGGTTGCCCGCGGCCCGCGTGAAGGTCGCTTTTCGGGTAACCTGTGGAAAAACTCTATGGTATCCTATTCCCGTGCCAATTTTATGTACACTTTCCTCATTCGATTCCTGAGATCTAGTTAACCTCTGTTTTTAGCTACTTTGGTGATGATGCGAGCGATTTCTCCAAGCCATTATTTAAATATGTAACTAGAATACGTGAACCATACCACTAAGTGAACCATTTACTTAAATTCTAATTCAGAAGTATTTAATTTCAAAAACACAAAACTTTCCCTTTGAACTTTAAACCCCATTAGCATACCTAAATGCACTCCTGGCAAATATTTTTACGAATTTATTTTAACCATCAAAGAAACTACAAACATAACAACTTACAAGACTAACTAACTTAACTTGATAAATAAAGAATTTTCCATACAAACTTTCACCCCCCATTACAAACCCTTAGTTCACCCCTGGCAAAAAAACTTGATACCATTATTTTTAATTTTACATAAACAATAAATATTCCAAATAAATAAAAAAAAATTCACAACCCTAAGACCAGCCGATTGGGCTCTGCGTTGTCTATAGATGAATGAATGAATGAATAAGTCAGGACAAAGAGTCTTATAGTACAGATAATTATATAATATGGTAACTTCATGTCAAATAACTGGGCTTAACTTCACTGGGCGAGCGCGGTCCACCTTAGATCACAATATCGCTTACCACGAGGAATATTGAGACTAAGCGCTAACCCATTTAGTGTAAAAAACAGCCCGACTAGCGAGCGAATATTTCGATGGAAGTAGATTAAATTAGTAAAAGGACTGTTTAAGCAATTCTCAAGTACAGTGCAAACGGTTTTTGTAAAACTAGGGTTAAAATTGAAAGTCAGATTATGACAACCCTTATTCAATTTCTTGTAGGTTATGTTTTTATTTTGTATTTGCATGTTTTACCACTTTGAAGCAGAACTTTACATCCAAATCAATAGTACTTGAATTAATCCTATTTAATTAATATTTGGATTGATTTTAGAAGATATATTGTATATAAAAAAGGCCAGTACCAACCTGTGAAATGTAACATCACATAAACCAGGTTCTGTTCTATTCTAATAACTCAAAATACAACACTGCACCATTCTGTCGATGTCCAAAACTATTCACCGCGCGAGAATAACACTTACACTTGAATTTAAACGATATTTTTTCGAAAAAACACAAAATTCTTAGAATCGCAGTAATGTTTGACACCGAAACTGACAAATATGCTGGTGTCAAACAGTTACAGCGACAGAGAGAAAAACAGTATACGCCTTTCTCTTTCACGCATGTTATTTTTACATATGGCTGTTTCGCTGTTGAGTAAAAGAGATGGAAATGTGACTCCGTCTATTGCCTTCTCTGTCTACGAGTTTTGAACATTAGAACGAGTTCTTTTAATAAATTAACTACTTGACATTTTTGTACAAGATAAAAGTACATTTGCGAAAAAAATGTATGTACTGGTAACAAAAAATACAATTAAAAACCGAGCCCAATTAAAAAATATCGTGACCAATAAAAGTGGCAGGGCTTAGTTCACTAAAAGCGTTTTGTTTTATTTGCCACGGTGCTAGAGAGGACTTGATTGGAAAAAAAAATTGATTCTACTCTCAATGTTACTTGAGAGTATGTTTGAAAACCAAGGAATACTTTCGAATTTGACGAATATTAAAATTAAATGAATATTTTCACGTCGAAAACAGTTTCACTGAAAAATTTTTGACTCTAGAGGATTATTTAAGAAAATATGAGGGAATACAAAACAAAGCGCTTATACCCGGCTGTGAAAGACATGGTATTCAAGCACATTTTGATTTTATATACATACACAAATGTATGGTATGATAATAAAAAAAACATATTCTTGTGTTAGCCAGGGGCACACAAGAATATGTTTTTTGTGGTAATTTAGGAAAGCTTCAAATTAATGCTACAAGAACATAATTTTAGGATAAAAAATATTAAGTGTGGTATAAAAAGAAGAAGAAGAAAATGGAATTAGATTCTATTAAAAATGCTTCAGCCTTTAAACATTTTGGTTTATTCAGCCATACAAAGTACATAACCTCGAACGCTGCCATAGTCAGTAGATTAAGGCCCATAATGGTTATTTAAAAATACATTTAAAAAATTTAAAACATCCTGTACTGACGATTTAAAGTTTTTATTTTTTAATTATATACTTGTTTATTTTCCAGTGGTTTGGAACAATAATGTTAATATATAAATAGTTTTCGGACAGAGGTATTTGCTACAAGATTGTGTCCGTAAATTTATTTAACAATCAAACATTAATATTATGTGTAGATACATTTGCTAAGAGTGTCGCCCCCTCACAAAACCCTTTTGTAAATCTCTTCCACAAATTTCTATACCAAATCGGCTTATTACATTTACCCAAATATTTGACGCTCGTGAGAGTTTTATTTGGGTATAAATATGGTACACATATCAAATATGGATAAAGCAATGTTGTACCGAACTTAAGCCTTACTCAAAGCAGTGCCAGAAACGCGGCAGTAGGTCTTTCACAACAGTTAACAATACTGAAATTTTAAGCTCTAAAAATTCTATATAATATCATTATTTGCATAAAAAGCACACTATTTAGAAATTTTAAAATGGCTTCTTTTTTTCAAAAATAAAAGCTGTGGTGGTGTTTTAAAACTCTGGCTATTTTTAACACTGAATCAATAACAATAAAACTGAAAAAAAAAACATAATTCTACTAGTACACAGGATTTCAAAATATTGTACACTTTGTCTCCCATACCTTAAGCTGGTTTAGGGTTCCGTGATTTTAAAAGGAACCCTTATAGATCCATTATCTCCATTCTTTTGTCCATCTATATCACAGATAACAAAAAAGACCCGAACAATCTTCGCGTTTTAATTTACAATATTTGTAAGTTAAATATTGTAATTCAGTAATTATAGGTTATGTTAAAAACACTTGAAGACAATTATAACGAACGAAATGAGATATCTTTTGGAGTTAATTACTCCAAAAGTATTTTGAACTTAAAACGAAAAACTTTAGTTACGTGTTTTAATCAATGTTGTTAAAACGAGTATACTTATTAATAACATTATTGCTGCTTTAATTTTTCCTAACTGATGTATATTGTGTATGAAAACATTTTAATTATCATTTCATTTTTACAATTTTAATTGAATTTATAGTATTTTAATTTGTCAATGTTATTATATACGTTGCTTTTGTATGTACATATACATATGACGAACCCAAGTGTATGTGATTGCCTTTGGCTAATATATACTCGTGTATTTTGACTTATTAGCGAACCAGTTGGCTTATGGAACCGTTATATTATGACCATGTCTTCACAATATAGGCATATAGTTAAAGACCCAAAGTATCAAACAAGTCGATACGCTTTGACTTTCCTTGTAGGGATTTCAAAACTTTCGAATTCTCTTCCTGCGTCTCTGTTTCCTAAGAAGTACCATCTGGTAATCTAGATCTTTATATCTAGAGCTAATAGGTATTTAATAGGTAAGCGTGTATTATTGTAGACCGTGATAACGCTGTGATACTCGAATTTCGACTTTAGTGTCTCAGGAATTAAAATCTGTCAATGTGCGCCTTTCTTCACACGACATGAACATTAGAACTAGCATGTTATATAAATGAATGCTATGCAAGTTTTATCCTTAAAGTGTAGTAATTACTGACTTTTCCGAGTGCAAAACATAAACAGCAACTTATAGGTAGAAATGGATTGGCTTCTACAGAAAACTGTGAGTACTATCTGGTTGATATTGCTAGATGGTTTTTATCTCTATCAATGGTTCTTTTTCATTATGAAGCAAGACTAACTCGTAAGTATTTTAAACATTGACAGCGACCAATCAATACGCTTTTTTAGTCTGTGAAATCAACAACCAGCTTTGTTGATTTTAGAAATTAAACTAATAATCTTAATATATATAAATCTCGTGTCACAATGTTTGTCCTCAATGGACTCCTAAACCACTTAACCGATTATAATAAAATTCGCACACCATGTGCCGTTCGATCCAACTTGAGAAATAGGATATTTTAAATCTCGAATTATAGTCGCAATTTTAATTTATTGCTAATTATTGTCAGTTATTATTTGACAGTCACAATTATCTGTTAACTCCAAATGATTCTAGCAGATGTCGATACCTTTCGACTGGATTGAGTAAGTAATCAATAGATGGCGCTGCTATGGTAAATCTACGTACGTGGCATATAAGCTACACTATCTATTTTTCATACCCCTAAGTGAGGCAAAACAACGTTTGCAGGGTCACCTAGTATCTTGTAAGTTTTTGCTGCAACAAAAAGGTCAAATGTAATAAAACAGAAGCGAGCAGTGGAGAGAGGGATGCGGTCTGTTTCACAGGACACCTCAACAGGTGCTTAGTGCAGAGCTTGGCGGGTTAGCAGCATACTTCAAAGTACTTAAATTTTAAATGTGAAATAAAAGAGCATCCAAATAGTCCTTAAAACCAAAAGTTTAAAGTAACAATTTGCATAGCACTAATTTAATTAACGAGCTACTTCTATTGTTCGAAACTAGATGTCGTGTGAGAAGGCATGCTAATTGACATTTAACTTTATTCCTGAGATGTGAAAGTCGAAATTTGCGTGTTCAATGTAATGAAAACTAAAATTAATATTTGTATGGTACCTAGTCAAATAAATAAGCGAGTGTGGCGCGGAGGTACAAACGTCTGCTTTTCAATCAGACGGCCCCTGGTTCGATCCCAGTCCTACACCAATGACTTATTTTTCAAGTTATGTGTAGATTTGCACTCGCTTTACGGTGAAGAAATACATCGCGAGGAAACCAATATGTTTAAGGACCACAAAATCCGAAGAAGTGTGTCATCCGCCAACTCGCACTTGTCCAGCGTGGTGTATTAAGGCCTATATCTCTCTTCTTGTGAGAGAAGGCCCCGAGTCTTAGCAGTGGGAACGTATAGTGGGCTGCTTATGCTATGGTAATCAAACTTACCAGTCATAGGTGCCCTTAGAACGGCTTGACTAGATAAAGCCAGGGCCTTAGTAAGATCTCCTTCCTGAAGAGCTTTCTGCGCTGCTAATCTCCGTTCTATAGAGACTCGGGCACTTTTTCCTCGGCTTAACGGCTGGATTCGGGAAAAAACTTCGGTCAAGGCATTCATCATCTGAAAAATTAATGTACCAATGAGTAAATTAATACAATTTGAAATACCTAGTTGTATAGGCATTTGAGCAGCGGGGTTCGTAATCCAAGTCAGCAAAAATCTAGCCGAAGGTGCAAAATGTCTGATTTGGAATTACTGGTTCAAGTAGTCTGTCTGAATACAGCATCGGTAGCTTGGTGACAGATTTACAACATGAAATTTGTAGCTTGACAGCTAAGTGCTAGAAAACCAGTTTTTTATTGGCATAATCTAAACGTAATCGTATAAAATTGCCCTGCATAGTACAAATACAGTGTAAACTCTATATAACGACACTGAAGAAACTGTGCATTTATGGCGTTATAAAACTGGTCAATAAATAGTGAGAATGTATTATTGTATGGAATAGCTACAACCAACTGAAGGCAATTGATTTTGACGCTTTAGAGAGCTTGTCGTTAAATCGAGTGGAGTTACATGGAGTTTATACTGTACAATCATTTAAAAGGCTGATATAGATATAAGCTAATATGGTTTGCCGGTACTATAGCTATCAGGTCATATACTCGTATTTAGATAGTCGTCTACTACAACGGACGATCGTTAGTTCGATTCCCGGCTCGGCCAACAACTTTGTGTAGAACTAAATTTGCTAGTCTGTGTGATAAATATGTATCGATATAAAGTTTTTATGTGTGTATATGTAGTTTATAATTATTACTTGTGTAACCATAATACAAACTAGGCGTCCTCTATATGAGGTCTGAATTTGCTAACTCGTATGGTTGCGCGTCTTGATGTTCACCTAGCTATAAAGAGTAAAAAAGATAAATTCAGTTTTGCCTTTTATACAGCCAACTAGAATATTATTATTTTCCTAACAAGCATCATGCGTTGGCGTTGTCGTTATTTTTAATACGCTCCCTGCATCGCGAACAAGGCGCATTTTGTTCGTGAAAACATCACACGCCCCCGCCTGGAACGAGTTGCGATCCAACGAGCTATAAAATATAACTTGAGTCAATTAAGAAAACATTTTTTAGTTGTCTTCTCACTCGTGTGTAACACGTTTACCCCTTCTCAATAACAATCAGTAATTATTTACAAACTTTTCGCTTAAACTACAACTGTCAGAATTCTCAAGTTCATGCTCGTGTCCAGCAATTACCCGTTGTTGTGAGTACAAATATTTAGGAGTATTGGTTGACTGTACCTTAAGCTGGGATGGCCAATTGCGTGCACTGATACCTAGAGTAAGAAAGCTATTGTATGTTTTTAAGAAGTTGAGAGCAGTTGCCTCCATAGACATCATCAAACAAGTATATTTTGCACTGGGACAATCGATTATATCATATTGCATTTCGGTCTGGGGTGGAACTTTTACCACACATATGATGCGGCTTGAAGTCGCTCAGAGAGCAGTTCTTAAGTTCATGTGTGGAAAGCCCATGCGGTACTCTACAGAGATCCTCTACAACGAATGCGATATTCTCAGCGTTAGGAAATTGTTCATCATTCAAACTGTCCTACGTAAGCATAAGCTTTTAGTTATTAATGAGCAAGAGCAAGAAGCAAAACGTAGATGTGATGTGGTGTGCTGCACGGGTCGACACAGAACTGCTCTCGCTAGCCGACATTTTGAATACATAAGTCCTCGCCTATATAACTCTATATGTGCCTCAACCGCAATATTCTCATTAACGCATGCAAAATGTAAAATGGCTCTTGTTAACTGGCTGAAACCACTTACCTATGAAGAAACTGAAAAATTGCTAACTGTCACTCGCTAGACCTTCCATGCTATATAATATTTTCAATATCCCATCCCACCACACACACCCACTTACGCACACACACACACACACACACTCACACACTCACACACACACACACACACACACACACACACACACACACACACACACACACACACATAGGCACTTTTTTCACTCACACAGCTTGCACTCGTAATATATACAACACTCACAAAACACATATGCAACTTTGTCTGATTTAATTTAAATAATTGTATTTTCCTTAATCTGCAACAACCATGACCCTCAAATGATGTTCCACATATTTTTATAATAATCAAATCTTAGGTTCAATCATTGTAATCGTAATATAAGTAATATTAATAACATTGTAACAGTCTTCTTTTGCATTAATCACATTTATTCTACTATATTATATATCTTTGCACCTTTATACAATCAATTAAATTAAATTATTATAATAAGTTTACATTTTAAGCAACCAACAGACTGACTTACGCTTTTAAATAATTATTTCCACGAACGTCTGAAATATGTCACTTTCTATTTATCTTAAAACTTTTATATATGTACTTATCTTAGTCACTGGAAGGACTAGCCTCCATGGCACGGGCGCGAATGCGTCCAGTTTGAGGGTTAGAGAATAAGTTTATATTGTACATATGAATTTGAATAAAAATATTTTGATTTTGATTTTGATTGAACTGTCACCATCATTAATTTACTGCTGTCACTGTCATTTGAGGTTGACATAATCGATGACTCTCGTCGGTCGGCCATCTTGAAAAACACGCTCAGTCGTCTACCGTCATAGCGAGAAGGTTGTGGTCAGTACATAGACAAAAGAACTGTCTACGGGTCAGTACTTTAAGCGTTTATGTAATTTTATTTTGTCTGTGATATCAGTGATTGTGAATAAAAGTAAAACGTGTAGTGAATCGTTTAATTTACTGTCCCTTCTGAGGTGTGGTCACTCGTGTGAATTTCAAATGTTTTTGATATTGAATCAATCGAACCAATATTTTTCTTACACAATAAAGTCTAACCGTCTAAACGCATAACTACAATCTGGGCTAAGGAGCAGCTTACATAGTCTGGAATAACTGGCTATCAAAGAAGCTGCCGAATACACACCGTTAGGGTGAGAGGTGGTAGAACTTAGAAGTGGTAACTAACCTAGCAAGCTATAGGAAATGTTCTACCACTATGCTGAAATGTATGTATGAATATAATACTAGCAGATCGTTCCGGCTTCGCACGGGCTATAAAATAATCTTGGTTGCAAAGAGAAACAAAATATAGCCTGTGTTACTCAGGGATAATGTAGCTTCCCAACAGTGAAATAATTTTTCAAATCGGTCCAGTAGTTTCAGTAGTTTCAGAGTTCATTTGCGTCAAACAAACAAAAAAAAACAAAATTTTCCTCTTTATAATAGGAAAATTTTAGGAAGGTTTACTTTTTTCTCTGGTGTTTAACCATTAATTCATCACGCACTTTATAAGATACATTGAAATGTAATGTTTTTTTCGCTCACAGTACATTATATTTCTTATAAAGTACTAACATTATTCTCTAGAGAGTCGAGAAAGGTCGAGTTCCATCCTCCATGCGTGAATCTGAGCACAACGCTTTTCCATACCTCTATATTTTTATTTCACAGCATTTTCGTCTCTCTTCCATTGTCCTAAGGTTCAAATTTGCACGAATTTCAAACCTTGGTGGCTTTATGAATAGTACTCAATTAAAAAGCCGGAGCTATGTTTCGATTTCACGGCAAGGCAAGCACTTCACATTGAGCTGCTGTAGCAGGCACGCTGATGTGGCAAGTCTACGGGTAAAGAACTAATGTATGAAAAGAAAACACAGGTAAAATAAAAAAGGAATGGAATAAAAACCTAGTACTGGGTATGAATTTCTCTGAAAACAGTAAGGAAGTTTGAAAGTGACACCTATGCCAGAGAAAGTTAAGAGCGGAAGGCTATCTTGGTATGAGCATGTCATGCGAAGAGAGGAGAAGCATGTGACTAAGAGAAATATGAATATGATTGTTCAAGGTAGTGGAAGTAGAGGACGACCTAAGAAGATGTGGATGAATTGTGTAAAAGAAGGTATGAAAGAGAAAGGAGTGAATGTAGATATGACGGCTGACAGAAGAGTGTGGAAGCAAAAAACGCAAAGGCAAAGAAGCGTAAGGACTTTCAGTACAAACCGATGCAATACTTAACTAATGAGTTAGCAAAAAGCAAGTAAATCCAGAAAGTAAATGATGTGGTCCTACTTCTATACCAATATTATAAAAAGGAAAAGTTAGATTTTTTGTTTCTTAAAATAGATTTCAGATTGAAGAAGTAACATACCTACACACACCAACATATTTGCATTTATTATAATAAATGGATATACGAGTATAGGATTCCAAGGGTACTTTTACATGCCTTTACAATTATTTAAATAATAAATATATTTTTTTTGTAACTGATCTCATATTGCGGGTTTAGTTATTATACTCGTAACTCAGGTTTCGAGCCCGAGGTTTCCTGCGCTGTGAATTTTTACGTCGGTTTCAAGGATTTCCGTACGTTATGTGCACTTCCATTACATCACTGATACAGGTGAAAATATTAGTAGAAACGTATGTGGGTCCAATGGTATAAATTAACATATTATACAACGACGCACCTTCAAAACAAACAAGTAAGAAAATAAATACATGAAACTACATGTAAATTGGTATGTACGATGCAAATAATAAAATGAAATAAAAATATTTGCACAAACATACGATCAAATTTACTTAACAAATTTGGACATATGTTGTTAAAGTGAGTGTGTCCATTTGGTCGTGGAAAAATAAATAAATGAATATTAACACACATTTCACACACAGCTTGTCAGCCCTATACTATGCCATTCTAGTTTGTATTATGGTTGCTAGCACAACTGATATAAAACATACATACATACATAATTTATAAAGAGAAATATTTAACACCCAGCCCGAAAGCCAACTAATTTAGTTTAGCACAAAGATGTTGTGCATGCTAGGAATCGAGCCGGAACCTTCGGATTCGAAGTCCGGCATGGTAACCATTACGCCAACGAGGTCGGCAAATAATACGCCTTTCAATAAAAGTTAAAAAAAAATATCTATTTTTTTTATACCAATGCTCCCCGCAGTGTTACTCGCATTAATCCGGAAAATAAAAAAAAAATCGGGACAAAAAGTAGCCTATGTGTTAATCTCAAATCTAATCTTGTCTTCAAATTTCAACCAAATCGGATCAGCCGTTTTGAGCGTGAAAAAGTAACAAACACACACACACACACAATATTTTGCCTTTATATATTAGTAGCATATACATAATACTAGCTGACCCGGCAAACGTTGTTTTGCCTCACTTAGAGGTATGAAAAATAGACAGTGTAGCTTATATGACACGTTCGTAGATTTACCATAGCAGCGCCATCTATTGATTACTTACTCAACCCAGTCGAAAGGTATCGACATCTGTTAGAATCATTTGGAGTTAACAGATAATTGTGACTGTCAAACAATAATTAACAATAAATTAAAATTGCGACTATAATTTGAGATTTAAACTATCCTATCTCTCAAGTTGGATCGAACTGCACATGGTGTGCGAATTTTATTATAATCGGTTAAGTGGTTTAGGAGTCCATTGAGGACAAACATTGTGACACGCGATTTATATATATTATAAGATTATTTTTTCATACCTCTTCATTTTCCATAACAAAGGTAACCTTCTTTCCTTCCTCCACCTGCCCCAAGTTGGTCAGCCAGCTGGCGTCAGCCATGGAGACAGCATCCTCAGCCAGGCTGGTGAAGAAACCCTTGGGGTTGGAGCATAGCGTGACGTCGCTGCACGTTGCTGCGAACTTTGGGTCAACCTCTTCGTATACTCGCCGCATTTTGGTCACTGAAATGGAAGAATATAATAATATGTATATTGTATGCTTGCATGTATGTGTATACCACGGTGACACCGCAGGGTACAGCTAGTATAGTAGTATAGCACGATATAGCCTACGATATACATACAACTATAAGATATATACTAGTATACGATTGAGTCGGTAAGACATATATACCAGTACGGACGCAATCCAGGTGTTGGGGTTTTGTTATTATCATTTGGGTACGGAACAAGTTCGTTTCAATTCGTTATTGAACTCAATGAAGATGAAATGTATTTATAACCAACATAATAATGATATAAAACATTTAACTAAACCTTAACCTACAAAAGTCCATGGGTGGTCCATCCAGAGGGAAAGGTGCCCAAAATGCTGGCAGCATTGCCACGTTGGATGGCTATGCTTAGTTTCTGACCGAAATAAAAGCCAGCATTCTGGACACCCGAAACCTCTACCAGCCGCTTGGCAAATTCTCCATAAAGCTGCAGGGCGACCGGCCCCCACGGTCCCATTGCCTCTACCGCAAACGGCATAAACATGTACACACGATCAAGTTGTGTATATTTGTGCCGTACTCAATTGAATGAAATTCATTCAATGTATAAGAAAAACTGTCAACGAAATTTTCGAGAACTATTTTATTCTAGTAAAATATACTCTCACTAGGAACTTTTAAATGCGTGCTACGTATTTGCCGTACTCTCTTAGAAAATTTGAGCGCAGCCAAAGTTTCTGAGAAAAAAGTATCCAGATTTCGGCACAGTTTACTTTGGCGCATGCGCTTACAATCATGAACGGGTTGGGTGAAATGTTATGCTGTTTTTATTTTTAAACTAATTTATATTTATATTTTTTTTTACAACTGCAAAAGTTTATTAATTAATCATTTTACATTTTATAGATTAAATAAAAATTCAGCCTAATATACAATATTACTTAATGTAAAATTAATTTAATTAAAAGTATATCTAACCAAAATAAAAACTAGTGCCAGTGGAATGAGTACCTAAAATGCCAGCCGAGTTGCCTCTTTGTATAGCAACGCTAATCCGCTGTGCAAAGTAGAGGCCGGAATTTTGGTCACGAGTAGCGTCGACCAAGCGCTTTTTTAAATCATTGAATAAGGATTTAGCTCCCGGTCCCCACGGCCCCAATGTTTCCACCCGAAAGGAACAAATAGATAACAACTAGATTGATAATTATAAATAAATATAGAATATTGATATTTATTTCCTTTCTTTACATTATCCCCTTTAGATTTGGCATCAAAAGTTTCGAATCGAAACGCAACATTGTCATATTTTCATTCACCATAATACTTAGTAATTTATTCAGTCAAAATACACATAAAAGAAAATATACCATATACGAAATAAATCAAATTCTAAAAAACTAAATTTTGTTCTTAAAATGTCTAAACGTTTTAAGAATCTCTAACGTTTGCAAGGAAATGTAATACCAATAGGAATTTCTATTCACAGGCAACAAAGACTTTTCAAAACTTCCAAGTCTTCTGTTGACATAATAATACTTTGTCGTATCTAAGTTCCGAGGAAGTCGTGAGATGTGGTACGAGTAACTTGTGAGTTACTCGTATTTTCATTTCTTCTGAGAATGAGATTGTAGGGTTGCCAACTATAAATACTAATAATGTATGTATATTGTGCATGTAAAAAATAATTCAAGCTTTATAGGAAAGATTATAACCATAGCTGTCATAGTTCCACCTTTTATTTGAGCTCAAACATGATGGGTTTATCTTCTTTAGTTTATAACTTCCTATAACCACCTTCCGACTCCATCAGATCAGACCCTGAACATTTTGTAGCACCAAAACACTCACTAAAACAAAAAAAATGAGCCCAAAACTCGAAGATTGTATCCTGTTTGGTTATGAAGAAATAAAAGTGTCATCACTCAACACCGATTACACAACTACGAAAACAACAAATTAATAACACTAACAAATTTGATACATCAATGCTATTTAATTTATGAGACAAGACATGGACACTGATGAGGCTGTGTACATGATAAAAGTCGCACAGAGAGCCATGGAAAAATCCATGCTCGGCATCTAATTACTAGGGCGAGTCACAATACTGAAACCTGATGACGAATAATAGTTCAAGCCGCCGGATATGCAGTCATGAACCTGAAATGGAGCTGGGTAGGCCACTTGGCTAGGCGATGCGATGATAGGTGGAGCAAAGTAATAACTGAATTTCGGCCGAGGCTAGGGAAGCGGAACGTAGGACCAACGGCAAGATGGGTCGACGACATTACAGCTGCAGGATCGAATCTGGACTAGATTGGAATAGAGGCAGATGATATGGCAGGAGAGAGGCCTATACCCAGCTGTGCGATAGAACAGGCTGTGGATGAGTATGATGAAACGTATCAAATTTGAAAGCAATCGGACAACGGGAAGTGGGTCTAAATTAGCTTGCAAGATTCAACACGAACATACATACGCAAACAAAAAGCTAGTAAAAACTCCAAACTGTAAAGTGACATAATAACGCAATCAATTGTTTGACCTTGACTCTGAAAACAAAGCGTTCAACTCTCTCATCAGAGTTAAGACGATTACGTGTATTCTTAGTTAAACTTTATAATTATTATATTATACTCTCTTCAACTTGCCAACAAGTCGGCTCATATACGCTTATACAAAATTTGTTAGGAACAGTTTTGTAAGAAATAATTGTCTTTCAGTTTATGAAAAGCGATATTGTGAGAACTTAATTTGATTGGGAATTAAATTACTAAATATTTTTTGTGATGAATAATATTATTTATTTGTTATGTTATATTATAGATAAATTATTGTGGGAAATGTTTAGTTCTCATCATTGAGCCGAGTGCAATTTAATTATAGAGCATAATTGCTACTTTAAAATAATATTATTTACTTTAATTGTATGTACAAAATTGTTGTACAGAGTACTGACTCCAATAGAAGATTATGGTCAATAAGACATAAATTGTGCCTTTCATCATAATAATGGTAAATATTGATTCAAACAAGTACCTAGAAAATAAATGCAAAACATTGTACGTTTCTATGAATTATGAGGATAACCCTCAATATTACTGTGATCTAATTTATTTCATGATTCAAAAATGCAATAACTACTTATGCAAAGTAGCAATATTTCACTTAAGGCGATGACAAAGGCAAAATAAACGAAAAACAATATCGAAAAAGTAATATTTATTTTGGTACTAATCAGACAAATCAACGTTTTGAAATACTGGCCAAATGGGAGTTGGGCTCGCGCATGAAGTGTTCCGTACCATTGTTGTATGGGAAGGAGCCCAAATATTTATTTTATTTTAATTTTCTAATATATTTGATATACATACATACTTTTATGTATTTTGTGAAAATTTTAGGTGTCTAGTACTGCTACCGTTATTGATATATAGTAAAAATACGAAAAAAAACATGTTTATTGTATTTGTTGTTATAGGGGCATGGAAAATACATACTTTGTGAAAGTTTCAGATTTTTAGCTATTACGATTCTGAGATACAGCCTGGAGACTGGAGCCTGGAGCCAGAGACAAGAAATAAGATTTGATCCGCATATTTGTTTTTGGAGTTTTTTTGCTTCCACACTATTCTATCGGCAGCTATCTCGACATTCACTTGTTTCATATCCTCTTTTATACAATTCATCCACGTTTTTTAAGGTTAGCCTCTACTTCCGCTATATAGGATAAATCTGTTTTTTTTTTTTGCAGTTTGTGCCTAATAACGTACTTAAATAGGCGATAACAGATTAGATTTTTGTTTTCTTACAGTTAAATTTCTTGGTTATTTATAAAATCTATGTCAAACATCGTTTTTTATTTAATTATAATTTGCGCTTGGTTCCTAAAATAACACTTTTTTATGCTATTACAGATTAAGTTTTAGATTAAGGTAAGTAAAATAAAATGATTTGTTTATAACAAAATTATATAACATGGACATTTAATTATAAGAAGAATCAAATAATTTAAATCTATTCTTACCGAGTAAAAACAACGGCCCGTTTTTTTTGAGCAACGGATCTGGTATCAGTGGAAATATCACACGTTTTTTATACGATAAAATGGTTTAACAGTTCAAATAAAAATAAAAAACCAAGTTAAGGACGTCAAATGGTTAAAAGTACCACAGTACAGGTTCACACTCGTATTACTGTAGCAAAATAATATTTCACAGTAATGAATGCCTCAAAATTCAAACACAAATGAAATTATCTTGTAAATCTTCCCAGATTAAAGAATCGCGATATTTTGCACAATAACTGAGCAGAGTTCCCATAATTTCAGTGTTAGTGAGAAAATAATAAAGAGTAAAATAAGTAAAAATTACCGGTGTTCGAAGACGTCGAATCAACGCACACACGTTTTGCCCATCTAAAATTATATCGAGTCTGGCATACTCCACTGGCGTTCTATTTTCGAAATATCGAATGCAGCGGCCTCTGCTGGAACGTTTAGTTAATTCAGCGGCTAATTACGGGTTTGCTATTTTATTTTAGCAAGGCAACTGGCCACGTCTGAACGAAGTCAATAACTATTGACTATTGAAACTACACAGGTATTATGATTTTCTTTAGTATGAGAAACTGTGTGAGAATAAAGTAAGTCTAATAATGGTTCTGTGAGAGTTTTTTGATAAGAAATTATAATATTTACGTTTAATACATTGAATTACATTATTTATTTTTTAAATAGGTTTGCGTTTGACCACACTTGCCTGATGTTAAGCAACGCTGCAGCCTACGTTCTAGCACGCTCACCTAGAAGGAACCTATTCACTCTCGATTTGAAGATCTAAGGATGGTACTTCTCAGGAAACAGAGCCTCAGGCAGAGAATTCCAAAGGTTCGCAGTCCGCACTATGAATGTTGAGACGAATCGCTTTGTACGAATCTTCGGGATTTCTACTATGTAGCGGTGTCTCTTACCCGTTGCTCTGCTCGTTCTATAGTGGAACGGAGATGGGGAAATTAAGTTGTGCAATTCCAACGCACACTCTCCAAACAAAAATTTTGTTTTTGTATGGGCTGTAAATAATTTTATAGTGATTTCAAGTTAATTATTCTTAAGTTATATACATTTATTGTTAACAGTTGATTTACGGTTGTAAATTTGTATATACATTTTACCTTAAATATAAATCATTTCATTACAGTTTCTCTTTAGTGTCAAGATATTATATTTCTACCAATTAAAAACTATTTGATTATTTAAAACCAAATAATGGAGTTGACTAAAATAAAAGATGTTTCACAAAACACAAAAACTATTGTTTTTTAATTATTTCACATGAATATTACAAAGAAATTTATCTGTAATCTTCTATGTTGACACACTAAGCAAATTCATATTCATTATGAACCGCTTCATCTTCTGAAGCCGGTTGAATGCAAAGGAAAAATGTAACGGAAAATCTCTTGCTGCACGTTTACCGGAGTGAAATGATTACCGCTATTGTGTGTCACGCGAGGACTTCGTCTCCAAGGTCTCCCTACAGGTGTCTGTGCTCATTTGCACCAGTACATTATTATAATGGGTTCTGAATATCTTAGCGAGATGATGAGATGACGTCACTATGGGACGTCACCAGATGGACTAGTGCACGAAAGGCTCGATATTCAATCTTTGAACTGATGATAGTTCTGTCGGGTTTCGGCTGCCTCACGTTCGGAAGTTCAAGAGTTCGATCTCCGGCAATGATATCGAACTTTTTGTGAAGGAAAACGCCGTGAAAAAACCATTCAATTTGTGGCAATGCATATGTTTGTTGTACGGGAGAGAATAAAAACTGATGAGTTTTAGTAGATATGGTTATTACTTATGCCAGTGTAGTTCAGAAGTATTTGAACCCACCGGTATAATAAAATAAATGTATACTAGATTTTATTTACCAACACAATGGTTTTGGTCGATTGACTTATGTATATCAGTGTCGTGTGAATCCCAAACCAGTAATAATGCTCGCAATAAAATATGAATAAAAAATACAGAAGACATGTCATACATTTTTGGTAGCTATGAATTCAATATAAGAATTCTTGGATTCGTATTCTCATCATCATATCATGTTCTTGGATTTGGAATTCAAAGTGTATCGTAAGTATTCTCTAGATGAAATTTATTTATTTCCACTAGATTCCTTTCATTTGATACTAAAGTAGGCTTCTTCCCTTGGGAACTAGCGTTCTTAAGAATAATTATCAAAAATCTTTCGTATACTAGTAGAAAAATATTGATTCATTTTAAAACATATTTTTTATAAGAGATTTTGTGCCTAAAAAGTAAGGTAAGGTTACAAGCCGCTGTTGTCTGTCACCAGGCTTTATCTCATAAAATGTGATAGCGAGAAAGCTGTTTTTTTAGATTGTGTATTTTCGTTGCCGCTACAACAGCAAATAGCAAAATCTTTTTTTTTAGATTTCACACACGGTTGGTTAACCCCATACTGAACCATTTCTAGTTTATGTAATGGTAGGTAACACAACTGATATACATACATACATACATATTTTTATGTAGATACATATTTAACACCCATACCTTCGGTCAACATCTTTGTGCTTAACTAAATTTGTTGGCTGTGCATCTGGGTGTTAAATATGTATCTATATAAAATATATGAATGTATGTATATATATCAGTTGTGTTAGCCACCATAACACAAGCTAGAAATCGTTCAGTATAGGGTTAACCAGACTTGTGTGAAATGAGTCCTAAAATAAAAAAAAAGTCGCTGGCGGAGCCGCAGGCATTAGTTAGT
Source organism: Mellilla xanthometata (assembly GCA_035578125.1). NCBI lineage: Eukaryota > Metazoa > Arthropoda > Insecta > Lepidoptera > Geometridae > Mellilla > Mellilla xanthometata. Next base: position 3,575,711 of record JAPUBQ010000003.1, read on the forward strand.
ATCGTTTAATCATTAAAAGCAAAGCTAAAACAAATATTCGAAGAAATCATAAAGTAAAAGCCAATGTCAACCTCTTGAATGTTGTAATCTGTATCTGAAATGCGCTGTCCGTCGTTATAGGCAATCAATTAAATACAATTCCACTCTCGAAGTGACCACTCCCGCAATAATGCAGGAACTAGGGACATTCAAGTGGTCCCTATCGGTCATGGCTTCGTAATCTCATGGAAAGTTTCCATCCAAGTAAAGGTTACTGGTCTTTCTCCAAACAATAGACTGCTCAAACATAATAAAACTTTAGTTCACTCTTTACATGCATTTGACCAGCAGGGCGTTTAACCACACAATTAATTAAATTACCTTTGGCCTAATAAGAAGCATGCCTAGTCAGGAATACCTGACTCTGAAAAGGGCTGTCAAAACACACTATTAGGTGCTTGGCGATAGTTTTTTCAACTTGAAGGTCACATAATTGGCCAGACTTATGTTGAGTTTTCGCACGCTTGGTATACACTAAGTAGCAAGCTCTAGTGTCGAGAGTTTTCAAGTCACCCGTAGGCCTCTGACTTGGCTTAACGACTGCCTGCACTTGGATCAAAGACTGCCGGGACCTACAATTTATCGTGTCATACGACCCACGGTAGATGAAAATGCCCCTTTAAAAACAACAGTCAAGTACGAGGTCACCTATCCAAATATTGTCCGCATCGACCGTTGCTAAGCTTTGATGATCGTGTCAGAGCACTTTAGCTAACCGAGCTACAGGCGCCACGCTACGCTTGGTCAATTAACAACCAGAATCTACAATTACATGTATTGACCGACCTACGATAACATCCAGACGTGTTTGTAAACATTACAGTCTATTTCATGGTCAATGTAAAAGACACCGAGATGACACCATTCGATTAGAGTACACGGCGCGCCAACGCGTCTTCGTTCGTCCATCGACAATGTCAAGTGCTCTCTTGCTAGGGACTACTCAGGTAGGAGCGTCTCCTGAACATAGACGATGACGTGCTTATCAGCGTGTTATCACCTCGTGAGCCTCAGTCGCCAGTCGCGTGCTGACCGCCGCTGCGCGCGCACGTGCCGTCCCCGCTCTCTCGCGCCGTCCGCGCCGGCGCCTCTCACCAACACATGCATCCTGCGCAACACACCCCTCTCTACCCCAGTGAGTACACGTGATACTGTTATCACAGAAAGCTGAACCCCTCCCGCCCCTTTTCCACTCCACAGACAAGATTAACAAGGATTTGTTTACTGATTATTTTTATTGTTTAACAATTACGTGATATTGAACAGAGAATTTCTTTCGTGAGTCATGATAACATCAAGGTCGACTCATCCTAATGTAAATTTGTCTCTTAATGCAAGATTGGCTATCGTTATCGCTGGGTAGCGGCCGAAGCCTCCGCAGCGTTTCGTCACGGTGTACGGAGGGCAAACATTGCGTGACACTTGAATCGGCACTCTCACGCTGCCTCTCGTTCCTTCCTAACCGTAATAACTATCTTGCGTCTCACTCCTACGCGGCTGAATTGCTGAAAATCTCGGCGAATCGTGTCTCTCTGCAGTTACATAAAGTGACCATCTTTGAACCTTGAATTCATTGAGAAGAATGTTGACTTTACAACCTTAATTTTTATTACATCATTATCTGAACTGTCTGAGTTCGTTTTATTTTTAAACGTTAACTTTAATAATCTGGTGAGTCGCGTAATAACGTAAACCTTATTTACATTCATTAATTACAAGCAATATTTGTATGTTATAACAAAATTGTATGAAAAATATTAGCCTTGAAAATATATTATTATATTAGAACAATTATAGTCCTTATACTTGAGTCAATAGTTACATTCAGGTCAATGGCAGATTATCAACATGAGTTAGGTACTTCACTCATAAGTAGACGTGTTATTCTACTCATTACATCTAGAAGTATCCACTTCTAACTTGTAAAATATCTCGATCCCATGAAATATTAATTTTATTGACAAACTGCGTTCCGCAGCACTACCCTCTTTGACACCGAATTAAAACTAGTATCCAGGACCTGTCTTCGTAAAATATAATTTTTAATCTATCAGCACTGTTGTTCGAGCGTGACATAGTAACTAACATACACACACCAATGGACACAAATTATCAAACAGAATTAATAGTTTTGAGTCAATAAAAAAATGATTTGCTAATTCAATTCCTCTTGCTTGCTCTCGTGCTATGTAAGCAAGAGGAAATGCATATGCAACTGTGTAATCTGTAATCTTTTCTTAACTGTGGGTTATAATGGAAACCGTCAAGATTGTTTCAAAATTACTGAAATTGGCCAGGCTATGTCCAGACTGAGCGGGGAGAGCAGCGGCAATGCGCTGTGCGGTCCTGCATCCCTGCCCCCGTCGTGAGATGGGACACCGTGAGGTTTTAGTCGGTAGTGACGGCACCTCCCCCAGGCTTGTGGCAGGAGATGCGTCAATTCATTTCCTCACGGAAAAAAAAGGCTAGGTACAGAGAGTTCGTTAGCTTCGCGCACTTATCTTGCGCACACTTTGCCACTAGCACGACACATCAAACAATTTACTCAGTCACTGCTCTGGTTGTGGTGTCACAGACAGTATTACAGTTACTAGGAGACAATGGTAATATGCCACTTGATGACCGATGTAAGAAAGGTCTCATATTAGCACTGTTCGCCTCCGTGGTCGCGGGGCGGGGTGCTAGCAAAGGACAGAGCTATTATGTGCCCGCGTGGTAGAGCAGGACGGACTAACTAACCAGTTCAAAGGGGAGTCGGAGTTTTTTTAGCATGTTTATCAAAATTACTTGATGAAGTAATTTATGGCTTATTGAAAAATCAAGCATAAATCCAAGCTTTCAGAGGAATCGATTTAATTTATTTAGACATAAAAAAGCAAACTAGTGAAGTAATGGAAGCTCTAAGTGTTGATTCGGAAGATGGATAATGCCACGCACCATCAAGAAGGATATTATCTTTGCTACAAGGCTATTGTTTTAACGAAAGTCTTATTACAGACGCATTTAGTTTCATTGCATTATGAGTCATTGTATTCTTTGGTTGGTGTAAACGTTGTTATTTCTAAATTGCATTTAATTGTACAGTAACATACTTTTATATAAAAAAATATATCCGTGTACTAACTATTCATTCATTCAATATTTAAGAGCTGGGCTCTTGTCTGTGGATTTTTTTCCAGGTAGTTCTGTCTTCGGCCAAATCCTTGACCTCCTTACACGATATGACTTTCGCCTTCTCCTTAATTTGATCTAAATATGATCTTCTAGGTCTTCTTCTTCCTCTCCTGGCTTCTATCTTTCCTTCTACGATATTTTTAATGAAATTGTCATGTCGTATAAGGTGGTCAACCATCTTTCCTCTTCTGTTGTCTATTGTATTTATTATGGTTCTTGGTTCTTGTACTAGGCAGAGTGCCTCATGAAACTTAACTACAAATAATTTGTTAATTATTTTGAAGAGGCCCTGGATTGCTGGAGGAGTAAGAGCGAGCGTTTCTATTGGCTCAAACACATCCCTGGTGATGTTTTGAATTTAAAAGTTAGTGTTTATATACAAATTTAAAACTTAAAACCAAACGACAACAATAAATTTATACATGACCTCAGAATAATAAAGTAAACATTTCATTAAAATTATTTTATACGGATAGAAAATACGAAAATTTTATAACCTAAAAAAAATGACCAAACACAGTATAAAAAGCCAAATTAAGCCACCCGCCCAAACGTACCCATAAAGCTTGCATTGCTTCTTTGGATGGCAAGGAGAATATAGTTATAAAAAACGAAAAACACGTAACAAAGCTTTAGTTTCATTAGCCGAAAAAAAACTTTGTGTCTACCAAAACTTTTCAACACTAGATTATCACTTTATTGCCTGTTAAGCATTTCTTTATTGTTCACCCTAACGTGAATGGCGCTTAAATTATGAAATATTATCGTAATAATCATTTAACTATTAAACAATGGGTACTTTAGTAAACTCTCTTGGTATCGATTAGGTTTTTTATAAGCTACGTAATAGCAAGATATTATACCTATTGACTCAGGCATTACTTTGCGGAAATCCATATTGTAGATACTCGTAGAAGAAAAAATGAAGTAATTAGACGCCTCTGCCGCCGTGATCTGAAACCAAATTAGTATAAAAAACGAAAGAAAAAATTAAATATTTAGTGTACCTACGTACTTCCACTATTCTTTTTTTCCCAAAGATATTTTACCACATAGCAACGCGGGGTATACGACTCGGCCTAAAACGAAGCGTATACTCGTATCTGCAATTTTTAGGCTTCTTTCCCGTATCGAACACAGAGAAACCTTACCACCTATTTGCTTGAAGATTGAATCGCATCTTGGATTAGAATTTATTATTTAGTATAAAGGTAGGAATATTTTTTGCCACTATTTCGAACCTGCGGCAAAAAACATATTTTTTTTATTATAAAAATCTTGCGTAATGATAGGGCTACGGTTTTTTCAGTTTCGTTATTTTTAATTCACTGTTAAGAATTTGTTAGAGGTTTAAAACACGATTATGTGAAATTTGCGCAATATTCATTTGGAAATTTATTTATTTGAAAAAAAAAGACGATCGAATATTTTTTTTTTATTATATGCTTCTGGAATGGTACGAGTAATAAAGAAATTAAATCAAATCCAACTTTATTTTGTCTGTTTATATTATCTAAAATCCGTGCTTACAATTACAATATTGCTAATCGTTAATTTTATATGAATTTATATCATGAAATATTTACTGCCGCGCGTCTGACGCTTTGCTTCGCTCAGGTACTAGTATGTTTGGCATGGTACAATAGCGGCTAAAAGGTCCTTTATATAAGAAGTGTATTTAGTTTAGTACGTTATGGCTACGTCAAAGTTTTCAAGAACAGTGAACAAAATTAACAACAAAAGAAAACAGGAGAGGAAAGAAGGTGCAAGAAGGTGAATTATATCAAGAAGGCTGCTGGAATAGTCTGTTAAGTACTTGAATTTCAAGTTGAATGTGGTAGCTAGCCAGGCGATAAGGTCCTACAACTATGCAAAATAAATACCATACAAGAAACGTGTTTTTGTTGATATTTATAGATGAACCTATTAACCCTTGGTACGGAACCATTCGTGCGTGAGTCCGGTTCGAATTGGATCGGTTAGATACATATATCCCGTAGTACGATATAAATGAACTTATCTACCGAAAAGTAAGCGAAGCGTTTATTACACTGATCTATCTATCTGGTCTTAAGTCATAAGAATATTCGATGAAAAAACTAGTATTAACAAACCATCAAACTTGATAAATAAATAAATAAAGCTGACCCGACAAACGTTGTTTTGCCTTAAGTACAGTTAAAACTATTCAGGTTAAAAATTATTTAAAAAGCCATTAAAATAAGAGTTGGTGATATTATAATTAAAATTAAGGGTTGTAAATATTTTTAATGAAATATAAAAAAAGAGTATATTTAAGGGTGAACAACCCTTATCACTTAGGGGTATGTAAAATAGACAGTAGCCTCTTCTCAGACCCACTGAATCCGCATATAAAATTTGGTTAAAATAGGTCAAGCTGTTTCGGAGGAGTACGGTAACTAACATTGTCACATAGAAATTTTATATATAAGAAGGTATACAAAACACTGGTCTACAGTGGTTTTGTTGCCTTTGATATGATGATGATTTTAGGTCTATTTATACACGCAATTCGTGAAAATATCAATGATTTTGTAAGATCTGCTCGTGTTTTTTTCAACAAATGACTGAAAATTAAAATTTTGACAATAAATCGTTCAAAATTAAATTTGTAGAAATGAACAAATTTAGTACTTTTACAAATATATTCGTAATCTGGGCACTTAAAAACGTAATAATTTGCGATGATAAACAGGGCAACAAAAAAAATGGATTTTTTGTAGAACTGTGAAATGATTGCGAAACAGGCAACAAGCTTGATTCCATCATGGAATCATCTTACAATAGTAAACCCGAAGGCGTGTCTAGTTATTATTACGTACGTGTATTATGAATGGCATTATTATTTGTGTACGGACTGATTTAATCCACCAAGGACAAGGTCTTTACTTCGATAGTACCTGTACGCGCATAACTGTATCTATAAATATATCTGTAGGCAACTATATGTACATAGCTACATGCTCACGATCTGACAGCGTTGTTACGTGAAACAAGAATACAATACAAAGCTAAAAAAACGTCTGACAACAGTTTTTGGATCTTTGATGATCTTCGTCGACCTCGTTGGCGTAAAGGTTACCATGCCGGACTGTCATCCAGAAGGTTCCGGGTTCCATTCCTGGCCCGGCCAACATCTTTGTGCTTGTTGGCTGTGGGTCTGGGTGTTAAATATGTATCTATATAAAATATGTAGTATATTAGTTGTGTTAGCAACCATAACACGAACTAGAAATGGTTCAGTATGGGGTTAACCAGCCGTGTGAGAAATGTGTCCTAATATTTATTTATTATATTTATTTATTATTTGATTATGATATAAATGTTCTAGGCGTCAGGTGTTTTTAACATCCGTACCTAAAAGGTAAAAACGGAACCCTATTACTAAGCCTCCGTTGTCTGTCTGTCTGTCTTTTTCCAGGCAGAATCTCAGTAATGGTGATAGCTAGAAAGCTGCAACTTTCACAAGATATGGTATTTTTTGTGTCGCTATAAAAACAAACACTAAAATTAAAAAAAATAAAATATTAAGTTATTAATTATTATCATACAAAATGTGTTTTTTTTATCTGTTTTTTTGCTTTATATCAATAACGGTAGGTGCTTACACTTAAAATTTTCACAAAATACATAAAAGTATATTTATTGGCTATCAAGGTAAATGATAAAATTGAAAAAAAAAAGATGTGCTCCCATACAACAATGGTACGGAACTATTCATGCGTGAACCTAACTTGCACTTGCCCAATTATTTATCATTTGACGTAATTTTACTTAAACATTTGTCCTATATTTGAATCAAACCATGAATCTGAATATTTTCTTATAAAAATATACTAACTGGATATAGCGTACCGCACGGCCTCCTTTATTGTAAGGTAAAAATTGTTAGATAAATTGGCTTTTTCTATTATATTGTTATGGTACTGTTTTTCGCATAAATTTACTATAGAAGAACGAATTATTGAAGAATATTATTAAATATTTGCTAAACAGAGATTTTCGTAAATAACATACACCCTTTTTTTTTAAGTAAGGCACCACGCCATTTATGGGATGTAATCCAAGCAATATACAAAGGTACACTAACAAACACATGAACTATGTCACTTTATATATCTATTAACAATAATTTATCGTTTTATTATTTAAAGAATACTAATTAGAAAACTATATACAAACACAAAGATAAAAAGAAAAGAAATAGAAAAAACAAAACACTCTTACAATTTAGGCACTAGGAATATATTTTGTACTAACATTATTTGAAATTTCGCCAAAAAAAGTCAGCTGTTAGTAACAAACGGAATTAGCCATACAAACGGACGCGCGGTAAAATGTATGAAAAAGTTCTGCATTACTAAATATCTTTCAACAATAGTTGTTTATCAATACTTATTAAAATCACTCAAAAGGTTTTGAGATACAGTTATTTTGAAATAAACAATTTGAAATACAGTGTAAACTCCATGTAACGTCACTCGATTTAACAACAAACTCTCTAAAGCGTCGAAATAAATTGTCTTTAGTTGGTTTAGCTTGTATTCCATACAATGATACATTCTCTCCATTTAACGACCACTCTCTATAACGCCATAAAATGTACAATCCCTTCAGTGTCGTTATATAGAATTTACAGATAGTTATTTCATTTGTTCGACAAATTAATTTGAATACGTATGTAGAATAGATACATATTGTACAAAAAACAATTTCAGTTCTGTAGTAGTTCCCAAGTTCAGACAGATATAATAGTAAAGGGACTTGCATCAATAAAGCTCGTTCTCTTTTGCCCTTTTGGTTGGAGTCATAAATATTTCAAATCCAATCACTTTTACTGTACTATATTTCGTTTCTATTAAAAGCTTATTATAAGCTAGAATTTGTGAGCTGTAGTTATGATAATAATTGATGTATCGAAATTATCAAGATTTGACGAAAATACCACGAAAAATTGTCTTAATGAATTCCAGAACGAAATAATGTCTACATCTTAAAACTTAGAGATCTATGCCAAAAAATACATAAGATTTGTTATGCAATGTCGCTAAAACCGAAAAAACCTATTACCTCATATGCTGAAAAGAAAGAAGAACAGAAAAGAAACTTTAGTTATAAATTTTTAATCATTTAGCGTAGGTTAATTTGTTTCTAACCTTAGTTCTACTTATATGTATTTTTGTGTAATTCACGCAGTGCAGCGTCTGAAGCTCAGCAACTAAGGTGATTTGACGCGATTATTGAGGTTAAGCTACGGTTATTGCGGATAATATGTGGATGGGTGGCCATGCACGAGACACTCATTTAAAACGTTTCATTTTCATCAGAGCACTACCGTGGTACCAGAAATTTAAATAAAATTAATATTAATAAAGTCTGTCTCACAAAATTATGATAATGGTCGGAACCCTTCATGCGCGAGACCGACTCGCCCTTGAGCAGTTTTTATTTCATTCCACAAGCTTATTCAGAAAGTTTACTCTTCACTGAGTTTGGTGACAGAACCTCGTTTTATCTTCTTGTCGTTCCACCAAACTACAGGAGACAGGAAATAAATAGGAAATGATAATAAATGTTAAACCAACATAACCGAGTCTTGCTGAAACGTTGAGATATTCAATATCAGAATATCAACGAGGGTTGGAGAGTTAGATTTCTACATTCAAGAGATATTTCAAGAAAAGAATATGATTAGAATACTTGTTGAATAGAATATAATTTATTCGTCACAACGTATCCTAATTATTACAATTTAGAGGCTTAAGAAAAGGATACAAAATGTTCTCGTCAAGTTCACATTACATACATTATTATTATTCATTATTAAATTAATAAGATCACAGTTTCATTTCAAATTAAAATGTCAATATTAAAATCATTAATCGCATTACAAGAACATAAACAGGAATTTAATATTAAAACTACAATAAAAATACAATTCATGTCAGCTGTAAAGGGGTTTCGTCATAGATTAAAAATAATTAATATTATATCATTTAATAATAAATATTATAAGGAATATGTTTATGATTGAAATAAACTTCTAAACATTATTCTCCTTTTCTAAAACGGATATTTACATCCGCGTGCAATTTAATGTTAGAAACGTTTTCGAAAAACATAGACTGGATCCGAATGAAATATCAAAATTTTCCGATTCTAATTGTCTGTATAGCAATTGTTTTATCCGACCCGAAAAATTTTACATTTCGAAGAAAATTGTTGGATGCATCTGAAGATTACCTCTATAGCCTTGCAGTATGGTGTTTAAAATGGCATATCGGAATTGTCGATTATATGTGTTAGTGTAAGCAGTTGTTTTTGATTTTTAAGAAAAAATATCTTATAGGATAGTGGGTAAGTGACAATCATAATACTAATAATTATGGGTAAAGAAGTTTACTGTAAGGTCAACGCCCCCTTTGGCGTACTTAAGTCATAGTCTGACATTACTACATAAAAACATGAACAAAAATTATTTATAATGCAGTTTTTTTTTTAAGTGAGATATATTTTACACTGTATTATCAGTACATCATTATTCAAATTCACAATCTTTTAAATAATTATCTCCGTCTTTTTAGGTTAATTCCGACTTTCGATACTTCATAAAATTATATTCTAACTTTTCGAATTGTAATATTTGTTTAGGAAGTATGTAAAAATTACACATAATTCTTCTTTTCTGTATGACCTAAGTGGTCAAGGTGTTGTGTCAAGAGTTTTCAAGTCACAGACCTTCATGGTCTCTGACTTGGCTAAACAACTGCCTGAGGTAAGACTAAGAGACGGTACCTACAATTTGGCATATTATCTGACGCACGGTAGAGCCCAAATTTAAATGTCACTTATTTTTAAGCATCAGTGTGGTCACCCATGCAAAATGGCTGGCGCAGTGGCCATTGCTTAGCATCGATGATCGTGTCAGATCACATTTGCTAGCCAACTACAGGTGCTACGTTTATTTTTGTACACAAAAAATATTTTGTTTTAAAGATTAGAGCGCAAATTTACGCAATGCTTGCTTTATAATATAACCCCAGGGGTCTCTGATATAGAACCTAACTCACGATAAAAAAAGATCCTATTTAACTACTTACAAAAAACATTGAAAAGATTTTATTCTTAAACAGACTCTGAAAAATAAATTTCTCACTGATTTAGATTTAGCAAGAAAGCCGCGGGCTTCGAAAAAACATTTCAAATACTTATTTTGAGCTGAGTTAAATATTTATCTTTATGTAGTCTGGTACCTACCAGCCCACGAGAAAACTTCTTTGTTTACTAATCTAATATTGAAATAGAATAAAAAAAAACTTTAAAACCTTTATCGTCAGAAATCGCAAACCTTTTAGGGTGGGTAGTACGTCTAGAAAAACAAATTGAGAAATTCGAAGCTATAGATGAAATATATGTATTTTTTTTCCTCCAACGTAAAAACAATGGTTTGATTTGTCTGTCTGTATGTGTAAGTGAGTCTATCTGTGACATTTAAGCTACCGATCAGATATATTTTCGATACTATTGTGATTATTTTTTGTGATAATGCTCTCATTCATTCGCTTTTTAAGAGCTATGCTCTTCTCCGTGGAGTTTTTTCTAGGTAGTTCTATCTTTGGCCAAATCCTTGACCTCCCTATACGACATGACTTTCGCATTCTCCTTAATTTGGTCTAAAAATGATCTTCTAGGTCTTCCGTTTCCTCTCCTGGCTTCTATCTTTCCTTATATGATATAATATTTAGTGAAATTGTCATGTTGTATAAGGTGGCCTACCATCTTTCCTCTTCTATTGTCTCAAGTAACACGTTTAGTAAATTAGTTTCTAGTGTTTAGAACACTATTCCACAAAATATAATCTCAGATATTTGCTGCCTCTAAATGGCGCCAGACATATTATTTATTCACAACTGCCTGATTTCGGGCATCAAATTAAGGAGCTTTATTAGTATTCAAATTCAAATAATTTACTTCGCAAAACACGGGTATGACAAATCATGGAAAATAATGTTATGAAAATAAGTCTCACCATGTTTTAGCCTATAAAGGCTTGCAAAAAATATGTATATTCATAAAGAAAGAAAGAAAGAAAGACCATAGTACTTAATTATTCTAATTTAGTCTATTATACATTATTAAAAACAATAGAAACATAGTCCTAACTATGCTATAATACATAAAACTATACAAGACAATACCTAAAAGTAGAATACATAAACAGATAATTTTTTTTTATATTAGCCTATTAAGGCATGCAAAAAATATGTATATTCCTAGTACCTAATTATTCGAGTTTAGTCCATGTTACATTATTAAACACAATAGAAACAACGTCCTAACTACATGAAAACTATACTAGATAATAACAAAAAGTAGAATACATAAACAGATAAAACATTTTTTTACGCTTAAATGCTTCCGGCTTGATCGCAACTCAACTGATGTTAAAGTGTCATTGAAGTATAAGTCTTATATGCACTTATTTTATGTATGTAATATTAAATGGAAGAGTCTGAACACCACGACACAGGTTCAACCTTCTGTAGAGTTCAATACACCCGGTGTTTAAAATATATACTCATAGTTCATAATAACATCCTAGCTTTAATTTATAGCCAATTGAAGACTACCATGATAAGTATTATTTTGCACGAAATAAATAAACTGAAAACTGAAACTGATTTATGGAACAATATTTTTATTGAGAGTTCACTAAACACTTTTTGTTTTACGTTTAAATTGATTATATGTTGCCTATTAGAGATTTCGAATAACTTTGAATGTAATAGAAAACAGTTCATTAAATTGAGAAAACTTTTGTATTATATTTAACAGAAACCTTCATACATAAATCGTTTCAAGCTAGAGTAACGGTATTATTTATGCCGGTATTTATACGGTATTATTTGGGTTATATGTTAAAAAAATAGTATATTAAACCTAGCCAGCGTAAACGACGTGACGTTTCATAGTATAAATAATAAAAAATAGTAAAAAAAAACTAAAAAAACACGCTTATCTGGCAGCTATCTATAAGTTGGTTAAAATCGTGCCCAAAGAAGTCGGTTACAAACAAACATACAAACAAAAATACAAAAAAATTGAATAATTTTATCATATTAGTGTATTGTCATCGGTCCTCAATAAATCTACAAAGTTTCAACGAAATCTGGCCGTTTAAAGTGGGTCAAAATCGCGCCCAAAGAAGTCGGTTACAAACAAACATACAGGTGAAGCTAATAAAAAGCGTGTAAAAACTATAAAACTTGAATAAAAATATGTGATGGTTTTTTTAATTATTCATGTATTGCAATGTTTAAATTATTTATTATATATGTAGGTATATTGAAGTAAATTTACACCCACACAATCGTCATTTTACGTCTACAAAGATACTGAGAACCCTCTTTATTCAATGAAAAACAAAGTATTAAACCCTATTCTAGGCATATAAGGTTGAAACTTCATTGTACAACAGAACACAAGTTACATTTCTCGGTAAAAAGGTGGTTGTTTATTGGGAAGGAACAAAAATTTGCCAAGTGCGAGTTGGGCTCGCGCATGAAGGGTTCTGTTTAGTTCGCATGCACAATGAAACAACTGTTCTGCACAAATATGAAATTACTTTTATTGAAGATTACTAGATTTAGAAGAGATTTAGAGAAAATATAACTTATAGTTTGATTTGCGCCGTAGTAACAAAAATACTACATTTTTCTTACTTGACATATGCAAAATTAGATGTCATAATATTATATTCCCTTTTTTTTTTGTTTTGGCACTAACAGGTTCCGTACCATTGTTGTATCGGAGCCCCCTTTTAATATTTATTTAATTTAAATTTTATAATTTAATTTCAAAGCCAATATTATACTTTTATGTATTTTGTGAAAATTTTAAGTGTGACACAATAAAGAGTGCTGCTCATTGTTGTGTCTCGCTCTTTCATTTTTAGTATTTGCTGTTATAGCGGCAAATACGAGTACATATTATCTTGTGAAAGTTTTTAGCTTTCTAGCTATTTTGGCTTCTGAGATATAGCCTGGATGACAAACAGACAGCGGAGTCTTAGTATAAGGGACCCGTTTTTACCTTTTAAGGTTACGTACGGAACCCTAAAAACGGTACAAACGCGAAAAGTGAGTTTGGAGAGGCGTTGCTAGGTAATAGATTAATAATATGATCGTGTGAAAATACATCTGCTTCTGTAACTAGAACGGTAACTCTGGTCCTGTTTCAAAGGAATCATGGGCGAAATAAATACCTTACGGACGCTTTTGTGTACATTTTAATGTGGGTGTTAGATGAAACTTATTTATTTAAATGTTAGTATTGGTGGCGATTCAGCGGCTCACACGACTAAATTTAAAGAAGTCTTTTTCATCTTAGGTGGCCAGAAAGAGACGGCATGATCTGAACCGCACACAAAACAACTAAAATCACGTCAAATATGAAAAATTTAAGCGATTTTAGAGCGCACCCAATTGTATCAACTCTAAATCTGACGTGTTTGACGTGATTTTAGATGTTTTGTCTATGATTTAGATCGTTTTGGTCATCTATGACGAAAAGAGACAGAGCTACTTTAAATTTAGTTTAGTCGTGTGTGCCGCTGAATCGCCACCATTGTTTGGTCAATATTATTTTCACTCTTATACACGTATAGGGGCTGTACAGGGGCGATAATAATAATCATAGGACAAATACAAAAGTGAAGGGACGATAGGGAGGCCTTTGACCTGGAGTTGGCTGATTTATAGGCTTAGTAGATAGATAGATAGGAAAAATTCATGTAATTTTGACGAGTTACAACAAAAATAAACATGACGTATACGCGCTTACGTGTTGTAAGTTGTATAGCCTAGCCATACTTTCTTTAGTGATACTATAACTATCCCAAAACCGTATAATACTGGCTTAATGGCATCTTAAGTTAGAGTTGTACTTCTAATACGATAGCAGTTTTTTTATAAATTACCTTCTCTAGAATACAATTGTAAAGGTACCCACTCCGTTTTATACCTATTTATATATAAAATTTAATTATATGGGGGGATTCACTTAATTTTATAAATTTATTAAAAAAAATATATCAATAAATGTTAAGTATAAAAAAATTATATTATAATAAAATATACCTTGCTTAACACCCTATCATGAGGTATGACGTTTTTCTTAGCCCAGTATTTTTTCCATAAACAATGTCACACCACTGCTTTACGGCAAAATATAGCAAAAATGAAGTAAAAAGAAAAAATGCCTCAACAGGTAAACGTGTACAAAATTAGGAACTTTCCCTGGAGTGAAAGTAACAAGAAACAGAATATTTTAATTCAGTAAGACGGCCATTGTTTATTTTAAATATACTTTTTTGTTATGGAAGTTTTTTCACGTGCTAAAATAAATAACGACCCTGTGATTTCGCCTCAGAACAAAAATATAAATGTTTAAATACATGTAGGTAATGTTAGAGTAAATTTAGAGTCCGGGTTTCCTTATTTCCAATGCCAAATTTAAAACAGCGATACTCAGAATAATGTTTGAATCTATGACGAATTAATGAATCAATAAAAAAATAAGTTTACTATTTTTAAATCAATTTAAATATATTAAACTCAAGTTCGGCAATAGTTTGTCGGTATTTTATCGGATACATTTTTCGGGGAGTGTGCTTCGGAACTTCATAGTATGATTCCACCATCTCCGTTCTACTACAGAACGAGTTGAAGAGTTGAAGTTCCAAACTTTCGTACGAGTACAAAACGCTTTTTACGTCAACCTTTATTGTGAGGACATCGAAGCTTTGGAACTCCTGAGTCTCTGTTTCCTGAGAGGTATCATCCGGGGGTCTTCAAAAGTAGAGTAAATAGGTATCTTCTAGGTAAGCGTTCCACATCGTTGACGCCAAAGCAGCTTAACATCTGTAATCAAACACAAACCTATCAAGCGTAAAACAAATGTTAAATTTTATGCAAAAGAAAAAATGAAACTATAAAAATATTTAATTCATATCAAATTGCTCTACTATACAAGGTGAGTGTAATCCTGATTAGATCATTCAATGCAATTTTTTTATCTATAGAATTTAAAAAGTGAATAATTGAAAATAAGATGGAATACGTCTTTGTTATTCAGACACGTAATAAGAAATGTTGGATGATAAAATACTACTTATTGAAATTTTTGTGAACGAACGTACGAGCCCACCTCGCACTTGTCCAATTATTTTAACTAATAATAATAATAGTTTATTCAGGTAAAAGTTACTGTTTACATTACATTTCCTTGATTTCTTTTAGAATCTAAAGTAATACTAGCTGACCCGGCAAACGTTGTTTTGCCTCACTTAGGGGTATGAAAAATATATAGTGTAGCGTACGTTCGTATATTTACCATAGCAGCGCCATCTATTGATTACTTACTCAACCCAGTCGAAAGGTTAGGTATCGACATCTGTTAGAATCATTTGGAGTTAACAGATAATTGTGACTGTCAAATAATAACAGACAATAATTAGCAATAAATTAAAATTGCGACTATAATTTGAGATTTAAACTATCCTATCTCTCAAGTTGGATCGAACTGCACATGGTGTGCGAATTTTATTATAATCGGTTAAGTGGTTTAGGAGTCCATTGAGGACAAACATTGTGACACGAGATTTATATATATTAAGAAGAAAGATTGTAATATTGGATGCATTTGGATTTTAATGTAATGTTAGTTTATAATTCCAGACTAGGAATGCTCAACCTCCGGCCAGGGTTGCTGACTCGTGTTATATTATTTAGGTCATACTTCTGTCTCCCAGGGTTGTCGGTGTGGGGATGTTAATATGAAAATATTGACATTGAAAATACTGTCGGTCCCTTTTAAATAGTCACCTAAATTCCCGAACCGTAAAACGTCATTGTGTTTACAAACACGTTGACAAAACGCTGTTCAACGACCCTTGCAATATTTTTTCAACCAGTACAATAGAAAATGAGACTACGCGCCTTGCTTTAAGATCCATTGTCGAAAACCAAGTTAGCTGAGAGATGATCTCAGTCATTGATCCGTACTCGGTTTACGGACTGTGCTGATTAAAATCTGTTATTGTAATTGTTGAATATGTAGGTATTTAGAGGCGTAGTAAATGTAGTTTTGTGTGTCAAGTCGTCGGGGAATGTGAATGATGTTGAGGTAGTCCGATCTATCTTGACAAGTGACTCGCGCAAATATATAGGTTAGTGTTATTAGTTGTACGAGCGATCGCAGCGAGCGAAATCTCTACTTGCACCGGCCAACTTTTGTTTGTCAGTTTATTTATTTGTACTCCTATGTTAGTCTTGCGTAATTTCGTGTTGACCTTGATGAAAATAGAAACACTGTTACTACTACTACTTAATAAAAATTTTGGTCATTTGCGAATTTTTCTTGGAGAAATAGTTGAGCAACATACCAATATCTTAAAAATCTTAAACAATTAGAGAAACATTAGATTTGGTGTATTGGAGTCCCCTTCAAATATATATGTTTAATGAATATCATGATTTACATATTTTTAAAGTTATCTCATACATAATTAAATATTTTGGGAATAGAAATAAATTTATCCAAATGTCGTTATCAAGTAAAAAATGCTTAAAAGTTACGTTTGTTGTACGGGAGATAATTAGTTAATTAAAATATTTTAAAAGACAACACTCGGAGACTGCTAGGAGACACCGATATACAATGGAAATGCCGAAAATGCGTACTAAGCGATTTGCTTCCACGTTTATAGTACGGACGGCCAAACTGTGGAACTCCTTGCCAGAATTCCTGTTCCCACTGAACTACAACCTGACTGTCTTCAAGGCGAGAGTGAACCGGTTTCTTCTAGGCAAGCGCGTTTCATCTTAGACTGCAATATTACTTAACATCAGGTGAGTTGTGGTCAAGCGCAAGCCTATTAAGCATAAAAAAAAAACAATCTATTAAATATTTTGTAAAATGTTGGGCCCTTAACATTTATTTTAGTATCTTTTGTTATAGCGGTAACGGAAATACACGATCAATAAAAAAAAAACAGTTTTTCAGATATCATGGTTTCTGAGATTTTATAGCCTGGTGACAGACAACGGAGGCTTAGTATTGAGGTCCCGTTTACCGTTAGGTACGGAACCCTAAAAAGTATGCAGTGTTTATTAGTTTTTCTGCAAGATTTTGCTTATGTTTGTCATAAAAATACGTTGTCAATATAAATAATACTGAACAAGTACCTTAACAATTATAATCATTGTTGAGAAAGGAAGGTCACAAACTATGTAATAAGAAATCGTCTTCGCAGCGTGTATTGTTCGAAGAATGACTAGCTTGACTACAGACAATAAAAGTGAATATATTAACTATTACGTAGTAAAACTTGCGAGTGAATAGATTAAATCACTTCTTATGACAAGTACATTATGAATATTTATATCTATTACATAAAAATAAGTCGGGTTTTCCTTCCTGACGCTATAACTCCAGAACGCACGAACCGATTTTCACGGTTTTGCATTCGTTGGAAAGGTCTTGGGCTCCGTGAGGTTTGTAGCAAACAATTAGCAAAAAAAAACGAACTACACGTGGGCGGAGACGCGGGCAACTGGTTGTTACTAATAAAAGTATTAAGAGTTCTGCACCTTTAGGTACAAACTATTCTGACTGACAGACTTTCACACCTGCTTATATGTCTGGTTGTATTCAGTCCTACTACTATACATACATACACATTGGCACCTACCATTACAAACATAACATATGCGTGCATATTATCTGAAGCCTATGTATAACATTTCATTAATATTTTTAATTACTTTTTATATTCAAATTTGCTTTAATTAGGATTTTTAAGTCTCAATTAAGTATGTATTCAAATCAAAATGTAACTTATTAGTACTTTGATGAATAGTAATATAAACTAATTTTGTATTCTCAATTTTCAAAACTACTAATAAAAATATATATTTTAGTTTGTAAAACTGACATATGTTTATAGACAGTTTAATTTTTTTGAGATAAGATATTGGCTTCCAATGTACAGTTTATACAACTAGTTTGGAGACCTTTGGATTCCATATAATTTTGTAGTTTTTTTTATTTACTGTGTCAAATAAAGAAATTTGTATTTTGTATAAACGGAACCCGATTACTTAGTCTCCGCTGTCTGTCTATCAATTAACAAAATATTTTTTATTAATTTTTTACGTAACTTGTTAGACCTTCCAAACATTTAAATAAAGTTTAATCGTATGTTTGTATTAACTTTATAAATATATTATTAAATTAAAATAAAATAAATATAAGGGGGGTTTCCAACACAACAAACGTTTTAAGAACATATTTTTAAGAAAATGGTACTTCCCTACCATCGGACTCGTGCGAGTTTGCACTTGGCCATAAATATACCGTTCCTATCCAATCAGATATTTAATGCTTTCTTAGTTCAATTTTAACTTAAAGCCATCGCAGGTCCTAAATTCCCCCGATAACAAGCTGACCCGAAAATGTTTAAGTGCTACTCTCCTTATCATATCTTTCTCTTTCCTCTACGATTTACATCAAACTATAGCACCTTTTCTTCTTCTAATTCCAAAAAGACACAACTCTAAAACCTGCCCTTACGATTAAGAATCTTACCGAAAAGAGATAAGACATAATATGGCTTGGCAGGTTTCTTAGTTAGTATATTCTCAGGTAGGAAGGTCACGGACATAGCGGCTAGCCGCTTCCAAGTCTGAAGATGATTTCGATTCATAGCGGTTATAAGCAAATTTCGAGTTAAGTTAGAAGCTACTTGATATGCAAGGAGTAGCGTGGTTCGATAGTCACGCTTTAAAATGTACAAAATAATCGTTAGAATTAATCATTTTTTTTAAATATAATATGGATTATGTTTGTTACTTCTTCACGTTCAAACGGCTGAACTAAAATTGATGAAATTTTGGTGTAAAGATAGGTTAAACGTGGGATGAGCACGAATGCTACTTTTTATCCCGAAAACAATAATTGTGGTTCATGTGGGATACGCAGATAACTTCAAAATCTATGTTATTCTTTCACAGCTGCACCAATTTTGATGAGATTTACTATGATTAGGTAAAGGTACACATAGGCTACTTTTTATCCCAAAAATATGACCGGTTCCCGTGGGATACCCAAATAACTTCAAATTATATTTTACTTCTTAACGCTCCAACGTCAGGACCGATTTTGTATGATTTATTTTGGAGGTAGGTTAGACCTTTTTACACGCTTTATGTTAGCTTCACCTGTATGTTTGTATGTTTGTTTGTTTGTAACCGACTTCTTTGGGCGCGATTTGACCCACCCTAAAAGGCCAGATTTCATTGAAACTTTGTAGATTTATTGAAGACCGATGACAATACACTAATTTGATAAAATTATTCAATTTTTTTGTATTTTTGTTTGTATGTTTGTTTGTAACCAGGCCAGATAAGCGTGTTTTTTAGTTATTTTTAAACTACTATTATTATCCTAGATTAATTTCTTTCTGTCTCAAATTAACGCGGTTAACACCGCAGGGTGCAACTAGTAAATAAATAATCGGATAAAATTATGCCTGCCCGCTCTTCCTAAAGTAGTGCGGGTGTGCATAATTGTATCCGATTATTTACATTTCCGTGTTACATCAGCCTACCCGCACTTTTTTAGGAAATGCGGGTTGGCGGATGTCACGTCTTCGGATATTATAGTCCTCAAACTTGTCAGTTTCCTCACGATGTTTTTTTTCACCGTAAAGCGAGTGCAAATCCACACATAACTTGAAAAACAAGTCATTGGTGTAGGACCGGGATCGAACTAGGGGCCGTCTGATTGAAAAGCAGACGTTGTTACCACCGAGTGACACTCGCTTTTTTATCGAAAGAAAGAAAGAAAATTATTTATTGTGCACACAAAAAAAATACATATATACAATTTCTTATTGCGCTCAGTAAGCGACAAAACGAAATAAGCATTTTATGACTCAATAAGGTTACGTAAACCTTCTGAAGTTTTTTTCATGCGGAAGTTCCCTTGGATTTTAAATTAGAAAGTTTTCCATCACACTTCCAAAGCTTAAAAAAAAATGATGGTTTACTATGGACATCTGCAGTAGGGAGAATAAATTAAAAACAATACTTTTTATTGAAATGTAATATAGTAATAGGTTTCGACAGAGTTTTCGGCATAACAGCCAACATCCTTGTGTTAAACTCAATTTGTTAGCTGTCAGTCTGGGTGTTATATAAATATGTATCGATACAAAAGTATGTATGTATATTATGTAGTACAAGTATATCACTTGTGTTAGCAACCAGAATATAAACTAGAAATGGTTTAGTATGTTAGCCCTGTAACTAAAGAGCCTTGTGTGAAATGTGTCCAAAAATTTAAAATAAATGTATGAAAGGGTGCATAGTTTATAATATACACTCGAAGTTAAGGAAATATTGGTCAATAATTATAAGAATATACCGAAGATACTTGAGCATTGAGAATTACTCGTATATTGACCATGAATCAGTTTTATCTATAAAAGTTCTCTATACGAGAATGTTGTTTAATATTTTTGTATAAAATACAGTCAACAAGTAATGTATTATCCATCACACATGCCACGACTGGCGGATGTGCACGTACTCTTTAGGTCAGGGTTGCCACGCGATAGATAATTTTTCCACTCCAATTTTTTTATATCGTTTGAAAAACTGAAATAATGTATTTATATTTATTATTAACTAGCAGTCAGTATTAGCTTCGCACGGGCTATAAAATAATCTTAGTTAAGTAAAATTAAGCATGTTATTCGGGGATAATTTAGCTTCACAACGGAGAAAGAATTTTTCAAATCGGTCCAGTAGTTTCAGAGCCTATTCGCGTCAAACAAAACAAACAACTAAACTTTTCCACTTTAAAATATTGGTAAAGATAAATAAAATGGTAATTTAAAATAAAAATGATACTTTTGTAGCGTGCGTTCCTTTTATTAACGTATAATTTTTGGGACTAGTTTTTTTTGAGTTAAGTTATAATTTGAATTATGATTTTTACTGCCATTATGTTGTTTTGTTTTTATCTCAAAATTAATTCCAGACCAATTGGCGCTAAATTTAGATTTTATCGTTATCTTGTCATCGTACGTCGAGTTTCTAAACTTGGCATTAAATTAATAATTAATTTATTAATATAAGCCTGTTTGATCCCATTGTTGGAGAAAGACCTCCTTGCCCTCTTTCCATTTGTCCCTATCTAGCGCTATTGTGGACCAATCCTCTAGGTGTTTGTCAAGCTCGTCCCTCCATTGCTTTTTTGGTGTATCCCCAAACAGTGACGAAATGAAATATTATGCAATTTTATTGGTTGATATTTATCCGTTTCTGCGCTCTACTGCCCTGCTTCAAAGCCCGAAAGCCCACTAGTCTTAAAACTTAGTTTGAATTTCCTCTCCTTCATGTGACAACCCTATACATATATATTTATACCGAAGCTGTCGAAGAGCATCTTTGAAGCCATTGTTTACATAAAAAAACAGTTTGAAACGCGCATAAATCAAAGCTCTAAATGTAATATTTTAGAGTTATTATATAATAATCGTAATATTAACGTAACAAGTTCATAATTTGCAGTAATCGAGTTGTTTCCCGGCTTATTAACAACTTTATAGATACACTTACCTAGGTCACACTATAAGTTTCGCGTAATTTAAAAAAGCACATGTTATGGCCAAAATATTATGATTTTGATTTTCGAATTTTTTATCTTTTAAAGGAAAAATTTACAAAACGATCATTAGACCTGTCGTATTGTATGGATCTGAGTGTTGGGCGACGAAAGTAGTGCATGAGAGAGAATTGCATGGGACAGAGATGCGAATATTTTGATATATGTGTGGAGTAACAAGAATGGACAAGGTAAGAAAGGAGTATATTAGAGAAAGCTTGAAAGTGGCAACTGTTAGCGTGGCATGGACATGTAATGCGTAGAAAGAAGATGCATGTCAGTAGGAGATGTATGGATATGATTGTAAGAAGTAGATGACGATAGAAATGACGGCTGATAGAGTGGCGTGGTAGCGAAAAACAGGCTGTGCTGACCCCACCTAGTGGGATGGTAAAGAAAAAGAAGAAGAAGAAAATAATCTCCTGTACATTTGAAACATTTTTTCATGTGATCGAACCATTTTTAAAACATAAGGACCATAGATCTGTAGGCATGTTTTCTACGATCTGATCGAACGCTATCACTGCCTCTTCGGAGTTGGTAAAAGTAAAACCTCTCATCAAATCTTTGGTTTTGGGGAAAATACAGAAATCACAGGGTGCTAGGTTGGGCTTATGCGCAGGATGACTGACGAGTTGTACTTTTGCGTAAGTTAAAAATGACTTTGTTTTGTTAGCCGTGTGTTAAGAAGCGTTGTCATAAACCTCAAGGTGATCAAACAAAGTGCTTCTTTTTCTTAAACATTTAAAGAGGAGCGGCGCAGTCTTGCGGCGATAAAAACTTTTAAAACCCAAAAAATATCATCATTTTAAAATCTTTTAACTAAATTCCAGTTTCATTGCGTACGTAGAACTTTGATGTGTTATAAATAACAATTGACAAATCATTTCGCGCCAATTGTTTTTTATATTGTAAGAAGGCTGCCACATTTAAAAAATAACATTCCAAATTCTAATAGTTCCGATTAGAAAGATTTTCGATGCGTACATAGAACTTTGAGCTATGATAAAAAACAATTGACATATATCGTTTCCCGCTGATTGTTTTTTTTTTTATTACTAAGAAGGTTAAAACATTTCAAAAATAAAACATTCGAAATTCAAATAGTTCCGCTTAGCTGGAAGTGCAAAATTTCTAGTGTGCCGCATGTAGTTAAAAATTGAACTGTACATACTATAAACAGGGTTCTATTATAACGTTTTGTTGCTCGTTTGTTGCGTCTCGCTTTAAATAGTTTCTTTATCGTTTGAGCTGCGTGACAAAGCTTTGGTGTCGAGAGTTTTCAAGCAGGCCGAAAGCCTCCGACGTGTCTTATCGACTAAGAGCCATGAAACAATTTAACGTGTTATCCGATAGCGAAGCTGCGGAAAAGAGAGTGCGGCTCAGTGGTAAATACGTCTGCTTTTCAATAAGACGGCCCCTGCTTCGATTCCTGCACCAAAGGCTTATTTTTTAAGTCTTGTGTGGATTTGTACTCGCTTTTCGGTGAAGGAAAACATCGTGAGGAAACCGACATGTTTGAGGACGACAATATCCGAAGACGTGTGACATCAGCTAGCCCGCACTTGGCCAGCGATTATGGCCTATATCTCTCTCCTAGTGAGAGGCTCTCTTAGAAGGCTCCAAGTCCCAGCAGTGGGAACGTTTAGTGGGCTGCTTATCTTAATATATATAAATCTCGTGTCACAATGTTAGTCCTCAATGGACTCCTAAACCACTTAACCGATTATAATAAAATTCGCACACCATGTGCAGTTCGATCCGACTTGAGAGATAGGATAGTTTAAATCTCAAATTATAGTTGCAATTTTAATTTATTGCTAATTATTGTCTGTTATTATTTGACAGTCACAATTATCTGTTAACTCCAAATGATTCTAACAGATACCTTTCGATTGGGTTGAGTAAGCAATCAATACATAGCGTTGTACCCCTAAGTGAGGCAAAACAACGTTTGCCGGGTCAGCTAGTACTTATATTTATCCGACCAGTGGTATTAAGTGCTCAAATGTAATATTTTGGTTATTAACATGTATGTGTCAGGTTTAAAATGTCAGTATTTAGCTTGGTCACCCATCCAAAAATTGTTCACTAGACCGTTAGCAAAGAAATGAAAGTCATTGCCATTACGGGATCACCTTGATTGAGGTTAATAATATTCATCAACCAATATTGATTATACCGAAACGCTCTGCCGTGAATCACTCGACTGGAAGATTCTAAAATACATTGCACTTGGCGTATCAGCGCACTGTACATTTCCATTCCTGGAACTCGGTTCTCTTGCTAGAAGGTAGGTTGTTTTATGATCCACTATGCTGGCCAAGCGCGGGTTGGCAGATGACACTGGCCATTGGATTTTCTAGTTCTCGGAGCATGCGGGTTTTGCTCTTCGTCGACGTCTTTCTTCCCTGTATCAACGAGCGCAAATTCCACACATAACTTGAAAAAAATATAAAGAAATTATGTCATTGGGTCAGAGCCGGATTCAAACTAGCTGTCACGGTTTAAAAATCCAACTCTCTCCCGACAAGCCATAGTCACTCTTAGTACACATTAAACTAAAACCTATTTATGAGTTACTATAGTGATAGGTCTAGTTTTACTTAGTCTTTCGAAGAAGAACAATCTGTATCTTTAACTATGCTCAAAATCAAAGCCAAGCAATAATGTACAAATACTGCGTTGATCCGGTCTGAAAAACATTGTTTCCGGTGAAATTCAAATTCAATAAAACTTTAGATTGCCATCCATAGTACACAAAAAAAAAACAAATCTTCTTCTTCTTCGCATGAGCCAATTGGCCAAGCTCTGTTGTCGAGAGTTTTCAAGCCGCCCGAAGGCCTCTGACTCGGCTTAACGACTGCTTTTACTAAGACTAACAGACGGGATTTACAATTTAACATGTCATCTGACCCACGGTAGCGACCAGATGAAAATGCCACTCACAAAAATGGCAGTCTTGTGCATGGTCACCCATCTAAACAAGGTCCGCATCGACCGTTGCTTAGCTTCGATGATCGCGTCAGAACACCTTAGCTAGCTGAGCTACAGGTGCTACAATAAAATTTATAAGTACTTGTCACTAATATTTACCGCAGCGCCCCTGGTCATCGTAACATTTTAAAGAATGCACAGAACCAACCCTAACTTAGTCTTTGCCGCGAATAAAAAAAAAACTAATTAACATTACTTACAGCTGCAAACGCAATTTCATATAAAAGGTACTTCAAATTACATAAAGTGCTTTGACAATAAAGCTTAGCATTAACCTTGTATCATTGTAGTTTTATATAAAACTGGAAGATGTATGAAAATCGCGGACTTCATATTTTACACTCAAAGAGCTTTTATCTTATTTTGTAACTAATTGAACACTTATAAATGGGATAGGATTTTAATCGTCATTTAGTGGTCGTATTAAAGTGTCAAATTACCAAATGTCTAACTAATAATTGTTATAAAAGAATTTGTGTTTATTTGAGTAATATTTTAATGAGCACATAAAATATAAAGTACACCTATTCTTTTCATTCGAATATTTCAAAAAAATATAGGAATACATAAAACATTACCAACTTAAACAAAACCTTTAACAGACCAGGGGTAGAAAATTTGCCCGAAATGCTAGCAGCATTGTACATTGTAATACTTAGTTTCTGACGGAAATAAAAGTCACCATTGAGACACCTAAAATTTCCACCAGCCGCTTGGCTAGTTCACCGTATGAGTATTCTTTTAATAATCTTAATTTGTTTGGGATACAACAAATTCAAATAATTTTAACTAAACATAATATGCCTATAAGTGGAATATCATTATCTGAATCTCACTTCCATTCAACCCAGATTTCTTCTTTGATGTCATTCACAACCACCTATTAAATCCATATTGTATAACAGAGCTTCAACGGTACTGTGACCCTTTCAGGCTGTCTGGAAGACTTGCAGATATGAACCAATTTATGCATTTTTCCGGTCCTAATTGATTATGAATCTGTGATGAAACGAGGCCGAATGTAAAAAAATCGGCGAAGCATTTTAATAGTCTCGTAAAAAACCTTATGTTTTCGAAGTTAAGGTTTGAATTTCGATAAAAAACTTTCCGTGCTGGTTTAGTTAAAGGTGATTCTCCTTTCTTTAAATGAGGTTGCCATCTTAGGTAGCAATCTAAATAATCTTGAATTCAATTTTTTTCATTACGTGTAGCCAGGGTAAAGTATATTTGTTTAAAGAAAAATAAATTGATAATTAAGTATATTGATTACTTCGATCGCGATCGATAGATTGCGATTCGACCTCACGCCTAAAGGGTTCCGTAACCGCTATTTATAGAAAGCTTTAAAACCTTGTTTTTGTTTCATTGACAGCCCTTTATATGGTTATTTTTATTGTTTTAAAATTATTTGTTTTAAAGTGCATTTTTAATAGGTTTGTCTTTAGTTGAAACATATATCCAAAGCCCACCAGTTTTTGTTACTAAGATTAATGAAAGCGTTGAAAACATCAACATATGGCAGTAACCTAATATGCAATTTAATTTTGTTCTTAGTATTTCTTTGTCATATGGACAACGGAGATATATTACCAGTGAAAATGTCAACACTTTAGCTCTCACGGTTTATGAGATAAAGTAGCCTGATGACGTACGTAAGACAGACTTACTGCGCAGGGACCAGTCTTAGTACTCGTAGTAAGATTTGGTACTTTTCAATACGGAATTCTAAAAATACCGTTGATCAATTCAATAAGTTGATTGACGAGGGGCGTATGTGAAATATTTGTTAAATATATCTTAATATATATAAATCTCGTCACAATGTTTGTCCTCAATGGACTCCTAAACCACTTAACCGATTATAATAAAATTCGTACACCATGTGCAGTTCGATCCAACTTGAGAGATAGGATAGTTTAAATCTCAAATTATAGTCGCAATTTTAATTTATTGCCAATTATTTTCTGTTATTATTTGACAGTCACAATTATCTGTTAACTCCAAAGGATTCTAACAGATGTCGATTTCATTTCTAAAATCCTTTTAACAGAACTTTTTAGTTTAGACGTACTTATACCACTTTTAAAAGGTTTTGCATAGTAACCATTAAATCCGTAGAGAGCAAAGTTGAGCTAAAAGGATTCCGCTTTATAATACCTTTATAAGGTTCGGGTGTAGGTTACCTGCGAATATACTTATGCACGAGTGCTAATAAAATAAATGTTCCCCACTCAAATCACAGTTTCGTGATCAGATCTGAATTTTGATATTCTCAGAAACATCACATTGTGAAATATTTTTATTAATCTACTAGCTGTTATCCGCGCCTTTGCCTGCGATGCAAACAAAGTTTCATACAAACTGTTTTACCCCTTTTCACCCCCTTAGGGATGGAAAATCCAAAAACCCAAAAAAACATACTAAAAAAATACACCCACCAAATTTCATACCTCTTAGACCAGCCGTTTGTGTTCTGTGCCTATAGATGAATGAATGAGTCAGGACAAAGAGTCTTATAGTATAAGAAGATTGACTTTTCTAATAGTGATTTAGCTTTGTCTCGATTGAGTGAAGTTCTTACAGGATTTAAATATGTTACCTCCAATTCCCTTTTTTATATCAGATGTAACGCACATTTCTGGTCGAGTATTTATTATGTGTGATGGGCCTCTTATAATATAATAGATATAAAATAAACTAAACTAATCAGTAAAAACCGACGAATAAACAAAGTCACCAAAAAATATTTACAAAATACGCTTTTAACTATAGTAGGATCAAATGTTAGTAAAAAAACCTAAATGTTTGAAATCGGTTTTCTGGAAGTGGACAGGTTTCATTCAAACTGTTGAAAATATCGTTTCCTTCGTTTGGGAGCTCCAAAACCTCAGGCATACACACACACACATACATAAAATAATGAAAAAAAGTACTGGAAAAGTATGTTTAAAACAAACTATGGAGATAGCAAAAATGGGGGTCAAGACTTTGATCTCAAATGCAAAGAAATGGAGACAACTCCAAAGGCAACACCCAAGCAAACCGATGTGACTTACAAATACAACACCATTAGTTACATGTCAAACAATTAAGTGAATTTAGTATGTTAAATGTCAATAAATTACATTCTCATTACGTCATTTAGCATTATTATTAATATTATTTTCTAGATATTTCTCAAAAGTATAAAACAAATGGTCCTGTACCGAACCCATCCGCGACATACGCATCTGAACGGCTCGGCTAAGCCGCGGCAGTAGGTATTTAAAAAAAAACTACATTAAATCAACAATATTAAATTTATAATTTTAAATGGCTCTCAGTCTAAACTGAAATCTTTGCTCATTTTTTAACAGCACCTTGAATTATTTTTGCTAAATGCTATTTTCTGTAGCTTTTAGAGTCAAATTAAGACGATATAATTGTAAAAAAAGTTAATAGTAAGGGTTGCTACGCCAAGCCATCTGTTAGTCTAACATAAGCAAAACACTAGCCCGGCCTAGTTCTCTAGACATCTCCAGTTTTAGACTCCAAAACATAATGAGTCACTTTACCATGCTTAAAAAACTCGAACATCTTATATGATTGATGATGATGATAATTTTTTGTTTGTTCGTTTGTTTGTTTGACGCAAATAGGCTCCGAAACTGCTGGACCGATTTTAAAAATCCTTTTCCCTCTTGAAAAAACCTTTTAAAAGACACATTTCACACAAGGTTGGTTAACCCCATTCTAAACTATTTCACGTTTGTGCTATGGTAGCTAGCTTGTATACTACATATACATACATACATATTTTATATAGACTATAAATATTCAACACCCACAGCCAACAAATATAGTGAAGCACAAAGATTTTGGCCGTGCCGGGAATCGAACCCGGAACCTTCTAATGGTAACCTTTACGCGAACGAGGTCGTCATTATTCATTTATTCACAGCTTTACTTTGCGCACATCTGCTTCAAAGCAGAATAACAAGCTTAGATGTGATACTGCCTTGGATGGCACCGGCTAAGAATCGAGTTATTCAGCTTCGATTAATCTGATTAAAGTGTATTTAAGTGACATTTACATGATAGGTGATGTTATCTATTGAATATGCAACAATAGAGGCGAGGAGGTGCTCGCTGGCTCGGGATAACGAGACGCGACGTGGCGCCGTGGAGACACCTCCGTAAGGCGGCTAAAATACGTCAGCTTTGCGTAAGAAAGTCAAAGAGAAAGTCACCCTTCTATTTTTTTGACGTGACAACGTCTTAAATTAGGTTGCGGTTGGGAGTCACTTATGAAAAAGTGTAACGCCCGGTAACGTTACGATGAGTCACCGAACGAGAGAGAGGCCCGCCGAATGCCTTGCGTCTCTCTCCCACTCAACTATAATCGGTCTGCCGCGCGCGCAGCACGCGGCAGACGTTGTCACGTAAAATCTTCGCCCGTAAAACCGACTTTACAGGCAACTATTTTTTTATCCTTTAGGCATTTGACAAGCAGGGCGCGACTTAGCGGCGCTCTGGCCTAAGCTGGAGCATGCCTAATCTGCAATAACAGTCTCTTAAGGAGAATGCTGGAACGTATTGCTAGGTCCTAACAATAGTTGCCCCTGCCTGTCGTAAGAGGCAACTAAAAGGGGCATCAGACTCGAAGGTGTTCGGAGATGGGGTTCCGACACCCGTTTCATCGAGTCCGGGTGAACGACGACGGCGTCGCGTGACCGTCACCGTCGCGTGGTTGGTGAAACAATCAGGGAAGGGCCACAGTGCAGTGCAAGGAGGTCTCCGGAGTGTTTCCCGGAAGAACCCGGAGACCTCCGTTAAGCACAGAGGCAGGTTACCGGGGGAGTTTTTAGTGAGTACAAATCCAACATAACCTGGCTGCGCCCCATTGTAGTCAGGTTTCTTGTCGAAAATTTCCCCCTCGTCAACAAAAAAAAAAAGGTTCTAGCACTAGTAAAAGTCATTACCTCCATGTAAATAACTAAAACTTTAAGACTAGCACTATTTTACACCAGATTTTTTGCTTAGCTAGAAAGCTGAAACTTTCTCAAGATAATATGTATTTTTCCTGCCGCTATAACGACAGATACTAAAAATAAAAAAATAAGATATAAATGGGGGGCGGGGGTAATGGTCCCCATACAATAAACGTGTTTTTTCGTATTTTTTTGCTTTATATCAATAACGGTAGCTATACTTAATTTTTTTTCAAAATATAATTATAAATGTATATAAGCTATCATTTTAAATTATAAAATTTAAATAAAATACATATATGAGGGGGGCTCTCATACAACAAACGTACGAGGGTGGCCTGAAACGTTCGCAGCCTAAACATAAATAGTTAAACTATTTTAATGTAACCATAACAACCATGTCACAACTCTGGTTGTCAAATTGACAATTTCTAACCCAATTGACTGTATTTAAATTAGGCTGAATTTTGTGAGCCTTTATGCAACGTATTTAAATAATTTAATTTAAAAATAATAGTGAAGGAGGGCACCCATACAACAATGGTATGGAACCCTTCGTGCGCGAGTCCAACTCGCACTTGGCTAATTGTTTTTACCTTTTAGGTACGGAGAACCAATAAGACTAACTTTAGTAAGTTAGTCTAAAAGCTTTAACTCAATACTAGGCGACCAAAGTTGTTACACGTATGTGGAGCAAAGAACATCCTAGCATTTAGATTGCATGACTTCGATCAGGCGCATCGAAGTTATGGAAAATACCCTTCCGTCTTTCAAGACCAACGTAGCTCGCCGCCAAAAGGCTAAAATATTGATACAAGAATCTTATTTATCTCTGCGCGTCATTTCAGCAAATTTCAAACGAACGGATACAGAATATTGACCAAGAAGGTGTGGATTTAATTAATGCATCACTACAATATTTTGTCGCAGACCTGCATCCATGACGCACTCGCTTCAAAAGTATTTACGTCCATTTCATATTATGCACTACTTACGTACTTGTGGGCCGGTTCATTTGTACCTTGATACAAATAATTCTCTAGAACATTCTGCTTGGTAGAATGTTGTCGTACTTTGTAAAAATATTTTTATCCGATAATAGTGTAGTATTGTAAGGCCAAGTTATTTTAAACGGAGTAAATGGATGCAAGAATTAAATTGGCCAATTGCGAGTCGCGCATGAAGGGTACCCTACCGTTGTGTTATAGGACCTCCCTTGAATGTTTATTTTATTATTTATTTATTTATTACTTGTTTAACAAATATATAACTTATAATGATATGTACAATGAAAAAAGCCACTATGTGGTTTAACCTCCATTGCAGTGTTCTCTAATTAGCACTATAAACTTTATAATCTTTAGTACCTATATAACGTAGAACAAACAAAAAAATAAAACTTAACCCTGGCGCGTGGAAGTCCCATTCTAACGCACGATCAGTAGTGCGAGTTAAAGGGAGAGCGCAATATGCCAACCCACCCAAAAAAAAAAAATTAGAAATGTTATATACATTTATATATTTAGTGAAAATTTTAAGCATCTGCCAGCTACCGTTTTTGATATAAAGTGAAAAAAACTCGTGTATTCTATGGGGACCCCTCCCTCCTTAATATTTTCATTTTTAATATTTTTTGTTATAGCGGCACGGACATTACATAACTTGTTAAAGTTTCAGCTTTCTAGCTATCATGGTTTCAGAGATACAGCCTGGAGACAGACAGACAGACAAACGGAGGCTTAGTAATAGGGTCCCGTTTTTACCTATTAGGTACGGAAACCTAAAAAAAACTATAAAATACCTATTGCACAGAATTGCGCATAAAACAAGTAAAGCACAGTGCAAAGTGCAAAGAGTACTTTGATAAATCCTTCAGTTATTTGATAAACAATTCTATTGAAACATTTCGAAATATCTTATTTATTGCGTCGATAACGATGTTCAATTAATGTGTCATTCTTAAGGTACTTATACTGTAAAGGAAAGATCCGCTTAACTTGGTCAGTCATATTATCAGTTTATTCTAGAAACATTGTTCCAACATCCTATAGGGTTGGTAACGCCTGTAGCTTGGCATACTAAAGCGATAATCGAACTTAAGCAACGGTTCTTAGAGACAGTCAGTGGATGGGTGAACATAACTAAGCCGTGGGTCGGATGACACGTTTATTTATAGGTACCGGTAATTTATAAGTCTTAGTCGTTAATCTAAGTACAGAGGCTCTCGAGCGGCTTGAAAACTCTCGAAACCAGAGCTTGACTACTTTACCTATACAAAGAAGAACATAAGGTTTCAGTACTTTAGTTTTTATCTTTGAATCTTGTTATTACTCTGAATTATTTATTAAAAGTAACTATATGAAGAAGTAAACTAAAAATATGTTAAAAAAAAAGAACCTATGACGAAGTTTTTGAATCCAATCGGCCATCTTGAATTTGTTTTTTTTTTCCAATTATGTGTATTCCACAAGTATATCCTCAATATGCAATATCCCCAAAAGGCAAGCCCTTTCATTTCATACCCTTGTTGGGGAACTTACGAAACAAAATTGTGATCCACCATTTTGTAGCAGCGGCATTTTGCTACGATCATTCTAATGCTACGAACATAGCTAAGAACTTTCCGACCTAATACGCATTTAATACAAAAAAGCTGGAACAAAAAAATCGGTTCTTCAAAGTCAAAGTTCTTTATTAATAAATATACAATTTACAAGTCAATTAAGTAAATAAATAATGTCATAGATTAATAAAATGTCTGTCTACTTTCTTACAAGTAGTCAATATATTATTATTTGTAATAAGTAGGTTTATACTTTGTTACAATAGTAACCATTTCGGACAGTCATCGACGTTGATTTTTAAAAACTCCTCAAAGCTGTAGAATGTTTACTCGACAAGCCAGGTCTTTAATCTGATTTTAAAACTCGCGAGGCTAGAAGCTTTCTTCGATTCAGAAGCTAGTATGTAATAGCCAAACACACACACAGCCACGTCAAGCATTATAACACTCCATTGCCGGAAGTGAAAAATGAGAAAAAAAAGGATATTAGGACACATTTCACACACGGCTGATTTGCCCAATACTAAAACACTTTTAGTTTTATATTACAGTTGCCAGCCCATCTAATGTACTACATATTATATACATAAATACTTTATATCGATAGTACATATTTGGCACCCAGACCGAAAAGCAAAAAATTAAGGTCATCACAAAGAATTTGACTGTGCCGGGAATCGAACCCAGGCCCTTATGG
Organism: Mellilla xanthometata; assembly: GCA_035578125.1. NCBI lineage: Eukaryota > Metazoa > Arthropoda > Insecta > Lepidoptera > Geometridae > Mellilla > Mellilla xanthometata. Next base: position 3,608,904 of record JAPUBQ010000003.1, read on the forward strand.
TTGGCAGTCCGGCGTAGTAACCGTTACGTCAAGATCGCCAGAATTAACATGCATTCAATTTCACAAGCTTTAGCAACCCTCAAAGTCACTGAGCCGCCCGGTCTCTTGACCTTCTATCGCATATCTTTGTACAAATGAACATTAAAATGAATAATTATTTTGCTTGTAATTTTCTTATCACGCGTCTTTAGGTTAATGGACTATGAACGGTAGCGCTTGTAGCTCGGCTAGCTAAGGGTCTGACTCTATCATCGAAGCTAAGCAACAGTTGATGCGGACGGTGTTTGGATGGGTGACCATGCACAAAACATATCATACGACTAATTTTATGTAGCGCCTATAGATCGGCTAGCTAACGTTTTCTGACGCGATCAACGAAACTAAGCAACGGTCGATGCGGACGGTGTTTGGATGGGTGACCATGCACAAGCTAGATAGATAGATAGATAAACACTTTATTAAAACACTCACAAAAAAAAATTGGAACAAATTACAGAAAACACATAAAATACATAAAAGCTAGTGCCTTAACTGGCGACCTTATCGCTAATAGCGATCTCTTCCAGGCAACCAATTGCAAGAAATAACACAAAGAAAGAACATAATGACGAGGTGTAATAACAAGTGTATATGGGAATTCAAATACATAAATAACAAGGCTGTCGTTTACGAGTGACTATTTCATCTGGGTCGTGTCGTGTCGTTCCGGCCACCGTGGGTCGGAAGACACGTTAAGTTGTAGGTCACGGCTTTTACTCTTAGCACAAGCAGTCGTTAAGCCAAGTCAGAGGCCTTCGGACGGTTTGAAAAACTCTCGACACCAAAGCTTGCCACTTCTCAGACCCAAATCAACATTTCTTAGCGAATTTTCGTATAAAATAAAAAATTAAGCAAGTTAATAAATGTTTAAAAACATCATAAATAGGATTTTACAATAAAACTGCGAGAAACAAATAATACTTTTCGCTTTATGCGTCGCGCAACGATTTACTTCGTCTGCCATTTTAAATATGGATTATAGGTATTAAAGTACAGATCGGTACTATTTTTTTTTACTTCCCAATGTCCTCGTACATACGCGATAGGCAAGTGATATTTATTGGACATTCTATTTTTAATTCATAAAGTACATGTATGTATTTGCTATATGATATGGCTAGGTGCGGTATATAAGACGCGCGTTTACTATTTAAATTAATGCTCTAGACGGACGTTGAAAAAATTGGCTAGCTTAATCTAGGCCGTTCTGTATATGCAAGTGGGTCCGATCGGCAACGCATACCATTTATCTCCCTACTTGCGTCATTGCCTTGAATATCAAACAAAGAACCAGTTCTTCAGACAAAGAAACTCCATGGAATTTTTTTGAAATTCGAATTGCTTTTCAGGATCCAGTTTAAACGAGTGCGAGCGGGATCGAATACGCATGTGCGAAGCAACAGATTGGCGAAGCGAGCTCTCCCATCCCGTCTCGAGCTTTGGCATTCGCGCGTCGACCGTTCCGTAGGCTGCTCGCATCCTATCGGGTGCCGAACTTGGCCAGTGACGATTCCGTGCGTTTCAGCTACCTGAACTATTCCAGCCCCGCTGTTGGCGATAGTTCCTGTTAAGGTAAGATTTTTTATTTTGTTTGCATTTTATTTTTTATTCGTATTTTGCATTTAACTTTTTAATTTAATTTTTTTATTTTCGCGTTTTTTAATTTATTTAATTATTTTTTATTTTTCTTGTGTGCCCAAAATTTTGTCCAGGTTTTTTAATATCTTCACGGTGAATTCCTCAAGGGAAATGTAGATAATTTGGTGGCCATTTTCCTTGAAGCGTCGAGTTTTGAGAATATTATATTATTATGATTCCTTAACTTATTATCTCTTGAATTTAATGTGGGATAAACCTCTGTATTTTCGGTAATTGGATTTGAACTACGACCTCTTTGCTAAAACCGTAATTCGTTACGCGTATTAGAGAAACAGCGCCCGTGTTTAACAGTGAACAGAAATTTCACCGACTACTTCTAAAATTCAGAGTTTGGTATGGTTGTAAATACATATTCAAACTCATTGTTAAAATTATTTCAAACGATTGGCATAGACTCATTTATAAAATATATTAGTAAACTTTACAATCAGTTCAAAAAACATAAAAATTTGAATGAAAATAAAAATGTACCCATTTATTTAATTAATTAAACTTTAACCTTGTAAAAAATAAAAATAAAACTTATAGATTATCTTTCAAAATAAATTATAAAAATAAAAACTAGAGCACTTAACTAATTTAGAAACGAAAATAACTAATTCATAATAAAAATTAACCAAGATACATATTATAAAATTTTAAAATTGTCAAGAAATAGCAACAATTGTCAGCTACATAGTCGTTTTCAAACCAAGGTCTTGAGACTTAGAAAATTTCAATAAGAAAATAAAAATTATTTTACGGCTGCTATTTTTCAATAAAATTACAATGGAAATTAATACTTCAACAATTCAGACTATTAATTAAAAACACATACATGTATTGTAATTTTTAAAGGTTTCGTAGACCACAAAAATAGTGATATACTCGATTGTATGTATATCTATTTTGTGACAATTGTTACCAATAAATAATTATATATTGCGTTAAAACATAAATATTTCTTGAGTTGCAGATTATTTACTGAAATTAATTATGACATTATTACAAGATTTTTGTGAGAGTTTTTCGATACATACGTAATGCCTTGTTTCCCCTCTGAAAATTGCGTAACCAGATAACCTGCATATCAAACGCGTCATTTCTTTTTTTCATTTCCAAATATGTATATTTGAATTTCATTTGTAGAAATTTAATATTTGAATTATTTTTTGTCTTTCGTACGATGATTACGTTGTTTTGCCGTCGCATTAGAAAAACTTTAGCCATAAAGTGATAAGCTTATTAATTGATATTACGGAGAAAATAATGATTATGGATCACTTAATCAATAATTCATCTTAATCAATAATTTCTTGCCACTTAATTTCTAACAGTTTTTTTTAAAGTTTTGTTTTAATTAAATAATTACTAAATTAAAAATTATATTTGCATATCAAATGCATAACTTTTTTCCAATTTCAAATATATACATATATTTGAATTTGATTTGTAGAATTTAATATCTGAATCAATATTAAATTCCTGGCTCTGAATTAATCTTATGTACAAAGAGTAAGTTCGTTTACCGCCGCGTTAGAAAAACTTTAGCCATAAAGGGATACGCTTATTATGTGTCATTACGGAAAAGATAATAATTATGAAAATCTTTTCAAAATTTTGGGCTACTTAATTTTAAATAGACTGCACATTTATTTTAATTAATTTTTTTTAAATGAGATTTTTGTTTAAAATTGATTTTCTTCATTAAATTGTAATTTTTTTCAAAATATTTTTTTTTGTACTCGTTTTATTGTCTAAGTTCTTTTGGTTTGTTATTGTTCTACTTTACTAAGTCCTGTCATCTAGGTATTATCGGTTACTTTACAACAAAGCGGCATCAAAATCAAGTGACATACACAACTTTTACGTACATTTTAATATGCATAGCTAATATCCATATAAAGTAAAATATTTTTTTCAGTCAACCCTATTAAGAAGGTCTTTTTACATAGAGGAAAAGATTTTATTGCTTGATTTTTCTTTGGAATGTCACTAGTAATTTATCTTCAAAACTTGTTTGCCGTTTGCGGTCCGGGTTTTTGAAAAATAGTATATGGGCTTGCGCTTAATCACAATTCATCTGATGATAAGCGACATTATGATCTAAGGTGAAGCGCGCTTACCTAGAAAAAACAGGTTCACTCTTGCTTTGAAAACCAGCAGCTTCTAGCTTTTTTAAATTTTGGAATTCATATCTAATGACTTGTGATTTTCCATGGTGGCAAATAAAGATAGAGATACTTTAGAAAATTATTTTAATGCAAATAGAACATTCACTTACGGATTTATGGATATTTTTTTTTACATTTAATATTTTTCCCGTTTTTCATCGATAATGATAATTATCAAAACCTTCGTAAACGAACACGACTTGCATTTGAGGTAGCGCTTCATTAATTATTTTTTAATAAGCCTTTAGTAATATCATAGAAAAAACTCTAACATATTTTGTCCATGGTAATATGTTTTAATTTAATTACTTGCCGCGGGATTTTTTATTTAAATTGAGTACCAATTGCGCGTGATTTTTGAGTTCGAGTTTTAAAGATTTTAGAATTGAACAACGAGATGCTCATAATAATTAAAAAAGATAATTATATTATACACTAGTTTAGATGCTTTTAGTACTTGTAACGGATTGCGTTAAGTTTAGAATATAGGAAGGAACATAATGATATTGAACCGTTTTTGCCACTTGCCAAAAAGCTCTTAGTCACTTATAATTATATGTCTACTTTTCAATTTTATCATAGCTAATCTTAACAATTGTTTGAAATTAAATTCAATTCAATTTTACTCAAAATTTATAGAACATTACGTGCACGATGTGAAGTTTTTTTTCAATTTGGCCATCATATACAAACACCGGTTCCTTCTAGGTAAGCGCGATCCACCGTAGACCTCAATATCACTTACCATCAGGTGAATTGTGGTCAAGCGCTGACCTATTCAGAGTAAAAAAAAAAACATACTCATTTACGGACACATTCACGCATACATGCATACACTTACACATACATACACACATTTACATGCATACACATACACACACACATATACACGCACAGGCAGCCATTATTTTCCGATGACGCACTTATCTCACGGCAACTGGTTAATTTGAAATAATATATATGTATATATTTACACTACTATATTATAACTTGGGTCAATTCATGTCTCTTCTTTTGTATCGATTTCGAGCATTGAAGATAAGAAACGGTCGATGCGGACGGTGCTTGGATGGGTGACCATTCACAAGACTGTCGTTTATCAAGTGGCATTTTCATCTGGACGCTACCGTGGGTCGGATGATACGTTAAATTTTAGATCACGGCTGTAAGACTTAGTACAAGCAGTCTTTAAGTCAGAGGCTTTCGGGCGGCTTGAAAACTTTCGACACCAGTGCTTAGCTTATACGAAGAAGAAGAATGAACGGATTCTGATAATTGTATGTATTTTTGACAATCACCAAACTCAAATGGTGCTGGGCAGGACATGTTGCGAGGCAGAGCGATGGTAAGTGGTAACATTGACGGACTGGAGGCCTATGACAGGCAAAAGAAGCGTCGGTTGACCATTAATTAACACGCTGGGTCGACGACATCCGCAACACCACAGGCAGGACATGGATGAGAGCAGCGCAACACCGAGATGACTGGCGTACAAGAAGAGAGGCCTATGCTCAGCAGAGGGCGACTACGGGCTGATAATGATGAATGATGATGATTTTTAATTGAAAATAATGTCTGTTTGGTACATATTAGTCAACTCCTCAAAAAGAAATCTATATTACTTTTGAAGCAATATCCGTTCGTATTCGGTTTAATTTTTTTACCTTTAATCTTTGTAACATCATATATTGGATTACATTATTCCAATTACCTTGAAAAAGTTTTTCAATTTTACTTTTTGCTCTGCCGGATTTCCGAGTACAGCTCGAATTTGGTTACGTTGAATATTATAGAATTTTTTTCTAGTCAAAGCTGTTTTAGTTATTTTAAATTCACGTTATATAAAGATAAAACATTGAGAAACTGGAATCAATCACCATTGTTTTTTTTAACCGACTGCAAAAGGGGGTTTAGTTAATAAGTCATATTAAAAAAAAAAAAAACTTTTGCACAGCTTATCTTGAAAGGCAGGCAGGTAGAGTTTAGATAGAAGACATTTTAAAACGAGCAAAGTTGCGGGCATAAGCTAGTCTGTACCAATATTATAAAGGGGAAAATTTGATTGTTTTTTGACGCGAATAGGCTTCGAAACTACTAAACCGTTTTGAAAAATTCTTCACTGTTAGGAAGCTATATCATCCCCGAGTAACATAGTCTATATAGTTTGTGTCTTATTGCAACTTAGATTATTTTAAAAACCGTACGAAGTCGGGACGGGGTGCTAGTCTAAAATACGAGTACTTACGAGTGGATGTTGCACAAAGTGCTTATAAAATTCAGAATTTTTATTTCTGTAATAAATATCTATCGATATTGCCATTTTTCATCAAAGTCCGATGCAATTTTATGACATATTGCAAATCGCGTGCCGTGAAGGTCGGGTTATACCTAATGTTATAGGGAGATCGTTGGGTTTTATTCCACTACGTGCCGTTATTATTAGTTATCTTGTTTCAAGGGAAGTTATTGCAAACGCTATCTTAATATATATGAATCTCGTGTCACAATGTTTGTCCTCAATGGACTCCTAAACCACTTAACCGATTATAATAAAATTCGCACACCATGTGCAGTTCGATCCAACTTGAGAGATAGGATAGTTTAAATCTCAAATTATAGTCGCAATTTTAATTTATTGCTAATTATTGTCTGTTATTATTTGACAGTCACAATTACCACCGAGCCACACTCGCTTTTACAACAGTACATATTTTTTCTTTCTTATTTCTAATCTCTCATTAACAGTACATAGTTAATGTGAACAGTGTATAATTTCTCTTTATAGTACTACAAACTTTAAAAATAAGAATTTACGGTGTTGAATTTAAATTATATTATCACAAAATACCTTATAAATTAAATTCTTATAAAAGTAATCATAATAGTGTATAATGAACGCGTAATTTGAAAAGCAATTTGAGGTCTTTAATTATATCCAGTTAATAGTTTACGTAAACGCCTATTTCTATCGTAGGTACTGACGAACAAAACAATTTACAACTAACAGATACTAGGAGTGTTATTCAAACAATTACAATTTAAGGGTTTAATAAACAAAAATTTAAGGCTTTTTCTTTTTGTCCCGGTATATTAAATAAATTTGACGTGTTTGCGTTTATGTCTGTCGATCGAGAGACCCGATACCACAGTATTGGGTAAAATAAAAAATAAATAGAAAGAAAGAAAGAAATACTCTATTTTGCACGTACATAAAGTTCCTAATTACATGCAAAAATCATGGATTTTTTTATGTATCTTATGAAATACTGCATTAATTAAAGATCTACAATATTTTCAGTTTTTTGTGTTTGATTCATTGTTAAGAATCGTTCAAGTTTCTAAATACGATTACTTGAAATTCGCTCGATAGTTCTATTTTACATAAATAGTCGTTTTACAAATATATTTAAGTTTTATATTTTCTGTACAAGGTACAAAAGTATTTATTAGACAAAATGTTTATCAGTAGAAAAAAATAAAATAAATAGAAATGGGTTGACCAATCTTTTTTTAGGGTTTCATACTCAAGGGGTAACAACGAGACCTTTTTCCTACGACTTCGCTGTCCGTCCGTCTGTGTGTCACTTGACTGTATCTCATATCGCCACCGCACCGTAGATATATATATAGCTACGAGTAGATAGTTGGAGAGTTCAAGTTGAGTTCACAGATAACGTATTTCTGTTACCGCTATAACAATAAATACTAAAACTAGAATAAGTAATATAAAAATGTCAGAACAATACAATAAACTTTGTAAACTGTTATCGTAAGGCATATTATATATTTACACGAAACAGACGTTGGACGTATATCCAACGTTTTTAAGTAAGTGTGACCGTTTGTTTCGTGTAAATATAAAAAAAAATACAATAAACGTGACCTTATTTCTCTGTTTTAAAAATTACACATAGTAAATGTTTGTAATATTCGGATAATATTAAGTTATATATGCATTAATAAAATACTTATAGAAAGAAAATGAAAATTTTTAAAGGGGGCTCACAAATAACTAATAAGATTATATTATACTTCTTTTATGCACAATGTACGGATCACTTTATGTGCTTATTCGACTCGCATTTGCCCAATTATTTGATATAAAAACTACTTTTTATCCCGGATCAACAAGTTTTGGAGCACGAGGCATGTCTAGTAAATAATCAAGCATATTCAAGCAACATGTGGTTAATATATGTCGTTTTACTCGATAAAAAAATAATTTATTTTTTAGTATTTTTAATTGATGACTTAAACAAAGCATGTGCACCAAATAGCTAATGGACAAAGTTAGGTAACATTGAGTAAATTAAGCTCCTTAAGGGAGAAGCCTATAGAATGATATTGAGTATTGGCCACTGACTATAAAGATGCATTCACACACAAACATTTTTTTTTTTGCTAAGCTTTGTCGCTTAGTCATCACCCACAAAAATGTACAATTAAACCAGCCTGGAGTCCTACGAACAGTAAACCTCAGGAATACGAGTTTTTTACATCGATATATTAATCGAATAAAAAATGTAGGAAATTCCCAGCATTATTTTCAGTGGCAGCCATCTTGAATTTGAAGTGTTTTTACTCTACCTCTTAAGCTTTCAATTTAATAGTATATTGAAAAAAAATAAAATCCGCCATTTTTGCGGCGGCCATGTTGGATAGATTTTCATCAAACGCTACTCTCGCGGTGGGTGGAATAAAATGCCATATTTTTGCTAGTACGTTCACAATAGATCATAATGCTTAATACGTTGATGTGCAAATAAAAAATTTAGAAAACCCCTGTTCAACATTTTGAGGCAGCGGCCATTTTGAATCTAAACATTATTACAATGTATCTAAACAAGCTCTTTGTTAAGCTATATTGAGGCAGTTCTGAAAAAATATATTATTTGCCATTTTGAGGCTTCCGCCATTTCAGATCAATTTTCTTCAAATATAAAAACTAAATTATAGAGCAGTTCATTCGTTCGGAAGCTAAGATACCACGGGCAGATTCACGAACATACTGGAACTTGTCAAACTAATAACACCCAATCGTTTTCAAAAACGATTGGGTGTTAAAAGTAAATTTAGTGTTTTTGAACTGAAAAAATAATTTTGAATTAAAATTCTGCAGATTTGGTAACACATTTTTGGGGCAGCCTTTTACGTGCGATCTCTGATGTGAAAACATCTTTACTTCGGATTAAGAAGTATCTACAAACGGATTACGTTGTTTAATGAAGATTATTATTTATCTACAAATGTTTTTGAATCTCTTTGACTTTGAATTGTCTGAGTAAAAATATTTATCTGTTAAAACCTGCTTAAAAATTAACTAACTGCGTCCCGCGGCGGTGCCTACCTTAGTATGAAATGAAAAGTAGCTTGTCTTAATTTTGGATCTTACCTATCTCACACCAAATTTTTAAAAAATCGGTACAGTCGTTTAAGCTTGAAATAGTATGAAACACACTTATTAAAAACTTTCACAGTTATGATAATAGTTTAAGTAGGAAAGGATAAGTAGGTTAAATGTTAGCCAATGTTTTTTATAGCTGAATAGCTGACCCATAAACTAACAAAAAGGTTAAACTTCACTGCGAAGTCCTCGTTTTACAATAATTAAAAGGAGTTATAACATTGTACAAACAAATGAATACACGAGTTAAAGTGTGAATTCAACTATTATAGTTCATAAGAACAACATGACTTATTCTCCTTCTTTTTCTTCGTAATTATGTGCTAATTTACCAGGTCTCTGATGTAGAGAAATTTCAAGCCTGAAAGCCTATAACTTGGCTTGACGGCCGCTTTTAATTAGACTAAAAACCGGAACCTACAATTTTACGTGTTGTCTGACCCATGGTAGCGCCTATAATTCAGAAAGTTACAAATTTAAATAGCAGTGCATGGTCCATCCATCCAAAAACTGTTTGCATCGACCAGTAACCTCAATGATCGCGCCAGATTACCTTAGTTAGGCTACATAGTTTAGTAATAGACTTATTGTCTTATTCACGTGTATTTTGAGTAGGACTTTTCACAGCTGAATTAGAATATAATATACCGGTCCTTCAGGCATCCTTTACGTCAATTTAAAATACCTTGTGTAAGAAGGACAAGGTCGCTTATATGATATGCCTTATCCCTTTAGTGTGTTTGACAGCTTGATCTTTTGAGGATATTTATTGCGTGCAGGGGTCGACATGACACGGCTGCTTCCGTACCCACCAAAATATGGATAAATTATATTATCTATTGACGTATTTCTTCTGAGTGGCCAGACTCTGGTGTCGAGAGATTTAGGCCGCTGACTTGGCTTAACGACTGCTTGTACTAAGATTAATAGCCAAGACCTTAAATTTAACGTATCATTTGACTCAAGGTAGCGTCAAGGTTATAGTATCGACGCTTTCGCGTAGTTATATTGAGCTGATATATTGTTCAACTGATTTTTGCTTAACTAAAAGTACGTGGCACGCTTTTGTTGAAAAAAGTTTCAGTGCAAAGAGTACTACATATGTACATATTTATACATAATATATCAATGAGGAAAAATATTTTTAAAAATACTGGTATTTACACGTAGTTGCAAATACTAGTTTTAAATGTCAGTCTTATAACATGTTGCTCTATTTATGCACTATTTGCACCGTCTTTTACTAGACTTTAGTGATCAAGCCAGATCACTTATTTTAGCCGAATCACGGGCTCTAAAGACGCTCTGTTTCTAATACTTAGCCTTTAGCACGTGACGGTTTTTTTTTATCAAAAGTTGTGTCACAATTAAAAAATCTTTTAACAGAAGCCTCTTAACATCATTTGCGAAAAAAGTTTCAGTCCGAAGAGTAATACAAAATAATACTTAATATATCAATGAGAAAAATTATTTATAAAAATACTGGTATTTACACGTAGTTGTAAATACTAGTTTTGAATGTCAGTCTTTTAACATGTTGCTCTATTTAAGCACTATTTGCACCGGCTTTTACTTGACTTTAGTGATCGAGCCAGATCACTTATTTTAGCCGAATCACGGGCTCTACAGACGCTCTGTTTCTAATTCTTAGCCTTTAGCACGTGACGGTTTTTTTTTATCAAAAGTCGTGTCACAATTAAAAAGTCTTTTAACAGAAGCCTCTTAACATCATTTGCGAAAAAAGTTTCAGTCCGAAGAGTAATACAAAATAATACTTAATATATCAATGAGGAAAATTATTTTTAAATATACTGGTACACGTAGTTGTGAATACTAGTTTTAATTGTCAGTCTTTGAACATGTTGCTCTATTTAAGCACTATTCGCACCGTCTTTTACTTGACTTTAGTGATCGAGCCAGATCACTTATTTTAGCCGAATCACGGGCTCTACAGACGCTCTGTTTCTTATTCTTAGCCTCGACTTTTTTTTATCAAAAGTCGTGTCACAATTAAAAAGTCTTTTAACAGAAGCCTCTTAACATCATTTGCGAAAAAAGTTTCAGTCCGAAGAGTAATACAAAATAATACTTAATATATCAATGAGGTAAATTATTTTTTTAAATACTGGTATTTACACGTAGTTGCAAATACTAGTTTTAAATGTCAGTCTTTGAACATGTTGCTCTATTTAAGCACTATTTGCACCGTCCTTTGTTGACTCGACTTTGGTGATTGAGCCAGATCACTTATTTTAGCCGAATCACGGGCTCTACAGACGCTCTGTTTCTAATTCTTAGCCTTTAGCACGTGACGGCTTTTTTCAAATCAAATTTCGTGTCACAATTAAAAAGTCTTTTAACAGAAGGCTCTTAACATCATTTGCGAAATAATTAGCTCGAGATTAACGTAGCTACACAAAAAGTGATGGAATTGTTGATAAGTCCCGATCTCTCTTTTGAAAGCCACTTGACTGACTAACGGACACGATTAATTTGACAAATTGAATTTAAAAGGGGACCTCGGGATGGGACAAACGGCCGTTATTTATTAAGTACTTGTCATTTATTTCGACTGTCATTACTTTTGGTATTTAAGTAGGTAGCGAGTATCTGAATTTTGGAGTTACGAGACTATTGAAGACACGACCACCATTACTATTGTCAAGTTCTTTTGTTATTTTTTTGTATTATATTTTCTTAATAGCTCAGTCATGACTAAACCGATTTTAATTTTTTAATTGTTAGGGATATAGTTCCGGTTTAAATTCTGTAGATATTCGTTCAGTATTTTTTTCCTGTATTCCATTGTTCAAGTAAACAATTATTCATTATATTTTTAATTATACTTGATTAATTAATTATTAATAATTATATATTATTATTAATTTATATTAATTAATTATTAATTATATATATTTTTAATAAACTTTACATATAAAGACTTATTTTTTACGAATTATAAAAAGTCGTAGAATAAGATTCGTTTGATCTAGACATACTCAATCCAGCCTAAATATATTTTGCGCTAGTTAACTAGCTATAACTATGACATTTTTAGGGTTCCGTTACCATATTCCTTATTATTTAAATTTCGCTGTCCGTCCGTCTGTCACCAGGCGTTTTCATCTTATGAACCGCAATAGCTAGACAGTTAAAATGTATTTATTCCATGTTATTTGGCTTTAGTTAGTTTAGCTTGTATTCCATACATTGATACATTCTCTCCATTTAACGACTACTCTCTAAAACGCCATAACACTTGACTTAATCGTCATAAAGTTCTCGAATGATATTTAAAATAATCTGGTTTAGAAAATGACAGTCAACTCAATCCTGAATATCTATAAATATAAATATAAGGACACTTTCACACACGGCTGGTTAACCCTATACTGGATCATTTCTAGTTCGTATTATGGTTGCTAACACAGCTCATATAATACATATACATACATGCATATTTTATATAGTTAAATATTTAACACCCAGACCGACAGCCAACAAATTTAGTTCAGCACAAAGATGTTGGCCGTGAATCGAACCCGGAACCTTCGATTGGCAGCCTGGCATGGTAACGATTACGTCAACGAGGTCGTCAATAATGAAGAGGAGCAAAAATGAAAGATTGGATCTATTAGGCCTGACCTGGTGATACCCGTAATCAAAATCCCGGAATAGAGACTGTACACCACAATCGCGTAGCCCCGGCAACGGAAACCTTATCCTAAAATATACTTTCAAAGGCATGACCACATTTATCCTCTTCTCCTAAACTATTAATTGACGACACGGTACCTCACTTTGAAACCAAGTTTCGATCTTTGGCTGATAAATATTTCTAGCCAAGATGAACTTCGGAGTTTCTTCAAGTTCAGGTAAGTTGGAAAAATAGAATTATATATGAAGGTCGCAATTAACCGCGAGCTGGAGTAAACATTTCAATTATTTACTGTGACATTCAGACGTCATTAGGAGTCTAATCAGGAATCCATTTTTACCGTTTCGTACCCAAAGGTTAAGACATTGTCTTTTGTATTCTATATTATTAAAATATGTATACATAAAATATGTATTCCTATTAAAATAAATTAATAAGTAAGTAAATAAATAAGTATAAAACATGATGTTTAGGTACCTATTCAAATATTTTGTGTAATTTTTTTTTTTATATTTTATGACAAATATATAAAACGGATGAATCCACAGTAATTAAAATATGTATACCTGAGCCTGAGGTGGAGAATGCCTAGTCTGGCGTCTAGCTGTATGGCGTCTAGCTGTATGGCGATAACCTTTCTTAACTTGAGAGTTGTTGCTAGCTAGGAGAGTACTAGAAAATGACCTACCGTTATGCAAATCAGTGTCTGTCACCAGGCAGTTTCTCTTTAACCTTTACAGTGGATTTTTTTACAGATGAATTATTTTGTTTCTAATACATAAAACATTGTCTCTGTCTTTTCTCATTATTTTTAAAGATAATTGGTGCGGAAGGAACAAGAAGTCATTATTATCTGAAGAAAGAGAGTGGGCAAAGTAATATTTATATAATTCAGTTCATTTACCTATAGGTATGAAAATGTCTTTTGAAATAACAATAACCTTTATTTGGTTAGTTATCGCGGCAACCTCTTAAAAGTTTAATTTTAGGTCTTAACTTCGTGGTTCTAGAGTTATATTTAGATTGCAGGTGCGCGCAGTTATTTCGACGTATCGCAAAAAGCATTATAGGTCACGGTCAGTGGCCGGGAAAGGTCTTCCGTCTGTATATAATAACATTATATCACTTCTCGTATATCCAGTTCTGTACTTTTATATGGCCTTTTATATTTAAAATTTATGAGTAGGCATGTACAAGAGCAGTTATAGGGCTTAAAATAACATTTTAATTGATTGTCTTGATCGACAAAGTTTTGTTAATGTCAATGTAGAATGTGTTAAAGGTTAATACGAACCGGCAATTATGGTTTGCTGGGCAATACTTGCGGTAGCTAACTTCACATGCAATCCAGCAATGAAATGCTGCCTAGCCTAATGGGTGCGATTGGACGAAAGGATTTTTTTTTAAATTAGGACACATTTCACACACGGCTGTTTTGCCCCGTACTAAACCATTTCTTGTTTGTACTCGTATTATGGTTGCTAACAAAACTGATATACTTCATATACGAGTATATATACATTATATAGATACATATTTGACGTAGTCTATTTTTTTTACATATATTGGAAATTAATTTTGTATTTTAAATGGTACTTTTGCTAACTCATTTTATATTTTAACTGATTAAAGATAAGAATATATGAGTAAAATACAAAGAATATTTACAAATTCGCCGAAAAATAACGGTAATTAACTAGTTATATTAAAATCTCTTTCTTTTTGGATAAAGAAAATTTAACACAAAAAAAAATATAAGAATTAAGAAATTACAATTAAGAAATTACACGAAATAAATTAGAGGACTAAGGTACTCTAAAGCCCGACTGTAATGACAGGCGTCATCAAATGGTTAATCACTGGATAACCGTAAATGTATACGCGAACTCAGCAACAAGTTACAAATTATTAAGAGACACACTGTTACGTTATATAACCTGAATATAATTATAATTTAATAATATAATAATATATATATAATATGACTAATGTCATAAAAATAAATAATTGAAAATCGAAACAATAAATTCATGACAATCATTTATTAATTTCACGAACTAAATTCCGTAGAATTTGTACAAGTTATAAAAAAATAGATATGAACTGTTTAAGTTTGAAGGAAAAGGTATTTTACAATTGATCATATATGTATAGTTTTTTATATTGAGTAATAATATTGAATTACGAAGACGTTTTTTTTTATAATATAAATGGTTGTTAATGCAAGTGAAAGGATACGATCTTTCAATTGTTATCTTGTTTCGATTTACAACTATTTTCTACCCCTTCTTCTTCACCTTATCCCATCTAGGTGGGGTCGACGCAGCAAATCTTCTTCTTCCACTCTCCTCTATCAAACTATTTTCTCAACTATTTTCTCCCGATTGGTTCTAATATCAACACAAATACAAGTGAACAAGTGTGTCTCGAGAAGCGTTTCAATAACCTATTATATCTATCGAGGATGATTGCGTTTACTAATTGGCTGCATGCTCGCTCGCTCTGTGATTGTTTCCTTGAATCTCAGACACAGGTAGGTTCCAGCTATCGAGCAATCCAGATGTTGTGCTTCGAGAAATCTATGTCAAAGAACAAATAAATAGGTATTATTGTAAACTAGCTGCCTTGGCATCTTGCCCTTCTTTCGTGCACTACTATAGCCATACCTATCTTAGTAAGCATCTTCTCTCTACGCATCACATGCCCGTACCACGCTATCTTTCCACTTTAATTTCTAACTTCGTCTAATATAGTCATTCTTTATTTTATCTATTCTTGTAACTTCTTCTTCTTCTTGTGATTTCTAGCTTCGTCTAATATACTCATTCTTTATTTTATCTATTATTGTTACTTACACATAGCGTACTGCGTAGCGCCTTTAACTCGATTAACTAAGATGATCTAACGCGATCATCGGGGTCAAACATTGGTCGCTGCGGGCAGTCTTTGGATGGAGACTTCACTATTTTAACAAGTGGCATTTTATTTAGGGTGCTACCGTGGGTTGGATAACACGTTAAATTGTAGGTAGAAGGAGTTGTAGATCGGCCTGAACAGTACGAAGAAGAAGAAGAAGATTTTATTAAAATATTATATTACTAATAATGTCAGAAGTAAAAATCATTTCTGAATAATTTCTTCATAGAAAAAGTAGTTAGTTTACCAACTAATTGGACCAATTAGGTGCCTCCAGGAGACCCTGTAGTTACGCCTCGATAATAGAAAGAAAAACATCTCGGGAACGTCGGCTGTAAGACGATATCAGGTGTTTAGAGCCCACAGGCAACTTGTTTACTAATTAAGAGAAAAACTCCGACTTGTAACTCAATATTTGCTAGTATTTTTATAAAAGAGTTCTTCATTTTGAATATTCGTTTTAACTGAGGCAAATGACGTCATCGATTTTATCTTATTTCGTTTCTAAAAGTCTCTGAGTGACTTATGTTTTTATTTTATTTAGCAAAATGAGTTGAAAGAGAAATCTTTACGCTAATTGAAAGGGTTTTTTCATAGGTTGTCTAACAAGATTCGTTTGTTTTTAGGGTTCTATATCCAAAGGGACCCTATTACTAAGACTTAACCGTCATCAGTCTGTTTAATAATCATAATCTGTGGAAGCTAAATAATAGAAATTTTCAAAGCTGCTATATCAAAACACCAGAAAACATTTACATACATAAGAATAAGATAACAATTTTAAAATAAAATCTTACGCAACAAAGATTTGCGCCATCTGAAAATCGTATATAACCCTTCAGAAAGCAACAGGCTAGATTCTATTTATAGAGTACAACAGAAATTCCGGGAAATATCTTAGCTAGAACTTTGATTTCAAAACGAATGCCAGTGAATGGAGCTGCAATAAAAAATCCTCCTGAAAAGCAACCACTTCCACAAAAAATACGTAGCACAGAAACATGTTAGGTAAGATTAGTTGAAAATTGCGGCTTGCTACAGAGAGTAAGAAAATTTGGACAGTTAACGCATAAACGATTTGCTCTCAACTCTCGAGTCTCGTTCGGTCAATTAGATCGTTTTATTAGGGTTCCGTACATAAAAGGTAAAAACGGAACCCTATTACTAAGACTCTCAGAAACCGTAATAGCTAGAGAGCTGAAACTTTCACAAAGATATGTAATTCTCGTGCCCCTATAACAACAAATACTATAAATAAAAAATAAATAACAAGGATCTCCATACAATAAACGTGTTTATTTCGTATTTTTTTGCCATGTATCAATAACGGTAGCTGCTAGACTCTTAAGATTTCCACAAAATATATGAATGTATATTTGCTATTAAATTAAATTATAAAATTAAAAAAAAATATATTTATGGGGGATTTTCATACAAAAATGCCGCAGAACCCTTCATGCGCGATCCCAACTCGCACTTGGCCAATTATTACGAATTTAGAAGCCTGTCAGCCAAAAAACAATTCACCCGTAGATTGCTACCTCCTTAAATCTGAAGCTTCTGTCCGTCTGGCAATTTAAGTTTTCTTTTTCCTTCCAAAATGAAAAGGTGCAAATACAGCCACTTTAATTACTGCGAGGTAATTTAAAAACTCCAAATAGGAAGTACCGGAACAGTTTCGTTGGTTTTTTAAGATGGTGCCGTGTTTTTTGGCGGTGTCTCGACGACGGTATTTTAGATAACTTTTGAGTTGTTCAGTTAATTATCTTTTGATGAGAAGAAACACTTTTGCATTTGAATATATACATAAATTCTTTTGATAAATCATCATATGTACCTAAATATATGTATAAACATATAATTTGACATAACTATACATATTTTTGGAACCATTCCATAAGTACTAAACCACTGTGTTGATTTTGTATGAGCTAAGTGGCGAAGCTCTGGTGGCACAGGTTTTTAAGATGCTCAAAACCAATCGGCCCAGACTAAAAAAAATCAGTAAGTTGACGCCCGAGACACGGTAACACCCAAATGGCTCTTATTCTTTGTAACCTCAAACGTGGAATCCACGGGAAAATGTTATTTATAATAACAGTACTTTTAACATTTTTACCAAAATTTTTCATATGAATACGTTTTGCATGCTAGGCAAAACAATTATAGGTTTCTCAAGGCACCTAAAAGGGCGTTCCGGCAACCTGTTTGTGAGCCAACCAGTCCAAACTACGAGTGCTCCTGCCTTTCCGGCCAAAGTATTGCCGACTCGTGTGGTCTTGGTAGGCTAGTCCAATAGTTAGACATATAGTCTTGACATCAAAGAGTTACGACAAGGAATTCATATTTCAAGAAGACATAAAAAAGATTGCGTATTACAAAAAAAAAACAACAATTCTTGAAAATTTCCATAAATTTCATCCATTTTCACACAAAAAGCCGTGGTCACAGGCTACTACAATTCACGGGCTTTTATCCTGTTCAAACACTTATTTAATTAGCTCTATTCTCGACACCACGACCAGGATTCAGAGGAGGGGAGCGGGGTTAGGGGGAGGGACGTTGGGATCATAATTGAAGGAAATTTAGAACGATTGAGTTACATCCCATAGAATCTTGCGATGTTATTAATTGATGCCTTTCCCTCGGGATTTCAAACTTTACACATGGTCTCACGTAGCCTATTTTGGACCGTATTCCTGTTGCATTAAGCGCTAATTTTCACTGACAACTGCGGCGCGTTCGCAATCATAATAGCACGATTCTAATTGTTTGAATTTATGTTTTATATGTTATCTCTTGGTGCTCCTCCGGGAATGCAAAGTTCAGACGCAAATCAATAACAACGAATGTTGAACTCGTTTTGTAAATGTCCATTGACATTTTTGCTTAATACAAATTGTATAAGGTCGTCACAAGCTTTCACTCTCAAACTTCAATGCAACTCAGATATTATTTCATTCTTACCAACAGGCCAAAAGACCTTTAATGATGAAAACGGCTGCGTCATAACAGCTCTATTTTCCACTGCTTATTGTAAATCAATTTCCCTGCAGGCAAATACCATATTTATTTTATAACAGCATTGTTGTAACATCAGACAGTGTCAAGTTCAAGGGAACTGGCAATAAATTTCATCGATGGGTGGTTGGCTATAGGGTTGTTAACTGACCATTATTTTGTTTTATTTAAAAATAACTTTTATACTAGATGGGTTTGCACTTGTTTATAATTAACCTAATGGTAGGCGACATCTAAGATGTAGGGCGATCTAAGGTGTAGAGCGCTTAACCTTAAGCGGTTCTCTCGTGCTTTGAAACTTCAAAACCGCAGGAAAATAATCCTTACAATAACTATATACAAAAAACTACACTTGATTTTTAATAAACATTTTATTTGACGTTTGACTCAAATTACACCACGGAGTATGACGTCACTGATCGGGAATTGCAAATAAAATGTACTCTCATGTATTTTAGCATGGCGGTAGAACATTTTCCCTCAAGCCAAAAAACTGTGTAAGTATAGATGTGTAGAGAAAAATTCCAAACTAGGCATGCTCTACCTTCTGTCAGATTGTAGAAGTCTCGTGTGGTTATGCGTCGTACTGGTCAAATACTTAGCTGTATTAAGTAAAGAAAACAATGTTGTTTTTAAAAAACAATTTTAAGTACGTCAAGGAACGTGTGGCAACCCTAATTGACTCGTCTGGTCCTTTCTCTGGTGTCAGCTACAAATTATATACTGACCTTACAGAAAGTTAATGATAAATGCATTTGCGTATAAACACGTTGTTTTCATCATAATGCATATACAATATTTATATGTAAAATAACCAGTCATTACGACTTTTTTATGCGTCAAGAAACGTGTTATTAGCAACCCTAATTGACCTGTCTCTCTTCAGAATCTCTGGTGTCGGTTTCGAAGTATATACTCCGGTTATTATTAATAGAAAGTTAGTGATAAAAGCATTTGCGCACAGACATGTTTTTGTCATATCACATTGCATATACATATATATGTATAGCTTTACGTATGGTACCTATTATTCTTAGGTATAACTCTTCAATCAAACATGTACTAGATATAAGGTAATGTCTCTAAAAACGGCAAGAAAAATAAGAACACAAGTAAATGTGTGGTCTTTTTGAGTTCGAGAAATTTAAGCATTATCTGTATAGTAATACAGTCGAATTTTCTAACGCACACTGCGTACGGTCATAAAATTTTACGAGCACTATTAAATGTAATATTATTGCTAAGATAACTAAGTGTAAATAATTATAAATATATACTTACTCCTAACAAGAGACACTTCTGAATATTAATTCACCATAGTTATATATTACCTGGAGCTAGATAAATAAGGTGATGCCATTTCATTTCAAACAAAAGAAATTGTTAGAATTTGGTAATATTTACTTTGCTTTGTTGAGCTCTTTCGTGACATATGGTGTCCAAAGTCTGATGGTGGAATCAGAAGATGGTCATAAGTTTGTCTAAAATAAACAAGATAAACCATTTAAGAGTGGGTTAATTTGATTTGTCTTCATGAGTACTTTGATGGTCTTTGATATCTAGGGACTGGTGATGGGAACAATTGTTTTCTTGTAAAACTTCAATATAAGTGAACGTCCTAAATTTGACCATTTTCTTGTCCTTTAACTCAGAACTCCGCCATTTAACAACCGTTTTAGAAACCTATTTGTTTATGCATCGGTTCCTGTATAAACTGGTTTAGCATTTGAAGAATTAATATCGGTTGACTTATTTTTTATTGTGGTTAAACTAATGAGGCTAGAACAAATATAAATACACATATGCAAAAATATGTGGAATATTTCCATGACCGTCACTTATTTATAGAATAGATTAGAAATATCCTTTGTTCGTCATAATGCAGTCTAGCTATTACCAATTAAGGCTTATTAATAGAGGGATACAATATGTTCTCGACAATTTCGCAAAATATAACATACACAATAAATCATTAGGTATATTACTAATTAAGTCACAGTCGGAATTCAAGGAAAAATATTAATATTGATAGATAAAGTGTTATTTATGAATTCATTACAATGGGTGCATTTTGTGACAGAGGATAGGAATGAGAAGGGAGTGAATGTAGAGGTGACGACTGATAGAGTGGCGTGGAAGCGAAAAACAGGCTGTGCCGACCCCACATAAGTGTAAGAGGCAAAAGTATAGACAAAGACGAAGAAAAATTCAAAACACTGTTGCTCTCTTTATTAGTTTCAAATCGGAGCGCCAGAAAAAAATGTTTCATTTCTCAAGTAGGAAATGTATCGGTGAACGGAAGCAATAAAAGAGACAATTTCTAATTAAAAGGGATTAGAGGTTTGCCTTCGATTCATTGCGAGAATGGTACATTATGTTTTCTTCAGGGGAAATGGGTGTCAGTATCGATTAATTCGTACTTTTTATACCGTTAATGCGTTATCACTTGTGTGATTTTGAAAACTGTGGATTTTTCTCTTGATAGTGGTTTTCTAATAGGTGCAAAATATGGTATGTACTGCAAGTAGGTATATCATATTATATCCGTATGATGACCTCGTTGACGTAATGGTTACCATGCCGAATAGACTACCAGAGGGTCTCATGTTTGATTCCCGGCACGGCCGACATCTTTGTGGTGATCTAAGTTTGTTGGCTGTCAGTTTGGGTGTTTAATATGTATCGATATAAAGTATTCATGTTTATCTAGTCAACCATAATACAATCCAGAAATGGTTTAGTATGTGGGTATCGATCGAGCCATGTGTGAAATGTAATTAATGATATATTATACATACGCGTGGGCTTGATTTCGCATCATTTTGCCAAATGTGCTTTTATCAGTCTATAAGTTATATTTTTTTACAAAGTACAGCTTGGGTCTTTTACCAGTAGGGGTGTAACCACATGAGTTAGCAAAAATATGTCCAAAAATGAAACATGTCTATTCTGTTCAATTATTAATTAATCTGACTCTTAAAAGGCTACAGGAATAAAAAATCATGCCCCCTCGGCTACTGCTCGTATTTTATAATATTTTTCGGTATTTTGATTTTTAATTGATAATTTTTTTTTAGTGACTTTTGACTGAAGACAAAAAAAAGGACAGACTTTATTAATATGTATAAACAAAATAGACAAGTCGTTTTGGGTTAAAGGGTTGCCTGTGACGACATAATATGTATGTAGAGGTATGTGTATTTTTATGTAAAAATCCCCCAGTCTAATAAAGCTGAGGGCTATAAGTTTTCCGGCCCAGTAGTTGGTAAGTAAATATAGGGAAATAGGCTTGGGCTATTGCTGTTGGTATCTCTCGCATTTTGGCAGTAAAGCAGGATCGATAGACAGCGCAGTGCGGCCAGCGAGATGCATACTGAAACAGTGCCTGCCTTATCAAGGGCAGTATCAGCACCTACACACAGTATTCTTCTTCTTCTTCGTATGCTCATACGAAGTGGCAATGTTCTCTTGTCGAGAGTTTTGAAACCATCTCAAGACTTGGCTTAACGACTGCTTGTGCTAAGATTAACAGCTGAGACTTACAATGTACTCGTAACGTATCATCCGACCCACGATAGTGCCTTGATAAAATGCCACTTTTAAAAGACAATCTTGCGTATGGTCACCTATCCAAAGGTTGTCCGCATCAACCGTAGCTTAACCTCTATGATTGCGTTAAATGACCTTAGGTAGGTGATCTACGGGCGCTACTACTACTTCTACGGGCGTATAATAATATTATTTTTATTTTAAGCTTCTAATGAGTTTGGTCTGAAATTTTTAACGAGATTCCTTTGGATATTTTACGATAAGAAAAGCGAAAACTGGTTTCTAGAAAGTAAAACTTACCTCGAAACTCACTGAACTTAAAGAAGGGTTTATTGTGATTTCAATCAAACTGAAATACTCTCTCATGTGAAAATAGCAAGTTTTTTCATAATTTAAGACAAAATCGTGGGTTAGATAGCATGTTAAATTGTAGGTCTTTCCTGTTAGTCTTAGTGTACACAATCGTTAAGCTTAGTCAGAGGCCTTAGTACGGCTTGAAATCTCTCGACAACAAAGCTTGGCCACAAAGCTCATACGAAAAAGAAGTTGCAAGAACGGCTGGCACGAAATATGTTTCTTGTGTTTTAGACCTGTCTTTGTCTTGAAAAGATTAGTTATGATATTCAATAATAAACTAAATAACTAGCTAAGAGCGAGGCGGGCTCTTTAACAAATTTGATTTAACTATTTAATCGCATTTGGTAAAGAAAATTTATTTCAGAGACAGTAAAGCTAAGCATTGAAACTTTATTATCTTTATCGATAATATAGCTGAGATAAATTATTTATTTTGTAGTTCTTTTTTTTTTTATAAAATACAGCGCATTGAAATTTCATATTACTTCGCTTCTGGATAAAAGTTTTTACTGATGTCAGATGACCTGTAGCTAAATTTCAACTGATTTGTTAATCGATTTTCTTTGTAATTTTAAAGTAATGTTTTAAAGATTTACTGTATTGTTAGCTACCGAGGTAGAATGTAAGGAAACAATTTCCTACCTACAACATTCAATTAAATAAATTTATATTTTTCTTAAGCATCTTATGTATTGAGACGGGTTATACTCGTATCTTAGTCACACTTGATTATTTTGGTAAAACAACATACTTTATTAAAAATATTCAACAAACTGCTGTTTTTTTTTAACACATTCACACACGGCTGGTTAGCCCCATACTGAACCATTTCTAGCTCGTATTATGGTTGCTAACACAATTGATGACACCCAGACCCACAGCCAACAAATTTAGTTAAGCACAAAGATGTTGACCGATGTTGTTTCACTGTGGAGATACCTAAAATGCGCACTAAGCGTTTTGCCTCCAGCTTCATTGTACGTACTGACAAGGTGTGGAACTCTTTGCCAAATGCCCCGGTCCCCGAAAACTATAATCTTGCGGAGCACGAGTGAACCGGTTTCTTCTGGGTAAGCACGTTCCACCTTAGATCAAAATATCGCTTACCATCAGGTGAATTCTAATCAAGCGCAAACCCATCTTAGTATATAAAAAAAAAAGTGAAGGGAATCACTAACCCTCTGATTGGCAGTCCGGAATGGTAACCATTACGCCAACGAGGTCGTTGTTTCTACGATACTTTTTGGTAGTTTCATGGACAGGCTAATTAGAACGTGTAAGTTTGAGGTCTGAACTGTCATCACGCGTGTTATCTCTGTAAATGTACGAGCTCACGTTAACCGGAGGTGTACGTCCCGCCCACTGTCATGCGTGAGCTGATGAGGGATGACAGGGGGGGTGAAAGGGGAGAAGGGTGCAGGAAGGGGTGCTGGAAAATTATTGTAAATGCTCTTGAAATGTTACCGTAGTGTGCGGAACATGTGGCATTGTGAACTTGAATGTATTCCTACGTGT
Organism: Mellilla xanthometata; assembly: GCA_035578125.1. Classification (NCBI taxonomy): domain Eukaryota; kingdom Metazoa; phylum Arthropoda; class Insecta; order Lepidoptera; family Geometridae; genus Mellilla; species Mellilla xanthometata. The sequence goes on from JAPUBQ010000003.1 coordinate 3,633,175, forward strand.
GAATGTAAGAGTTTGATAGATAGATAAACAGCTAGAAATGGTTCAGTATGGGGCTAAACAGCAGTGTGTGATGTCAAAAAAAAAAACAGAAAAAAATCAGTCTAGGGCGAGTTAAGATCGCGCATGAAGGGTTTCGTACCAGTTTGTATAGAAGCAACCCCTTAAATATAGATTTTTAAATTATTTTATAATTTCATACATAATTCAATATTCTGTGAATGTATAGAGGGTCCACCAAATATCTTTATAAAGATCGAGTAAAAAACTACTTAAAAATTACGTTTGTAGTATGAAAGCCCCCCTCAAATATTTATTTGATTTGAATTTATATTTTTATTCGATAGTTTTTATGCATTTATATATTTTGTCAAAATTGTGTCAAATAACTAACATAATTGAAATATAAAAAAAACACGTTTTTTGATAGTCCTTTTTCAAGTAATTAATTCAGTTGCTGTTTTGCACATAATAGTAAACTAAGTTTTACCATTGCCTAATCCAATCTAATGCCTGATAAATAAATAAATATTAGGACACTTTCACACACGGCTGGTTAGCCCCATACTGAACCATTTCTAGCTCGTATTATGGTTGCTAACACAACTGATATACTACATATACATACATTTTATATATAAATACATATTTAACACTCAGACCCACAGCCAACAAATTTAGTTTAGCACAAAAATATGTTGACCGGGCCGGGAATCGAACCCGGAACCTTCATTTCATTTTTTTTTTTATTTCACATAGAAATGTATAACAACAGTTATAAGACACTTGTAAAAAGTCAACATCTAAATTACATTATAAAGAATATGTATAAGAATATTTACAAAAGTAAATATATAGATCACATTATCAAAAATTGTCATATGTCAAAAAAAAAATCTCCGGATTAGCAGACCGGCATGGTAACCTTTACGCCAACGAGGTCGTCAATAAAGATATAGATGTAGCGATAAGTAGATAAAGATGTAGCGGTCTACGAAATATCGTAGCATGTAATATTAGGCTAAGCAACATTACGTAGCGTCTTCGTAGACGTTGTTAGGCGTAGCAGTGCCAAAGCAAGACGCGTAGCAAAGATGGCGTAGCCTACTTAGATTCGTAACTAATTTAGAACAACAAATGACAAACATGAATTTGATTTAGATTTTATTCTAAAATATTTTTTTCTAATTAAATTCCTTACTAATTTAGTAGTTATTTGGCGTTATTGTAAATACTGTAGTAAAAAAGTAAGCTAATACACATCATTTTCTACATGATTACATTTCTTGCCTTTATAAACTAAAACATTGTGAACATACCTCGTTGGCGTAAAGGGTACCATGCCGGTCTGCTAATCAGAAGGTTCCGGGTTTGATTCCCGGCCCGGTCAACATCTTTGTGCTTAACTAAATTTGTTGGCGGTTTTAATATATATGTATGTATATGTGGTATATCAGTTGTGTTAGCAACCATAATACGAGCTAAAAATGGTTCAGTATGGGGCTAACCAGCCGTGTGTGAATGTGTAAAAAAAAAATATTATGTAAAACTATAAAAAAAATATTTTTATACGTGTTTTGCTAAATATTTTACTGTTTTCAATATATGTGTCAGGTATAACTCGATCCGTTATGATTGCTACCCTATCTTTACCTATACTACGCTAGTCTATATCGTTACTATTGAACAGTTTAAACTGTACAGCTTTCCTTAGACCAACACACGCATAAATCGTCTATTTGCAGCCTCATTATGAGTAATTCCGGACTAGGCTTGCTCCCCTCCGGTAAGAGTGTTACTAACTCGTATGATAAAATCAAAATGTAAATCTACTGATCTAAATGTAAGCTTTAATGTGAAAAAAATAAACTTTAAAAAGTCAAGGTACAAAATCCATGTACATAATGGTAAGAGACAAATAGCCTTACTGTTTTTCCAATAGAATATAAAAACAAAATGTATTTATTAGTGAATTTTTTTCTCTTTTGACATACATTTATTAATAGATACATATGTATTCCTCCTAAATGTATTAATAGATATATAATCAGTAAGAAATTCGTTATAATATACTCGTACAAAATTGTAAACAACACATAAGATTACGGCGTCAAAATGAAGTCCAGAAGTGCCCACTAAACTTGCCCTTGGATGGCGAAAAATATTATTAAAACTATTAGAAATGTACAACTACGACGTAGAAGAGAAGCGTTCCTCTGTACTGTTCTGAAATTTAATAATAAAGTTTGTAATAAAAAAAAACAATAAGACGGGTATTAAGTACTTGTATGTTATGAAAAATTCTCAACAAGTCAACACGCTTTTGTCGTTTGCACAAGTCTCTAAAAAGCAATATAAAAGACTTGGTATTGGTGTAATACGAGTTGCGTTCTTTTACAGATAACAAATACACAGGGAATTCTAGAAACGTATGGATAAACGCAGACAAAGTGATCACATCGTTCTAAATTACGACTACATTAATATCCAACATGAGCTTAGAAAGAAAGAGTAGACTCTCTTAAGCCGAACGCACACTTATTCGAACCCCATCGAACGAAACGAGTTTAGAATTTAGCTTTTATAAAATAATATACCATGTTGAACAGTCCGAAAAAGCAAATTTGGAAAAATGTCAAGCGGGCGAGTTATAAGAAGATGTTGTACGAATTTCAACTAAGCCGTATATAATTGAACGAAGTGCCTGAAACGCGGCAGTAGGTATTTTACAAAATAAATTAATACAAAATCAACAGTTAACAATATTTACATATACAGTTGTACTGATACTACGAGTAGATCATATTATAATTTACAAAAATAAAAAAAAATGGGATTTGAGTAAACTTCATTATACTTTTTAAAACACACACTATGTTTAAACTTAAAAACAATTAAATTGTGGAGCAGAAAATAAAATTACCGCGTGATTTTAATGTTTTTAAGTTTTGGAACTAATAAGGTTCTGTACAATTACCCAAAAATCTTACAAGAAAAAAAATGTTGCTCTATCATTTACGGATATAAGAAAGATATTTTAGGATTTTCCAAAATATTCCATTTCGCCTTAAAATTTCATATTCAGAATTCCGTATTTCATCGATACATTCGGCTCGGATAAGTAGGCATTCCCCCTTAAACATACTCTTTATTATGTATTCTATAAGTATTCTTAGAAATCCTTTGATGGCATGTAGGGAGGGGAGCCTAGATAAAGTAACAGTAACTTTTTATAAGTGCTGACGTATTTCTTTGATGCCAAAACGTGTGGGCATGACAGTTGACATCTAGACAGATTATGCCATTGTACATGGCTTTAGCAAAGATCAAGAACCTTCTCTGTTGTCAATCGAACGACTTTGTCTTTCTTCACAGAAAAACTGTGTCACAGATTTCTATTAACGATTTTATGTGTAAGCACGTCTTTGACATTTCTGAACGCAAGTCCGACTTATACATACGCGTGTAGTTGATTCTTAGAAGGGAACAGGTATATAGAAATTTCTTAGTATGACGGGGCTTAATTAAGTTAAGCGTCGCGCCTGTAGCTCGGTTAACTAAGGTGAAAGGATTCGATCCGAGAGGATAAGCCACGGTCGATGAGGTCTTTGGATGGGTGACCATGCACAAGACTATCGTTTAAAAAGTGGTATTTTCACCTGGGCGCTTTAATGTCTATTGATTACAATTCTCGGCACCAGAGCTTGGCCTCTTAGCGCAAACGAAGATGAAAAAGCTAAGCTAAATTATTATGAACTGTCATTAAAATCGAATCGGTAGTTTTTGCGTGAAAAAGGAACAAACATACATACAATCTTTCGCGCTTATAATATTTCTATCTATATTACTATTGCGGTGTTAGCAGATTTAATCCAGGACAAAAACAAGATAAAAAGTATTCTTTGTCCGTTTTCTAGTTCTAAGCTTTCCCACTTCCTACCGATTTTCAGCTAAATCTATTTAGCCGTTCTTGAGTTATAATATAAGTGGTGTAACTAACACCACTTTCTTTTATCAAAATCCGATCCAGATGTATTTGAGGGAATTTTTGGTTTAAATTTACCGAGTTACGTAACCAAGGTTAATTAGTAAGTGATAAATACGGTTGAAAATCAAGCAGTGCGCGCCGTACTGACTCCCAACCGCCCACAGCACTGTTCGGGTCAGCTAGTATTTAGAACAGAATTCACTGAGCTATGGTACTGTTCAAGAAAATGAAATAAAAATAATCTTTACTGATGGAAATGTACATTTCCATCAGTAACGCAGTTTCAAAAAAAATCATCGTTGTTTCTCTAAAACTTAGATCTTCTTCTTCTTCTTCTTCTACTTCTCTGTCGAGAGTTTTCTAGCCGCCTGAAGGCCTCTGACTTGGCTTATCGACTCTTTGTACTAAGACTAATAGCCGGGACCTATAATTTCACGTGTCACCCGACCCATGAAAACCTAAATGAATTTTGTTCAATAGTCTTATTTTTAGAGAAAAAATAATAATTAAAATGATGTTATACGAGTTTTAGCTCCAGTGTTGATAGTTTTCAAGCCGCCTCTGACTTGTTTTAACGTCTGTTTGTACAATCAACGTATGTAAAAAAAAATAGGATAAAGTTAATATTTTATGGTAACTTCCATATAACAATCGTGTTTTTTGACATTGCATTAAGATAATGAATGGTACGGAACCTTTCATTCACGAGTCCGTCTCGCACTTGGCCATATTATTTTAATATTTAGTAGTAATATCTGTATAAGCAGTAGTAAGCAGCCCACTATATATTCCCACTGCCGGGACTCGGGGTCCTTTCCTTCATCGTAATGCGAGTGCAAATAACACACATAACTTGAAAAACAAATTATTGGTATAGCCCCTCGTGAACCATGGGACGTCTGATTGAAAAGCAGACGTTTAAAATACGAAGCCAAACTCGTTTTTAAAAATGAGCAGTTCCTGTAATAGCTCAGCTCTTTCCAGTAAACGCTCAAACCGAATCGAGTAAAAATCGTTGTACTGAAAAGATAAGATAACAAAGTGACGCTAATAAATCGATTACTATCTGCTAACAATTGATAGGCGTTTACAACTTGTAATCCGCTTTTTATCGAAAATGATCTGAAAATTGAGGCAAGTGATAGTGCAGATAACAATGATAAAGGTCGATTTATATCTACAGACATTGAGTATAGCAGACACGTGCCGTGGTAGACACCGACAGAGACCATTTATTTATATGTAACGTATATAAACGTGCCGTGACAGATACCCCGGATACCGACAGACATCGGCGCGTGCGCAGTTCCGATACTCTATTCACACTGCCCGGAAAAGAGCCACAGACACATACAGACATGAACCGCGCAGACAAAATATTATTCTTTCCGAGAGAACTGGCCGGCACGATACGTGTCTGTAAGCGTCTGTACGGCCCGGTTACGATAGATTTAACCTTTAAATGGACAATGTTGTATTTAAACAACATACTAAAAATCACACATAAAATTGACCTTCATTTAATTTTTTTTTAGTTTTGCGCAATGTAGTTTATAAACAACACTCACATTATTGCAAAAAAAGTATATATAGTAAATTAATGTCTAGATTTTTAGCAAATTTTTCCTAGACAGTAATACATGTCTATTACACAAGTATATTTTTTTAAAACGTGAAACAAAAATCGTCCATTTAAGGGATAAATACGTTAATAGTTACTGTATGGAAGAATATCATTTTGTCTGCCACACTCAATGTCTGTAGATATAAATCGACCTTTAGGGCCATTTTGTATTCAAATACTCTGTAGACTTCTCAAAGGCGGAATTGGAATGCGTAATGTTTTTACGATTTACGAGTACCACAATTTTTGTAATACTAGTTTGAGTTAGAAACGCCAAACGATGTGACGGCTTGTAAAATAATGTTATAGCTGATTTTTATAACATTTTATAACACTTAGTATTCTTATGTATTGTTAATTGGTTAAATTTGTGTTGAGTGATTGAAATCGTAAGTTTTTTGTCGTATTCCCGCAAAATGTGTGTTGGCATGTTTGACACATAAAACTTACGTGATCACGTGAACATTTTATTTTTATTCTTTTAATAACGCTTTACTTGTAAAAAAACCATCTTTAACAAAAAATACATCAATTTGCAAGCGTTAGTCTTCATTCAAATGGTTTTATGTACATAATTAATTTTTCATAAAAAAATTTTTTGCACATTTTAAATCTCGTGAGTAATATAATTATAATTTGTGGTTGCATTGCATTTTTTCGTAGTCTCCTGGCTAGTAACCACCCTAAATTTGAACAATCTGTCGCCAAGCACCTTACACTGTGTTCTGGCAGCCTCCTTGAGAACCATTTATTTAAGACTAGGCATGCTCAACCCTCAGACCCTGCTGGTCAAACACTTAGCCGTGATAAAAAAAAAAACAGTACCCATGTAAAAAACAATTTACTTATGTGATCAGCTATCGCTCAACCACAAATTCGATGGAAACATCGATAAAATTCTCGAAGAACAAAAATTGTAAAGCCCCCTCTCGAAGTGTGCCGCCTTTTGGACGTAATAAAATTAGGGACTTGTTAAATAACAGAAAGTTCAAAGGTAGCTGAGTATTGTACGCAGCGCCCGTCCACCGCCCCTCACGTAAAGGTGGCCTTTCATTATACGCGACGCCTCTCAACTAGTACTTCACTTCGCCAACCATGTCGCGTGACCGACTAGCACGTGTGGATGTGGACAGTATAATTATGTGCTCAAGTATTTATTTAACCCTGTTTTGACTAGCTCCTGTCGTCATGGTCATCTGACGCAATAATCAAGTTTAATCAACAGGCGATGCAGACGGTCTTTGGACGGGTGATCATGCACAAGACTGTCTTTTGGAAAATAGCATTTTCATCTAGCCGCTAAAGTCGATTCGACGACACGTTAAATTGTTGGTCCCGGCTGTTAGTTTTATACAATAAGTAGTACGCTGTAAGTTTTAGCCAAGCTCTTCAAATAGGCTTCTTCAGAAAGAACAAGCTTCTTGTCTTTTCAAGAATCTTTCTTGTCTTCAAGCTACAAGTCTTTGTTTGGGTTGTTTACTCAAGCGAATACGAATAACAAATTGCGAACATACATAAATTGCAATATGAAGTGACCCTATCAAGGGTCGCGGCAACATCGAGGCAATTGCAAATTAGAAATCACGAAGTACCTATGGGAAATACAGTTTCTAAAACGAATAATCGAATATAACTTTGTCTCAGTCCCAGGAGACAAAGCGTTGCGCCACTCCGATGCTGGCTCGGTAAATACAGCGCAAGTTGGATGCACTCCCACACACCAGAAAATAGCTAGGGTCAGTCGAGTTAATCACGGCGCAATACAGAACTGTTTACTCACTCTGAGATTTTACAGTTTGGTCTGAAATCTTGTTTGTTAATTTTTTACTGGAAACCCTAATCGCGCTTTTGTACCAATTTCAGTCGTGCCCTACGTATTTGATCGAAGCGCCCGAAGTGCGTCTTTATTTAACAATATTTAAATATAAGCTCAAATAGTTCCAGATTTAATCTATTGGAATTATAAGGATTTATAAAGAAAGAATGTTTTCATTTCTTTATTATTTTTTAGCACAATTATTACGATTGAAGTCAACTATTTTCAAAAATAAATAATAAAAACAGTAGCTCTATCTATCTATCATTTACGCAGTATTTGATAAGACTTTCATATTGTGCTATTACGCATCCTTACAGCCGCAAACCGTACCTGTAGTGTTTGGTGGCAGAACAACTTGCAATGATATTGAATTTCTTGAGGACCCCCTAAAAAAAGAGTTTATTCTCCAAATTAATTATTGTAATTCTCTAAGACAGCTGAAAAAAGGTCGCATGTTTATTTTGAAGTTTTTGAAAAGTAATGCATAATTGAACATGCGATCGCGTTAACGAAACCCTACCTTAAGTACAGCGATGTTTGACAAATATAATTACTTCTATCGAGTTTGGAATCTGATTATTATTTCTCGGAAATTTTGTAGCGTTTTATTCGCAAGCATTGTGTTATTTTAATAACTTAGTTGTCGTGGATTCGTGATTCTCTATAAGTTAGTTGGAATTTGTGTACTTATATAATAATGTTAAAAAAAAAACAGGATTAATACGCTATTTTATGAAGAAGAAATATGTTTGTGTCTTATAATTGGATCGGGTAATTCTTGAAAACCTCATTAAAACGATATCTTGAACTATGTTCTCTGATATACAGCAAGTTTACACCGGGGCAGCGGTAGGTACTTTGATGATATGTAAATTGTATTGATTTGTATTAGTACTCCTCTTTTGCTGACCGTCCGGGGAAGTACCACAATTTTGCTAATACCTATAACTATTCTGCCACCAGCAGTAGTGCGCAAATACTGCTGAGTTCCTGTTCAATAGGCACTGTTTCTTTTGAGGTTACTGAGGACAGTGGGATTCAAGATGTAATTACGCGACAATTATGGGACGGTCAGAAATCAGGCCAGCGTGATGCTTACCATCAGACCAATGACTGGCTTATTTTTTCACTCCGTGCTGTAAATTAAGATTTACATACAATTAGTAAAAAGTTGGTTCCATCATTGTGACAATGATGACATTTTTAAGTTTTATACACATATTTTGTACAAACGAAAGGAAATTTTCCCAAGTAATTATTACTATATCGGTAACAACTAATGAATTAGGTAATCTTTTTCTTCTTCTTCCTTGCCTTATCGCACTAAGTGGAGTCGGCACAGCCCATTTTTCTCATTCACTCTCTTCTATCATCTGTCTTCTCTTCAGTCACTCCTTTCTCTTTCATGTAAACTTTTTTGTAAATTTATTAAGTTTCACAGATGTGCCAACTAAAGTAATTGAATTTATTTTCCAATATATTTATGGGCGAGTGACATAGCAGGATAAAAGCTACTATGACGATGTTACGTTCGGTATTCTACATTTTTATTCCATCTCGTTTTACAGAGAGCGTTTTTTGTTTTTTTGATTGAGATAGATAGAATTTTTACTGTCCCGTAAATCGGTAAAAGCAAAATTCACGGAATATTTTAGATTCTTCTGAACGTCGAAATAGCTATGCAAAAACTCTATCTATTTCAAACAAAATACCTTCTTCATATAGAAATAAAAAGTTAAGCATTCAAACTCAGGTATTTTTTTTAAAGAACGGCAAAGGAATCCATAACGTTAAACATAAAAATAGCTCGAAAAATTTTCATCGTTTAAATATTTTTCACAAAAAAAAAGTTTAGAAGAAGCAATATTTAACAAAGCTACTATAAAATTTTACGGAATTGACACTAATTCTATTAAATGGGTTAATTGATCCAGTTATCTTACTTATGTTTGAGGTTAAACTGACCCAGCCTACGTACCTATATTTATTTTAGTGAAGGCTTTTACCTGTATTTCTGATTTCTCGATACTGCGTAGGCTTTTAGCTTTACTGCCCCGATGTTTACTTCCTCGAAACACGAGGAACGTAGGCGTTTCGACAAGTAGATTCCTGGGAACCTCTAGTAAAGGTCTAACTAAGCTATTTCAACGCAATAGCAAGTTTGCATCTAGAATACTAATAGCGTGTTAAGGGTAGACTACACGTTAATATGATTATGCTAAAATGTCAGAAGCTGCGCAGAGAAACCATATTGAATTCATAAGACTTGTACCTCATCTACCGCTACCGAGCTTCTTGATTTCAATTTGAATTTTAACACAGCAATAAAAAACAATCTGGGATTTTGCGCGGAAAATTTTAAGATACGAGTAAATAAGTTCTACCTGTACCAAGTAGCTGTATATTTTTAGGGTTCTTTAATCAATGGTTACCAACGGCATCCATTAACTAAGACTCCGATATCAATCTGTCTGTGCGTCTGTCCATGTAATAGCTAAACAGATTCCTTTTAAATTATATATTTCTGTTACCACCCAACAAAAATTAAAAGCAGAATAATATGAAATACCGTGGCTCCTAGTTAATTTGTTTTGTGCTCTTTTTACTACATTATGTTACGGAACTTTTCATGTGTGAATTTGACTCGCTTTTTGCCAGTTAATTAATATTATTACATCTATTATTCGTTAATCTTGTAAAAAAACAGTTAAATCTCTAATTCAGCTGTTTGTCTCCAACTTCATAGTGTGGACCGCGAAGGTGTGGAATTCTTTGCCAAGCTCCCTGTTCCCTGAGAGCTATAATCTGGCAATCTTCAAAGCAAGAGTGAACCGATTTTTTCAGGGTAAGCGCGTTCCACCTTAGATCATAATAACGCTTGCCATCAGGTGAATTATGATCATGCGCAAGCCCATTTATTGTAAAAAAAAATATATATATTATTAGATCGGAACAATGTATTTATTATTCAAGAACAACAATACCTTTTAATGAGGCTAGTGTACTACCAGACGCAAGTGTATCTAATAAGGAATAAAAAACAAAGTAATTAACATTAATCATTTATTAATGGTTATGAGTGTTTCACGATAAAAATAATGAATCGAACAGTCGTATTAAATATACTTACGTATTTACTCTAATTAGTAATTTATTAATTGATTTATTGAATATAATAAAGTCCAATTAACTAAATACATAATTGTCCCTAACTTTTTGATAATAAATAGTTCAACCCCTTATAAATAATAGAAATAGTAAATATTTTAGGTGTACAAATGAAATTATCACAAATGAGGTTTTTTTCGCTGCCGCTATAACTTTCTATACTAAAAAAAAATACTAAGGGGGATTTTTTTTGATATTAAATCGCATTTTTTATAGCTAAGTACGAGTGTAGTCTGGAATAACTGGCTCTGCAGGCCACATCTTTAGATCCTTGGCAATCGATGAATTGGTATTTGGTGAGAATATTCTCTGGTATTTGGTTGTTTTGTACATACCCCATGCACGAATTCGATCCCAAAAATAATACTTACATATCTAAGTTTGCATTTATTTTTATTTTCCTTTTTTTCTCATACCCCTTTAACAAATTATTTTTCATAGTAATAAATCTTCACTTTAATAAAACTCGGGTGATTTCATTATTATGTTAGGATTACGGAAAGGGTTTATTACGTAATTGGAGGCGTTTATTAATGAATAGGGATCAGCTATAAACGTGTTGACATATCTACCTCCCAAGTCTGATACATAAATAGACAAATTATTATATATATAGTGTAATATTATAATAGACTAATGATGGGCATATTAAACGTTGAGGATGGGTGTATGATAATTCTGTATAATAAACTCGTATTGATACTTACCCGGTCTGAAGTTTGGATGGGCTTGCACTTGACCGAAACTTATCTGAGTTAAGTTAGGTTTTTTTTTTCATGATGGATAGATAGGCAAGCGCTTGATCGCAACTCACCGGATGTTCAGTAATGTTGCGATCTAGGGTGGAGCTCGTTTGCCTAGAAGAAACCGATTTACTCTCGCCTTGAAAACAGTGAGGTTATAGTTCACAGGAAACAGGGATTCCGGCAAAGAGTTCCACAGTTGAGATCTAGGTTGAGCGCGCTTGCTTTCTAGAAGAAACAGATTCTCTCGCTTTGAAGATTTTAAGGTTGATATAGGTGCAATTTTGCTATAACATAGCTTATAACCAGCCATAGAGAACTTTTGATTCCGCTTTAACACGGGTAACACCGTTTGTTACATATATGTTAGCGATTCCTATAATTTTTGCCGTAACTCGATGACAAGGCTAAGAGCCACTGTCTTATATTTAAGGCACTGGACAAACACTGGCAGTTGCTAACGTATATTTTCGCGTAGAAAACGGTCACACTTACTTATTATTAAAAGTTGGAATGAGTCCAACAGTTTCGGTGCTTTCCGAGCACCATCTTCAGGGGCGAGTGTTACACGGACCGCCGCCGACGAGATCTACAGATGCCTTACGTGAACAGTTTACAATGTTTAGTTGCTAACGTACTTTTAGATATGTTTTAGATATCTTAAAGATATGTTTTAGTTAGCTGAGAGATGTATTTTAGTTATCTTAAATTTATGTTTAAGTTATCTCAAAGATATGTTTAGTTATCTTAAAGATATGTTTTAGATATTGTTTACTATGATAGTGTTGTGTTTTGATGGCTAATATATCTTTAAAAAAAGACTGGACAAAGTATGACTGACAAAACTCCAAAATAGACTAGATCTATCCAGAACTATCTTTCTAGATAAAGAACTATCTTTCTTTATCTATATATGTATTCGTTCGCATCTGCAGTGGCAAGCAGATATTGTGATGAAATTCGTGGTAACAAATTCAGGCGTCTCTGATTGGTCGGTCACCAAGCTCGCTACGAAGGACGCGGCTGAACGCGCACGTTTGGTTAATATTTTTCGGAGAATGTCAACCGTCTTGCCAGTTTAGCAGACTTGGGCCGTTGTCCCACGTCTTCATATTTATGTTCGTTTTACGACAACTTGTTGAAGCGTTATGTTTCCGTATAAAAGGTTTATTATCGACGGGCCGTGTTATTTTCTATTTGTGCCATTCACTTTAGCCACTTGTAGCTACGCCTGCTTCGTTAACGATTTGTTAACATAAAAAAGTTGGCCACTTTTATTTGATGTTTGAGTTTTTCGTCCACTCTCCTAACCCACGGAAAACAAAGAAAAATTACAAATGAAAGGTTTTTCCTGCAATTTCTTACCATTTTAAGTGACTTGACAGTAGAGGTTTTTTTAATATATTATCATAGTCAAAAATATAGCCCTGAGATCTATTAAAGTGACTAAGCGAATTAGCATCGTTAAAATTTCGTTGATCTGTCTACACGTACATATATACATGTTTGTCGACATTGAGTAAACAGATTCTACAAAGCAATATCAATATTTTTATTAGTTGTAGACAATTTTCGACTTAGATTGAAGAAGAGAAATATATCGCAACTGATAGCTCATTAAAAAAAATTATTAAAATCTGCCCATTTATTTAAGATCTCACGCAAAATATAGGAACGCATTCGATCACAATTCTCTTATTAACTATCATTAGCACAACGAGTGATCAAAAGCAAACCCATTGAGTATAAAAACGCGACAGACCAAATTTACAAGACAGTTCAGTGGAGCAAGAAAACGCCATACATTATTATTTTCGCGAAAAACCGAGTGGTATAATGTTTGACAGTGTGATTTATCAACCGTGGCTCCCACAGACACCTGTCAATACGGCTGACTCGACGTTACACCACTAGGTAGCCATATACTAGTAGACAAGTACACTTTTTTCGCGAGCGACCATCTTTTATGTGAAATTTATAATTGGCATAAAAAAGTCACGGTTTTCTTCCTGACGCTATAACTCAAAAATAAATAGATAATATTAACACAACTGTATTATTCCATTCATGCTGTACTAAATAAAATTCGTAAAGAAAATCAATGGACCAATAATGCAGCGCAGCCATATAAGGTGCAATAATATAAGGTCTCGGATTATGTCAGATTATTAAAAAAACGTCCTCTCACTCTAAACGCATACACTAATCTCCATTTGGTCGTTCAGTTCAACAAGTTTAACATTTTGAACTGAAAATCTTCTTTTAAACGCATGCATCGGTCTCCATTTTGTCGTTCAGTTCAACAAGTTGAAACATGTTCGTTCAGTTCAACACGTTGAAACATGTTGAACTGAAAATCTCCGTTTAAACGCATACATCGGTCTCCATTTGGTCGTTTAGTTCAACAAGTTTAACATTTTGAACTGAAAATCTTCCTTTAAACGCATGCATCGGTCTCCATATGGCCATTCAGTTCAACAAGTTGAACTGAAAATCTTCTTTTAAGCGCATACATCGGTCTCCATTTGGCCGTTCAGTTCAACAAGTTTCATGAGTTGTACTGACAATCTTCCTTTAAATGCATACATCGGTCTCCATTTGGTCGTTCAGTTCAACAAGTTGAAACATGTTGAACTGAAAATCTTCTTTTGAAAATGTCCAAACAAACCTTGAAAGTAATTTGAATCGTAATGAGTTGCACGAGTGTCACTCAAGCCACTTTCTTTGAAAGGTCATAAAAGCATTTTTGGGTTACGAAATTCAAGATCCAGTCCTCTGTACTTATATAAATTATTCATACTCACCCATGCCCGTGAGTGATATACCACGAATTTACATAAATTCTTTTGTATTTACCATTTACCACCTCGTAGGCTTGTTTCAGGCTTTATTAGCAGTCATTTGTGGTTTCAACTTCGAAGATAAAAGCTTTTAGATAGTATATTTGAACATGTTTAGACGTAAAACTAAAATTGGAAAGGTGTAAATATGGGAAAAATCTTAAATTTACAGTATTATCGTTAAAATAGTCATATAAACTCAATAGAAACTTAGATCATATTATACCTATGTATTCAAAACATCTGGAGAGAATACGTTAAGTACACTACCTTAAGTGCAATATAATAAACAATTTTAAATTTAAATATGGTCAAAGTAATTTAAAAACAACTGTGTGGTAATAAAATATTTACCCCAAGAATATTCATACTCATTTTGATACCAATCAAACTTATCAATACGAAAAACACTAATTAAATGTTTATTATTTAAGGGATTTGAATAAGTCTTTTTGCTGTAATGTAACCCAAATAGGTTTTTAGCAAAAAATGTGAGGACGCCATTTTGAAAAATAATCATAGGAAATAATTTACAAAAGATTCACTTGAAAATCCAAATATGGCGTCGTTTCTAACAATATCGGGCCTACATGTTTCGAAATACTTTTTACCTGCACCTTCTTTTATTATGCGAGCGAAATCGCGGGTAAAAACTAGTAAATTGATTACTAACTCGTGTACTTATATATCCGATAATCTACAAATATTTCGACCTTGCAATATTGAGAAGATACCCGAAAAACATATTAAGCACAGTTACGAAGACCTTTACGACTCATATTAAGACGAAGAAGGAAATGTTTTCTACTATTTGCTGATGTTCGTATTTTATTCAGAGCTTGGAATGAACACACTCGCGCAAGTATTGGAAAGAACACAATTTCCTGCATATTTCCTTACTTCTGTTTGAAATAAAATATCGGCTGGCAAAAGTGGTGCCGTAAAAATAATATTTTCTCAGTAAGAATCTTCACGGGTTTTATTAGCCTGATAATCCTAATTTTACATCTACTCGTATGTAATTGCACCAAACCAGCAAGTCACGTAACCACTCGAGTCTATGACTCTCTGGTTAGAGGTGGCACATGTCTAGTCTAAACTTACTGGTTCTTAAGGTGGGTGCCGGAACACATCCTTAGGTTCTTGTTAACGAATCAGATTCTTAACTTTAACGTAGAAGCAATCACTAAATAATATTCTCTCTCAAAAAAAAAGCTTCGTTTTCCTCACGATATTTTCAGTGATCGGAAGCTTAAGTTCATTAGCGGGAATCGAAACTACGTCTCATGTTAAATGGATGCATACCCAATCGAGCTTTCGTTAAAAACTTCAACTCTATAAATATAACTCTTGAGTGGTTTTAATATACTTGTTTCAAGGTTAGCATTTACTTTGTAGGTGTTTTCTCATATAAGATACGAATAATACGCATGTTCAGGAACCAGTTTACACCGTATAAGGCGTTCCTTATTGTGCTGCTGGCTATAAATAGCAGCTATAAGTTTAACAAGTATTATATTTTGCAATACTAACTGACGTAATCAGTTGAAGGTGCGATCAGATTGCTCGATTACGAATGAAATCATTTTTTATATGGGCAAAAAAATAAAATACATTTGTTTACACATATGATATTTGATGACCTCGTTAGCATAAAGGTTACCATGCCGGACTGCTAATCAGAGGGTTCCGGGTTCAATTCCCGGCCCGGTCAACATCTTTGTGCTTAACTAAATTTGTTGGGTCTGGGTGTTAAATATCTATGTATTTATATATAATATGTATGTATATGTAGTATATCAGTTGTGTTAGCAACCATAATACGAACTAGAAATGGTTATGGCATAAAGGTTACCATGCCGGACTGCTAATCAGAAGGTTCCGGGTTCGATTGCCGGCCCGGTCAACATCTTTGTGCTTAACTAAATTTGTTGGCTGTGGGTCAGGGTGTTTAATATCTATGTATTTATATATAATATGTATGTATATGTAGTATATCAGTTTTGTTAGCAACCATAATACGAACTAGAAATGGTTCAGTGTGGGGCTAACCAGCCGTGTGTAAAATGTGTCTAAAAAAAAAAACACTTTCGGAAGAACTCCTGCCTTTCAAAGTTGGTTTGAAGGTGATTCCTCTCCAAGAGCATTATTTTAATACCATTATATTGTTTATCTTGGAAAATAACTTTTTCCGAGTCTGTTTCCCTTTAATCTATCCAATCCAAAGGCACGACGTCTGTAACAGAGCAACATTTAATATCCAATTTGTGTTGAAAATACTCTTACATTTCACCCTCGGTCGTTTCTATAAACAATTTGATTTTACAAACAATTGAAAGCTAAAGACCGCTTGCCAGTTTTTGAGTTTGTTCGTCTTTTAAAGCTTGAAAACTATTGCATTTGAAACTTATGTGAGTAGTAGTGGTTAGTCGAGTATTGGTCGAACTTTCAATCCTGCCCCTTCCCTGGTTTGAATTCGGTCCTTCAGCAATGTACACATTCTATAAATAATAATAAAAAATATAATATAATAATAAACATCTCATATTTGGGTATATCGGCTTATATGCTAGATATATAATAATACATGTTCTAACCGTGCACAAGGTACCCAATAAGTCCTGACTGGCACGCCTACAGAGAATATATTTATCTATAACAATATCACCCATAACTTATTTAAGTATTTACAGACAAAAACTTACATTAGTATCATACTTAGTAGATTCTGATGATTCAGGTTCTCAAATGCGTAAATGCATTTGAGAATGCCTGTGTTGCCAGTTAAAATTTTATAAAACCTAAAGAATCTGAAGTGTCGACAAGTATCATTCTCCAACTCATACTTGGCCTATATGACCTATATCTATCTCCTTGCGAGAGTAGGCCCTAGGCCTAAGTGAAAAAAAAATAGTACGAGTATGATGCTAGTATGGAACTGTTCTGATGATGAAGTTTGATGACACTCATAAGATTTTCCAGATTAAACAAAGACAAAACTACAACATCAATATGTTGTAGTTTTGTCTTTTTCGTGTCGTTAATTTGTTTATTTTTTCTTTAAATAACAAAAACTCATTGATTTTGGTCTTGCCAACAACCAGTAGTCTTTGCCGAAACTATAATAGCGGCCATATTTATTAACCTACAAAAAGCTTTAATATTTTTTTTATATAAAACCTTATTTTATTTTCTTTAACTAAAATGACATACAACTGTAAGAAACTAATATATTATTTTTCATTTGTTTCAGATTTACGTAATCAAGAGTATAGACTATCTACTTCTTGTGTTACGAACTCTTAACATTTAGTGTTGTGTGTGTGTTGTGTTAAACTTTTTGTGCGATACGGACGCAATGCTTGTAGACGGTTAGTGTTGGTGTTATAAACTTTGGACATGTCTCTCCCAATGAAACGGTCACACAGCTCAGAAGGCGGGTCATCTTCCAGAAGAGACTGGAAGATGCGACTCAGCCTGAGGAGCAGGAGCGGGCACAGTGTGGTGAGTACTCTTTTCTTTCTAATTCTAATTTGAAGTGGGGGTGATGAGACCTGCACTGACATCCCGCTAGGGGCGTATTGTGCATTCCCCCCTTACCAGCCTACCCAAGCCAACAGAGCTCCTTGAAGTAACGGAGCACAGCCCTGGGTCGCTGGCATACCTGTTCCACCCCTGTTGCGTCAGATGGTCTGTTTGTCTGAAGATTAGCAATAGAAGGCGAACTTTCATCTTGAGCTGCTATCATCAGGCAGTAACTCCTTCACTCTTTACTCCTTCTACTCTTTTTTTTTTTATTTTAGAGTTCCGTACCTAAAAGTTAAAAACGGGATCCAATTACTAAGACTCCGCTGTCTGTCAGTCTCCAGGCTGTATCTCAAAAACCGTAATAGCTAGAAAGCTAAAACTTTCACAAGATATGTATTTCCCGTGCCGCTATAACAACAAGTACTAGAAATAAAAAAAAAATATTAAGGGTGTCCCCATACAGTCAACGTATTTTGTCGTATTTTTTTGCTATATAGCGATAACGGTACCTGCTAGATACTTACAATTTTGTACAAAATATATAATTGTATATTAACTATCAAATTAAATAATTGAATTAAGTAAAAATAAATATTTGAGGGGGGCTCCCATACAACAATGGTACGGAACCCTTCATGCGCGTGTCCAACTCGTACTTAGCAAATTATTTATTCATGATTTTCAGCCATTTCTCCACACAGGCCTTCTTTCGTGTACGCCTCTCATCTCAGCCTTGTTCTGCCGAGCAGAGCCTATAGCTCGGCTAGCTAAGGTGATCTGACGCGATCATCGAAGCTAAGCAACGGACGATGCGGACAGTGTTTGGATGGGTGACCATGCACAGGAATGTTGTTTTTAAAGTAGCATTTTCTACTGGGTACTCGGATGACACGTTAAATTGTAGGTCCCGGCTGTAAGTCTTAATCGTTAAGGTAAGTCAGAGGCCTTCGGGTGGCTTGTAAACTCTAGACGCCAGAGCTTGGCCTCTTAGCTCATACAAAGGAGAAGCTGCACTCAAGTAATTTTTTTTTGGTGCTGTACCTAAAAGGTAAAAACAGGACCCTATTACAAAATCTGTCTGTATGTCTTAAGGCCACCATGCTTCATAAATGGTAAAAGCTTGAAACTTGCAATTTTAACAGATTCTTATCTATTTCCGTAGCCGCTATAACAACAAAACTAAAATTAAGACATTGAGACGAGTCATACAATAAATGTGTTTTGCTCAATATAAATAACGGTGTTATTTATTATCTTTCAAATAAATGGCAAAATAATAATAGAGTTAATATTAAAAAGCGGCTCCCATACAACAAACGTCATTTTAATAAGTAAGTAATTTCTTCACGCGCGAGCCCAACTCACAGAGCCATTTTCTTTTACTTTTTCTTCGTCATACAGCAGTAGATCGAAAACTCCGTGGTTTTTTGGCTCAGCCATATTTATACAAGCTGCGTCCCGCGGTGTTATCCGCGTTACTCCGGGACAAAAGAAGTTGATCCGGGATAAAAAGTAGTCTATGTGCTAATCAAAGATCTAACCTGTCTTCATGGTAAATTTCATCAAAATCGGCCAAGCCATTAGAGCGTGAAGGAGTAACATAGATTTTGAAGTGGTTTGCGTATCCCACGGGAACCACAATTATTATTGCTTATGTGTCAAGGTCTAAACTTTCTTTACACCAAATTTCATCAAAACCAGTTCATCCGTGAAAAGTTACCAACTTTGAAACTTACACACAAACTTTCGCATATATACTCGTATGATAATCCTTCTTTTACAAGATTATCATCGAAAATTCACAAATACTTATTACAAAATTTCTCCAAACCTACATACAAATCAAGTGTGAAAACTTTCGTAAAATACGAAACCATTCCGATTTTCTCCGCAGACTTAAAATTCCATTTCAAATTCCAGTCTGTGGTTGTTTGATGTTGGCAGAAACATCAACTCACCTGATAGTGTAAACTGTCTATCTTTGTTGCCTTTGTCCGCCCGAAATGACTTGCCACCGCGTCCTCGGCTTGTAAAATTAGATTAGAGCTTTCTGGAACGGCGGTTATTGGAACCATTAATTGGTTACTGCACGAATGGTCGTAAAAGGAGATCTTGTGGAGATCTACTGGCTTATTGCTAATGGTTATCAGTTATTGGTTAAGATGCTATTGTACACAGCTCAGTTGCGTCATACATTAGTGGGCAAAGCCTTACGAAGCAACAGTAGGCTTTTCAGAAATTCGTTTAAAATCGAACTTTTACTACTGAAATATATAAATAAATAAATATTATGGCACAATTTACACACGGTTGGTTAACCCCATACTGAACCATTTCTAGTTTGTGTTATGGTTGCTAACACAACTGAAACACTACATATACATACAAACATATTTTATATAGATACATATTTAACACCCAGCCAACAAATTTAGTTAAGCACAAAGATGTTGGCCGGGGGTTGGGAATCGAAACCGAAACCTTCTGATTGGCAGTCCGGCATGGTAACCTTTACGCCAACGAGTTCCTATATATAAATAAATAAGAATAAAGAATATTTATTAAAAAAAAGAGAATTATGCGTCAAAATACATATATGTATGAAGATACTATAGATACTATGAAAATATCAATATTGAACCTTCCAAAATCGTAAGATTTATTTTTATTTTCTTTGTTAGTTTTAGAAGCACATCATTATTAATGTGACGCAATAATTTAGAGTACCAACATATACATATTCCAGACTAGGCATTCCTCAAACCAGAGTGTAGCTAATTCGTGTTGATATACGCCCTATTCCAAGCTGTATCTACCATGTAAAAAAAACTACACTGCAAAAAAATTATTACTTTGCACTTCAAATGTATTCCTTATAAAGCCTTGTGAAAGCTCACTTAAGAGAGAGTGTGAAAATTTTAAATTTAGAAAACTCGTGACAAAATTTTATGTTGGCAGCTATCTTAGATTTTAATTTCATCACAGTGTATGTATTCTACTAGTATTTGATGTCCATATCGAGTAAGTTGAGTAAGTGATCCGCCATTTTGTTGCATCGGACATCTTGCTCCGAATTTGATCACACATAGCTAAGTAATATAAACATAGTACAGACTAAAAATTAAGCGTAAAACATACTAGAAATTGTTTGGTATGGGGCTAACCAGCCGTTTGTGGAATGGGTCCAAAAAAAAACACTTTGGATAAAAACAAATTAAGATTTGACGCACACAAAAATTAAAAACCAAAAAGGTGCATCCAAGTGACGAAGGCTCAGACCCACCCATACACACACACACACACACACACACACATACACACACACACACACACACAAACACAACACACACTCACACAACACAAATACCGACACGTGAAACTTATAACACGTCGAGTAGTAAATGTAATTGAATAATACAAATGTCTTGTTTTTCGAATTAACTGGTTTACACAAAATCCTCTTGAATAGAAATGGTTTTGATCTGGCGGCGCCGTTAGGCCGTTTCAGCCCGTGGGCACAAAACGGATCGCTTTGTGATAGAAGCACTGATATAGAAATATCAATGCCTCTAACAAACCCGCTAAATTGGAGAATCGTATTGTCTGCTCCATGGTGGCCTGTTTTCATTTAAGGAGCAATGGGAGCAAAATTATTGATTAAATGAACTTGTCCAAGTGAACTTCGATTAGAATTATGCTCTGGCTTCATTATCACCGATAAAGGATTACCAGTTTGTATACGTGCTTCCACGTCTGACCTGTTTTTTGTGATGTCCACACGGATGTTTTAGAGACCTCGTTTAAAGAATCAAAAATATTTTCTTCTAAATTTAACTTTCAATAAATTGCGAACAAAATAGCAGTATTTTGAATAATCCTATAAATCCTTTTGTCTTTAAAGTCGGTAACTAAGTATATTATTCTCATCAAAATCTCAAGTAACAAGATTTTTTCCCGCGACGGAACGAAGATCATAATAAATGCATTTAAATAAGAGGATGTTTGTCGGGGAGTCTGTGCAAATCCAATATTGCCATTTAACTCTGAAATGTCTAGTCCGGTTCAATGCGGCTTTCCGAGATTGGTTGAAATTTGATCTGTGCATGTTCTTGGGGGCGCTGCTGTAAATATTTGTTATGAGTACTTATGATTTTTATTGTTGAGGTAGTCGCCAAGGATCCTAAAGTATGTTCTGTGTGTGTATGAGTATAGCGACAGCTAAAATCAAGGTTTGTTTTGCTGCCACGTGACACCAAGTTTCAATAAAAAATGTCAATTGACCACCAAAAATAAGTAAAATATAATTATAGTATATCTTTTAGTAGTGGTTTAACTATTTTTTGTAAAATGAGGGTCGACAGTGTATTAAGTTAACATTATTAATTTAAAAAAAAAGAACTAACTTACCATGTAATGTAAATAACGTTCTGTCAAGTTTGCTAAAATCTATTTGCACTGGAGAACTTTTATTAAAAAAGTTCAAAAGCTCAAAATTATATCACTGTTATGATCACTTGCTGATATGATGTTATTAAAATGAAAAGAGTGAATTCTAAAGTGGTGGCAAAAGTCCAGTCTTGTTGCTTGTAAAAGAAAAAGTTTCAAGATATTACTAGAACATTTTTGTATAAAATTAGAAGTTAAAATAGAAATGGGTAGTCACGAACTCTTAACATCTAAAAAGGTTTTTAGCTATTTTACGTTTACCACAAATAACTACAAAATATTGTTAACTGTTCACGTAAGGCATCTTAATATTTTCGCGTAGAAAAACGGTCACACTTACTTATAATTAAAAGTTGGAATGAGTCCAACAGTTTCGGTGCTTTCCGAGCACCATCTTCAAGGGCGAGTGTTACACGGACCGCCGCCGACGAGCTCCGCGCGTGCACATGTTGCAGTGTTGGAAAGCACCGAAACTGTTGGACTCATTCCAACTTTTAATTATAAGTAAGTGTGACCGTTTTTCTACGCGAAAAAAAACTACAAAATAAATATGTTGAGTATTGATTAATTTAGTGTTCTTCCGTTGTGATTTGAAAAGCAAAGGAAACGTCAAAATATTGCTTGTCGTGTACTCACACCGGTATGGCAAAACAACCTTTCAACAAACTACAAAGTTTCTTTACCCTCGGCTGCAATCCTCTCTCGCCGAACCGAGCTAAAACAGGAACCTAACAGAGCTGATCCACTTCACGTGACTGGACTCCTCACACGCCGGATCGATCTGAATCAAATAATTTTGATATTAACGTTACTTCCCTAGACTTGGCACAGCGAACTAGAATAAACGGGAGAGTGGTGGCGATTCAGCGGCACACACGGCTAAACTAAATTTAAAGTAGCTCTGTCTCTTTTCGTCATAAATGACCAAAAAGAGATGGTACGATCTAAACCATAGACAAAACATCTAAAATCACGTCAAACGCGTCAGATTTAGAGCTGATACAATTGGGTGCGCTCTAAAATCGCTTACATTTTTCATATTTGACGTGATTTTAGTTGTTTTGTATGTGGGTCAGAACGTGCCGTCTCTTTCTAAATTTTTCTTTCACCTAAGATGAAAAGAGACGGGGCTTCTTTAAATTTAGTTTAGTCGTGTGTGCCACTGAATTGCCACCATTAACTCCATACAATTGCGACTTAGAATTTGGATCCATCTACGCACACAATTATACTGCTATCCCAACGAAACACACACAAACAAAGTTCGCATGCGATTGGTGCCGTGCCACACCTTGTGACGCCACGCGGGCGCGCGGGTAGCTGTTTTGCGCCGCCCATCGCGGTATTATACGATTACGCGTGGAACCCTTTTTTTGACCAAGTTACTATTCTTTTTATTCTAGTTCGCTGATTTGGCATCATGAAGATATGTTAACTCTTGGAAAGACGGATCCAAAGAAAAATACAACAATATTAAGTATATTAGCGCTCGCATTTTATTTTAAAATGTAAAAAAAGCATTTTCATAAGGTATTCCATAGGTCGTGTGACGCATTAAATTGATTATATAATAATAACTAGCTGACCCGGCAAACGTTATTTTTCCTCACTTAGGGGTATGAAAAATGGATAGTAGCCGATTCTCAGACCTAATACGCATATGAAATTTGGTAAAAATTGGCCATGCCGTTTTGGAGGAGTACGGTAACTAACGGTAACTAACTTCACACACGGCAGGGTAACCCCACACTGAACCATTTCTAGTATGTGTTATGGTAGCTAACACAACTGATATACTACATATACATACATATATATTTTATATAGATACATATTTAACACCAAGACCCACAGCCAACAAATTTCGTTCAGCACAAAGATGTTGGCCGTGCCGGGAATCGAAACCGGAACCCTCTGATTAGAAGTCCAGCATGGTAGGTAATCATTACGCTAACGAGGCGTCAATTGTATATCCCAGCTCTTAGTCTCAATACCTATTCAAAACTTGTTCATCTACTTATTTCAGAGGCCCTCAGGGTGATTCATGCTAGGTATAGGTATCTATATATATAATAACCATTTGCGTCTTTAGGTATTTCAATAGACTGCATAATAAAAATAAGAAATGATTGTCTTGCATGCGTCAGAGTGACACGAAACGTTAATAAAATAATGTCTGCAGCTGAGATCATGCATATTTCATATGAAAACAGGGACCGGTTACTGAAAAGCCATTTGTTGTTGTCCGCTCAACATAGACAAGAGACGGAAAAATACAGGACAGCTCACATTTGAATTGTATGAGCGAATGTGTTTACTTTTAAAGGCACTCTACACTAATATGTAAAAAAAAGATGTTTGTAAGTGAACTTTGTACTCCGTCACTTTCGAATAACTACGGAAGTACAAAAGCTTAGCTAGCTTTGTATGTGAATTTGAAAGGCACGTCCAATTACAAGAAACAATAATTTATTTCTCAAAGTCAGGGAGTATTTGAGAACAATCATACCAAAACACCTTAATTTTGACATTTTGTGGGATATATTAAATAATTGGCCAAGTGCAAATCGGGCTCGGTGGTCAAAAAGTCTGCTTCTCAATCAGACGGCTCCTGGTTCGATCCCAGCCCTACACCAATGATTTGTTTTTCAAGTCACGTGTGGACTTGCACTTGCTTTACGGTGAAGCTAAACATCGTGAAGAAACGGGCAGGTTTGAGTATCACAATATCCGAAGACGTGTCTCATCCGCTAGCCCACACCTGGCCAGCATGGAGGATTATGGCCAATCTCTCTCCTTGTGAGAGAAGGCCCTGAGCCTCAGCATTTGTCGGGCTCGCGCATAAAGGGTTCCGTATCAATATCATAAAAATATGGCAAAAAACATTTTGTATGGGAGCTCCCCTAAATATTTTTAGTATTTGTTATTATAGCGGCATGGGAATTAAAAACTTCTGAAAATTTCAGCTTTCTAGCTATCACAGTTCCTAAGATACAGCCTGATGAGGATGAGAGACAGACAGACAAACGGTCAGGTAGCGGAGGCTTTAGAAAACACACCGGAGACTTCCTTGTAAAGCGCATCAGCACTTTTCTGTAGTCTGACCCATCCGTTATCCCATAGTACGAAGGGAGGTTACATGACTCCGTCCCCCCTACACTCGTTATCACGGGTGATTAATCCTCCTCCCCACACACCCTTTAATCTGATACCCCTTTAGTTTCACTTTTTTTACTCTATTTTTACACCCTGGCAGCAACACCAACTAATAAAAAGCCAGACCTCTTCTTTGATGAAACAGTTTTTTTCCATGTATGCTAAATAGTCAATTCTGTTTTTTACCCAACTACGTCAATGCTTTAACTTGGTAATGGGCTGAGACATTTCAGTTTTACGTAAATGTTGATTAATAATGTCTCTCGGACACCACTGAATAATGCATCGCTCCATTATTCAAGATTAAACTGCGTCTCAAAACATACAACTGCATAAACTACATTTAAATTTTAAATCGATATTTTCCTGCAACTTTGTGTGATCAATTTACAAAATCGATTCATTCGACCAAAGGTATCCTAGGTGGACGGTTGTCTGTTGGAAGTTGGATCAAAATTAAATTACAACTATGAATTTTTGCGGATTGTTCGCTTGCGGTGGCCGTCAACGGAGCCCGGTAAATATTTTTGCATGTGATTATTCTCTTTTGCTTTGTTTTCCTAACTGTGGGGTTGGTTTAGAACTTTTCTTTACTATCACTTTTTTTTTCTTCTATTCCTAACCATCATATTTGCATATTTTACCCTTTTTCTAATCATGAATTAATTGTTCATATAATCCGTGCAAACCTTATTTTCAGCAGTGTGTGTTATTTTTTTTTTGTTTTAAATATTGTCTTAAACTACAATGACGCAATTTCGTTTTATTCAGTGTTAATTATAGAATTTACAAGGTTGGTCTGAAGGATAATACCGGTCTCAACTTTACTTATTTTTTTTTCTTTTTGTATGCACCGAGTGCAAGGCGCGGCGCTGTCGGGTTTTTTCCATACGGCATTTTTGAAGCAGCATTAAAACCTCTAGACAATTTATCGACCATTACGAAAATAAAAATACAGAAACCCTCGGGTATGACGCCAAGCCTTTATAGGTCAAGTTTGCGTGCTGAAATTATTTTTTTCAATAATGAGATATGACGATTGTTGGTATAGCAGGAAAATACTCGAATTAATGCGTAGAGTATGTCCCTTTATACTCATACTTGAAAAGCTAGTAGTATTATATAAACCCGGGAATAGATCATGGAGCTTTTTAGGGTTACGTACCAGTAGCGGGACTTGAGATTATTACTGAGACTTTGCTGTCTGTCCGTCTATCTGTCACCAGGCTGTATCTCTTGACCCGTGATAGCTAGAGAATTGAAATTTTTACAGACTTCTGTCGCTGCTTTAATACTGTACTATATATTATAAATATAATAGAACGTATTTAAGGGGGGCACCCATACAACAAACCTGATATTATTGAAAGTTTTTCTGTAGCTTGGCTAGCTAAGGTGATCTGACGTGATCATCGAAGCTGATCAACGGTTGATGCGGACGGTGTTTGGTTGGGTGACCATGCACAAGACTATCGTTTTTCAAGTGGCATTTTCATCTGGGTTAATCTTTAGTACAAGCAGTCTTTAAGCCAAGTCACACGCCTTGCTTGAAAAAGCTCATACGTTGTAGAAGAAGAAGGTTTTTTTTTGTATTAGGTATATTAGGTTCAAAAATGTAAATAAAATTGAAAGAAAGACAATATTAACGGTTCGTCCCCCCATACATTAACTTAACATTTTACGCCATTTTTTATAGATAGGGGTACGGAACCCTCCATGCGCGAATCTGACTCAAAGTTTGCAAATTATTGTGTATTCAGTTAATTCTCAATACGGTTATATTATTAACAATGTTTGTTCCCCAATCATGCGTTCGATCGGTTCAGTAAAGCAGCTCGCAACAGTTGATTTACAACCCAATTTTACTGTTGCCACTGTTGGTGACCAACGGGCCCTAGTTCACACCTAACTATGAGCTTTACGATCCATAAAACAAGACCTAAATTCCTTTGGAAACTGTTTTGTAAACATACCTAGTAGAGCTAATTCGGATGGCACGTTTGTTCTGGAAGTTCGGAACAAATGTTTTTATTTTCTCGTTCCGTGTATCGACACTGCGGTAGACAAATAGTTGGACAAGATACGGTTACAAGTGGCCCTTTGATGTCGGAAGCAATTTAAAAATGGTGCTTTCTTTACCCCTTTTAAAAATTTATGGTTGTTTTGACCGAACGAAAAAACCGAGTGAAATCTCCACATCAACAGATATCGTTATTTTGAACCAATCTTTACGATATACAATTATGCACTTGGATATACAATTATTAACTTCTATTCAAAAGTCTATAGTGATTTTGATTTTGAGAAATCATAACTATAAAAAAGAGGACATTTGCTGTAATTTACTCGTCCTGAAAAACAGTGAGTATAGGTACAAATTAAATTGGTCAAGTGACAGTAGATATTTTTTGTAAACCTACTTCTATATAATTATCTATTATTTAAATTATTCTAAACTTTTTTTTTTCTAAATATGGCTATAAATATTAAGTTTATGACATTTTTAAGAACGCTACAGGCATCCACTTTTTGTTCAGTTTATAATTTTGAAATAGTTAATCGTTGATTTTATATAAATTATTTTTTTGTAAAATTCACTGCCGCGCGCAAAGCGCTTCGCTCAAATATGTATGGGGTAGCTAAACTCAGTAAAACAGCGTCTTATGAAGTTATCAAACAGTAGCTGGTTTCCCAACAAGAATGAGTTTTGAAGGGCCAAGGTTGTACTTGGCAGGCGACGCTGGTTTCCTCCGGAAATTCTGTTGCAGGTCCTTGGCTGGCCTTGCGCTCAGCCAATGATTGTTGCATTAGAGTCCTACCTTAACCATATATAACTTTGTAAAACATTGCTTAAATTAACCTGGAATAAAACTGCCTATTATTTTCTATACATTTACTGAAATTGATTAAAATATGAGTGTGATAAAAAATGATCAAAACCCTCGACCAACACAAAGATAAAGATTGTTTTTAAATAGTCACAGGTAGTATGAGTATTAACATATTTTTACTGCTTTGGGTGTGCATATTGGAGAGTAATATCATTGAAAGCATGTATTTTATTAAGACAAATTAAAAATAAGACAGCCAAAGAATTGCATTGACGCATGTTAAGTTAAGATTTTAAGCAGTTTTAATCACGAAAAATACGAAGACCTCTTTCATTTCATTCAATTCTTTGACTGTAATAATGAAGACAGTATATTTAGAATGCACTTTTGTTTCGGCCTGAAATGCGCAGTGACCTTAAGACAATGATAATTGACCTACGATTGAATGCTTCATACCTTTTTGCATAAACGTTTATAATTATTGCATTATATTGTTCGATGGCGTTGATGGCTTCTTGAATTATTCATGCAGACAAGTCGACGGGGTGGACAGCCGTAAAGACTGCTCGACTCAATCTAAAATGTTTCATATTCACATGTCAGTTATAAAAAATATCTTTAAAGAATGAACACATTTTATCGGGCCAAACAGAAATCTTGAAAATACATAATGACGAACTAAAATCTATATCAAGCGCTGCTTCGAAACTTTAAAACTAGTTGAATGCGTCAATTTAATATTTTCTAATCTGGACACTGTTTTAGAGTCCTTTGTTCAATAAGTAATTGTTTTCTCGAGGCTTGGTTTAATACTAGAAGCGCTTCTAGTTCGGCTAACTAAGGTGATCTGACTCGATCACCAACGATCGATGAAGACAGTTTGTGTATGGGTGATGCAAAATATTGTTTATAAAAGAAGTATTTTTACATCTGGCCCCGAGTCTCAGCAGTAGGAGCTTATAGTGGGATGTTTCTTCTTCATTGCTTCATCCCACTACTCGTAGGTGAGGTCAGCATGACAAATTTTCTTCATACACTCTCCTCTATCAGCCGTATCATGTCCTCCTTCACACAATCCATCCGACTCGTCTTCGATCAGTCTCTTGCTCTTTTCTTTGCACTACCATTTCCGTATGGAGTAACATGCATCTCCTTTTTTTAATTATGTGTTAGTTTATGTAATAATCTATTGAATTAATTTGTAACTTTTTTAGTTTCAAGTAATCAATTGTAACTTTTGTTATAAATTAATCAATTTTGTATTTAAACAAAGTGTAAAGTGTGGAAATTACTGCAAAAATCCCCACTGCTATACCCGTTTGTTGCAAAACATATTAAATTTGCTAATATTTGTTTCCCGGGTATACTTACCAATAGAGGACCATCGATCTAAGCTTCGACATTCGAAAGTTCCCGAGCTTATTTATTATTTAATGAAATCTGTTCATCCCGACCAGAAAGTTTGCAGAACCTTGACTTACTTTAAGTACAGTTTGTGACGTGATCGGAGTCACTGGAGCAGTTTAATTGATTCTTCTTTTGTCGTGTGAGTTAGGTGGGTGGATTATTTTAAGTTACAAAAATCAAGGCACTATGATATATAATAATAATTGGTCAATGCCTATCTATCTATAATAACAAGTTTGTTGTATGGGAGCCCCACTTAAAAAGTAGTATTTATAAATACAGATGACAGAACACTTCATGTTCATTTGTTAACAACTTAATGCTTAACCAACGATTGCACATAAAACATCAATAATTAAGAATTCTTCGTTTTTTTTATTTCAGTATTTTCATCTGATCCACGGTAGTGCCTAGATGTAAATGCCACATTTTAAAAGATAGTCTTGTGCATGGTCACCCATCCAAAGGCTGTCCGCATCGACCGTTGCTTAACCTCTCTCTACCTGAAAACCTACAGAATTACATACGA
This sequence comes from Mellilla xanthometata, assembly GCA_035578125.1. Lineage (NCBI taxonomy): Eukaryota > Metazoa > Arthropoda > Insecta > Lepidoptera > Geometridae > Mellilla > Mellilla xanthometata. Next base: position 3,663,251 of record JAPUBQ010000003.1, read on the forward strand.
AAGTGAATAATCCAGTTGATTCAAAGACTTCACTCAGTCGTTCTAATACCTATATACATACGTACTCGTACACATTGTCATCAATACTAACATTGTGATTATTGCTTTGAACAAAGTACCGAAAATAGAAATATAAACTTTTATTGTAAAGGTATCTTACTCCAGCGGCGAAGTCTGCCGAAATCTGGCTCCTTCCCAACTTCGACGAATGAACTTTAGCCAACTTGAACAAGAAATTTTCCCTTCCAAAGACCGCTTTACTTGTGAATAATTCGATTTCAATTCGGAAGTTTGTAAGTAAAATTGTGTATTTTATATCACGGTGAGATTTAAGTACCTATATTAAAAATGAAAAGAAAGTTCAAACTTTTTTTATTTATACGGAAAACGCAGTGACACGGGGATATCTATTCAAAGCTGTAAAACAAAATTTGTACAGTCGATACAGTTGTAAAAACCGGCCGGGGTTTATTGTGCAAAGTCATTTAGGTATAAATAATAATCCAGAGAGGCTTTTTGTATAAAGAAGTAGGGTTTTATTTTATACTACTCGTATATACTATGTACATAGTTTAATCAAGTTATTATTGTGATAGTCATGGTGCACCAAAATTTTCATTCATGCAAGCATATAAGCAGCCCACTATATACGTTTCCACTGCTGGGACTCGAGGCCTTCTCTCGCTAGGAGAGAGATATAAGCCATAATTCACCACGCTGGCCAAGTACGGGTTGGCGGATGACACACGTCTTCAGATATTGTGATCCTCAAACATGCCGGTTTCCTCACGATGTTTTCCTTCACCGTAAAGCGAGTGCAAATCCACACATAAATTGAAAAACAAGTCATTGGTGTAGGGTTGGGATCGAATCAGGGGCCGTCTGATTAAAAACAGACGTTATTACCACCTAGACACACTCGCTTTTTAAATGCATCAATTCTCATAAAACAAAGATCTATTTATTGCGTTGTCGGTTAAAACTTGTTTAACTTCAACTTCCGATTACTTTTCTTAGTGAATTGGCTAATGGGAGTTTCTGGTTTCTGATTTAATATACACAAACAAGTATTCTGAACTTATGAACGACGTTGGAATGATAGACTTTTGAAGAAGTTTTAGAATCGTTGTGCGTAAATTAAATATAAATACACTATACATACTCGTTTATCTGCATATTGGTTTTTCTTCCTAATCTTATTATTCTTTTAATCTTGCTTTTCTTTTCTTAATAATAGTTTAATAGTATTTTTCCTTTATTATTTCAATTTCTTCGCTTCTCTAATTATTATAAAATCATCGTGTCTATTCTTCTTTATTCTTTTTTCATTTAATATTATTTGTTATTTTCTTGCTTTACACTTCTCATTAAAATTTTATTACTTCTATTCTCAATCTCACGTAATTGCTTTTTTGCTTCTCTTTTCTTCTTAATTTTTTTTTCTTTCCAATTACTTCTCTTGTTTTATTTTTAATTCATTTTATTAAATCTTTTTCAATTCATTATATTCTTTCTTTCTTCTTCTTATTTTTTTTAATTCATTAATTCTTCCTTCTTATTATTTGTCGCAATTTTCCACTGACATGTCAATACTTAATTACCTTATTACGTGCCCACTCATGTGTTTTAAGAAGCTTATTTAAGAACTACTCTTTAGACGGTAGATTTTGTATTTTCAATAATTTACGGGAAAAATTGTTAGTCCAATAACTTAATGGTGAGTTTTCTGTTTGACGTATTGGCTTAGTCGAATTGTTTTAAATAGAACCACGTCTATCGAGGCAACTAGTTAATTACATAAAGCTTAAGTTATGACGATATCAGAGTTGGCTAGCTCAGTGTTTGCTACTCGTATAAGTCGGTTAGACGCTGTAGAGTGGTAAACTAGCTTACCGGGGACTTTGCAGCATCGTACGATCTGCCCGTTTACTCTGTCAATGTGCACAATCACCGGGACAGGGGCTTGCAAGGGGTTGCTAAATCAATTGCTGGGTGTATTTACTCACTGTTTGCGATTCTATGACAAGGTGTGAAGATTGAAATGCCGTTTTAAGGCTTAATGCTTAGCCATTATGGTCTCATATTATGTCTTTTCTTAGAAGACTTAACATTTTGGTTTCATATTTTGTCTTATTAACTCTGATTAATCATACTTATTATTTTTTATTTAATGGTGTTTTTTTTAAATAATTGACTAAACGAGCGAAGTTAAACATTTCTACGTCTACTTGTATTAATACTATTGTCATGAATAATTTACAACATGAACGTATATTTCGTCGATATTTAAATTGTTAAGAAGAAGACACTCACAATGCTTCCATTTGGTAACCACGTCTCTTGTACCTACCTAATTAAATTACGTTTGTACTATGGCAAAATTAATTAATACGCGTTTAACCGCAGCTTCTCTTCGCTCCGGTGAAATATCACACGTTTTAAATTACACTAAGATACCACCCTATAAGATGATTAGTGCCGTCGTTATAGAATTAAGAATGTCATGTCACAATTGGGTACATCAGTCCTATAATAACATCAATACGGAAGAAGATGACTTGAATCAGAAATATTTAATTTAATGGAGTATTTATCACACTTTGAGTAAAAATTAACGGTCGAGATCTATAATTAAACGTGCCAGTAGATCGATGACATCGTTCATAATAAATGTCACGCGCGACAGTAGCATGGTCACGCATCCAACTTAGACCGCATCGACGGTTACCTAATGTCAATAATGGTGTTATTGGATTATTATCAGACAGAATTGAATAAAGATTTATTTCCCTGTCGGAATGTTGGAACCGGAAATGAAAATAACAGAAAAACACTAAAAATAAATCTATCCCTGAAGGTGCGAGCCACGTGCGCCGCGGCTAGGGTAACTACTTATATACTTTTATGATAAATGTCGTATTCTGTTTGTCCTAGGATGCGATGCGCGGGCGCCGCTGCGCATCTTTGCGATCAGCTGCAAACTCGGCGCGTCCTGCAGACGACTCTGGACGCAGCACCCCGCTGGCCGCTACGCGTGCGACCCAATCCCCCGGCGACACTCCCGCCCCGAAGAAGTCCAACTGGGAAGTCATTGAGCACTTCTCTTCTAGCAGGAGCAGGACAAGAAGTCCGACTGCAGTAAGTATTTCTATTTATTGTTTTATTTATTACATTTGTGTTAATTTTCACTAGATGGGGTCAGCATTACGAGCCATTATCTTTATGTATAGGCTAGGCTCCATGGTCAGCGATATCACAATATTGTAAATTCTAGGTACCAGATTGTGATAATTTTAAATATGAAAAACCCTTGGAAGAGGAGCGGTTGCTGGAAAAGGTTGGTATCATTCCTAGGTGATGGGTAATTTATCGTCTTAACAACCTGTATGTTTGAGTACAAAACAAATTAATTAGTTTATCTATGCTCACAACTTTTGTTGTCATATTTTTATCATAAATAAGTTTTTTAAAATTCCATCGGTCGTTTAAACTTTCGAACACGTGAATATTAAATTTGCGCTCATGTGGTGGATGATAAAAAAAAAACAAAGGGTAAGTCACTTTACTTTATCAATGAAATAAATCAACAAATAGATAATGCTGGGCTGTTTCCGTCAGCCACAATTGCTTCACTTTTTTAATATTCTTTTTTGTTCTATACTGTTTAATGTTTTTTAGCAGGGCGACACGGGTTATATGAATAGCGATGGACAAAAATTTCTGAACTTCTCTTAGTATTTTACTGGCTACAACTTACAATTAAGGCACATACGACTATCTAAATACAAGACCACCTGGAAACACCCAAAGTGCGTGAGTTGTATGAAAACGCCATTGAACGGCAAAGAGCTACTTCTGATGATTATTATCCCTCTTGATGTGAAAAGCTCACATTGTACTGCTAAGTACACGTAAACTTACTTTAACTTCTTCATACATTTTGTTGCTCTGGCCAAATCCAAACTGTACGACGAAATTTCAAGAAATTGCACTACAGCTTGGTAAAGGATTGAAGCAATGTCTGAATGAGCGCATATTATGACGGTGGATGTTGAGGAAGATGATCTACAGAAAAAGTGGCAATACTGAGTGAATAAGAATAAGAATAAATTTATTGTGTGAAACATATCAAGATTGATTTTGACAAAAGTAAGTTTACAAAACTAGTTCGGTGAAAGTGAAATGGCCAAAATGGTTGTGGACATTGACATGACCATTGTGGCTATCGAGACCTCTACGAGGACGTTCAGGGACACATAAACAAATACAAAATAGTTGTTTCAGTACCTCGGCTAGCTAAGGTGATCTGACGTAAACATCGAAGCTAAGAAGCGGTCAAAGCGGACTGTTTGGTATTTTCATCAGGGCGCTGCCGTGGGTCGGATGACGTGTTAAATTGTAGGTAATGTGTTAGTCTTAGTGAAAACAATAGTTAAGTCAAGTCAGAGGCCTTCGGGCAGCTTGAAAAACTCTCAACACCAGAGCTTGGCCACTTAGCTCATAAGAAGAAGAATATAACATTTTACACTTATTGGGAGGTCCTTGTTTTGTATCGTCCTGAATGTTGGCATCCTGAGCAGTACAGCTTTGATGTCTTAGAAGACGATACCTGGCGCTAGTTTCTGAGATAGATATAAAGTAAAATTGGAAAAAGTGCGGGTCGTGCTCGCGCATAAAAGGTTCCGTGCCATTATTTAAAAAAATGCCAAAAAAGCACGTTTGTTGTACGGGAGCCCCCCCATATTTATTTTAATTTAATTTTATAGTTTTGTTAATGTCGTTATAAAGATCGAGTAAAAAGTTGGTTAAAATCTGCGTTTGTTGGGATGCTCTGCTTAATTATTTTTATTAACTAAATTTCATAACTTATATTGAAAGATAATATAATTATATAAAATGTTTTACGGGAAAGTTTAATCGCATATCACCGTATGTCTTTTACCGTTATTAATTTATAGCAAAAAATACGTAAAGAACACGTTTATTGTATGGGGACCCCGTTTTTATTTAATTTTTAATATTTGTTTTCTTTTTTTACTCTGAATAGGTCAGCGCTTGATCACACCTGCAGATGGTAAGTGATATTGAGATCTACGGTGGATCGCGCTTACCTAGAAGGAACCGGTTCACTCTCGCCTCGAAGATTGCTAGATTGTTGTTATGGTGGAACGGGAAATACATAGCTTGTGAACATTTTAGATTTCTAGTTCTTACAGTTTCTGAAATACATCCTTATGACAGACAGACAGCAATAAGGCTTAGTCACGGCTAGTCACAGGGTCCCGTTTTTATCTTTAGGTACGGAACCCTAAAAATGTGGAGAAAACGCAAGGAAAGTGAAGTGATAATTACATTAAGTTACTATTGTTGTATTACTAAAGAACAATTTTTAAGTTAAAAAAGTTTTATAGTTGTAAGGTCTGAGTTATAACCCCCGCCAGAACTTCTTTAATCCAAATCAACCGTCCCAGCATGATAATAATATCCATAGGTAATGCTATTTTTTATTACGGTGTTTGATCTACCATAAACATGTATTATGACGAATTAAAAATTATTTCAGAAGACAAGTAAATCTGAAGGGCAACAGAGTGATGAGCCTTCGCGACCAATTAAAAAAGAACGTCCAATAGTTGTGATTTCTGTACCCGGATATGCAAAAATGCATCCTGTAGAACAGGCAATTGTGGTGGAAAATTTTAATTTCATCGCCAAATTTTACAAATACGTACATCCATCTCAATTGAAGATGGCCGTGTTTCTGCCGTTGGACCAGGTAACTTTCTTACTCTCTAGTTTAGTCAATTAAAATCATTAACGATTACGTCGTTCTTAGTTCTCGCATAGAAGACGATTTTGAATCTTAACTAGTCTTTAATCCAAAACTTGGAATACCGGTTCTATTGTAAAATATTCACGTTAGGCATCTTAATATTTTTGCGTAGAAAACGGTCACACTTACCTATCAGTACGCGCGCGGATCTCGTCAGCGACGGTCCCTGTAACACTCGCCCCTGAAGATGGTGCTCGGAAAGCACCGAAACTGTTGGGACTCATTCCAACTTTTAATAATAAGTAAGTGTGATCGTTTTCTTCGCGATAATACCGGTTCTATCATTCAATATTTTTATTTTGTCGTTTTAAACTTAACCAAATAATCCAGCCCTATGGTTACTGGACCAAAGCTGAACCTGATTTTAAACTCATAAATAGTATCAATTTCTTATTTTTTGTATACGGTCTTATAAGTGAATGAAAAAGAAATAAGTGAATGAATGAGGTAATCTACAGTCAAACTTTATTTCAGGATGATGGTCCCGGTCAAATTGCACCGCAAAGGCCAAAGAATCAAGACAGTCAAGTTGACGATTGGGTTCTACTCACCATCCCTGGTTATTCGGATATGACTGCCTTCCAAAAGATAACTCTTATGTGGGAATTCGAGTATCTCTCCAACTTTTATATGTTAGCAGTACCATCTAAACTGAAGATTGTGCTAAGCTTCCCAAATTCTCAGGTAACTAAATGTACTAGTTGAGCATATTAAAAAAACTTGTGACACTCTGTCACGGCATTTGGAGACAAAAATATGCGTTCGTCTATCCCTATGTTTGTTTGCTTGCACGAGTATTCTTACTCAACTTTAATTACTTAATTACCAGTACTCGCGTAATCTTTACGAAACCTAGTATACCAGTACTATTCAATATTTTATATCAATATTTTATTTTACACTATACTTGGTGTGAAGTGTAAATACCTTAGCTTATAATCAATAAAAAAAACTTATTATCTTTTTATAATTATTATTATTAGGCTTCGCATGCTATTCCTGAAAAAATACTGCTGCATATACTGGTCGGTTTTTAAAGTACATAATTTTTTCTAAATATTAATGAAATTGGTCAAGTTTTATTGATATACTTTGGTATATTATGAAGATATCCATTCAAAAATTTAATGGGTACGATTTTCTTTTTGGGAGAGATATTTATTATTTTTATTTTAGATTTTTCATAGATTTGAATGATCTGTACAAAATAAAATTTTAAAATATACTTTTATTTTGTTTCTCCCTTTGTTAAAGTTTCTCACATTATTTTTTGAGTGATTGTAATATTATTTTAATTTATTTGAATTATGTATTTATAGACGAGTATGTGGCCGGAGGCCTGGATGCGTACTCTAGACCACAGCCTCGCTTCACTGCCTCCACCCAGCTTTGTAAGTTTTTTTGTTTTAACTTTTAATTTTCTTTATTTTTAAACATTGTAAACTGTTCACGTAAGGCATCTTAATATTTTCGCATAGAAAACGGTCACACTTACTTATTTTAAAAGTTCTTTATTTTTCATAATATTTATACTAACATAATATATACTAAAATAAATACTATATATGAAATACAATTAAGTACAAACGTACTAGTCTTTAAAAAAAAATACGTTTATACCGCCTGTTACGGATCTACAAACCAGCTCAACAATATCTCCTTAAAATAAACTATGAGTAGTTAACACTAATATAAACTACTCTATTTTAGTTTAAACAAAAAGTTTTCATGTTTATTTATTTATCTATGTAATAATAAGTATTTGTATAGTTTTATTATCTAAGTTTCCCCTTTTTTCTTTTTATTTTAGATTGTTGACGTTTGAATAGGTGATTTACCTTAACCAACTTTATTGCTATTTCTATTTCTTTATTACTGTTTCTATTTCTTTATTACTGTTTCTCTTTCTTTATTACTATTTCCATTTCTTTATTACTATTTCTTGTAACGAGTTTATAACTTCTTTCTCTTTCAATCTCACCACTCCTTGATCGTTCTAATTCCCACAGTCCTGGCTGTATTTTAATATTTTGTTTTGTTTTGCATTTCAGGCTGATTACGTTTCCCCAGAAGCCCTTGAGTACCCAGAGTTAAAATTTTAAATATGCGATATTAAAGTTTAAATATGCGTTTCATACAATTATGTATCTTTTTCAAAATTCATATTGTTTGGTAAAATTGTGTATGTATATGTCGAATAAATGAATATATATTGTCAAACATGTCTTTAACTATGAACTACAAGTATGTTTTCCCCCTTTAGGTTATTATTTCACATAGGGTTTTATGCCTTGATTTAATATAATATTTGACCAGTAGAAAAATTCCTCACTTTATATTTTGAACACACATACGTATTTACTTAGAAACCTATCATTACGACTAAACCGAAATTCAAATTTAACTTTTCAAATGAACCTTAGAGCAAAATACAGCGTTTTTGATCGCAGAGCGGCTCCTCATATATTACTAGGACAGACTTAGTTATTATGTAAATCTTAAAGTGTTCGAGAATCAATATAAAGGTATATCAAGTACATTTCGTTTTCTAAACCAGACCACAGAATAATAACTTGTACACCAGACTATCCCAAAATCTACAGATATCTAGTATAATTTACCTACAAACTACATAAAATTAAAGTCACTCAACCTACAAAAGATAGAGAAGCAGCAAAAGAGCCCAAAATACTGGCAGTATTGCCACGTCAGATAGCTGAATTGAAAGCCATCATTTTAGTCACTCCAAACCTTCACCGCCAAAAGGCCAATATAGTTAATAACATTATAATATTATGCATCTGTCTGCTTACATTGTCAGCTGATATTTATGCATGGGATACATTTCATTTAATTCAGTATATATGCATCGATAAATAATTTATGTAAAACTACGGGCACATCTAATCTAAAAACACAGATTTTTATTAAGGGTACCCGAAATGCTAGCCGAGTTGCTTCTTTGTATAAGTTGACTGATACGCTGCGCAAAGTAGTGGACGGAATTTTGGTTTAAACTATTCTGTTGCAGTAATTGAGTTATTTGTTTAACGCTGAATACGAGTGAGTATACTCATTCACCACATCTTAACTGATATTTAGTTTGTAGTTAATCTATAATGTAGCGAACTTGACTAGTAGGCAGGTAGCTATTATTCAAATACTCTTTATTTGAACTATCAAATGGTACTTATTAGGAAATGCAATCTTCAGCGGGAGAGCTTACAATCTTCAGACTTCGAAGAAGCAAAAAGTTTTTTGAAAATGTTTGCAATTTTGAAAGCCGTATCTTAGGGCTGGTATTTTAAGAATCGTTTTAATACATGTAGGTAGTTAGCTGTTAGATATATGTACGTGCGACTTGAGAGCTGCTGGCAGCAAAACAAGATGTAAGGAGTTTCCGGAATATGCTGACGTGTTGATGTGAGAATGACCTACGCACCGTAAGTAGCTTAGCACATTAAGTTAGTTAGTACAATTATATAGGTTATACCTTAATATATATAAATCTCGTGTCACAATGTTTGTCCTCAATGGACTCCTAAACCACTTAACCGATTATAATAAAATTCGCACACCATGTGCAGTTCAATCCAACTTGACAGATAGGATAGTTTAAATCTCAAATTATAGTCGCAATTTTCAGACACAACAGTGACACAGATGTCGATACCTTTTGACTGGGTTGAGTAAGTAATCAATAGATGGCGCTGTACTCCTAAGTGATCTTTATCAGGCTTATTTTAATAGGAGTCTCAAACTGACTATTCAATATAAACTTTAGCAAATTTTCTCATAGTTCTGTTTCAGTACAGTTTATTAATAGTTTAACATAGACCACTTTAGTTCATGGGCTACCATGTATTGGCAGTAGTTTACATATTGATTTACTATAGTTTTAGTTAGAACTGGCACTGATTTGCAAGGTATTTGAAACAAAACTCAGAAAACGTTAAGAGGTACTATAAACAACGATCTTATACGAGTACAAAGGCTACTTTTAGACCTCGAAAACACGAATAACGAGTATCAGCTTCTACTTTTACCACTAAAACAATACCAGATTGATTCAATGTCGTGGTTAACCCCTGTTTTACCATTATCACTCTACCGTTTCACTGATAGACCTTCAAAAACACTTCACTGCGCTTCGTTTTGTGGAAATGGCTTTTTGACCTCAATTTTATTGGAACTGTATACTTATTTGTGTTGTCTATTTATTTTGAAACTAGCCATGCTCCAACTTGGCATTTTAATTTGGGATGAACGTAGCCTCTTTGTAAGATATCTTTCTTTGATTTTTTATTACAATCGGTTTTGATGAATGTAATAGATCCAATCCATACTCACAAAGTACGTACTCGTAATTTTTAGCTTTTTTATACGACTTTATTGCTATAATAACGCATATAAGAGTAATTAACCTCTCTGGTTTGTTTTATCATCATAAACATTAATATTTTACAAATAGCGTATGAATCAAGAAAATCTTCTAAATCTTTTGATCCGTTTTTTATTATCTTTAAAAAAACCCGACTAGGATTGTATTTTTTTTTTACAAAATGCAAGTAACAAGACGACACTAGCCAAAAATGGAGCATGCCTAGTCAGAAACTAAGCTATTGATTCCCAGCTAACCTTGCGGCAATGAGTCTCACTTTCAATCCGATTAAAGCCAAGTGGAGTGAAACTTTGTTGTGTGTAGGAAGTTTAATTTGGTACCGGTGTAAATTGAGTGGTTTGGTGGTCGATCGGAGGAACACACGAAACTATCTTTGACATTCTTTTTTTAATTTTATCTCAATTCAGTAGATACAGTTCTCTTAGAAAGAACCTACATCTTAATATATATAAATCTCGTATCACAAAGTTTGTCCTCAATAGACTCTACTGAACCACTTAACCGATTATAATAAAATTCTCACACCATGTGCAGTTCGATCCAACTTGAGAGATAGGATAGTTTAAATCTCAAATTATAGTCGCAATTTTAATTAATTGCTAATTATTGTCTGTTATTATTTGACAGTCACAATTATCTGTTAACTCCAAATGATTCTAACTGATGTCGATACCTTTTGACTGGGTTGAGTAAGTAATCAATAGATGGCGCTGCTATGGTAAATCTACGAACGTGTCATATAAGCTACACTATCTATTTTTCATACCCCTAAGTGAGGCAAAACAACGTTTGCCGGGTCAGCTAGTAATTTATATATTTGACTATCTGAGACTCCATCAAGGCGATGATAATGATTTTAGGAAATAACTTACAAAAAGTAAGATTTGTTTTAATTTTTTTTTTATTTTGAGAAGCACATTATAAGATTTTTTCTAGCTTCTATTTAAGAAAAAACTATAGAGCGGATTTCACTTAATCGTGTTTAAATTCTTACAAATCTTTAACACTGAATCAAAGATAATAAAACTGACATAATTATAGTCGCTATAATTTACAAGGATATTTATTATTTTATTAAATGCAGGATACTTTGGCACTTAACCTTAAAATAATAACCAAAAATATAGAGTAATAATAACCCAATTCACTAAATATGTGTACAGTAGTAGTGTATCTCTGACAGCTAAAACAAGGTAGGCAGTGTACAGGTCACTTGTGGTGGTTTCCTTAACACAAAGGTTCCCTTTTGTGAGTCGTCAAATTACTCTAATGTATATGACAGCCTCAAAGCACAAAGCAAGCTCGTGGTTCACTTCGGACCCTAGATTAACAACCTCTATTTTGACGAAGATGCAGAACTTACAGAGATACTAGCAGATTAAATATTAAAATCAAATACGGATTGTAGAAGTGGGGTCAAACTAGAATAGATATTACTTTTAAAACCCATAAATGGACAATGTTGTTTTTAAACAACATACTAAAAATCACAAATAAAATTGACCTTCATTTAATTTTATTTAAATTTTGCGCAATTTAATTTATAAACAACACTCTCATTATTGCAAAAAAAGTATAGTAAATCAATGTCTAGATTTTATTTAATAGATTTTTACTATTTTTTCCTAGACAGTAATATATGTCTATTACACAAATATATTTTTTTAAAAGTGAAACAAAAAATTACCATTTAAGGGTTAACTAAAAACATATTTTTAACCGACTTCAAAAAGGAGGAGGTTATATATTCGACGTGTATGTATTTTTTTTTTTTATGTATGTTCACCGATTTCTCAGCCATTTGTGGATCGATTCTCAAAATTCTTTTTTTAATTGAAAGAGTATGGTTCTGAATTGGTCCCATTGTCACCAAAACTGGTTCTGATGATGGACTCCTAGGGAAATCGAAGAAAAACCTAAAAGGTTAGGTTATTTTTACGCATGAAGAGAGATTCACGCTCGTTTGGCTGTACTGATATTCATGAAATTTGAGAAGAAAATAGGTAAGACTATGTGTTAACACATACGCTACTTTTTATCCCGAAAATAAATACTATTCCCGTGGGATGCACCAAATAACATATAAATCTTTTTAACTTCTTCACGCTCGAACGGTTGTACTGACATTGATGAAATTTGGATTGAAGGTAGGCTAGACTATGTGTTTACACATAGGCTACTTTTTATCCCGAAAATAATTATTGTTCCCGTGGGATGCACCAAATAACACATGACACACTGATTTCGCTAAAATTTGATATAGGGGGTAGACTAGACCTTGTTTAACACGAAGGTTACTTTTTATCTTAAAAGTCATTGCTATTCCCGTGGGAAGCCCAAATAACTCGATTACCTATTTTACTTCTTCGCGCTCATACGGCAATACAGATTTCGCTCATAAAATTAGCAGCCTGGCTAACAAAAGTAATCTGACGCGAACATCGAGGCTAAGCAACGGCCCATGCGGCTAGTCTTTGGATGGGTAACCATGCACAAGACTTCCATAAAAAAATGTGATATTTTCATCTGGGCGTTACTGTGCTTCGAATAACACGTTAATTTGTTGGGCCTGGACCACTACTCTTAGTACAAGCAGGGGTCAAACTAAATCAGGGGCTTGAAAAACTCTCGACGCCAGAGCTTGGCCACTTGGGTCATACTTAGTGGAAGAAGGAACTGTAAAATTTGATATATTAAAAGACAAGACTCTCGAACGGATAAGGAAAATATTTACGCGCTCGCTTTGCTAGGAGTTATCCCGCTTCGTTCGAATTTCCCCCAGGATGTTCTGGGCTTATGACACTCCAAATATTATATAATTTGTGCTGCTTTGGACTTCAAACGGTTCGAACAAATACGGTGAAAATTTTCGCGCTCGCTTCGCTCGCGCATAGCTCGTTTCACTCGCATCCACCTATTTTTGCTCGCACTTGGTTCTAGTAAGTTTTGACACAACAAACATTATGTAATTTGTGCTGCTTTGGACTTCTTTATGTTCAAACGGTTCGAACAAATACGGTGATAATTTTTCGCGCTCGCTTCGCTCGCAATTGGTACTAGTACATTTTGACACAACAAACATTATGAAATTTGTGCTGCTTTGGACTTTTTTATGCTCAAACGGTTGGGACAAATACGGTGAAAATTTTCGCGCTCGCTTCGCTCGCGCATAGCTCGCTTCGCTCGCATTCATCTCTTTTCGCTCGCACTTAGTTCTAGTACGTTTTGACACAACAAACATTATGTAATTTGTGCTGCTTTGGACTTCTTTATGCTCAAACGGTTGGAACAAATACGGTGAAAATTTTAACGCTCGCTTCGCTCGCGTATAGCTCGCTTCGCTCGCATCCAGCTTGATTTGCTCCCAATTGGTTGCCTGCCTGACACACGCCAAATTTTTTCATCGTGAAGTTTATTTGGCTCTCCATAGCTAAAACTTAAACAAAATATCATTACCAACCACTAAAAATGTAAAAATAAAATTGTTTTAAAAAACAAACAACCGACTTCAAAAACACAACTAAAAAGGGAAAAATAATTTTAAGCCTAAATCAATTCAAGACTATATAAATAGAATAGGAGAGTTTATTTCATGTACTTATAAAAAACTATTTGCAATTTTTAGTAATCCTGTATTCTTGAAGTCGGTGCCATCTAATAAGAACATATTAATGTTTGTTAAAAAAAACTATTTTCAATTGTCATTCTTTGCTGGCACCGACTCCAAGAATACAGGATTAGTAAAAATTGCAAATAGTTTTTTATAAGTACATGAAATAAACTCTCCTATTCTATTTATATAGTCTTGAATTGATTTAGGCTTAAAATTATTTTTCCCTTTTTAGTTGTGTTTTTGAAGTCGGTTGTTTGTTTTTTAAAACAATTTTATATTTTCAATGTAACCTATGTATTAGCTATACTAGGTTTTAATTTATCTCTACCAAAGCGTTTCAGCCATTTAAGCATAAAGAAATACTCACACATAAACTTTTGCATTTATATTTTATAATGTTAGTAGTATTTGCTAAACCAAGTTATTTGTAAATAACGCTAAAATTTTTAGAAACAAACAATTATTAAATTGTTCCACTACATTGGAAAATTTACTCTTCACGTACCTACGTAAGCTTATTGTCTGGGACAACTGATTATTTCTAGAAAACAGTTTTGTTAAAAACTGCATATTTATAACTTATTGACTCAGGCGTTACTATGCGGAAATCCATTGTAAATAGAAGACAAAATTAAATATCTAGTGTACTTCCGCTGTGATCACAGCGGAAGTACACTAGATATAATTGTGTCTTCTATCTGCATATTTATCACAAAATATTTTCTAGAAATAAAAATATGCAGATTGGCTTTCTAGGAAATGATTACTCCTTGAAGTTTTAGGTTCGAATTGCTGAGGCACAAATTTCGGATACACAGATCCGTGTCTTCTATTCACTGCAGCAGTGCCAGTGGTTGTATCACAATCGGATACCATCTGAATATCCATCTAGACTATTGAACTGACTGGATTGTGTATCCAATCCGACGAACTGATATCAAAAAGACAGGCTCACGATCCAATCACTTAATTGCTTTATCAAACCTAGAAAAAAAGTATTACGTTAAAATAAAAATAAAAAATTGGTTCAATATGACATTTCGATGGGCAAGCAATTTTAGGCACATTTGTTTTTAAAAAATATTTAATAAAAAATACGTCTCATCTGGTTATCAGATCGGTGAAGGACGATCTTCACGGGCTCTTCTACTACTATACGTACACTAACTATATGTTGAAAGTACCTATTTGAGTACAACAAGTTCCTATTTAGTGTTGTTATTTCATAACTTGTCAATATTTATACTTTCTTTTGCGGTATTTTACTTCTACACTAACTTAGTATTTACTACTAACTTAGTATTAAAATACTAATTACAATGCTTACGATAATTTCTATTATGCTCTACAGCTAAAAAACAAATTTGGATTTTCTGATAAACACTCGCAAATCTAAGATTCATTCAGACTCCTCTTCCTTTGCGCTTCGGGCGGCTTATTAACTATGGTCAGCAAAGCATGTCCACTTCTGCCTTACTGACGATCGTTTTGTGGCCGCCCGAAGGCCAGGCTTCGGGACCGCTTCAACCGAGACTCACAGCTGGGACCTACAATAACAAGTCATCAGACCCACGGTAGAATCCACATGAAAAAAACACTGTTTTAAAGGCTGTCATGCATCACCTATTTCTTTGTTGCTTTGAAAAGCACGTGTTTAAATTTTTCGTACTTCTATTTTTGTAAAAAAAAATAAAGGTTAGAGCGAAGAGCAAAGTCAAAGTGAAAGTTTTGTATTAAAAAATTCACAATTTACAAGTCAATAAAATTAAATAAGGAATTTCATAGAATAATAAAATGTCTGCCTACTAACTTACAAGTAGTCAATATATTATTATTTGTAATGAATAGGTATGTACTTAGTTACAATAGTAACCGTTTCGAACAGCCGTCGACATTGATTTTTAAAAACTCCTCAAAGCTGTAGAATGTTTGCTCGACAAGCCAGGTCATTAATCTAATTTAAAAAAAAACTCTTAGAAAGCTTAACACTGAAACAAATATAATCAAACTGAAATAATTGTAGGTGCTTTAATTTACGAGTAAAGTTATTATTTATTAAATATAGGATTGAACCACCTTAAGATAATAATCAAAAATAAAAAGCAATAAAATTTATATGAGTAATAATTGGGTACCATTCAGTTAGTAGTGTAATGCTTAGTGTATCACTTAATCGTGTTTAAATTCTTACAAATCTTTAACACTGAATCAAAGATAATAAAACTGCAATGATTGTAGTCGCTATAATTTACAAGGATATTTATTATTTTATTAAATGCAGGATACTATTTGACACTTAACCTTAAAATAATAACCAAAAATATAGAGTAATGATAACCCAATTCACTAAGTATGTGTACAGTAGTAGTGTATCTCTGACAGCTAAAACAAGTTAGGCAGTGTACAGGTCATTTGTGGTAGTTTCCTTAACACAAAGGTTAGATAGATAGATAGATAGATATTTTTTTTATATTTGACAATTAACTAAAAACAATTGACAATTAACTTAAAATTAGTGTGCCACAACTGGCGGCCTTATCGCTTAAATCGATCTCTTCCAGACAACCTTTGGATGGAAAGGAAATAAACAACTAAAGAAGGACGTAGTGTAGAATAAAGAATAATAAAAAAACATACAATACAATACAATACAATACAATACAATATGTGCCTCGGGCGGCTGTAAAGCTGTTTAGACAAGAGCTTGTCCACGTATGCCTTTGTATGAAAAGCTTTCCGTTTGCCCGAAGGCCATCGAATTGACTTCGCTACCGCTTGAACCTAGACTCACAGCTGGGGCCTACAATAACAAGTCATCAGACCCACGGTAGAATCCACATGAAAAAAAACACTGTTTTAACCCTTAAATGATCAATTTTTGTTTCACGTTTTAAAAAAATATATTTTTGTAATAGACATGTATTACTGTCAAGGAAAAAATAGTAAAAAATCAAGACATTAATTTACTATACATTTTTTGCAATAATGAGAGTGGGGTTTGAAAACAACATTGTCCATTTAAGGGTTAAAGGCTGTCATGGATCACCTATTTCTTTGTTACTCTGAGAGGCACATGATTAAAATGTTTCTTACCTCTACTTTTGTAAAAAATAAAACAAAGAGCAAAATTCACATAATCGTGTTTTGGAACTCTTACAAATCTTAACACAAAGGTTCCCATTTGTAAGTCGTTAAATTACTGTAACATTTATGAAGTATATCTAATAAGTATTACTACTAATCTAAAAAGATTTCTCATATATAATTATAACAAACTACAGTGGCCGGCAAACATCTTGAGCTATGACCTTGAGTGCGCAGTAGACGATTTTAAGGTATCATTGGTATGGTATTAGAGGTGCGCGGGGGCATTCTGTCGGTACGCGTCCCCGCGATTGGCCGATCAGTTTGCCGCTGTCCCCCTTGCCGCGCGTACGTCCTGCTAGCATTCGACTACACTTGCGAGCAGTGTTAATAGGCTATTTCGAGTTTAGAAGTTTTGTTGTTAAAGTTTGTATACTAAATTTATATTATTGTTACTTTGTTTTTTGCTAAATTGTGTTTCTACCTACTTAAAACTTTTCGGACTATGCCGCGAAAATATAACACAGTTCTGAATGGAAACTATAAAAAAGACTGCAGAAGCAACTAAAACGTCTGTTAGTACCGTACAACAAATCATAAAAGAAAGCAAACACTCGGAGTTACTTACCGTATTTAGGACACCAGGCACAAAAAGATCTGAGAATTGTAATTGTTTTAGTGTAGAATACTTTCATTATGTAACATAAATATATTTTGTATATACATTTTGTTTTTATGAATAATGTTTCACAATGACCAATAAAATATGTCCGGAAGTGTACATGCGTGAACTTACCCCCTCTACGTCGACTTTGGCTCAAGTTGTTTGCCGGCCACTGTATTGACAATTAAAACTTTGATCTATAACTAAACAACTAATGAACACTTTACTCGCAGATCTAAGTCTCTTCTTTCTATGCACTTCGGGCGGTTGAAAAACTGTTGATTCAAAAGCTTGTCCACTTACGCCTCTGAGTCGGCAGTTTCTTGACCGCCCGAAGCCCATCGACTTGGCTTCGCGACCGCTTGTACCGAGACTCACAGCTGGGACCTACAACAACGAGTCACCAGATCCACATTTAACTCCACATGAAAATGTCACTTTTTAGGGTTTCGTACCTAAAAGGTAAAAACGGGACCCTATTACTAAGACTCCTCTGTCTGTCTCCAGGCTATATCTCAGAAACCGTAATAGCTAGAGAGCTGAAGCTTTAGCAAGACATGGATTTCCCGTGCCGCTATAACAACAAATACTGAAAATAAAAAAAATAAGATATTAAGGGGAGACCCCATACAATAAACGTGTTTTTTTCGTATTATTTTTCTATATATCAATAACGGTAGCTGCTAGATACTTAATTTTTTTACAAAATATATAAATGTGTATTAGCTATCAAATTCAATTGTAAAATTTAAATTATTTACATATTTGAAGGGGGCCCCCATACAACAATAGAACGGAACCCTAGATTAGAAAACTTTGCAGCTAAATACATAAATACTTAAACTATTTTAATGTATCCATGGCAAACATGTTACAACTCTGGTTGTCAAATTGACAATTATTTCTATCCTAATTGACTGTGCAGCGTTTTTAAATAATTTAATTAAAAAAATATATTTAAGGGGGCCTCCCATACAACAATAGTACGGAACCCTTCATGCGCGAGTGCAACTCGCACTTGATTATTTAAAGACTGTTTTTGATCACCCATCCAAAGACTGTCGGCACCAACCATTGCTTAACCTCTATCATTTCGTCGGATCTCTATTAGTTAGCCGAGCTACAGGCGTTACAAGCGTAATGAGTTATTTTTATCGAAACGCACTGTAATTAACGCTTTTTTTTTTAGCCTGTTGTGTCCCACTGCTGGGCAAAGGCCTCTCTTCCCTCCTTCCAGACAGCCCGGTCTTCGGCTTTGGTGGCCCAGTTTGTGTCATATTCGTCCAGATCATGACGCCACCTTTATCTGGGTCGACCTTGAGGTTGTTTCGCGTTCGGTACCCAAGTAGTACACACCTTCGCCCAGCGGTCACCTGACTGACACTCGGTAGACATTTCCCGACCAATCCCATGTAATTAACACCGAACAAGAAATAATGTGTCAATTTAATAAAGATTCATCTGACCTCATCGGTTAGCTTAGAGAAATCTACAACCTTATCCGTCCTCAAAAAACCTTTGAGCTAACAAAGAGAATAGAAACTTCCCGTACCCCTATTACTATTCAATGGGCCTAAGTAAATAGTAAAATTCCTGTTACTTTCTGGTTACTTTATGGGCTTTATTTTGGAGGAATAAAGGCGAAATTGGCGTCGATTATAAATTATTGATTAAATATAACATTGTTGTCCTTTCATTGCTTCCGTGTGAGTGGTCTGGGTTGCCAACAGCGTTGGATATCGCGTATTTATTTATTTATTGATCGAAAAAGTGGTTATTAGAGTATGAAAAGAATGTTGATAAATATTTTTTCGTTCTTTCTTGATTGAAATACCTGTTGTTGTATTTATAGAATTTTGTCTTAAAAAAATTTGGTTTTGAGAAATGAGGTCGTTGACAGAGTTGTTTGGAAAGACCTTTAAAACTATTAAAAGACACTCATTTAGTAAAAACATTTATCGCTTAGCACTTGTTGTTTCGGGTCGATATTAGTGAAGACGAACATTTTAATTTTAGACTTAAGTATACAAACAGAATCTATCTTCCCATATGCAAAAATGAACAGTCTTGTAAATTGGTCAAAGTTCGAAACACCTCGACTGATTCCTAATTTTTCTTATTAGGGATACTCGTAGTACCAAAAATTTCAAGTATCTAGCATCTACCGTTATTGATATATAGCAAAAAAATACGAAAAAACACGTTTTTGTTTGGGGACCCCCCTTAATAATTGATTTATTTTTTATTTTAAGTATTTATTGTTATAGCGGCACAGAATATACATATCTTGTGAAAGTTTCAGCTTTCTAGCTATTACAGTTTCTGAGACGGAGATACAGCCTGGAGACAGACAGACAGACAGCGGAGTCTTAGTAATAAGGTCCCGTTTTTACCTTATAGGTACTGAAACCTAAGAATTAGAGATAATATCAACGATAACATAAGCGAGTACTACCTGAACAATCGAGGTCTGTTCAAGATCGATTCAACTAGCATAAGCAATGAGAGGCCTTCTCCTGGCAGTAGAGCAAAAAAAGCCGTTAGATTGTTGGACTATGATGATGATCGATTAGATTCAAAAGTCGCATTAGAAAGAACGACGACTGTCTGGTATTATAATAGAGATTCGCCTTGATAGTAGACATTACAATGACTCAGCTTGGATTCCAGTTATATAAATATTTACTAACAGTGATTAGCTTCTAATTCTTAAACGTACAATTGACTTTGTATTATCATGTCTGTGGAAACTCTAAGCATATTTAATACTACTGAAACTTTTATCGACCCGTATTAAGCTGAGATAGTTTAATGACAGATATTATAAACATACATAGTATATTAAAGATTTCTAAAAGCAATTTATAGCAACTTAATAGTGACAAAAATATATCGTTTAAAAATATTTTAGTATGTATGCTTACTAAAAAAAAACATGAAATAATCAAATCTTGAAAGTACGTATTTTGTCAAAAAATAAATATATATTTTATAGGTTTCATTTCATGATTTATTTTCGACAAAATATATTAAAGACAAGTTTTTGTACACTAAATGTTAAAACGAGCAATACCAAAACTTGTTCTACAAATTTAAAGTACAAAGTAAAATTTTACGATAAAAAAAACGAGTAAACTACATTCGATCGATAAACAGTCTGAGTAAAAAAAGAAATAAGTTTAAAAAATTCTGAGTATTCCATGTTTCATATTTTGCTTCGCCGTACTTTCTGTTTTCGTCGGCCCAATGCCTGAAGCTCAGTAGGTATAGGCAGACAGTCGGCAAAAAAAATATCTTTATCATATTATTTTATTACAGCTTTTTACTTACTAAAACTAAATTTAATTAAAAAATAATGAGGACTAAATAACTAATAAAAAATATACTTTACCTAAATCTGTGTCCGCGGGTAGGGAGTCTATTATGTTGGCGGCATTACCTCGCTGAAACACCAATTATAAACGTTGGCCGACGTAAACGCCAGCTCTTGGGTCATTGGTTCTGTCCACCAACCGCTTGGAGAGATCTTTTAAACACCTTACGAGCATTGAGGTCTCACGGTCCCAAAGTTTCAACCCCAAAATCAGCTTATTTTAGTTTTTCAGCAATTCGGTTAAGTCCATTTCATAATAAGGCGTCTTAACTCAGTTGTTAGTGGATAAAATATTTAGTGCACTTCCTTAATGATAAAAATGAAATAAACGTGAACCATAATACAATTTAAAATTAAAATACGAGTATGTTGTAAAGGTATTTGTCTCCGACTGACTACCTCACCACACCTTCTACACTTCTCACGTCCTTGAATCATACCTTTTTTGTAGTGCTGAACTGAAGCCGCACTGGTTTGTCTGGTTTTACTTTTTCATAAAACCAATCGAAAATATCACGAACACTGGCATTGGAATCCTAAAAAAAGGTGCAAAAATACACATCTCTATCAAAAAATGTTATATTCATTGTTCATTTTTGGTTTTGTTCAACCAAAATCACTAGAGAACACGATTTCCGGCTTATATCAGTGAGGTCTGGTAGGAGCAGTGTATTTTTAACCTAACATTTCTGTTGACGCTACGGAAATGGATTTGTTTCCAACTTTTTTCCGGTTTCGTGCATTTTTATTTTCGAATTCATACCATATTTCCGTATCATAACAGAGTAATTTTAAAGCAAATATAGGTTTCTTTAACTATATATTTAAGAAGATGTAGCAAAATATAATACACCAATCTTACAGAATATCTTATTTTGTTTGTAAAGTATTTATATGTGTTAATCCATAAGTTAGTCAAACTAAATTTATGAAAAATTAATTCTAGACAAATAGCCCCTAATTATTCCGGTACGTTCCCTTGCTTAATAGCAATCGCCATCCTCTCCACCATAAAGAATACGGAGTGGCAGTCACCGGTCGACTTGTTTCGCTTTTGCCCAATTTCCTTGAGAAAAGCCTGGTATTATTGCCTTATGTTTTCTAATAAATTATCTGTATATAGCTACATAAATGATTGGTGTATTGTGAACTATTGAAATGATAAAAAAATGACTCATAATATGCTATGCAACTCCGCCGTCACTTATCGTCCATTTCGCAAACAATCACGCTAAAATAAATATATTTTTTTTGTATTACAAATCACAAATTATTTACTATCAATACAAAAAACAGGCGTATATTTTTCCAGTTCGTATCACACATTGCCAGTGACGTCACGGCCCAATTTGCCATATCATTTGATCAAGGTTTTAATTGTAATGCTTTTAGTAATTCCTGATATGAGATACATGCATAAAATTTCGGTAAGAACGTTTGTCTAGGAATTTTTGTATAGTAAACTCTTAAATAGACAATGTTGTTTTTAAACAATATACTAAAAATCACACTTAAAATTGACCTTCATTTTTTTTTTGCACAAAGTAGTTTATAAACAACACTCACATTATTGCAAAAAAAAGTATAGTAAATTAATGTCTAGATTTTTTTCACTAATTTTTCCTAGACAGTAAGTAATACATGTCTATTACACAAAGATATTTGTTAAAACGTGAAACAAAAATCGTCCATATAAGGGTTGGGACTACTCTGTATGAATGTATTTGTATGTATGTTTGTATGTGTGTATAAGAATTCGTTGGGAGTCTCCGACGCACGAGGTTAAGTATCAGTACGGTGCCGACTTCAGTGAGTGCTAGTGCTATGGGGTGTGGATTTTTGTGTTATTGTGTCCAGACGATGTTGTAATGCAGTTGAAGGTAAATAATAGTTTCATCTAATTTTGCCTAGGATATTCTGTGTCTCAATACAATTTAGAAAGTTTTCGTCTATTTTTATCTGAAATTCTTTTTTTTTTTGTCTGAGTTGAAACTCGAGGCTATGGCTCTGGTGTCGACCGTTTTGAAGCCGCCCAAACTTGACTTAACAACTGCTTGGATCACTAACTAAAGTAACTCTAACAGTCTTTTAGTGTAGGTTTTTTTTTTCTCCTTACGGCTAGGCATTTTACCGGTAAGGCGCGTATTCTCACAAGTCAGCAACACTCAAATCTATGCTAGTGCATGCCTATATTCGTGTCTGCAATATATTCGTCTCAAAATACACTTGGTGATAGATTATTCAAATTGAGAGTGGTTAAAACTAAAAAATGGCCAGCCACCGGGCTATGGCTTCCTTAGGACAATTTCTTTCACTATAAGCTCGAGATCATTATCGGAGATCGAAACCATGACCTTCAGAACTTAAGGCTGCCGAACGCCCGACTGAGCTGTCATTGCTTTAAATATTCATTATTCTCGCATTAATTTTATTTCTCAGTGTATTTTAGTTATGTTGCACCTCTCAGTTTAATAATTATTCTGTAAGCGTACTTTTTCAGTTTTATTTTTTGGTACGACTTATGAACCACGAAATTACCATAAATAAACTGCATCAACTTACAAAGTACTATTAATTGAGGTAGGACATAAGGAATTACCTTGTTTTTAAAGTACAGCCTTGACATTTAAAACCACATTTCACTACATTGTAAATGTGAATTGAAGCTCTTGGCTTGTATTGAAAAAAACCCGTCCATTACTTTTAATTGGTAAGAAGTTTATTTTTGCCTTTAGTGCGATAAAAATATTTACAGAAATGGAATGTGAATTTAAATTGTTGTTTACATTTCATTGGCTGTATGTACTGTCTGAGGTAGGCTAACTAAGGTGATCTGACGCGATCATAGAGGTGAGCATCGGTCGAGGTTGGCGGATGACACACGTGTTCGGATATTATGTTCCTCAAACATGTCGGTTTCCTCACGATGTTTCCCGTCACCGTAGGCGAGTGCAAATAACTAAACACGTTACTTGAAAAACAAGTCATTGGTTTTGTGCTGGGATCGAACGAGGGGCCGTCTGATTGAAAAGCAGACGTTTGTACAACCGAGCCACACTCACTTAAAAAAAATATGAAATAAAAAAATATGTTTATTGTACAGTAATTGGCGTAACATTTACGGCTTAATCTTAAATCAGATACAAACATTAACTTACTGTAAGTATATTTACTGCAATGTGGTTATCCTACAAGGTCAATTGCAACTGCCTGAAGTGTATGGCGCGGAAGCTTACGCCTTGCCTTAGTACTACGACATACGCACACAAACATAGCCATTTTATCTTTTAAAATTATTTACGCATCCCACGGGAGCCAGTAATGTCTTCTTGATAAAAAGTAACCGATGTCTTAATCCAAAGACTACACTATTTTCATACCAAGTTTTAGCGTGAAGAAGTTACAAACATACACAGACAAACTTATAGTAGGACTAGTATATTAGTAGGATTTTATATCACTTATTTATGTGTTTTGTGTTTGAAATGTTTTTTTTAATACTTTTTTTCATTATTACTTATGCGCTTTTAATTTCTATGACTTGTGAATAGCATGCCGGTACGCTCATATAGAACTTAATATATTTACGTTAGATTCTTCATTCAACGTATACGTAGTACGAAGTATATCTACAACTGAATGTTTTTCCAATATTCATATCACGCTTACGTTCAAAAGCCAACACGTGTATGTATTGTCACGTTGCGTAATAAACAAATATTCGGAACATCGAAAGCTCATTCCGGTGCTTGCCGAATCAAATAATTTAATTCTGTCTCTTTTGGAAATTCTAACAATAATATTAAGGATGATACGGACAAAATCTTTAAATTTCAGTGTCTTCGTTATACATCGTAAACTCTCTTCCTGAGTCTTTTTTTCCCGAGAAGTACAATTTGGGGGTCTTCAAATCTAGAGTAAATAGGTTCCTTCTGGGCAAGCGTGATACATCTTAGACCACAGTCAAGCTTAACATCAGGCAAGCTGCGGTCAAACGTAAACACATTTATTATGAATAAATAAATAAAATACAGTAACCAGTAAAAATTATGTAAAAATGTCTCAAAGGCCGTCTAAAAACCAACTCAATAAATATTTTTATTTATTTTGGTATCAACCAGACTACAATAATGTGACGCGAGTCATTAAAGCTACAGCCAAACGGAAAAGAAAAAAAAAATGCGTAGGTGGAACATGCCTAGTCTGGAAAACTAACTCTCAAAGAAGCTGCCGAAACACAGTTTAAGATACATTACTACAGATTTTTTTATTTCATCCGTTTTTTCTTCTAGCGTTACTTGAACGCTAAATAAATGTATATGTATATTATAAATGTAAAAAAATGATTGCCAAACTATGATGTTTTCCTTACGATGTTTTCCTTCTCTGAACCGTCGAACCGAGATATCTTTCAGTTACGTATTATAACAGCTATTATAGGGACGGGGACATTCACATAAACTCAATAATTTTACCTACCTACACTTCGTTTAAGGGAATAGAAGGTAGATTGGACATTTGCGAACGCAGGGATAATGATCGAAACGTTCCCAAATTAAATATGGCTCGTAAAAGACCCGCTTCGTATATTGAATGTACGAAAACGTATTTTTTCAGCTTGAATACATTTTTCACATCTATGTAGTCGTAACATGGTAAAATGTATAAAAACTGGATTTGAAATTGTTGTGAAGTGTAATTTTCTTTTGTTTTAAGATTTCGTTCCCAAAGCCAAAACGACTGGTGATTAAGTTTACAAAAAGAACTAGTTTTTTAAATATTATATTTCACTGTGTCCTTCGAGAAGTAAAACGAGCATACGTTCGATCGGTCGCTCCGAGTATCGCTGGAAGGATCTTGTACTGTAAGATCTAAACGCACTTTATGCCACGGACTGGCAGGAGACCGTACTAAATAAGAAAGAGAAGCGTCTCTTGATGCCGGAAGCCAGGATCCATTTCGAGGTCACTGAGCCATCTTAGTAGTAGCAGTATTAGTAAGGATGAACTGTTTTAAAGTTCTTTCTTTTGTGTTTGTAGGGTAGGTATTTGAATGGGTGATCATGCATAAAAACTGACGTTTTTCAAGTGACATTTAAGTAGCGCTACCGTGAGTTGGATGGTACGTTAAATTGTAGGTCCCGGCTGTTAGTCTTAGTACTAGCAGTCGTTAAGACAACTCAGAGGCCTTAAAGCGGCTTGAATAACTCTCGACATCAGAGCTTAGCCACTTAGCTCATACGATGAAGAAGAAGAAGATAGGTATGTTAGACAAGAGTGTTTTTGGCTATGTTTGAAAATTGATCTAAAAGAGTCTTAATAAATACAGGCATGAACTTTTAAATTTAAACGTTTTTCACGAACATCGCTAAATGGTAGCTCATAAAATATGAAATTTATAGTTACAAAGTTAAAAAACTTAAAGCAAGATAAAAAAATATTTTTTCTAGACGTTTATTGAGCAATAATTAAGACTCGTGAGATAAACTGACGCCGGTACGTGACTGCATTTACGCACTCGAATAAAAATGGAACAAAAATTTAACTTGTTGTTTTTCCGCATTTTATATATCAAGGCTTGGCCACTGCACCTTAATGCGTGATCCGGTTCATTTAAATAAACTTTATTGCGTCTTTTTGCATGGTCAAAGTCTATCTTTGTTTACCAGAAACTACTTACGTAACTTACCTACTCTGAACGATTTTACTCAATATTATATTCAATTTCAACAAAATAAAACACAAAGGTAGCCTTACTACTTACTTTTAATATCGGTATACATATTCGTATATATAATAAAGCATACGCATACGAATGCAGCCAACTTTACGTACCCACTGAGACTCAAGATCTTCTCTATTGAGGAGAGAGATATAGGCTATAATCCAATACACTGACCGAGTGCGGGTTGACAAATAACACACGATTTTGGTTTCCTCACGATGTTTCCCTTCTCTGTAAAGCGACTGCAAATAAATCCACACGTAACTTGAAATACAAGTCATTGGCGTGGGGCTGCGATCGAGCCAAGGGCCGTCAGATTGAAAAGCAGACGTTTTCCCTCCGAACTACAGTCGCCAAACTGATCAGAAATCTTCTGAATTAATTTACGTAAATGGTGTACATAAATAGCACTCTAAACTGCAATGATTTTGTGCAGGTGCAGACTTCTCTTAAAATAATGGAACCTAATGGCAATTTAGGTGGTTCGTAAACTAGTCGTAAACGTAGAACGAATGTAAATTACATAGTTCTACGCTTCAGTAAGTTGAAGTGGCAATGGGCTGGTCACATCTGCCGCAGAACCGATAACCACCGGGGTATACGAGTTAAGAGTAGACACCACGTAGTGCAACGAGGTGGAGCAACGAGTTACGCATAAAATCTGGTAGTGGATGGAGATGTTCAGGATAGGGTCTCGTGACGTGCCTTGGGAGAGGCCTAGGTCTAGCACAGGACGCAAACGGGTTTATGATGAATGAAAATGTAGTTTAGGTTAATGGCAAATAATAACATTATTGTCATTGTAAGTAAAACTTCTATTGATGATTTTAATGTACAGTAAGCATTTTTTAAAAGCTGCTACCGATTGAGATGAAATTTGGTACGGTGATAGCTTATAAACTTTGGTAACACTTTTTTTACACATTTATGCGAGAATCACTGCTTAGTGCGTCTAGTTGTCTATTTCTTATATTTCTATATATGTAAAAGAAAGTGGTGTTCCTTACACCATTAATAATTCAAAAACGGCTGAACTGATTAAGTTGAAAATTGGTGGTATCTTAGAACCAGGAAACGGACATAGGATACTATTTATTTTTGTCCTGGGTTAACGCGAGTAGCACCATGGGGCGCAACTAGTATAATATAAACACACATAAGGTAACACTCATATAATACGGAAAGAACCTAATCTAAAGAACCCTTACGCACCTGATTTACATTTTCAATTCCAATGAGATTAAAATTTAATTAACCTCAAAAAGGTGCCCTTATATAATTATGATTGTGTAACAAACGTATCAAAAAACGTTACAAATGACTCACTGTTAAGTCGTGATATTAATTTGTTTTGAGATCTTAATTGCTCGGTAGTCTTTTTCAACTACTTTTTAGGTACCTATTTTTTTTTAACTTACCCTAGGCGCCTTAACGTCGGTGTGTCTAAGTTTATCGTGTCTGTGTGTTTGTCTGTCTGTGGTATCGTAGCTTCCAAACAAGTGGACAGATTTGGATCTTGTTTTTTTTTTGTTTGAAAGGTATAGTAGTCGAGAAAGTTCTTAGGCATAAAAACCGGACCAAGATAGCCGGCACCACAAAATGGCTGATGACGATTTTTTTAACAACTTCACCAAATATGGGTATCAAATAAAAGGGCTTGACTAGTAGAATGCGTACACTTTACTGAATTTCAAATTGAATGTGACCGCTTTCTAGAAAATGTTGTTGAGGTTTTTTTATTTATACTTTTTCTTCGTATGAGCTAAGTGGCTGATGACGATTTTTTTCACAACTTCACCAATTTCACTGGTATCGAACCACTTGAATGCCCCTGACTAGGCTTAACGACTGCTTGTACTGAGGCTAATAGCCGGCACCTACAATTTTACATGCCATCCGATCCATGGTAGCGCCCGGATAAAAATGCCACTATTAAAGCGACAGTCTTGTGCATATTTACACGAAACAAACGGTCACACTTACTTAAAAACGTTGGATATACGTCAAACGGGTTTCAACGCATTAAGAGCGTCATCATCGGGGACGAGCTGCACACGGACTGTCAGTTTTTAAGTAAGTGTGACCGTTTGTTTCGTGTAAATATGCACAAGGCTGTCGCTTTAATAGTGGCATTTTTATCCGGGCGCTACCATGGATCGGATGGCATGTAAAATTGTAGGTGCCAGCTATTAGCCTCAATATATATATGCCTTATGATAACAGTTTACAAAGTCTTGTGCATGGTCACCCACCCAACGACTGTTCGCTACGACCGTCGCTGAGCCTTGATGATCAATGAGCACTTGTAATCTATTAGGTGGGGTCAGCACAGGGTTTTTTTTCTTCCATTCTTCTACGCATCAGCCGTCATCTCAACACGTCTTATTCTACATTTTCTGATATTGTCCATCACATCATCATCCTTAACTTCTTCAGTCGACCTCTCCCGTTTTTTTTCTTGCGCTACCTTATCGGTACGTACACCGAGTACTGTCCTATGAGTACACTTGTTTCTATTTCAGTGTTCACATTGGTCAGATTCTGGTGTATAATCCACATATCCTAATATTGAGGTGGACAAACAGGACCGCTCTCAGTTTTTCTGGACTGAAACACCAAATTTAAAAAGAATAAGTAATCTTATATCTTTAAATTAGCAATTCTTCTTTATCTATATAATATAATATAATTGGAATCTCGGAATCGGCTCCAACGATTTTCATGAAATTTAGTATATAGGTTGTTTCGGGGGCGATAAATCGATCTAGCTAGCAATCATTTTTAGAAAATGTCATACCTAAATAATATGGTTTCAAATCGCAGTGGAAGCACTACGAGTTTATGTACATTCAAATTTAAATTTCATATATTTATTTTTCATATTTATATATGCTTTCTTTATTACTATAAATTTATTATGCACGTAAACTATTACAGAAATTATCAATTAAAATATTATATACAAACTTAAGCAATACAATTTAAATTAGAGTAAGCTCACCATCCAGGCTGTCGCTGCGGGGCAGAGTTCCCAAGATGCTGGCAGCATTACCTCGTTGAACAGCTAAACTTAGTCTTTGTAAGAAATAGCTGCCAGCTCTTGGATCTCCAGAAGCGAGGACCAACCGCTTCCCGATGTCTTTACAAAAAGTTTTTGTGTCGGACGACCACGGGCCTAAAGTCTCCACGGACAGCGCCACAAACTCATAGTTTGCGCTAATCCGTGAATACTTACGATGTTTGATAATTTGAGCCTGCTGAGCAGCGGCCCCCGCGCTGCGAGCGGTGGCGGTGACATGAGACGGTGCCAATGTATCCACGCACGTGGCATCCCAAACCAGGGTACGGCCGAGACACCACGGAACTAGAGTGGCTCCGTCGGGCCTCTTGCCATCGTCTCGTGACAGTCCGCTTGGCTCCAGCATCGAGGGCACACCTGCTGTGGAGAGTGCCCGCCTGACTAAATCGTTCAACACCCAATGACGATAAAGTCGGCCAGCACTCCTCACACAAGCCAGCCCGTGACGTCCGAGTTGGTCCACGTCCTGACCGCATTGACAGCGGTGAGGCTCGCACAATTTAGTACCTAGTCGTAATCCTACAGCTACGCGCAAACTTTCAGGGTCTAGGACAGTAGCCAAATGCTCTGAAGGCAGGGCATTTAGCCAATGCCCTGACTCACTTTCCGACACAGCAAGGAGACGCGCTCGGTCAGCATCGTCTGTGGATTGGTCAAGTAAGGCTGAGTATGTTAAATTTAGAACTGGACGATCCCAAGACCGCTGGCTTGTCAATTCTAAAGGGATATCTTCACCTGGACAAGACGCCCTCCATGCAGTCAAAGCCTCTGCCTGGCACGCTACTCGAACATCGGTTAGGGGTAAATTTAATATTTTTCCGATGAGAGTTTGCGTACCATGGCTGGAAGCTAAAAAAGCAGGGAGAGCTACACTTGCAGAGGTGCGAATACCCAGTCCGCCCAAATAGATTGGGAGAGTGGCCTGTGCCCAAGAGCGATCATCCAGTTCCAAATTTAAAATTTTAATTACAGTTTTTCGCAAAACGGTATCTACCAAATCTAGTAGAGAATTATAAAACCAAACCGGACAACATCTTAATAAGTATGTAAATTTTGGTGTGAATAAGCAAAGGCGTAAAATGTAAATGGCCATATGTGGTTTAATTTCAAAAAGTCGAGTACAATTTCGTTCGAAACAATCTATTTTAGAGCGTACATTGGACGGGATTGCATCCAAAAATATCGGTGCTCCTAACAAAATCAATGAAGATTTTGTTTGCAATGAAATGCCAGGACACAATGAATTGACCTCATCTAAAAGCGATTGACGAGTTTGATCTGTTATGTGGTCGGCGAAGAAAATTTCACATTTTTTAAAATTTAAAGAAAGACCTATTGATTTGAATTTTTCAATGACTATTTTGAGGTCTGACAATACTTCAGACGCACTCCCGCCCAATGACCCGTCATCTAAATACCAAACATTAAATTTTGAATTTAGCTCTGATATAATATCATTTATTCCTAAACTGAAAATGGCAGGTCCAAGTGGGTCTCCTTGCTGACAGCCCGTACATGAATAAATTTCGCGGCTACCAAACATCAATTTCGTGGGGGCACCATAGCATTGCCACAAATAGCTATATATTTCGGGGGTTACTGTTTGAGCTTTACTAAGAAGAGCTCCTCTATCTATGCTATTAAAAGCATTGCATACGTCAATTTTGATAAAAGTGTCATACGTGCCGGAATTCAAAAATGTGCGCGCAGCGTGCACAGCAGCCTCGCACCCAGCTCTTACACCAAACCCGAGTTGTTGTGGCTGAAAAATGTTTTTTAATTTTTGAAGAATTATCTGACTGCATAATTTAGAGGTTAGGCGGCGTAATGTACTTCCAACGGCTATAGGGCGAACTCCACCATCTTTTTTGTTCAGTGCTACTAAGTTCGCCCCATAGAGAATAGTGACAACTTGGTCCGGTACTTCACCTCTCAACATTAAATTTACTAAAGCGGCTAACTCTTTCACTAGAAATTTAGCGGAATCTCCAATGTGAGGGTTAATCAGGTCTTTTAAGTGCTGGGGCGTTATGCCATCTAGGCCACCAGCAGAGCCATTAGGAAAAGTTTTAATTGCGTTTACCAAACTTTCCTCATCTATTTGGCAGGGTGATTCTGCCGATGGCGGAGATGGCAACTGGGTTGAGGCTGACTGTGCTGGGTGCTTCTCACATAATGCCGCAAAGGTTTCGCTCGAATGTGTGGCGAGAGTATCATCGGAGAAAAGTAGCTTAGCGGCCCCTCTGATGTTTCCATCAGACACTTTGTTTTCTATGTTTTTTATTGAGTTTTGGGGAATATGCGAAGTATTGCTAACACATGGTACAACATGTCTAGATGTGTTATATTTTATAGCGGATGTGAGAGAACGATGTTTCGAATCTTTGGCTATGTGAAAAGTGGAATAAGAAAACGAAAGTAACTTTTCCCACGCAGAAAGGTTGTTCTCCGCCACAACCTTCGCCACACAATCGGCCAAACTCTGTGCGACACTAGCGCGGGCACCCTTTGGAATTCGTTTAACTATTTTGATTGAAGATTTCAATTGTGCGAGCCTACTCGACAAGCATGTGCTGTTCGAGGCAATATCTGATCCAGAATCTGGGGCTTCTGATAAGCTGGTTATACGTGGTAAGTGTATGCGGCTGCAGTGTATTTTTAAACCACGTTGACCCTTGTAAAGCCGTCTATCCCCGCAAATATTGCACTCGATCAGCGCATCTTGGATGGACGATGAGCCTAAATGATCACCCATGTGGAAAAATTAAAAAAATATAAAGAAATATCATAAAATGCTTACGAGAACTTATAAAAAACATTTACAGCAAAACACAATATACGAAACACAACAATTTACACGAATAATACTCAATATTATGACAGCGTCAAACGATTAAATGTCTTCAAAACAGAAAAAGTTATTTAGGAAATGAAAACCCGAAAAGGTGTAATGGCTTGCCGCTACCGGCAGCAGGCGAAGGCACCGAGCCGCCTCCCTCGGCCACCACCAGCCTCGTGCGCCGCCCGCCTTGGCTACCACCAGCCTCGTGCGCCGCCCGCCGTGAGCCCTGTTCCGAGCTGCCGTCACTTTCTGCACATCACTATTGGCATGTTGCTAAAAATACGATGACAAAAACACAGAGCTAGGCGATAAGCGTATCTAGCTGATCAGAGCACGACAGCTGCCGGCTTCGTCGTTTATGCCAGGTCACAAGATACAATTTAATTCTTCAAGCAAAACCACCAAAGGTACCGCTGCACCTTTCGGTTGAGTTTTAAATAACTTCTTGGTGGGTATACTGGGTACAAATAATTTTAAATAACTTTTATATTTTTGCCATTATTTTTTACGTGCTGTCACAATGGCATCCGTTGTCTTTCATATTTGACGACCTCGTTGGCGTAAAGGTTACCATGCCGGTCTGCTAATCAGAAGGTTCCGGGTTTGATTCCCGGCCCGGTCAACATCTTTGTGCTTAACTAAATTTGTTGGCTGTGGGTCTGGGTGTTAAATTTGTATTTATATATAATATGTATGTATGTATATGTAGTATATCAGCTGTGTTAGCAACCATAATACGAGCTAGAAATGGTTCAGTATGGGGCTAACCAGCCATGTGTGAAAGTGTAAAAAAAAAAAATGGAACCCAAAAATATCTTCGTTAAAACTTGTGTCTCTTTAATTTCTTGCGACGCTCAGTGGAACCTTACTTT
The DNA here is from genome assembly GCA_035578125.1 of Mellilla xanthometata. NCBI lineage: Eukaryota > Metazoa > Arthropoda > Insecta > Lepidoptera > Geometridae > Mellilla > Mellilla xanthometata. Next base: position 3,696,737 of record JAPUBQ010000003.1, read on the forward strand.
CTTGAAGTGCATAGACTCCATCATGAGACACGTTAATGTGCTTGTTTCCGTGACGCCACCAGCAGGCAGTAGGAACCTTTGTGCTGCCCAGTGATTGGCAGGTCCGGCCTCCACGGGATGGCCATTGTCAATTCCATCATACCAGTTATTTCTACTAGTTTACTTCGCTTCACCACGTGGTGTTACCTGTTACCCGTTTTAACCCGGGTTAAACGGGGGAGTGTTAATCTAGGGTTAAAACTATCCCTAGACAACGTGTTATGCCAGTCGGTTCTGCCGTCACAACATGAAAGAATATGATTAAGGGAGTATTTTATAAGTATAATTTATACATATTTTGCTAAATCGAATACCTATAAATTTGCAATTTTTGCACCCAAAACTATAATTAAAAGCTGTGCATTTTAACGACATATTTATTTATAGCTTTAATCCATAATCGCTGTGAAATATGTACAGGGTTATTACTAAAACTAATGATCATTATAATGGTTATAACTAATACTCATGATTATTATATACATGGTTTTTACTAACACTTATGCATAAATTTTTTGGAAAGGGTGTTTACAAGACTCATTAATACTCACAACATTTACTATGTCAAGCACTCCTCATGAATATGAAGAAGTTTTCGCAAAAGGCATGAATGCAAGTCTTTGACTGGCTTTCATTGGGTTTGGAAAATGACATAAAAATCTTTATCATTGTTTTTTTGTTTCCAGGTAGAGAATGAAGGTGGAGATAAGACCGCTTCACCTGCTTTGCCTCTATGCCCGTCGGGTCGCCCTGACGCAGAGATTGAGCCATTACTCAATGAAGGTATGTTTGTATTTGTATTCCTATTGGCACAAACCATGCTCAAGGCTTGCTAACTCTTAACACCATTGTTTAATTCCACATGTAAACAGGTGTTTTTTTTATACTCAAAAGGCTTTCTAATAATTTCGGCTTTAATCACAATTTGCTTGATGGTAAGCAATATTGTAATCTCAGACAATGCGCACTCTGAGAGAAGCCTGTCACATATTGCCTTGAAAATCACTTCAAACAAACCAGAGAATTCCACACCATCAATTAGAATTCACGACTCCATAATTTAACTTTAAACATGAAAAGTAGACTGTTGTATCCAGAAAGTGTATACTTTCGGGATCTGTTTGATTATTGTTGTACAGACGAACAACAATAACTAAACAGAATCTTAAGCATGAATAAAACAATTCATAAATAAAACAATTGTTTTCCCGAAATAAATGTTAAATGATGTTTGGTACTCGTATCGTGATCTTGATAAAGTTTTTCATCTGTAGTTTTTCATCATAATTAATCTAGATGTTCTAATAGAAGTATGTCTTTTCAAAGTAAAATTAACTCATCTTAGAGCCTGGTTGTTATATAAAAATCCTGGAAATATAAAATGCATCTGAGGTAAAATCTTCTTAACTCTTTTCAAATAATTTTCTATTTCATCTAAGTATGACATAATAGAAGCATCTCCTATAAGAGTCTTCCTAACTCTTTTCAAAGCATTTTATAATACCTTAATCCTGAAAAATGTAAAAAGACCACGTCTATTCAGAATACGAGGATTGATCGTAACGTGACTGCATCAGTAAAAGAAAAGTAAATATTAATTTAATTATGCATCAAAGCGAGTCGAGGTGCGACAAATTCCAATATAAAATTTATGAACGGGTAAACAATTTTGTTTGTGTTTTATTTCTTGTTTGTTTGATGCTTGCGATTCTGGCGGAAATGTGTTAAAAGTGGAAATTTTGCAGAAATAAAATCACCATATGCCACGATGGCACGTAGCCAATGAGGTGAAAATGCTCGAGCCTTATATAGTTCGATCTCGCTTCTATACAGAGAGAAGAAGGTATTTGAATCTTGGTCTCGAGTCTGGATGTGACAATAAAATTGCTTTCGTATGTTCGGTACATTTCCGATAGGGAAGAAATATGGAACTTATGAAGGCGATTTGTCTTCTTCGACACACTAAAACACCTAACGTATAACCTATTCAGGAAGGCTCGAGTACATTTATCCAAACTTTTATTGTTCTAAGCCTAGCGCGGAAAAATAGCCCACACAGTTCCATACAGAATATTATGAAATCAATAATATTAATACAGTATTATACAATATTATGTAGGAAGTGGCGGGTTTTCTTTCGTTTCGCCTAATGCTAAGAAGTAAAGTAGTTTGTCTAGATGTGATTATTGAGACCGCCTATAAATAGTGTTGAAGTGTTAGTTATGTACCTGAAATATTACTCAATTAGAATATAGTTCTCCATCTTATTTCAACAACGCGCTTGGTGGTTGGGTTTCTACTATTATAGCACGGGCCAAGAGAGAAAACTTTTGAAAGTTCGCTTTTTCTTAATTGGAGGACTTACATATATTGTTATTTCTTATTTTTTGGTTACTCGTAAGTGCGAGGACATGAACTTTTAAATGTTTTCTTTATTGATTCAGTTCGTCCTCTCCATTATACTCGTATTAAGATAAGGCATAATCTTCTCAACCATTTCGTACAGTTTAACCTCTAGCCCCACTTTCAATTATGTGCAAAATGCTTTTTTTGGTCTCCCTTTACCTATCCGTCTTTTAGGTTTAAGGAAAGTGTGTGTGTGTGTGTGAGTGTGTGTGTGTGTGTGAGAGATAGTGTGTTGGAGTTAGTGTAAGTGTGTGTGTGTGTGGTTTAGTGCGTGTTTGTGTGTGTGAGAGAGAGAGTGTGTGTTAGTGTGTGTGTGTGTGTGTAAGAGAAAGTGTGCGTGTGTGTGTGTGTGAGTGCGCGTCTGACAGTAATAAAAAGCTGACATATGTGGGTAATGATATTTACTAAAACTATTGGAGCTTATTATTTTATTATTGATTTTATACAAATTTATTTCGTGATAAATCCATTGCCGTATATAAGGCCCTACACTCAAATATGTATAGCGCCGCAGACCTCGATACAATAGCGCCTTAATTATCGCTTTTTTGGCTGATAAGACGGTGTTTGACCACAGCTTGCCTGATATTACTCCACTTTTTTGTCAACGATGTACATAACACGCTTACCAAGAAAGTTACTAACCATATATTAACCTAAGATTAGTATCGAATGTTGTGCTAATAATATGTTATCATGTGTATTTAAGTCATCTGTGTGGTATTCACGTGTTTAAGGTTTTTCAGGTTTTTCAGTACCTTAAAAAACGAGACAACTAGACCCTATTACCAAGCCTCCGCTGTCTGTCTGTCTGTGACAAGGCTGTTTCTCAAAAACCGTGTTAGCTAAAAAACAGAAAATTTCAAGAAATTATGTTTTTCCTATACCGCTATGACAAGAAACACTAAAAATAACATAATATTTTTCACGCTCAAACGGCTGAGCTTATTTCAATGTAAGCTTTATATAAAGAAACTGAAGGGACTATGCATTTTATGACGTTATAAAGAGTGGTCGTTAAATGAAGAGAATGTATCATTGTGTGGAATACAAGCTAAACCAACTAAAGCCAATTGATTTCGAAGCTTTAGAGAGTTTGTCGTAAAATAAAGGGAGAGTGACGTTACATGGAGTTTACACTGTACATATATTTTTTTAACATTTATTGGACTTGCATAGCATAAGCAACCCACTATACGTTCCCACTGCTGGTGGGACTCGGGGCCTTCTCTCACGAGGAGAGTGATATAGGCCATAATCCACCACACAGGCCAGGTACGCGTTGGCGGATGACACAGGTCTTCGGATATTCTGGTCCTCAAACATGCCGGTTTTCTCACGATGTTTTCCTTCACCGTAAAGTGAGTGCAAATCCACACATAACTTGAAAAAACAAGTAATTGGTCTAGGGCCGGGATCGAACCAGGGGCCGTTTGATTGAAAAGCAGACTTTATTACCACCGAGCCACACTCGCTTTTTGGACTTGCACTTGATTGAAACTCACCTGATGGTAAGCGATTTTGTGATCTAAGGTAGAGCGCGCTAGCCAAGAAGAAACCGGTTCACGCTTGTCTTGAAATTCGTTGGAAAACATGCTAATTAATAAATATATTAATATGATTATACCAGTCGCCTTCAAAGGAACGGATCTCGCAAACTTTAAGAACGTCATATAGTTTTCCTTTGAAGCTGCATGAATTAATTTGCAAGCGTATTACAAACTAGCTGACTCGGCAAACGTTGTTAAGCCTTATTAATAAAACTTGTACCTCGCCCTACCTATTTAACTCTAATTTTTTTTTCTCTTAGTTAAATCTAACCCTAATAGCACACATTTTAACTTTACAAATAATCAATCTAAATTTGGTTTTATAATTCGTTAGAGCATATCGCCGATGTCATAAAAGGTTATATTTTGGCAGTGATAGTCTAGTAGCTATAAGGACCGCGTCATGTATGTAGAAACTCAAGTTCTTTAAAGGTTCAAGAAAGTACAATCCTAATCTTATTTAAACATATAAAGACCGTATGGCTACTAAATACCGATTTGTAATGAGTTTGGTGAAATTAGATAGCTTTAGTGAAAGTCAGTGCTGGGTTCCAGACTATCAAAACATGTATGATAATCTAGAAGATCGAGGCTCCAACCTTTCGCCTCGATCTATGATTTTCAGCTCAGAGGAGGGGCCTAGTAAACCCCTACCCAGCACTGGCTGGTGACCTCGGGGATATTAAATTACACACTTCCACAATACTTTCAAGTCTCACCGCAGACCGATCTCCACACATATAAGCAATTACTTACAAATTACTCCCTCGCTCTCTCACTTTCGAACTTCTAAACAAGTTGACTTAATAGTCCATAGAAATTAATCTACTTCAAAAGGACGAGAGGGCTTCCTATTGTTTATCAGTCAGTCAGTTGGGATATGTTACCTCCTATTATCTTGCATTCATCTACAACTTTCATTCTCCTTACTTTCGCTTGTTAGTAGAACCGGGGTAGAGGTTTTGGCCCTCGAATCCTAACTAACACCATCCTTCATCTCAGGTCATGCGGAGCGTATAAAGGCCTTCGGTGTAAAGCCTAAATACGCCCCTAATACTTAATCCTATTAAGGTTATAAAAAAAACACCACTTATTTAAGAATATAGGTATTCATAAATGATTAATAAAAATATATTTCTTACTTTTATTTATACTCTAATTTGAGCCTATAGTATTGAATGTATATCAATAATATTTTACATTTGAGCTTGAATTTAATTAAGTTTAATTTCTTTACATTAAAACTACCAGTTTAAGGACATAAAAGTCTTTTGTATTAATATTTGTTAATGATAACATTAGAAGTGGGTGGATCCAAGCCATACTTTATTTCCCTGAGTTGGTGAAATAGCAAACAAATAACAGTAAATATTTAAGAGGTATTTTCTCTTTAATATGAATATGCTCGAGTTTTGTAGAGCTATTGTAAATTCACTATATTAATGAATGTTTTTACAGTAAGCAAGCTTGACTCAGTTTGTTCGTGTATAAATTCTACATTTTAAGGTTTCTCCTCCTTTTTGATAATTAAAGCCGGTTTGTATTAGCCTTTACTTTGTTGTAGTTGGTTTTTCATATGAAATCAGTCAATACTGTTTATTATATTCTCCTGTTCTGATGGAATAAATATACAATTAATATAAAGTATATGAGTGTTATTTCCACTTGATCATGCACTTTCCATATAATGTTGTTATTAAATTTACTTCATTACTAATAATTCTTCAAAATTGAGCTGGTCTGTCTCGATTCACTAGTGTATAAATTCTACACATTAAAACTTCCCTTTAAAGGAAATAAAAGCCTGTTTCTATTGGCCTTTACACTTGTCAGGTGGTTTCCTCATTTGGATTCAGTAAAAGCGCTAAGCCATATCTCAAATAAATACAAATACTGTTCCCTTGCTTTGTATTCCCCTTTGCTGGTAGAACAAGCAATCAAACAACGGTAAGTATTTAAGAGATATTTTTTCTTTAATATGAACATACTCGAACTTTGAAGAGCCATTTGTAAATTCAGTATAATAATAAATGTGTTACCTTGAGCAAATTTTACTCGATTTAATAGTGTATAAATTCTACACATTAAAACTTCCTTTTTAAGGAAATAAAAGCCTATTTATATTGGCCTTCACACTTGCGAGGTGGTTTCCTCATATGTATTCAGTAAAAACGTTAAGCCATATCTTAAATAAATACAAATACTGTCACTATGCTTCGCATTCTCCTTTGCTTGTAGAACGAACAATCAAACAACAATAAGCATTTAAGAGATATCTTCTCTTTAATATGAACATACTCGAACCTCGAAGAGCTATTTGTAAATTAGGTATAATAGTAAATGTATTACTTTGAGCAAATTTGACTCAATTAAAAAGTGTATAAATTCTACACTCTAAAGCATCCTATTCAAGGAAATAAAGCCTGTTTGTAACTAAGGCCTTTACTCTTGAGTGGTGGTTTCCACATGTGGAATCAGTAAACCTGCTAATTGTACTCCCTGTCGCTGAGAGAATAACCATTCAAATAATAGAAATTGTATAATAGTTATTTCCTCCAAAATATGGACATACTAGATAAAATCATTAAATTTACTTCATTATTATTAATTATTCAAAATTGAGCTGGTCTGTCTCGATTCGCTAGTGTATAAGTTCTACACATTAAAACTTCCTTTTCAAGGAAATAAAATCCTGTTTGCTTTAGCTTTCATAAATACCGGTGATATAAGTTTTCACGTAAGAAATGTTTACATATCAATTTATTTATTAAATGACTTGGCCTTTGAGCATAAATATGTGAAGATTTATACCGATTTGAAAATATGACTATAATTGTCTGTCAGAAAGCTGTCAATTTTTATTCACGACAACCGAAAGACACAAAATCGCGTAGTCTAAATTAAGTGAATTAAAACTTAAACTAGGACTTAGCTGGGTTTATTTCTGCTCTCGCCTTCCCTGATGATCGGATCCTCTGGTGCAGCACACTGAAGTGTCGTCCTCCGAGTATACACTAAATTTCACAACCGGATGATCGAGATCTACACGATTCTTAACTATTTTTACCGATCCACGAATTAACATCAACTTTTCTAAAATCCGGGAAATTGTGAGTCGTAGTGGCAAGGACTGACCTATTCCTCAATATTAATATAATTTAAATACAATATTAAAAACTCAGAACTCTATTCGGAGAGTCCCTCACTAGCTCAGCAGCGCGACTCTGCCTCGTTGCTAAGGAAAATTGTTCACATGCATTAACTACCCTAGCTAACTTATTGGTTAATTAAATTTAATATTAAAAACTCAGGACTCAATTCGGAGAGTCCCTCACTAGCTCAGCAGCGCGACTCTGCCTCGTGGCTAAGGAAAATTGTTCACATGCATTAACTACCCTAGCTAACTTATTGGTTAATTAAATTTAATATTAAAAACTCAGGACTCAATTCGGAGAGTCCCTCACTAGCTCAGCAGCGCGACTCTGCCTCGTTGCTAAGGAAAATTGTTCACATGCATTAACTACCCTAGCTAACTTACTGGTAATTAAATTTAATATTAAAAACTCAGAACTCAATTCGGAGAGTCCCTCACTAGCTCAGCAGCGCGACTCTGCCTCGTTGCTACTTATTGGTAATTAAATCTAATATTAAAAACTCAGGACTCAATTCGGAGAGTCCCTCACTAGCTCAGCAGCGCGACTCTGCCTCGTTGCTACTTATTGGTAATTAAATCTAATATTAAAAACTCAGGACTCAATTCGGAGAGTCCCTCACTAGCTCAGCAGCGCGACTCTGCCTCGTTGCTAAGGAAAATTGTTCACATGCATTAATTACCCTAGCTAACTTATTGGTAATTAAATCTAATATTAAAAACTCAGAACTCTATTCGGAGAGTCCCTCACTAGCTCAGCAGCGCGACTCTGCCTCGTTGCTAAGGAAAATTGTTCACATGCATTAACTACCCTAGCTAACTTATTGGTTAATTAAATACAATATTCAAAACTCAGAACTCTATTCGGAGAGTCCCTCGCTAGCTCAGCAGCGCGACTCTGCCTCGTCGCTAAGGAATATTGTTCACATGCATTAACTACTCTAATAAATAAAAAAAAGGAAATAGCGTCCTCACCGCGATTTGAAACACAATCCCCATAATTTATCGACAGCCTCTTGGCGTCCCGACTCACGCGAACCCCGTTCGAATTTCAAACGCCCTGCGCACGACCTCCCGGTTCAAATGCTTCGCGCCCACTGCCTCGCTTCGCGGCCGCGCGTTCTATTTTATCATTTTTTGCAGTCATTTGTTTTTCTCTACGACCGCTACCAAGCACCGTGCGCAGGCGGCGTTGTATTTTCAATTTTCTCTTTATTAGAATAATGTTTAAAATTCAATGCGCTACTATCCGGCTCGATTCAACCTTTCATGAACTTGATATCAAAACTCACGTTTTAATTTAATTTTAATAGTCAACTTAACCATTATAACTGTTAAATTTTGAAGCTATGAATACTAATGATGGTTTAATAACTGGGAACCAATCTTGGCCAGTTACAGCCGACCCCTGGTAAAATCTTGAAAGATTTGCATTTTACTGAAAAGATTTTACCACAAACACTTAACACCATCATTAACTTTATAATTTAATCCTTTATACTACTATATGATACTTAATAATCTCTATCTTCTATAATATAACAATATTTCATAATTGTCAAAATCTCATTTTCCTTGTCTCTCTTCTTCATTACATACCTTACCGCTTAGGTAATCACTGCTAATCACACAGTTATTGAGCAAATTGATGTCAAATACATATTATTTCACAATTATATCGAAGATATCTCCCTATACATAGTTGATTTTTATAATTTCAATATAATTTTCTCAAATATGTCTCAGTCGCGAGCATCGTGAAAAGAGAAAAACAATACAAGATCTCGAAATCTTTGAAAGTCCGTGTTGCTGCTTCCCTTTTAATTATTATTATTATGATTTTCTTTTTGTTAGCAAAGAGTATACTAATAATCAATGAGTTCTGTTCTGAGTTACTGATAAAAGCTTAATAAAAAAAATCGTGTGAAGTCAAATGTTACTGAAAATAGCTAAATAATGCATCGTGTGAAGTCAAATGTTACTGAAAATAGCTAAATAATACATCGTGTGAAGTCTAATATTTACTGAAAGCTAAATAATTAATCGTGTGAAGTTAAGTGTTAACATTCAGGTATTAAAAATATAAATTGCTACTATCATAAATTACTTGATATTATTGTAACACAAGTTTAGGTTCATTTTGTTTCTATTTTAATTATTAGTAATGGGAAGCACTTTCTCAGTAAACGGAACTCTAATTTCCTTTTACCGACACAGTTTTTTTTTTATAAGTTTAGCTTTGAATTGACAACGCAATTATTTAATAACAAACTATATCAAAATGAATGAACCCTTTTTATTTATTTACTCGTTCCAAACAATCTAGCACACAATCAAATATAATGGGCCGGCCAAGAAGATTGAAATTTTGTGTTGTACAAAAATTCAAGCTAAGTAGCACACGACCCCACGCATCGGGTCGGCCAAAGAACTTGATATTTTGCTTTCGTCAAACGACAAAACATCAAATTAACCAGCTCACGACCCCGCGCATTTAGTCGGCCAAGAAATTTGCTAAATTCTTGTTAAAATACCAAATAAACTAGCTCACGACTCCACGTGAGATCGGCCAAGAAGCTTGGTATTCATGTTGCGAATACATATTATATATATTTAGTACTGAGAGTGAATTTATATATTTATTATTGAACTTCAAACAAGACCAAGCAACTTAGCACACAATCACACTCATCTGATCGGCCAAACAGTTTGGATTGAGTAAAGATCTCAATATGCTAAACAAATTAGCACACAATCCCGCGCATAGGATCGGCCAAGAAAATTTGGCATTCGTTTTTTTTTTCAAATAACCAAATAGCCTAGCACACAATCAGCGCTCTGGATCGGCCACGAAGCTTGATTTTCGAGCTATAAACACGACTTGTCGGTATGCCAAAATTCAAACAACTAGCTCACGACCCTACGCATTTGGTCGGCCAAGAAACTTGGTATATAATTATATATTCTTTTTTCCTTATTATATTTTTTTTTATTATTATTTTTTTTCAATAAAATACCAAGTTAAGTAGCTCACAACTTCATGGAAAAGATCGGCCAAAAAGTTTAGCATTTATTTTCCAAATAATTACTTTTTTTTATGTAAATAAAAATAATGCGTTTTCACTCAAAGCTATACTCCTATGTTATTTGAGCAAACTAGGGCTAGATTTTCTGTTTTGAAAAAAAAATGATATTTTAAATTTTTCTATGCAATATGAAATCCCACTTGTTTAATTTTAATTCAATACAATCAAAATTAGCACCAAAATAATTCAATGAATAAAAACTGTTTATATCAATTATTGTTTTTGTCATATTCTCATGAAGCCACAACCGTTTATCCTCAACTTTAATACTATTTTCAATGACAATTATCTTGGTATTGAGTATTCCAGTTCTCAGTTGTTAGACCATCTGGGCCATTTTTTGTTTATTTGTCAAAAAGATCAAAATAATTCATAGTTTTTTTTTTTTTGTAAATATTTACTACCCTCACCAACATTTACTATATATCCATAGTTACAACAATATTAATTATGGCATGCGGTACATATAAAATTTAACAACATTGTAATAAATAATAATTGATTAGTACATATTTTAATTTTAGTTCTTGAAGTAAGATCAGCCTAACTACATACACGTTTTGAAATAAAATATCCCTGTCTCAACATACAACAACTAATTTCAGCATTTGCGGTTCTAATGTTTTACAATTTCAGATATGTCGACACATTAGGTGTTTACTCTTTAATAGTTGTACCTCATTACTGTGTCACCTCCATTACTCCGAGGCCGGAAATAGCTTTAGCGTACTCCAAAGTTCAAACAATGTACGAACCAAACTTCATCAAAATCAACCCAGCCGGTTGTTTACGGAAAAGCAAAACAAACACACTTTTGTTATATTTTTAAAGCAAGGCTTGAAAACTTCAACTAATTCTCCCTTCCCTTAATTGATTTGGATTAAAATTGGAACTAAACAAGTTTTGAGTACGACCCCAACTATGTGCAATCCATTTGTGAATTCTGCGTTCGAATTCACATAATAATCTTGAAATGTTACAAGCACACAAACGGACCAAAACCAGACAAACAAAGAATCAGACAAAACCTTGTAATACTTTTCTCTTTTGTTATCTTCAGTCACCTTAATTACCCCTTTTTGTAACAATATTTCTTATACTGACACTCAAATCTTACGTCTTATTGTATATGTATTGATCCTCTTAACATCAATCCCTAATTTGACATCTTCTAAATAAATAAATCCAAGTAAATTATATTAATTTATGGAGGAATTAATAATACTTACTGATCTAGCACATATGTAATTCGTAAAATGACACAACAATAGACGGTGTCACTCGTCACGGAGTAAGGTTATTTTTTCTTAGTTCCTTTTCCACTGAAAAACGTCCCTGCGGCAGAAAATACTTATAAATATTTATCATAAAAACTACTTGCCGTTGACTTCAAAATGTTGATAATACGTTCCTTCCCTATAAATAAAAGGATAGAAAGTTTTAAAGAACTATCCTATTCTGTAAATGTATACATTAGTCAAACCCTCTTATGCAAGAAAAAGATACACTGTTCCGATTCCTTATATCTAAAAAGAAACTTCTTTTAAGTGATCGTCTTTTACACTTCCCCACCTAACACTACTAAATTATTTGGCTTCTAACAAACTTAAAAATTTTCCCTACTCCTTTAAATATATGTATTTATTATTCTCAAGTATTGCGATTCCGATCGAAAGGAACGAACAAAGGTATTGTCAAAGAACATAACAATTAAATAACATTATAATCTACCCAAATATTATTATATTAACTGTTGCATGGTAATTCTCAATGTCACCCAATATAATATGATAAAACTATGATTCCTTGTAGCAGTTACGTATTTTATCTACGCCGCCGGTATTATCACAATCATAATTTCCACCTTAAGTTCGACAACTGAACTTTATATGTTGCTGAACTAATTCAGCAACTTATAAAACATTAAAAGAATAAGGTAAATATAGATACGCGTTGTGTGAATTTTATTACCAAACATTTATTGCGTAGAACTGGGATAAATTATTTCGTAGCAACGAACGCGTTGATGTCCTTCGAAAATTGTAACCATATTTTCGTAGCACATCTAGTCGTGTTGAAATCTATTGAACTATATTTATCCTTACAACCAAAAACCGACCCCTAAATCTTTTTCCCTAAAATAAGTGGAACATAAAATAGCGTTTGGTCAAATTATTTTGTAAGCATAAAAGTAAAATTAATCTGTAAATAACTGGTAATATTCTACAAACTGTACTAACTCAACCTCTCCATTTTCACGGCAACATTTTATGCCAGATTTCTCCAGCATTTTCAACAATTTATGACACGACGATATCCAACAACAAACAAAATATATATAAAGAAATTAAGTCTTCCTATTAATATTTTTTTTTTTTTTTTTAAGTTTTTTTTTTTTTATAAGATTTAAACTAAACATCCTGGTCATCGGCATCAACATTTTATGTACCTCGCCCTACCTATTTAACTCTAATTTTTTTTTCTCTTAGTTAAATCTAACCCTAATAGCACACATTTTAACTTTACAAATAATCAATCTAAATTTGGTTTTATAATTCGTTAGAGCATATCGCCGATGTCATAAAAGGTTATATTTTGGCAGTGATAGTCTAGTAGCTATAAGGACCGCGTCATGTATGTAGAAACTCAAGTTCTTTAAAGGTTCAAGAAAGTACAATCCTAATCTTATTTAAACATATAAAGACCGTATGGCTACTAAATACCGATTTGTAATGAGTTTGGTGAAATTAGATAGCTTTAGTGAAAGTCAGTGCTGGGTTCCAGACTATCAAAACATGTATGATAATCTAGAAGATCGAGGCTCCAACCTTTCGCCTCGATCTATGATTTTCAGCTCAGAGGAGGGGCCTAGTAAACCCCTACCCAGCACTGGCTGGTGACCTCGGGGATATTAAATTACACACTTCCACAATACTTTCAAGTCTCACCGCAGACCGATCTCCACACATATAAGCAATTACTTACAAATTACTCCCTCGCTCTCTCACTTTCGAACTTCTAAACAAGTTGACTTAATAGTCCATAGAAATTAATCTACTTCAAAAGGACGAGAGGGCTTCCTATTGTTTATCAGTCAGTCAGTTGGGATATGTTACCTCCTATTATCTTGCATTCATCTACAACTTTCATTCTCCTTACTTTCGCTTGTTAGTAGAACCGGGGTAGAGGTTTTGGCCCTCGAATCCTAACTAACACCATCCTTCATCTCAGGTCATGCGGAGCGTATAAAGGCCTTCGGTGTAAAGCCTAAATACGCCCCTAATACTTAATCCTATTAAGGTTATAAAAAAAACACCACTTATTTAAGAATATAGGTATTCATAAATGATTAATAAAAATATATTTCTTACTTTTATTTATACTCTAATTTGAGCCTATAGTATTGAATGTATATCAATAATATTTTACATTTGAGCTTGAATTTAATTAAGTTTAATTTCTTTACATTAAAACTACCAGTTTAAGGACATAAAAGTCTTTTGTATTAATATTTGTTAATGATAACATTAGAAGTGGGTGGATCCAAGCCATACTTTATTTCCCTGAGTTGGTGAAATAGCAAACAAATAACAGTAAATATTTAAGAGGTATTTTCTCTTTAATATGAATATGCTCGAGTTTTGTAGAGCTATTGTAAATTCACTATATTAATGAATGTTTTTACAGTAAGCAAGCTTGACTCAGTTTGTTCGTGTATAAATTCTACATTTTAAGGTTTCTCCTCCTTTTTGATAATTAAAGCCGGTTTGTATTAGCCTTTACTTTGTTGTAGTTGGTTTTTCATATGAAATCAGTCAATACTGTTTATTATATTCTCCTGTTCTGATGGAATAAATATACAATTAATATAAAGTATATGAGTGTTATTTCCACTTGATCATGCACTTTCCATATAATGTTGTTATTAAATTTACTTCATTACTAATAATTCTTCAAAATTGAGCTGGTCTGTCTCGATTCACTAGTGTATAAATTCTACACATTAAAACTTCCCTTTAAAGGAAATAAAAGCCTGTTTCTATTGGCCTTTACACTTGTCAGGTGGTTTCCTCATTTGGATTCAGTAAAAGCGCTAAGCCATATCTCAAATAAATACAAATACTGTTCCCTTGCTTTGTATTCCCCTTTGCTGGTAGAACAAGCAATCAAACAACGGTAAGTATTTAAGAGATATTTTTTCTTTAATATGAACATACTCGAACTTTGAAGAGCCATTTGTAAATTCAGTATAATAATAAATGTGTTACCTTGAGCAAATTTTACTCGATTTAATAGTGTATAAATTCTACACATTAAAACTTCCTTTTTAAGGAAATAAAAGCCTATTTATATTGGCCTTCACACTTGCGAGGTGGTTTCCTCATATGTATTCAGTAAAAACGTTAAGCCATATCTTAAATAAATACAAATACTGTCACTATGCTTCGCATTCTCCTTTGCTTGTAGAACGAACAATCAAACAACAATAAGCATTTAAGAGATATCTTCTCTTTAATATGAACATACTCGAACCTCGAAGAGCTATTTGTAAATTAGGTATAATAGTAAATGTATTACTTTGAGCAAATTTGACTCAATTAAAAAGTGTATAAATTCTACACTCTAAAGCATCCTATTCAAGGAAATAAAGCCTGTTTGTAACTAAGGCCTTTACTCTTGAGTGGTGGTTTCCACATGTGGAATCAGTAAACCTGCTAATTGTACTCCCTGTCGCTGAGAGAATAACCATTCAAATAATAGAAATTGTATAATAGTTATTTCCTCCAAAATATGGACATACTAGATAAAATCATTAAATTTACTTCATTATTATTAATTATTCAAAATTGAGCTGGTCTGTCTCGATTCGCTAGTGTATAAGTTCTACACATTAAAACTTCCTTTTCAAGGAAATAAAATCCTGTTTGCTTTAGCTTTCATAAATACCGGTGATATAAGTTTTCACGTAAGAAATGTTTACATATCAATTTATTTATTAAATGACTTGGCCTTTGAGCATAAATATGTGAAGATTTATACCGATTTGAAAATATGACTATAATTGTCTGTCAGAAAGCTGTCAATTTTTATTCACGACAACCGAAAGACACAAAATCGCGTAGTCTAAATTAAGTGAATTAAAACTTAAACTAGGACTTAGCTGGGTTTATTTCTGCTCTCGCCTTCCCTGATGATCGGATCCTCTGGTGCAGCACACTGAAGTGTCGTCCTCCGAGTATACACTAAATTTCACAACCGGATGATCGAGATCTACACGATTCTTAACTATTTTTACCGATCCACGAATTAACATCAACTTTTCTAAAATCCGGGAAATTGTGAGTCGTAGTGGCAAGGACTGACCTATTCCTCAATATTAATATAATTTAAATACAATATTAAAAACTCAGAACTCTATTCGGAGAGTCCCTCACTAGCTCAGCAGCGCGACTCTGCCTCGTTGCTAAGGAAAATTGTTCACATGCATTAACTACCCTAGCTAACTTATTGGTTAATTAAATTTAATATTAAAAACTCAGGACTCAATTCGGAGAGTCCCTCACTAGCTCAGCAGCGCGACTCTGCCTCGTGGCTAAGGAAAATTGTTCACATGCATTAACTACCCTAGCTAACTTATTGGTTAATTAAATTTAATATTAAAAACTCAGGACTCAATTCGGAGAGTCCCTCACTAGCTCAGCAGCGCGACTCTGCCTCGTTGCTAAGGAAAATTGTTCACATGCATTAACTACCCTAGCTAACTTACTGGTAATTAAATTTAATATTAAAAACTCAGAACTCAATTCGGAGAGTCCCTCACTAGCTCAGCAGCGCGACTCTGCCTCGTTGCTACTTATTGGTAATTAAATCTAATATTAAAAACTCAGGACTCAATTCGGAGAGTCCCTCACTAGCTCAGCAGCGCGACTCTGCCTCGTTGCTACTTATTGGTAATTAAATCTAATATTAAAAACTCAGGACTCAATTCGGAGAGTCCCTCACTAGCTCAGCAGCGCGACTCTGCCTCGTTGCTAAGGAAAATTGTTCACATGCATTAATTACCCTAGCTAACTTATTGGTAATTAAATCTAATATTAAAAACTCAGAACTCTATTCGGAGAGTCCCTCACTAGCTCAGCAGCGCGACTCTGCCTCGTTGCTAAGGAAAATTGTTCACATGCATTAACTACCCTAGCTAACTTATTGGTTAATTAAATACAATATTCAAAACTCAGAACTCTATTCGGAGAGTCCCTCGCTAGCTCAGCAGCGCGACTCTGCCTCGTCGCTAAGGAATATTGTTCACATGCATTAACTACTCTAATAAATAAAAAAAAGGAAATAGCGTCCTCACCGCGATTTGAAACACAATCCCCATAATTTATCGACAGCCTCTTGGCGTCCCGACTCACGCGAACCCCGTTCGAATTTCAAACGCCCTGCGCACGACCTCCCGGTTCAAATGCTTCGCGCCCACTGCCTCGCTTCGCGGCCGCGCGTTCTATTTTATCATTTTTTGCAGTCATTTGTTTTTCTCTACGACCGCTACCAAGCACCGTGCGCAGGCGGCGTTGTATTTTCAATTTTCTCTTTATTAGAATAATGTTTAAAATTCAATGCGCTACTATCCGGCTCGATTCAACCTTTCATGAACTTGATATCAAAACTCACGTTTTAATTTAATTTTAATAGTCAACTTAACCATTATAACTGTTAAATTTTGAAGCTATGAATACTAATGATGGTTTAATAACTGGGAACCAATCTTGGCCAGTTACAAACTGTTTCAAGAAAACTGGCATTACTGTCGTTGTCTAACAGCTATGTAAAGGTAGGTGTTGTCCCCGTTATTCCGGGATAAAATGTAAAATTGTAATTGTAAAAAAGTAAAAGTAAAAAGTAAAAAAGCCATTTATTCAATTACAAATTATAAGGTTCTGGTTCAAATTCACAATCACAATGTCACTATTTATAAAAAATTAAATTTAAATATAATGATCATAAAAAAAAAATCTCTTGTTTAATTTTTAGTTTTTAAATATGTCAATTTTTATTGTAAATAATAATTAAGTAAAATAATAGTAAGTTTAAATTTCAGAATGTCAAAAATATAATAGATAAATTATTTGTGAATTAAGCGATTTCTCTTGTCAGTTTTAGGTTGCTGTAATTGTCGCCTCGTTGGCGTAGGCCTCCCCCAGCTTAATTTTCTATCTCTTGCCAACCTCGTCCATTCCTGTCCATATCTTCGATTAAACAAGTCTTCCCATCTTCTATTTGGTCTCCCTCTACCTCTTTTGTCCTCTCTCGGTACCCATTCTATTATCTTTCTTGTCCATCGAAAAATTGTAATTGTAATCTTTCTTTATTCAAAAACAATTTACACACTTAATCCTAACGTGAAGTATGATAAGGGTAGCGTATGTTTTAATCAAAAGTCTAACCTCGGTTCATTAAGTTATCTTTATAAAGCTTATGTATAAGCTATATTATTGTGCACTTTCATTAAGATCCATTTGGTAGTTTTATCGTTAAAGATGAAAAAATATTCATACATCCAGTTATGCATACAAACTCTCACGTGCAACTTATATTATTAGGAAGATTAGGATAGGATGTACTACCTGATAACGTTCTCAGTATTAATATGGAGTAAAAAAAAGTTAATTTTAAAAGGTATTTTTATTATATAATGATATGGCAGCAACGGAAATACTAAAATAAATATTACGGTTAATAAGATACAGCCGGGTGACAGACATACAGCTTTGTCTTAGTAACAGAGTCCAGTTTATACCCTTTGTCTATAGATTCATATATTTTTTTTTAATATTAGGACATATTTCACACACGGCTGGCTATCCCCATACTGAAACATTTCTAGTTTGTATTATGGTAGCTAACACAACTGATTTACTACATATACATACATATTTATTTTATATAGATACATATTAATTAAAACTAAGTAAAACATTTCCAAGCCCATTGATAAACAAAAGTAAACTACTAGTTGCACAAGTTGTGGTAATTACGCCAGCAAAACTAACATAAGTTGTATATAGCCTAACATAAGTAGTATAAAGCCTAACACACGTAGTATATAGCCTAACATAAGTAGTATAAAGCCTAACATAAGTAGTATATAGCCAGCCATATATACGTGCTCGTATATGACCAGTTTAACAGTAAATTATCTTATAAGCGCCCTCATCGTAAGTTTAGTTCACTCCGGCTACGAAGTTAACTCGTGTTCTCTGAATTCAAGATGGCTTGGCTGCCAGATAGTTGACTGACAAGTTTGTCTCAAACAGACTTTTGTGATAGTTCTACTTAGAGTTAATCTAAACGACGCGAGCTTTTGCAAAGGAGTTCGCGTCTTTACATGAGCTGCATTCGTTTCAGAGATTGCTTTCATTTGCTATCGTAATATGACTTGATGTATCCCGGATAAAATAAACCAATGAAAATGTAGCGGATTGTTTTACCTCTTTTCAATGTTTTATTTTTTATTAACTTTTATCATCACGAATAATAATTTATGTTAATTGACACTGATAACTTAGTGTTTTAATTTTAATTTAATTAAATTAAATTATTCGGTGAATTTTATGTAATCGAGTTTTCAAACTGTAATATAATAATATCTTTACACTAAAACAAGGATTATAAATCTGAAAAAAATCAAAGCTCTTTCAAAAATGTTATATAATATGATATCCAAATATTTTTAAATTATGATATGTACTTTGTTCTCATACCTAGGTATCAAAAGAAAAAAAGAGCAGGGTCGTTTTAAATTTGTATTTTTTCTGACATTGAATACTACATTTAGTGCCTGTAGTTACTTACATATTTAATGATTTGGTTTTCAAAGGGAGTCAAAGTGTCACTAACATGTCATTTGCCGGCACAAAAAGTAATTACTAAATAATATATTGTAAAGAATTAATGACATTCTCTTTGACGCTATCAAATAATTGAGCTTTAATAACTAAGCAAACTAGCGTAGACGAAATAGTATCCAATTTGGTCTAGAATCATAATTACACAGACTTTGAGTCGCTTATTTCTCTAGAAATGCTTTTAGTGTTTGCTCAGAAAGCTTGTCCACAATTATTTTATAATAGCTTTTGATACATATATGTATTTTTTTAACGCTCTTTCAAGTTTTTTAGGTATACTCGTATTTTAAGCTTGATGAACTCATTTGTTACTCAGTTGATTATGCATGTTAAGATAGCATAAGCATAAACATTCGTCCCACTGCTGGGACTCGAGGCCTTCTCTCACTAATAGAGATATTAGATAGGCCATAATCCACCATGCTGGACAAGTGCGGGTTAGCAGATGACACACGTCTTCGGATATTGTGGTCATCATCACGATGTTTTCTTTCACCTTAAAGAGAGTGCAAATCCACACATAACTTGAAAAAAAGTCATTGGTGCAGGGCTGGGATCGAACCAGGGGCCGTCTGAGCAGACGTTTGTACCACTGAGCTGCACTCGCTCTCTCGTTTGTTTAGGTATATAAATATATATTAGGACTCCTTTCACACTAGCTCTGCAGCCAGGATGAAAGAATAACGCGGCGGAATTGCCCCTGCCTGTCGTCAGGGGCGACTAAAAGGGGCATCAGACTCGAGGGTGTTCGGAGGTGGGGTTCCGTCACCCGCTTCATCGAGTCTGGGGTCAACGACGGCGTCGCGTGACCATCGCCGTCGTTAGTGGATTGGAAAACAATCCGGGAAGGGCCACAGCGCATTGCAAGGAGGTCTCCGGAGTGTTTTCCGGAAGAACCCGGAGACTCCGTTAAGCACAGAGGCAGGTCACCGGGGGGGTTTTAGTGAGTACAAATCCCACATAACCTGGCTGCGCCCCGTCATAGCATGGTATCTTGTTGAAGATTTCCCCCTCGTCAACAAAAAAAAAACACATAGCTGACTAGATAGCCCTATATTTAACCATTTCTAGTTCATATTACGGTTATTAACACAACTGATATTCTACATATACATTCATACATACTTTATATCGATACATAATTATTACAGAACACCCAGACCGACAGCCAATAAGTGACACTCATCAAAATGAAGTTAATTATGTCGGGAATCGAACCCGGGACCCTCTGGTTGGTATTTTATCATGCTAACGAGGTTGTTAAGGCTATAGATAGATAGGTACGTTTCTATGATAAATCTATGATAATACCTCAACAAAAATAACTGAGATGGTTTTTTGATTTCGTAAAAAAGGCTGATTTTTTTATGCTTTTCATAAGGTTTTATACTAAATAATGTAAGAAAAAGGATCTCCTTTGATTTTCACCTGTTAAGTGGGGAAAGCCGCATCAAACGTAGATTCAAGGATGAGCAGCCGTCAGAGGAAATCCCTGCTAATCCATGGAGTACTTTACGTCTTATACTATCTTAATATATATAAATCTCGTGTCACAATGTTTGTCCTCAATGGACTCCTAAATCACTTAACCGATTATAATAAAATCCTCACACCATTTGCAGTTCAATCCTACTTGAGAGATAGGATAGTTTAAATCTAAAATTATGGTCGCAATTTAAATTTATTGCTAATTATTGTCTGTTATTATTTGATAGTCACAATTATCTGTTAACTCCAAAATGATTCTAACAGATGTTGATACCTTTCGACTCGGTTGAGTAAGTAATCAATAGATGACGCTGCTACGGTAAATCTACGAACGTGTTATAATATAAGCTACACTATCTATTTTTCATACCCCTAAGTGAGGCAAAACAACGTTAGCCGGGTCAGCTAGTTTCTTAATATAATTGTAACAGACTATTTGAAAAATCGTGTGAAGGGTTTTTCAGGCCCTATTTAAGCTTGATAGAAAAATTTGCAGCAAAAAATATGTAGTTTGTTATAACGAAAATTGTTATACAAAAAAAAATTAAATTGCAAGCATCGTTTTGTCATGAAACCGTTCAATCACTGTAAACCCAATTTAAGGAACATACAAATAATAATTCAATATTATATTTATTTTAAGAAAAAAAACCGGTATTGTTCAATTGACAAAGTGAATAAATAGGTAAATGATAGCTGATGCACAAAATTAGCTTATTTTCTTGTGCATGCCTGGCTAGGTACCACCTTCAAGTTGAAAATCTGTCTCCAATCATTCTAATCAATTCTAGGCAATAATATTTTTTTTTAATGGTAGTTAGGCTTGCGCTTTATCGCAACTAGCCTGATGCTTAATGATGTTGCGATCAAATGCTCAGCTTTTTCTTTGAGTCTTGGGTTGCTGGCTAGCAACCCTAGACTAGGGATGCTCCACTTTCATTCATTGTGGCCCCTAATTTTATATGTCATTCAACTCACAGTAGCACCGAAATGTACGTGTTACTTTTTAATCACGGTTTTTTTGCATGGTCACCCATCCAAAGTCTGTCCTCAACGACTGTAGTTTGACTGCCATGATCGAGACATATCACCTAAGGTGACCGAGCTACAAGCTCTGTGGAGGCTACATAATTTATAATGTCCTCATTTTATTACACTGAAAAAAAGTCACGAAGCATAATATTTGAGGGTATAATTTCCTTTGATGAAACCAGAGCATAGAAAATGCTTCAAACAACATGATTACTATTATTATGGTAATATGATAATAATATGTTACATGGTACGGTTATACGTTTTAGGAGCTTTTAACATTAGAAATAGGAAAAAGACAGAATAAACGTAACAGTGGCATAACAGTACGTCAGGAAAAAATATTATTTATGGTGAACAACATTAGTACAACTAAAATACAATCATAATAATGTGTTATGCCAATTTTGACTACTATAATGTCAGTTATTGTCTCTAAATATGTATAGAAACATCTAGTTTTGAATATAAGAATTAACTCGTTTAATAAAAAAATGCTACGTAAATGTTTGCGTGCCGATTTCGGCCAACAACATACATATATATCTTTTTAATAAACTTTAAATTATTTTAGAAATATAAAATAATATACATATACTCTTTTGGCAATATTGACTTCTATAGAAAAGTAGTAGTGAATGCTACCCGGTTAGTTGGACGACCTCGTTGACGTAATGGTTACCATGCGTGACTGCCAATCAGGAGGTTCTGGGTTCGATTCTCGGCACGGCTAACATCTTTGTGCTGAACTAAATTTGTTGGATTTTTCAGCCATATGGCCCCTAATTTTATATGTCAACCAACTCACAGTAGCACCGAAATGTAGATGTTACTTTTTAAATCACGGTTTTTTGCACGGTCACCCATCCAAAGTCTGTCCTCAACGACTGTAGTTTGACTTCCATTTCTAGGTCTGGGTGTTAAATATATTGTATCTATATAAAGTATTTATGTGTATAAGTAATACGTATACCAGTAGTCTAACCATAATACAAACTAGAATGATTTAGTTTGGGTGTGTGTCCTGATATTTATTTTTATTATTACTAGTGTACACGACTACGTTTGTACGGAAAACGTGTAAGTTGTAAGGAAACGTATGAAAATGGAAGGGGGTTTGTTGGTCCTGTTTGCGATCCCACTCAGAAGCGTGAGGCCGCATAATATTCGACACTTTATCGAAGCTAATATTGTTTTTACCTCGTAAATCATTAGCATGGACTAACTGGTAAACAATTTAACAAGTAAAAATTAAAAATCGCCGTAACTCTCGACAAATAGGTCAACCATCTTGGTTTTAAAAGTACCATAACGAGAAGAAAAATTACTTTTATTAATCAAGGTTTTTGTTTGATACCCATTATTGAAGGAGTAGTGAATAAATTGTGTCATCTACCAAATTGTGACAGTGGCTATCTTAGACCGTATTACAACATCAATTATCCTTTCACCTTATACGCATAGAAAGGTCTCTCATTGTTAAAAGATTGCTTCTTGACCTATACAGGTAAAATCGGGAGGTAGTAACTGTATGTAAGGACCTCTATCATAAATTTGTATAGGTCTTAAAATCGAATCTAGTCTAGATACTGTATGCAAACCTCTAAATTCTCGGTAGCCTGTCGCTTACAAAAGCAGATTAAATATTGCGAGTGCTTTCCAAGAAGTAAAACTTTGTTTTCCTTTGAAATTAGCATTGGTTTTCATTAAAACATTATTTACATGAGTTTTTGCAAGAAAAATAAAATTTCCATTCATAACCTCTTTGTGAATTTGTACTCGTAATTTTACATGTTGAATTATTCGTATTGGTTTGTTGTTCGTGTTCTTTACGTAACGTAAAAGCGTAATTACACAAATGCATTTCTAAAATAATGTTTTGAAAGAACTGCTCATTTTCAAATGACCTAGTTTTAAAACCAAAACCATCTACTAGGTATGTAGATAATTAAAAGGCAATTTGTACGTCGATTTGAACTTCGAACACAAAAGGTCACCATATTTTATTTGTCTATATTTTACACGGATAGCTCATTGATATTCTGATCTCATGGTTGCCACATTTCAGTTAAAAACAAATTTAAAGTTTGTCAACGTCATTATGCCTAATTTATTTGTTAGATTAAAAAAAAAAGAATGGCAGCTTAATCAGTTAAAGCAATTTTTTTTTACTCTGAATAGGTCAGCGCTTGACCACAATTCACCTGATGGTAAGTGACATTGAGGTCTACGGTAGATCGCGCTTACCTAGAAGGAACCGGTTCACTGTTGCCTTGAAAATCACTAGATTGTAGTCATTGGGGAACAGGAAATTCAGCAAGGAATTCCAAAGTTATAAAAAGACGCACCCACAATGACTCATATATACAGTTGCGTACAATATTTTGTTCCGCATCGAAAATTATTCTTGCTGAAGATTGAAAACTGTCATCAAAAATATCCATCAACAGAGAATAACTGAATAATTTCCCTTTGGGGTGCCATGTGACCCTACTTAGCACACCCCTTCGCCTTCTCGCGGGTTACGCGGTGAATCAAACTTTTTATGTTCCATTTCGGGGGCGTAACCAGGTGACAGGGTTTAGGAGGAACTTTTACTCTCACTGTTATATGATCTTCATTGCAAAGAATAACGTTGAGAGTACAGATTATGTGTAACACAATTCAAAAAGCGGCGATATGGTCGCTCAGTGACAAAGCCTCAAATAAATTAATAATAAATTCAAAAAGCATGTTTTGGTAAATTTGACAAAAGTAAGAGTTATAAAAATATAAAAGCTAATATGGTTAAAATGTTATTGATTTAGGCATTACTTGGTGGTGATATTAGGCGTTAGTGTAGAAGAAAAACAATAAAATAGGGGAATTTTATTTTTTTCTCTTTTATTATTGTCTTTTGACCTGGAGCCGGTGGCTTAGTAAAAGGGACCCAATTTTACCTTTTTCGTACCGAACCTTAAAAAAACCTCACTTTAAAGGTAGTGGGATTGGTAGGTGTCTTAAGGTTCGACACGTAGAAATTTATCCCGTATTCTTTCTCATAGAAAGCAGAGTAACAGGTAGGGTGTCTCGTTTACGTAATTTTATTTAAGGGTTGCCCAATAAAACTCCGTACAACTTGATTGCCGTAAACGTTAATAGAGCCTACTGAAACGATATGGGGTTGCTATCGCCTTGATAACGGAACCAAACGACGCTGTTAGTTTTCATGGGGCTGTAAAAACGTAGCGTATTTTTTTCGGACGTGTCAGTGGAAAATAAATGTTTTGGCTAAAAATACACTTCTATGAAAATATTGATTCGTTTATGTGCTTATTGGATTCGCGCGGTGACACATCAATGCGAGAGAATATGTGAATCTTTCTGACACGGCACAGCCAGTTTACGGTTTTCATGTCACAATATGTTAGAAATTCAAGTCTCTTCTTTATTTTAAATCCTTACAACAACCGATGCATAAACGACGAGGTTTTTTTTTGTAAGTTTGAAAACCGACGTACACACGCGAACCAATGTATCTTCGTCAATAACGGACACTTTGTTCTGCACATATGAAAGTAATTCGTTAACAATTAGATTAAACTAACTACATTTTAAAACGTTCGACATGTTTACGAATACCATATTAATAACTGTCGTAGCTATTATTATTGAATAAATGCATTATAAATTAAAATGAATTATGAATCTGACTAGCTGTCTATCTCTAATCTCACTAACGCAAAGTTTGCGTACGATCGAGTGTATATGTTCGTTACTTTCTCACGCTCAAACGACTGAACTTGATTTCGATATTATTAGGGATGCGTATAGTTTGAATGGGCTACTTTTCATTCCGGATAAACATGGGAAATACCGCGGGGCGAGGCTGGTTAAAAATATATGACTAATGCTTCTTAAATTGTACCTATGTATAAGATAAGCAGTCCAAAACACGCTTGCCACATATGGATGCGCGCGCGCGACTCCTAATTATGATTTGTTTATTTGGTAAAGAAGTGGGATGTGCTCATAACAATGTTTGATAAAAATCGGCTCAAAATAGTTGCTGTTTTTTCAAAACACCTTCAATATGGATATCAAACTACGGGTTTGATAGTAAAATCTTATATATAAAATTTCCGTGTCACAGTGTTTGTTACCGTACTCCTCCGAAACGGCTTGACCGATTTTTTCCAAATTTTATATGCGTATTCAGTAGGTCTGAGAATCGGCTACTGTATATTTAGAATATTTTTTTTTTATTAAGGCACAACAACGTTTGCCAGGTCAGCTAGTACTAATATAAATTACAAATCTAAGATGGCGGCCAATACTTATTGTTGTATAGTTGTGCGATTTTACTATTTACATTTCATTCTTTTAATTAAACTTGTAGTTGATCTTCCACGTTAGTTGTATAAGTATTTATATCTAAAATAGTGTTTAAGTAAGACCACGCAGCATGTATATACGCAGTACAAAGTAGCATTGGGTGGTATTGTCGGGAAAATCCAGCCCTGAAATATAAAATCACAAAAGTCTAGCTCTGCTCAATTAGTTCAAAGTTACGACTAGTTACGACCCACTTAAATTGTCATTAGGTCCCTTTAATTTAAGAGAATTGTCTGCACCTGCACAAATACGTTGCAGCTTAAAGTACTATTTATGTATACTATTTACGTAAATTAAAGCTTTTCAATCTGAAGGCCCTTGGTTCGGTCCAATTACTTGTGTTTTAAGTTATGTGTAAATCTAGCCCTGAAATATAAAATTGGAAAAGTCTAGCTCGGCCCAATTCATTCACAGTTACGACTAGTTACGACCCACTTAAATTGTGATTAGGTACCTTTAATTTAAGAGAATAGTCTGCATCTGTACAAATACGTTGCAGTTTAAAGTACTATTTATGTACACAATTTATGTAAATTAATGAACTAGATTTCTGTTTAGTTGGGCGAGTATAGTTCGGTGGGGAAACGTCTGCTTTTCAATCTGACGGCCCTTGGTTCGGTCCAATTACTTGTGTTTCAAGTTATGTGTGAATTTGCACTCGATTTACGGTGAAGGAAAACTTCTTGAGGAAATGACTGACATGTTTTAGGACTACTATATACCCGAAGACGTGTGTCATTAGACAGCGTAGTAGATTAAAACTTATACCTCTCTCCTCAAGACTCCTCGGCCTCGTAACGCCTGATTGGAAACGTATAGTAGGATGCTTATTCTTATGCTGATTAGTTTGGTTTATAAAAGGTTTTAAAGGCGTATAGTGCTCTGAAAATAAAATTGTGATTTTGGTCAATGATTTATTTGTAATTTGTCGATGTTATTATTATTATTTTTAATTATCAAAAGCCTGTTGTGTTTCACTGCTGGGCAAAGGCCTCCCTTCTCTCCTTCCAGTCAGCCCGGTCTTAGGCTTTGGTGGCCCAGTCCTTATCAAATTTACATAGATCGTCACGCCACTGTTTCCTTTTTTCAATTTGTTGATGATCTAATCTCAGACTATTCTAAACTCCGAATAGTCTGAGGATCTAATAAAAAAAATCATTTATAAATGGACGCGTACGTGCATGCTATACGTCTGCTATTTGTCAAAAAACCGTAACAATTGTTTTGAAAACACCCCTGACAAATTGTTCCATTGAGTTCCGCCACTGAAAAGGGAAGATTCTGGCAATAAATTTAGGCTTTTTTGTCACGAAGATTGTCACTGTTTTATGGGCTGTGAGTTACGCGGACACCATTGTTTTTTTTTAGTTATTTTTACGCCAGGCATAAAGATTTTTTATTATACTTTACAAATAGAGAAGTTTGATGAACTCGTTTAATTAGGTCGTGATTTATTTATCTAGTATATTAATATACTATTATAATGCCATTTTATAAAACAATTGTCAATTCTATTAGACTTTGATATTTTATAAATTATTATTGACATATCTTGATATTTTATACTTGTAATTTAAATGAATCTTTTGACATTACTTTGGAATAACATCGAGATAAAATAAGCCATTGATTTTTTTATATTTTTGTCATTTTTCACACCGTATGTGTGGTAGCCAACGGTAGACTTCTGAATATTAATTTACCATGTTCATATTAATTTACCTGTGGTTAAGCAAATATTGTTTTTTTTTTTATTTAATTTTTTTTTTTTTAAGAATAGTTACGAATTGGTCGTTGCTTGCCCGACCTTACTACGACTTTATAAAAACTATATAGGCTCGTAAAAAGTCAGGCGCAAGTCTGACATAGGTACCTATGTTTTACTTTGTAGAGCTTTAAATGCCTTGTTATTCACTACAATAGATATAAGTAAATCGTGGCATAAGCACCGTACACTACACGTTTCCACTGCTAGGACTCGCGGCTTTCTCACACGAGGAGAGATATAGGCCATAACCCATGCTGGTCAAGTACGTGCTGTCTAATAATTGAATCATAAATATGCATTAATATGAAATAACTATAAATAAATAATTATAAAAGCTGCAAAGTCATAAGTTACTTGATAATAATTACTTATTTTGATTGGAGTGAATTACAAACTTTTACAAAAATCGCATACCTAATTGCCAGTGACATAAAAGTAAACTAATAATACTCTTCAGAAAAAAAAACTTTATTTCTGCTTATCATTCAATAGAAAATGTTTTCAAAAGCTGTTTTGGCCATCTTCTGAAAGAGGCGATACCGTTCCCGGGTCCTAAATAAAATTAGTATCATGTTTACAAAAGAAATACGTCGTTTTAAGGATAATAATACTTTGAAGGAGCCTTTTGTATTGTTTGTTAAGTCTCGGACGGCCAGCTTCGAGCTTAAGGCGAAGGAAGCAAAGTAGCCTACTTCGAAAAGCCTATAAGTCCTGTATAAATGATAGGGCTACGAACTTTTCTGTTTTATTAACTTTAATTCAGTTTGAAGAATCATAAGAGTCCCAAAACACGATTACGCAAAATTGGCTCGATAGTATAAGATTGTGAAAAAAATAGCCGTTTTTAAATTTAAAAATGGTGTGCTTCTGAAAGTTACTAAGAAAGAAAAACATATGATAACATTTTTTTTTCTTGCGTTAAAATATATAATAGTTAGAGTTTATAATTTGAATATGGTTCATTGTTGATTTTATATTAATTTGTTACGGGAAATATCTACTGCCGCGCTTGAGTCGCTAATCTCAAATATGTATGGTACGGCCCACTATATGTTTCCACTGCTGAGACTCGGGGCCTTCTCTCATGAGGAGAGATGAGGCCATAATCCACCACGCTAGACTAGTGCGGGTTGGCGGATGACACACGTCTTTGGATTTTGTGGTCCTCAAACATGCCGGTTTCCTCACGATGTTTTCCTTCACCGTAAAGCGTGTGCAAATCCACACGTAACTTGAAAAACAAGTCATCGGTGTAGGGCCGGTATAACACCGTCTTACGGTACGCGTACACCGAATCCGTCATCGGCCGAAGTATGCTCGGGCGTCATCGGCCGAACTCGGCCGATCAAATCAAACGTAAGTAAATGGAAGAGAGCGCATACACTGCTACTACCGACGTCGTCCGATGACGCCCGAAAACGGACGATCAACTGACGAGTCCGAACGTGTTTGGATTTTTTGTCAGTTTTACCGGCTTTTTATGTCTGTACTCTCAGTTGCACAGTTAAAGGGGAGTATTCACGGCGCGGAGTAACTAACAGACCGGCTATAATCGGGAACGTGACCAGCATACGCAACCAAGAAAAGTTGCGACCGGATTGATTTGCAGTGATTCCTACTTTTTCTTAAGGGCTATTGTACCGAGTTTTGCCGCGCCATACAAAATAGAACATAGCGCGCGCGCGTGAAGCGCCGAAAAAACTTTTTTTTGTTTTTTACATTCACACACGGCTGCGTAGCCCCATACTGAACCATTTCTAGCTCGTATTATGGTTGCTAACACAACTGATATACTACATATACATACATACATACATACATACATATTAACACCCACACCCACAGCCAACAAATTTAGTTAAGCACAAAGATGTTGACCGGGCCGGGAATCGAACCCGGAACCTTCTGATTAGCAGTCCGGCATGGTAACCTTTACGCTAACGAGGTCGTCTATGACTTTATGAAATAAAGTCATAGACGACCATGACGACTATGACTTTATGAAATAAAGTCATATAAAATCCAACAATGAACAAAATTAAATTTGTAAGTTCTATCATTTCTTGATAATTATAACATCATTACGTATTTGTTAAACTGATTGACAAAAAAATTTTTTTTTATTAAAACGTGTGTAAGTTGGTTACGTTCTTAGCTACGTTTGATAGAAATCGAATAAAAATGGCCGTTGCACGAAATGGCGACGGCCATTTTGGATCTTGTACATATTATCAATTTGAGTATGAAACGAAAGAGTTGGACTAGTAGAATAAATACATTGGCCGCTACAAAAAAAAAGGGGGGAGGGGGGTTCAAAACTTTTAATTCATATTTGTTTACAGAAGGTTTAGCCGATGGGAGAAGAGGTTGCATACGTAGGTACTATGCTATAGGTAGGTAAAAGCCTGATTACTAACAAACTTGCTTGTGTTTGTTACTTCGAAACTACATATTTAAAAATACTAACCAACACATTCATATTAACCTAATTTTCAAGTTAATTGCAAAATGTTTACTTATTCCTACGGTAAGAGAAAACGTTGTGAAGAAAAAAAAAAACAAGTCATATGTCATCCATCAACCTAGACTTGGCCAGTGAAGCTGATTATAGCGCCCGTAGCTAGTCGGCTGAGGGGATTTGGCCCGATCATCGAAGTTAAGGTCTATCTTTGGATGGGTGACCGTACAAAAGACTGATATTCAAAGTAGCTTTTACGTCTGGGTGCTACCGTTTGTCAGATGACAGGTTAAGGGTCCTGGCTGGTAGTAGTATGCGGCAGTCGTTGAGCCGAATCTGAGGGTCTAGGGTGATTTTTAAAGCTCTTGATGGCATTGTCTGGCCACTTAGCTTACACGAAGAAGAAAACTAGCTTAGCTTCCTAAGACCTGATGTATCTCTCTCTCTCTCTTTCTTTCTCTCTCTCTTTCTCTTTCTTTCTCACGCTCACTTTCTTTATCTCTCTCTTTCTCATTCTTTCTCACTCTCTTTCTTTCTCTCTCTTTCTCTTTTTCTCTCTCTCTTTCTCTCACTCTCTTTATCAAATGTAAACTGGATTTCCCATATATTTCAGTTTGTAGTTGACTGTACTTGAGATTGGGTCTTAGCAGGTTTAAAGAACCGTGTGGGCTGCGATTCAAGTTTAATTTTTTAATTAATTACTGCATGAAGTCTTTCACTTATATATTTTTCAGATGCGGACCCGGAGATCGGGATAGCCGGGGCTGTAGAAGACGAGGTTGACGTGGAGGAAGTAGACGAAGGGTGCCTGGCTCTCTGCGAGGAGATTTGCCCTCCCTACGTGCGGGCGATATGCCATACCAACAGGTTCAGAAACCTGAACGTAAGTTCCTTTTCACATTTTCTACGGATTTAGCTGATCACTTAAACCTCGGCTAAGCCAACGCGTTCAAGTCTTGTCTTCGGTCGCGGCCAGTTGAGTGACGTGTTATCTATGTGTTCTCTGATTGGTCGGTCACCGTGCTTATCAATAGCTGCTGGGCTGGCCGCCTTGGTATGACTAAGGCTTCATTTTGAATGACCTACCTTTAACTTCGTCGAAATAACAAGTCCATTGAGCGCCTAGTCGTACAAGGGAAAGTAGAAGGCACCAGACCGCGCGGAAGGTCACCCACGAGGTGGATTGGCCAAATCAAGGCAGCAGTTGGAAGCTCCTTGAATGACTGTAGCCGGCTGACTTCCAGCAGGCAAAGATGGCGAGATGTCGTGAGGCAAATTATATCCGCCCCCTCTAGTGACCCTCCTTGACGATCACGACTGCTCTGACAAGAGCGTCACGAATAAGAAGAGAAGAGACCTTTAACTCTGTCGTATTCTGACTAAAATGCTGTTATCTCAGTATTTTTTTTAATAAATGTGCTTGCGCTTATTTATAATTATCCTGATAGTAAGCAATATTAAAAACTAAGGTAGAGCGCGCTTATCCAGAAAAACACCGGTTCACTCTTGCTCGTTAAGTACTCAATGGCATTATATTTAAAGCAAGGCATAACTAAAGTTTTTTATGAATTTTTTATCAAATATAGTTTCCGTTTCGTTTAAGATGTACACAAAAAATACTCGTTCTATTAAGTGTTTCTTCAAAACAATTAAACCAATGAGATCATTTCTTTATCAGCTCACCCTTAACTTGAAAAAAACAATCAATTCTATGAGAGCCAGTTTCAGACTACGCATGCTCCACTTTTGGCCAGAGACTTGTTAACTCGCGTTTAAAAGCCTAGCTAAACAGTATAACAAAATCGTAAAATAAATGTGGTTTTGTGCATTCGTAATTATATGTACCAACTCCAGTGTATTTTTGTGTTCAACCTGCCAGATGTCATCCACTTCCTATAAATGACATGTTATCGGCAACTATTGTAGTTTAATAGACCCACGGCGTGCCTATTCAAAACCCTCTCAACCCAACCCAATTAAAAATCAGTTACAGTCCCTCCAAACTGAAATTCAATATCTCTTCGATTTTGAATTGACTGGTACAGAAACACGTGTCCATCAAACTTCATTAAGTTTCTAAATATTTAAGACACTGACAGTGCAAAACTTATCCTAAAATCGTCGTCAAATATATCTTACCCCATCATTCGAAACCGTACCAAAATCGGACTATTAGTTTTGTAAATAAATGCTATAGTTGGTTTGTATCCTTGGGGTTTACATACACTCACAAACATATTTTCAAACCAAACGCATATACCGGTCTCCATTCCGTCACAGCGAAACAGCACGGACTACAATACAATACTAGTACGCTCAAATCTAACGTGTCATCGCGAAATAGGAATTGTCTCACTCTAGCTTGGTCTGTTTTCATAAGATCGTAAGACCTGGTGCGTTGTATGGATCTGAGTGTGGGGCGACGAAAGTGGTGCATGAAAGAGGATTGCATGCGGCAGAGATGCGAATGTTGAGATGGATGTGTGGAGTGACAAGAATGGACAAGGTAAGTAATGAGTATATTAGAGAAAATTTGAAAGGGGCACCCGTGCCAGATAAAGTTAAGAACGGAAGGTTATCTTGGTATGGTCATCATGCGAAGAAAAGAGATGCATGAGTCTAGGAAGAGTATGAATATGGTTGTACAAGATATTGGAAGTAGAGGTCGACCTAAGACGATGTGAAAGAGGATATGTAAGAGAAAAGAGTGAATGTAGATATGACGGTTGATAGATAGATAAATAGATATAGTACCTACTACTACAAAACAGAGAGAAAAATAAATAATCAACTTATAAGTAGTGTTACAAGTGGCGGCCTTATCACTGAAAGCCATCACTTCCAGGCAACCGATAGATGAGTGTGAAAGCAAAAAACAGGCTGTGGTGACCCCAAATTATAGGATAAAGCAAAGGCAAAGAAGAAGTGCTCGGTCTGTTTTCGCCAGTTCCAAAAGTCTTGCACAAATTGGTGCGTAATCTTTTTAGCTCTGTCGTAATGGGTAAGCCTATTTACATACTCGACTCGCAAGATTCATAAAAAAGCAGGCCAAATATTCAGCGGAATTCGTCGTTATCATGAAATATTCATGGAATCAAAAAGTTTAACGGGCCACGTGAATTCTCCGCTTGGTATTTTGTCGGGTTGTCGAAACCCGCACCTTGACGGAATCACGTATGTTTACTTATGAGACTCGTTGTGATAGCCAATTCTACTTATTGGGTGCGTTTTTAAGGTTCCGCACCCAAGGGTACAAGCGGAATCATATTCAGATTCAGATCTATTTATTGTAAGCACGGGATCATATTCAAATTCAGATTCAGATCTATTTATAGTAAACTGTACAGATTATGGTGCACCCAAGGGTACAAACTAGATCAGATTCAGATTCAGATCTATTTATAGTAAACTGTACAGGTTAAGGTGTTACAAGTAAGTACTTACTTAGGTTCTATGGTATCAACAGTTTTGCTCTTTTGAACATACAGTATCGTGCAAAAATACAATAAATAAAAAATAAAAAAAATCATATGATCGTAGATAGAAGAAAAATGAAATATATAATGTATGATTACACAATTTTTTTATGATGAATAGGCTTACGTTTGACCGCAGCTTGACTGAGAAAGCTAACTGAAATTTGTTTTTTATTCTATCTATAATGCATTTCCGCAAAGTAACGCCTGAGTCAATAGATTATGGGATCATATTATGTTTTGTCTATGCGTGTAACACAATCTGTTGACAGTTGAAATG
This sequence comes from Mellilla xanthometata, assembly GCA_035578125.1. Lineage (NCBI taxonomy): Eukaryota > Metazoa > Arthropoda > Insecta > Lepidoptera > Geometridae > Mellilla > Mellilla xanthometata. The sequence goes on from JAPUBQ010000003.1 coordinate 3,730,751, forward strand.
TACACCGACGATGTACTTTATACATACACTTATGTGTACGCTACAACAAAATATACTAAAAAAAAAAATTTAGATATAGATAATATAATTAACAGTTTTCCTGAAAACTGCTAGACTGAGGCGCAAGTCCAACAAACTTTTTGCAAAATACTGCTTTTATATGATAACAAAAAGAAAACTAAATAATCGGGCAAGTGCAAGTTGAGCTCGCGCATGAATGGTTCCGTACCATTGATGTATGGGAGCTCCCTAAAATATTTATTTTTAATCAATTTTATAATTTAATTTGTTAGATAATATACATTTTTTTTATTTAAGTGTCTTGAAGCCACCGTTATTGATATATAGCAAAAAAATACGAAAAAAAAACATATTTATTTTATGGGGAACCCCTTACTATTTTTTTTTTAGTATTTCTTCTAACAACGGCACGGGAAAAACATATCTTGTTTTAAAGTTTTAGCTTTCTAGCTATTACGGTTTCTGAGATACAGCCTGGAGACTGACAAACAGACAGCGGAGGCTTAGTAATAGGGTCCCGTTTTTACCTTTAAGGTACGGAACCCTAAAAAACATCTTCCCATAAAAATTCAGTACAATACCACTGCGTCAATGAATAATCACTTTAGACGTTGCTTGTGTCACATATGGCTAAGAATGAATTAGTGCATTCCAAGCGTAAGTTTCCTGAACCACATTTGGTTCATCAGACGTGTTTTGTGGCTTTTTTATTTTGAAATTAATTTTAGTACAGAACTTTTCGAGCAAGCCTGCCTTGCACGTGGTCTGTTTTATTAACTAATACGTCATTTGTCTTTTTACTTTAAAATATACAACCTTTGAGTTTGCCCAATGGCTATAAGTATGAATCCATGATCATTAAAAGTTCCTAAGACTGCTTTTAACGAACGTCTAAGTTCTGTGATTCGCGAGTCGGCCACAAGATAGTCGGTCTTGATAAATTAAATATGAAAGCTTTGAATATAATATTATTTCAAACTTAAAGTTTATTAAATTTCATTTTTAGGATTCCGTACCTAAAAGGTAAAAATGAGACCCTATTACTAAGACTCCGCTGTCTGTCAGTCTGTATGTATGTCTATCTGTCCCCAGGCTTTATCTCAGAAACTGTAATAGCTAGAAAGCTGAAACTTTCAAAAAATATGTATTACTCGTGCCAGTATATATACAGCTACTAAAAATAAGAAAGTTAATGATACCATATACAGTAAAAGTGTTATTTTCGCATTTTTTTGCTATATAACAGTAGCTTGTAGACACCTAAGATTTACACGAACTGTACGAAATGTACATTACCTTTAAAATTAAATTATAAAATTGAAATAATATAAATATTTGAGGGGGGCTCCCATACAACAATGGTACGGAACCCTTCATGCGCGAGCCCAACTCGCACTTGGCCCATTTTTTCCTATTGTGATATTTTATTCACTGTACTCGTAAATATTTTCAGTTTAAACATAAATGCTCATTTAATATGATGATTTTTTCATTAAAATTTAGAGGGTTTAGCTCAGCTCACTAAGTGATCAGACGTAAGGTTAAGCAACGGTCGATGCGGACAGACTATGGATGGGTAACCAAGCTATTGTCATTTATCTGGATCATTATTAGTTTTACAAAAATGGTTGCCTGTAAAGTCGGTTTTACGGGCGAAGATTTTACGTGACCGATCATAGTTGAGTGGGAGAGAGACGCAAGGCATTCGGCGGGCCTCTCTCTCGTTCAGTGACTCATCGTAACGTTACCGGGCGTTACACTTTTTCATAAGTGACTTCCAGCCGCAACCTAATTTAAGACGTTGTCACGTCAAAAATATCAAAAAAAAAACAATGCCTGTTCAGTGCTATGCTCGTTCAACCAGTTATAGGCACGTCGTATATAAAAGTTTTGTTTGCAGTCTTTCGGTGGCGCTTCATAATGAAAAATGTTCTCCCTTTTCCGCTGAGCAAATATTTGTTTGCCAACCTCGATACAGTAATAATTGGTCCCTGAAAAATACTCTTGAGCTTTGGAGCTCAGACTCGATATATTTTCAACCTGTTCTTGGAAAAAAATACAAGAAAAATACCGTTGGTTTATTTTATTTTACGAAATTTAGGACAGTTGTACAATATATTTACACAAAACAAACGGTTACACTTATAAAAAACGTTAGAAATACTTCAATATTGTTATATAGTTGTACAATAATTGATACGAACATGGTCGTTTTTATTTTATATAAGGTCTGTTGTCAAGTCTTTTCAAGCCGCCCGAAGTCTAACAGCTAGGACCTACAATTTAGCGTATCATCTGACCCACAGTAGCGCCCAGATGAAAATGATACTTTAAAAACGACAGTTATGTATGTGCGTGGTCATATTTATCATCCAAAATCCGCATCGATCGTTGCTTAGCTTCGAATCATTGAAGACCACCTTAGCTAGCCGAGTTACAAGTTCTACATTTTCAATGTGATAACATCACATAAGCAACCCACCATACGTTCCCACTGCTGGGACTCGATGCCTTCCCTCACGAGAAGAGCAATATAGGCCATAATCCACCACGCTGGCCAAGTGCGGGTTAGCGGGTGACACACGTCTTCGGAAATCGTGGTCCCCGAACATGCCGTTTTCCTCACGATGTTTTCCTTCACCGTAAAGCGAGTGCAAGTTCACTCATAACTTGAAAAACAAGTCTTGTGTAGGGTCGGGATCGAACCAGGTGCCGTCTGATGGGAAAGCAGACCTTATAACATTTTAATATCAGCATTTAATTACTTCTAGGAATACGATTTCAGAGATGTGAATACAATAGCAACATAATTTACGGGAACACGATTACTGCAGTAATCCGGTTCGACTAATTGATTCACAGGTTGCCGCTTCATGAATAATGTGCCATGAACGCTGAATAATTGTTGTCAACACGTAAAATACACAGCGGTAATCCGATATCAATCAAAATGTTGCACTTTGCTACTAAAATTGCCGTTAAAATATTGCCCTTTTAACGTAATTGGACTTGAAAAATCAGTTCAGACTGAATAAAATATGAATGATTTTAAAACAATATTTATTTTGTATTAAATTTTTCTTACCCTTCTCAGTGAAACGTGAATCTTTTAACGAAACCAATTATAAGGATTATTTTATAATGGGCGTGTTTACATTAGCGTGGTAGTTTCTGAAATTAAAGGCCTTTGTAGATTTCTTTTGAATATCGTAACTTAAAGAGTGACTCTATATTAAGTTAAGAACCATTAATTACGTGTGCTACTCCTAAAATTTTTACTCAATATTAATTTTGTAGCGTCTGTGGCTCGGCTAGCTAAGGTGATCTGACGCGATCATTGAAGTTAAACAACGGTCGATGCGGACGGTATTTGGATGGGTGACTGTATGGTAACACACACATGCACACGAGTGTCGTTTTAAAAGTGGCATTTTTGGTAGCAATTGTAGATCCCGGCTGTTAGTCTTAGAACAAGCAGTCGTTAAGCCAAGTCAGAGGCCTTCGGGCGGCTTGAAAACTCTCAACACCAGAGCTTGGCCACTTATCTTTTACGAAGAAGAAGAAGACTCAATATTATAGGAGAGTGGAGGGACACCATACCTTCTAATATCCCCATGAATACCTCGTTGGCGTTATAGTTACCATGCCGGACTGCCAATCAGAAAGTTCCGGGTTTGATTCCCGACCCGGCCAACATCTTTGTGCTGAACGAATTTTTTTGGCTGTCGATCTGGGTGTTAAATATGTATCTATATAAAATATGTATGTATATATATGTAGTATATCAGTTGTGTTAGCAACCATAATACGAACTATAAATGGTTCAGTATGGGGTTAACCAGCCGTGTGTGAAATGTGTCCTAATATTTATTTATTTATTTAAAGCTAGAGGAATAGACCGTTCTAACCTAATTAGGACAATAAACGGGAACAAAAATCAAAAATAAACGTACCATTTACAACAATGGCAGCAGGAAACCTTCATCTTTGTTAACCGCTTTGTGTAAATTAATGAAAAATATCAGCTACATTCTAAAGCTTCCCGTTCAAGAGAATGTACCTTGAAATATTCCAAATAATCGACCCTTTGACAAAGCGTTCCGGGAATCAAACAAATTAGGTTTATTCTTTAAAGGACGGGTCATGGTAACCGGCCTTTCACACTTTTAATGGTGAACATTTGAGAGCATGTGTTTTTCGTGCGATAGATTTATTACGTTTATTTTCAGTTTGTCAGATTTTCAAATGGTCAGATTTTCAAATAGTCACTTTTCCAAATCGTCACTCTTTCAAATCGTCTGCTTTGGTACAGTCAATTCCAACAATGACAACGCCATCATTTTTCGATTTTTTTTTATGCATTCGATGGAAATCTGTAAAAAAATATTAAGAAATATAAAATATAATTATATAATATGGTAACTTCATGTCAAATAACTGGGCTTAACTTCACTGGGCGAGCGCGGTCCACCTTAGATCACAATATCGCTTACCATGAGGAATATTGAGATTAAGCGCTAACCTATTTAGTGTAAAAAAAAGCCCAAACTAGCGAGTGAATATTTCGAATAATAGGTAACGAGACCCTATTTCTAATTCATCACTTGTCTCTCTGTTTATCATTTTTTCATCAGTCTGGTAAAAAAAACAATGTAGAAAAGGTGCTTCAATTAAACTTACTGTTACTAATGTGTAAGAAAATATAACGCTGGCTGTTCATTGATAAACAATTTTTAACTGATTACATCTTCTGCATAAGTACGGGTTAGCGGGTGACACACCTTAATTTCTTACTTTAAATCATTATTTATTTATGGAGGTTTCTATATAATGAACATGATTATTGCTGTACTTTTCTATAGATAACTACCGCTGTGTTACCGGCGTTAATTCGGGATAAAACGTAGCCTGTGTTAATTCAAGATCTAACTTATCTTCATGCCAAATTTCAATATAATCGGTTCAGCCGTTCAAGCGTGAAGAAGTAACTTACACAGATACTTACTCTCATATTTTTCCCTTATATTCTTAGGTCCACTTAAATGGCCATATAGTATGTATTATGTATGTTCAACTTATAAAGGTGTAAAAAATAAAGCTAAGAAACATGTTTATGTCAGTCAAAATTATGATAAAAAATTCTACGTAAGATAGACTCGTTTACGCTACATATTTTTGCCATTTGAACATAAAGAAAACGTCTGTTTCGAAGGTCAAGTGACAGAGTATAAAAAAGCGGCACGGCAAATCAACAGCGTTAAAAACTTTTATAAGCAGTCAATATACGTTCCCACTGCTGGAATTCAGGCCTTCTCTCACGAGGAGAGAGATAAAAGCCATCCACCGCGCTGGCATAGAGCGGGTTGGCGAATGACCTCTTCGGATATTGTGGTCCTCAGACATGTCGGTTTCCTCACGATGTTCCTCACCGTAAAGCGAGTGCTAATCCAAAGATAACTTGAACAAGTCATTGGTGTAGAGCTGGGATCGAACCAGGAGAGGACTGTCTGAAAAGCAGACGTTTTTCATCACTCGCTTTCTATACGTTGATGTACTTTTAAAATGTCAAAACAAAAACGTTCGCACATGTTGTTTGTGACTTCTGTGAAACCAATGACGTCACAGTTTGTTAAAGTATTTAAAGAGTCAATTAAAAATAAGTTTTAGTTTCACTAATTGGTTATTACGGACCTCGCATTCAGAGACCCAAGCAACTGCTAGTTTAATATAATGTTTTTGTCGTCGTTGATTTATTAACTCCAAACGCATAAACGGCAGGGTGTTGACGTTTCTGTTTGAGTGTCTGTATGTCTGTATGTGGCAGCTCCCGAACAAATGAACCTATTGCGATATAAATTGTTTCGTTTCAAACATATGACAGACGAAAGACACATCTTTGAGAGCGTTCTTAGTTCTTTTTTTGAAAAAATAAATTCAAAATGGCTGCCAAAACCACATGACAGTTGACATATTTTTTTCACAACTGCCTTAATGTACGTAAGTATCAAATTAAGGCACTGACAAACGGAAGATTTTGAATTTATAGTTTATATTTTTATCTATACTATAAGAGTCTTTGTCCTGACACATTCATCTATTGGCAGTGCAGAGCCCTAACGGTTACTCTTAGGTATATGAAATTTGGAGAGCGTATTTGGTTTAGTACGTAGACGTGAACTAAGAACAGATGTTTGGAAATTCCACCTCTAAGGAGATAAAAGGGTGTAAAACGTTTGTATGAAACTTTTTTGTGTGTATGAATTTCTAGCAATGAAATTTGGAATGTGATACTATAGAAATACATATAAATCTTGTATTAGTCTGGATAATTGTAGTTTCTACAGGTTACGCAAAAAAGCGACACGCGGGCAGAGTCACGGGCATCAGCTAGTCCTACTATAAATTGCAGAGTATTTTCATTACTTTTGTTCTTTTTATTATATTTTTGTGCATAAAATTGGTAATTAAAAATCAAAACTGGAGTTTGTCAGAAGGCGATATCTTTAGTATATTAAAAAACCAACTTTGGTTATTAGCTCAAATATTATTTTTAAACAAAGGGGTTTTAAATAATATATTAATGATAACAAACCTATTCGGCGTGGTAAGCTAGCGGCAAACTTGTTAAAACTGACATTATAATTACATTAATTATTTCTTTTTTGTTAAAAAGGCGTTTGATCAAATATTTAAGGTACCCTATTAGCGCCTAAGGTCGTACGTAATAATGAACCACCACGCGTTCCTGTCAGATTTGTAACTTAATGAAGGGTAAGTGGGGTTGATGAGGATCACTTAAGGCGTGTCGAGCTGAAATAATCTCGACATGTAGCGACCGAGTTGACAACATGACGCCGTAATGGTAGAAGAGCCCGTGAAGATCGTCCTTCACCAATCTGATAACCAGATGAGACGTATTTCTTATTAAATATTTTTTATAAACAAATTTGCCTAAAATTGCTTGCCCATCGAAAAGTGCTAATGGCTATTTTTAATTAAATAAACTTTTATTGATTTTTTTTTCACCACCTTCATACTTTTGATAACCAAATGAAATTTATTTCACTGATAGTTTTTAATACACAGAATATGCCTCGGTATGCTTGCCTACTCATTTCAGTGTATAACTACCTGGCAAGTTGGTGTAAACAGGTAAGTCAAAATAGGTGACTTATTCGATTTTGATGCGCTTCATAGGAGTAACAACGATTCTGAACAGTTAGAATGTTATTTTTATTTTTGATAATTGTAGGTAAAATAACCTTTTGACTATACACGAGCATGCGCAAAAAAAAGCCATGAGCACTTTTCGATAGGCAAGCATTTTTAGGCATATTTGTTTATAAAAAATACTTCATAAAAAATACGTCTCATCTGGTTATCAGATCGGTGAAGGACGATCTTTACGGGCTCTTAGACTATAACAAATGCAACTCTTAAATTTGTTTTAGAACATGTGACAGAGTCATGAAACAATATTAATCTCCTCAGCGGAGGCTTATAATTGGGTCCCGTTTTAACTTTTTAGATACAGAACGCTAAATACCAATAAATAAATAAATATCAGGACTTATTTCACACACGACTGGTTAACCCCATATTGAAACATTTCTAGTTTGTGTTATGGTGGCTGCCCCCGCGGTGTCGCATGCAATAATCCAGGATAAAAGTAGTGTATCTGTTTATCCAGGTCTTAACTATCTTTTTACCAAATTTCATACCAATCGGTTTATTTTCTTGAGTCTGAAGGAGTCATTTATGATCACAATTTTCTATATTTTGTTTGATTATTATTTTTGTATTTGTAGTAACCTACTAAAGTAACATTTGAATATCAAAATGAATATCATTTTTTGTATGAAGAATGATTTGGTTAAAAATGTTAAGTTTATTGTGAAAGTTCTTTTTTATAGAATAAAAAAACTACAGTAAATTTTATCAATATTTGTATTTTTTAAATAGTCATTCAATTTTAAATTGCTTATTTGTGTTGTTAAGCTTACAAAAAAATTGTTATCAGATTTCGATTTCTGGTTTCACATCTTAAATACTGAGATTGAAATGTATGAATATTTGTAATGATTACTTTGGAAAGGGCATTGCCCTCGCCCCTTAATTTATTTACCAGTAGTTCCCCGGACAGAAGACCTTTGTTCTAGAAACTTTGTCTATCGGCATTAAGCTGAAATTTTCACCGAAACTTTCCTAATAGGTACATCATTTTAGATTCACTTACATTTTAGATAACTTCATTTATTTTCACCATTTTTTTAATATAAAAATCACCTAAATTTATCACCAGTAAATACATGCGAGGTTCAACCTGACAATTCCTACCGTCGTCTTTTTTATTCTATTGTGGGAATTAACCTCGTTAAAAAACAATTAAATAGTAGGTAATAATTGGACAGATTAATTTTCGACAAAATTACGGCCTCTGCGCGTGTAGCAACATCAGCAACAAGGATGTATGAAGACAAACGGGACTGTGGAACTAGTGCTGTTGCACTGTGAATCCACTAGCCAAACAAGAGAGAAAACCGGACTAGCAAAGGAATCTCAACAAAACACGACGCTATACTCGGACGCCTCCTGTTTTAATAGAAGTACCACAACATCTGACGCAATGACAGTGGAACAGGTATGCCAGCGACCCAAGACCGTGCTCCGCTACTTTAAGGAGCTTGGATAGCTTGGTTAGAGGCTGGTAGGGGGAAATGCACAATAGGCCTCTTGCAGGATGTCAGTGCAGGTCTGATCGCCTCCATCATAGAATAAGAATAAGAATAAGTGTAGCAACATCCAAACACACATTATACTCACCACTGTAATTGACAAAATTAAGGAAAAAAAAATATGGAAACCATAAAATAACATGAAAAAAAAATGATAAAAAAAAAGTTATGAAAACGCAACGAAAAAAAGGTAGCAAAAAAAAAGAAAGAAAAAAGAAAAAAAAGCCTTCTACGCTTCTGGCTTTCCCTTACTTACCCCAAAAATATCCCTGACGAGCATATATCTTCTATACTATAAGACTCTTTGTCCTGACTTATTCATTCATTCATTCATTCATTCATCTATAGACAACGGAGAGCCCAAACGGCTGGTCCTAGGGCTGTGAAATTTGGAGGGTGTATTTGTTTTGGTATGTAGACGCGTACTAAGAACGGATTTTTGGAAATTCCACCCCTAAGGGGGTGAAAGGGGGTAAGACAGTTTGTATGAAACTTCTTTATTTTTGAACTTATAGCAATGAAATTAGGAATATGTATAGTTTATGTAAAATTAAAAATAATGGTATCAAGTTTTTTTACCAGGGGTGAACTAAGGGTTTGTTATGGGGGGTGAAAGTTTGTATGGAAAAATCTTTATTTATCAAGTTAAAGTCTTGAAAGTTGTTATGGTAGTAGTTTATTGAATGGTTAAATTAAAATTTTAAAAACTTTTGCCAGGGGTGCATTAAGGGGGATGCCATGGGGGTTGAAAGTTAAAAATGAAAGTTTTGTGTTTTTGAACTTAAATGTGTAAAATTTGGAGTGTGTATATATTTTAGTACTTAGACGTGTACTAAGAATAGATTTTTGGAAATTCTACCCTTAAGGGGGGTGAAAGGGCGTAAAACAGTTTGTATGAAACTTCTTTATTTTTGAACTTCTATCAATGAAATTTGAAATATGTATAGTTTATGTAAAATTAAAAATAATGGTATCAAGTATTTTTACCAGGGGTGAACTAAGGGTTTGTAATGGGGGGTTAAAGTTTGTATAGAAAATTCTTTATTTATCACATTAAAGTCTGGAAAGTTGTCATGGTAATAGATTATTAAATGGTTAAACAGGGCAGTGAAAGTTTCTTTGTTTTTTTTTTATTTATCAATTTAACAGTCTTGAACGTTGTTTTGGTTGTAGTTTATATGGTGGTTAAAATAAATTTGTAATGATATTTGCTAGGAGTGAATTAGGGTATGCCATTGGGGTTTAAAGTTCAAAACGAAAATTTTGTGTGTTTGAAATTAAATACTTATGAATTGGAATTTAAGTATGTGGTTTACATCACCACCGAAATAGCTAAAACAGAGGTTAACTAGATCTCAGGAATCGAATGCGGAAAGACAGATGCGGCTTATTTTGATATAGTAGCAATGTAGTGTTCATATAAAATTGGCACGGGAATAGGATACAATAGATTTTTTCCACAGGTTACGCAAAAAGCGATCTACACGCGGGCGGAGCCGCGGGCAACCTCTAGTTTATATATATATTGCTATTTTCTAATTAAAGTATTTTTCGCAATAACTGTTGTGAGTGAAAAGTGTTTGTTGTACAATGTCTCCGACGTAAATGTGTTGGAGGAAAGCCTGACGAACATACAAAATAAAAAAAAAAAATATATACTCACCACACGGGTATGCGAAAGACTATTTGGCCAAACAATGTCGAAACGCTTAGCGCACTTCACCCACTCGGCCAATGACAAGCACTGATACAAGTAGTTTTGACCTCAAAACCAAAAGCTGGCAAACGGCCACAAGTTCTACTGAAATAGTTAACCAACATACCAGCGGAACCTAACAAAAACAAAGGCTGGGTACACAACATACGATTTCATATATGCTTTGTATCTCACTTACAGGGTTAGGCGTAACTATTTAGACATTAAATATAACCGTATTAAATACAATACACAACAGAAGAGGAAAGATGGTTGGCCACCTTATACGACATGACAATTTCATTAAAAATATCGTAGAAGGAAAGATCGAAGAAGCCAGGAGAGGAAGACGAAGACCTAGAAGATCATATTTAGACCAAATTAAGGAGAAGGCGAAAGTCATGTCGTATAGGGAGGTCGAGGAATTGGATGAAAAAGCTCCACAAACAAGAGCCCCGCTCTTAAATATTGAATGAAGCCAGGCATTTGATCATATGTGATAGTGTTTTTTGGCTCTCTCTGGTGAAGCATGCTTAGTCTGAAATTACTAGGGTCTAAAAGACGGGTGTTACAGAACACACCGCTAAGAGCCTGGTGACAGTGTTTTTAACTTGAGTGTGGTAAAAAACTAGGATATGCACTAAAACAATTAACCTGTCGTAATTAAAGTCTTATGAAAATGTAAAAATGCGTTAGTTAAGGTGATTTGACGCAATCATCTAGGCGCTACCGTAAGTTGGATGAGACGTAAAATTATTGGCCGAGTCTAAAAGAACGACTTGTACTTAAACAAGTCGTTAAGCCAAGTCAAAGGCTTTCGGGTGGCCTGAAGGCTTTCGACACCAGAACTTGGCCACTTAGCTCATACGAAGAAGAACAAGTGTAAATAGCAAAAAGATTGTAACATTGACATACGATTAGCTCCATAGACTTCAACAGACAAGTAGCGAGTATTACCCAATTGGTATAGACCATAGACTAATAAATATTATAGACGCTCAACCTTTTGTTGAAAATCGTACTACGTGTATCATTTGCAGTGCCATCTAGGTTTCATCGGGCATTATTGCAAACTCACGCGCCACGCTTCAATGTATGGTAGCAATCCTGTCTAGTATTCTGATCCCTGGTACATACGTACGTAAAGCCGCTTTTAAAATGTTCTACCCTTAAAATAGTAGCCCTGTATGTGAGTAGGGATGTTTTGCTTAATTTCCAACGGCAGAACAAGTTTGCTTTTCATAATTAGTCCCGAAACATTGCAAAATGATAATTTACATAATATTTTGGAATAGACTGATATTGTTGGATTACAGAACCGAGTTTGAATGTTTGTTTGCGTGTATTAAGTATTATAATTGGTCAAGTGCAAGTCACCCTCGCGCATGAAGGGTTCCATACCATTATTTAAAAAAATGCTTTAAAATTAGACATTTTTTTTTTATTGTTGACACATAATTATAATTATATAATTATATATTATTATATGATCTGTAAATGTTAACAATTTAGAGTTAAGTAGAGTACTAACGAGTCCCTAAGTCTTCGCTGTCATTATGTTTGATCTTCGGTCACCATCACCATGATGTTTATAAAATGAATATTTAAATGCTTAATGAGCATTTTAGGTGACCCTTAACGAAAAAAAAACTATCTATTTTTCGGGAGCTACAATAGCATAGACACACATACACACACACATCAAACTGCTTAGTGATTGCTTGAACTGTGGCTAACAGCCGGAACCTACAATTTAACTTGTCATCCGATGCACAGTAGCGCCCAGATGAAAATGACACTAGTTAAAAGACAGTCTTGTGTATGGTCACCAATCCAAAAACCGTTGCTAAACCTTGATGATCGTATCAGATTACGTTAGTAAACCGAGCCACAAACGCTACATCAGCAGTCGGCTTTCAGGCGGCTTGAAAACTCGACACCAGAGCTTGGCTACTTAGCTCTTACGAAGAATAGAAAGATATCAAACTTTTAACAAGCACCCATCATTATCGCATTGAGAGAAAAATACTACGATAGAAACTCGTTTATCCGGACCTCACTTATACGGATTCGCGATTATCCGGACTACAGAACAATTGTCCAAAGTCATATTTTTCAAATTCAAATTCATTTATTTCAGGATCAAGTCCCATATCCCAATGTTACATAAAATTATTAGTACCAACTGTAGTAATATTAAATTATTAGTAGTAACTGTAGTTTATTTTACATCAACGAGTAGGTAAGTAATGCCTGTAATAGTAGGGGAGCCGAAGAGGGGATTTTTGTAGTATCTCGAGCGTGTCCGATTAAGATATGGGAGATACCTTGAACTCATTTACGTACCTCCACCAAATACAAGCTTTCCCCGTTGGTGGGATTGTCTTTAATAACGACTGAAAAAAAAGATGTATGGCAGACATACTCCAAATTGTCAGATTAAGCTAATGTAAGTTATTGACGTCCATTAGAGTGTTTATTTTAAAAAATCTGACAATTTAATTGTAACACTTGGGAGTGAGAGGGTCTCAAACTTCAAACTTTAATGTTCAGTAATGGCCAATTTTGTAAATTTATTTTCAAGGAGAGAATTTAAGTATATTAGAAGACTTATAATCTACCGATTAACATTAACTCAGTTAAAAAAAAACATCGCTAAACATTTATAAAACTTTTTAAAGTGCCTGGTGACGCCCTCCATCGGTGGACAAGATAGGTCTCATACAGTTTTTTTCATGTTATAATATCTATATTATAATCCGATAAGCTCCAAACACGCTCGAGTAAGTACACATTTAGCATCGTGGGCTCCCCTACTATAATGTAATATTCTCGTACATAAAATTCTGCTCACACCACATAATATTACACCTGTGTGAATTGTTGATTACTTCACTTTACTTTCAACGGTAGATATCATTTTACCATATTGTACCTATGCGAAGCATTATCAAAGGTTGCCACCGGTATTTGTAGGTAATCGTCTCGCATTTCATTTTGCATTTCAAACTTTTACGTTCTGTTTTGACTCGACCGCCAAGCAAAGCACATAGAATCTTATCTTCCATTGTCCTTCTTCAATTTATTAACCGGAAAAAGGCGCGCCGTAAGCGCAGTAAACTGAAACCAGAAATAATTACGCGACTTATGCTTATCCCTATTCGTAACTCATTAAATTCAGTGTGTTAAAAAAATACGAGTGCTTCTCCATGTGTCTTCCAACTGTGTTTTAAAAAGAAAGCAACGAAATAGACGCGACAATTGTGTCGTCTACTGTAGAGTAACTGGTTTTTTGTCGCTGCGGTAAGAGACAATGTAGTGCTACACCTCACCCGATGAAATGGATGGAAACCCGGTAATTAATATAAATTGACTATCAGTCAATCGACTTCCAGTCAATTGACTATCTGGTAGCGCCTGTAGCTCGAATAACTAAGGTGATCTGACGCGATCATTGACGTTAATCAACGATCCATGCGGACGACCTTTGAATAGTTAACCTTGCACAAGTATTTCGTTTAAAAAGTTACATTTTCAGCCGGGCGCTACCATTGGTCGGGGGACCGGTACCTACAATGACTTCAACTTGTTGTACAAGCAGTCGCTAAGCTTATTCAGAGGCCTTCGGGTGGCTTGATAAACTCTCAACACCAGAGCTCGAATATTTAGATCATACGAAGAAGAAGAAGATCAGTAAATACAGTGAAACCTGGTTAAGTGAAACATCAAGGGACTTGCAATGTCGTTTCACTTATAGAGGTATTCCACTTACCCAGTGTCTCAGATATACAGGTATAAATAAATATATGTCTCATTTACAGAGGGTTCGGAGGGAAGTATCTATAGAACTGGTAGGTCTTCAATCCATTGGCTACATTTGTTAACATCAAGAGCGTTACTTTCTCCACAAATTGCTTTAAAAACTATATCATATCTCAGTTACAGAGGTTTATGCATATAAAATTTACTCGCTATCTCAGTTATAGAGGTAACTATGATGATAAATCGAAAGAACAAATCCCAGATATAGAGGTTTACCTCGTCCCAATAACAGAGGTAATTCAGTGCCAAAGTGTTGGGACCTCAGCATGAGTTCCAGTTATGGAGGTTTCTCACTTATCCAGGTTCCACTTAACCAAGTTTCACTGTATCTATATACTTTTTGTCCGCAGGTGGAAATGCTGTACCAGCGCTACTTTCTGCGTATGAATCAGAACAATATGACCCACACGTTGGGTCTCTTGCTTGCTATGTCCACATCGCTGGTGGTGGTCCAGATTCGCTGCGTGTTCGTCAACCACCAGCTCGTCAGGCAATACTTGTTGTTCGACGGGGCCATGGTGCCCACAATCTCTCAAACATACCACCGGTAAGTTTTTAATATCATCATTATCATCATCCACAGCCTGTTTAATCCCACTGCTGGGTATAGGCCTCTCTCCTGCCATGCCATATGTCTCGCTCCTGTGCCAACCAAGTCCAGGTTTCGACCCGCTAATAAACAAATCGGTAAAATCCAAACATTTAATTAGCTAAGGTCCGTCCGCCTTATACATTCATGTAAATGTCATTATACATTTTGATAAGGTTTTAAGGTGTTTTATCACTCTAACTAGCAGATCTTCTAATAAAATATAATAAATAATATAAATTGTATAGACAAACAAAATGTAGCCTATGTAACAAAGACAAATGTAGCTTCCTAACGGTGAAATATATTTTTAAATCGATCCAGTAGTTTTGGAGCCTATTTGCGTCAAACAAAAAACAAACTTTTCCTCTTCATGTAGTGGGTTATAAAGATTAACTTAACCAACATTTCAATGCTGATATTAATACTTCGCTTTGATTCTTGTATTTATTTTGCACAAAAAATACACATACTATAAGAACTCAACTATATGGGGTCGGCACAGCCAGTTTTTTGCTTCCACACTCTTTTGTCAGCCGTCATATCTACATTCACTTCTTTCTCTTTCATATTCTCTTTCACACAATTCATCCACATCTTCTTAGGTCATCCTCTATTTCCACTATCTTGTACAATAATGTTCATACTTCTCCTAGTCCCATACCAAGATAACCTTCCCTGGCACAGGTGCCACTTTCAAACTTCCTCTGATACACTCATTTCTTACCTTGTCCATTCTTGTCATTCCACACATCCATCTCAACATTCGCATCTCTGCCGCATGCAATCATGCACCACTTTCGTCGCCTAACACTCAGATCTATTTGAAAAAGCTGACGTTTGGTTCACTATTTAAAAAATTAAAGAAAAAAAATACTTGCTGTTCTTTTGCAGGATCTCCCTACCCGGGCCACTCGGCACCGTGCACCGGCCTGTGCATATGTTCCTCGAGAACTACAGTGATAACCAACTCGCCCTGTTGATCCACCAGCAAGACCGCGTGGGTTACATCCTAGGCTCTACCGTCTTCGGAGTTTGCGGTTTTGTTTATATGGGTAAGTACTTTCTTCTTTGCCGCTGCCCGAAGACTCTGGCTTTGCCAAGTCAAGTCGAGTCGAGTCAGGTCCAGCCGAGTCGAGTCGAGCTTAGTTGGTAGGTTTTGGGACCAGAACCCTAAAGAAATAATAAATATTTCGATAGCGTTATGGGATCGAGGCCTACTAACACAGTCTTCTGTCTTTGGAGTTTGCGGTATCGTTTATATAAGTAAGTACTTTCTTCTTTGCCGCTGCCCGATGGCTCTGACTAGGCCAAGTCGAGTCGAGTCGATTCGTATTATGTCCAGCCGTCTCGAGTCGAATCGAATTGACCCGAGTCGAGTCAAATCTCGCCGATTCGAGTCGACTCCAGTTGAGTCAAAAAAGTTTACTCCTTACAGCAAGGTAATTAAGCAGCAGGGCGCGTAAACACACAAGTTAGGGACACTCTTACCTGGCCTTTAGAACATAATATTAAGTGTTTCGCATAAGCAGCCCACTAAACGTTCTCACTTGTGAATCCTCAGAGCTACTTCATCCAATAGGAGACAGATAAAGACCATGCTGCTCAAATGGGGGTAGGCAGATACGAGTAGCACAATTCTTCAGATATTGTGGTCCTCAAACATCGGTCGGTATCCTCACGATGTTTTCATTCACCGTAAAGCTATTGCAAATCCACACATAGCTTGAAAAACGAGTCGATGGTGCAGGACTACCAGGGCCGTCAGATTGTAAAGCAGACGTTTATCCCACAATAGCTCTACCACTATGTGAATATTACAATATATACGACAACCGCGTTGGCGTAATAGTTACCATGCCGGACTGTCAATCAGAAGGTTCCGGGTTCGATTCCCGGCACGGTCAACATCTTTGTGCTGAACTAAATTTGTTGTCTGTCGGTCTGGGTGTTAAATATGTATCTATATGAATTATGTATGTATGTATATGTAGTATATCAATTTTGTTAGCAACCATAATAATATGAACTAGAAATGGTTCAGTATGGGGTTAACCAGCCTTGTGTGAAATGTGTCCTATTTTTTATTTATTTATTATTTAATATTGTTTTTTTTTTCTTCCGTCCAGGCCTGCTGCTGTGCCTCACGCGGCCTGCAATGAACGAGATATATCTCCTGACCATTTCGTACGTGGTTCTTGCTACCTTCTTGGTTATGGACGTCGCAATGTCTGCGTATACTGTCGCGAGGTAAGCTTTTAAAGATTTTATAAGAAAAAAAGACAAAAAATGTAGCGTGATTATATATTGCTTTAAATGTTTTTCATTTATTTTAGCTTTTTAACTATAATCTAGACGTTTCAAGGTACGAGTGAAACGTTTCTTCTAGGTAAGCGCGTTGCAGCATAGATAGCAATGTCACTGACTATCAGGTGAATTGTGATCAAGCACAAATCCATTTGGAATAAATATAAAAAAGAACGGAAAATCCAAAAAAAATATTATTTACGAATTAGGTTTACGTTAAACTTAGGGCGATAAATAACTACAGGAAGGGCTTTTTAGTAGAGTTCTTATATAAAAACAAACTGCGTCCAGCGGTTTTGCTCACTTTAACTTTTATTAATTTGAGTCAATAAATTAAACATTTTAAAATTCATACCCTCTAACTTGCATAGCCTAAGTGAGAGCAAGATGCAACAAACTTTCAAATTGTTTTTTATTGTTATACTGCTAAAAACTCTAATCTATAAGGCCATAAGAAAATGAAAAGAGTTACAAAACTATATCGATTCTCTCCACAAAATCTGCAAACACGATATAAATAGGAATTGAGATATTTGGACCCCAAGTAAGGCAATTGTAATATCGTCGTCGACCTCAACAAAAGCAAAATCGTTAACAACGGTAAAAAATATCGAAAAAAAAGCCACCCTAAGAATATTTACACTTATTTTGGTACCATGGTAGTAAGAACTAAAACTGGTGAAAAGACCTATCTATTTTTACCGTTTACAATTGAAAGCTATTATATATATATCTTAATATATATAAATCTCGTGTCACAATGTTTCTCCTAAATCATATAACCGATTATAATAAAATTCGCACACCATGTGCAGTTCGATCCAACTTGAGAGACAGGATAGTTTAAATATCAAATTATAGTCGCAATTTTAATTTATTGCTAATTATTGTCTGTTATTATTTGACAGTCACAATTATCTGTTAACTCCAAATGATTCTAACAGATGTCAATACCTTTCGACTGGGTTGAGTAAGTAATCAATAGATGGCGCTGCTATGGTAAATCTACGAACGTGTCATATAAGCTACACTATCTATTTTTCATACCCCTAAGTGAGGCAAAAGAACGTTTGCCGGGTCAGCTAGTTATATTATAAAGATATCTTTGCCTTAACTGCATAATTAACGTGAAACCCGTAATCCGCACGAAAACTAAAAGCAAAGGAATGGTCAAATATAAATTGCGAATAATGTTCAGTACAGTCCGAGCCGCAAATAAGGTTCACAGTGCAAACTAAGTAAGGCCTTTGTAAAGTCATCACCATTGTTGCCGGCAAGTGACATCGAGTGGTCTGAGGTCCGCTACTTCTGTTGATATAAAATTAAACTTTACTGCGTCTCAAACAGACCACAAAGGGCTCATTTTGTTTACTTCGGATTTTGAAAACGTTTCTAATTCGCCGTAATACCCCGAACCAGCAAGTTATATTGTGTTTGGCTTGGCAATGAAGTGCTTGAGGGTTTCAAGCAAATTAGCCGTGAAGTGCGGGAAAAGGGCAGTGGTAATTGATCACCGCAATACTTAATGCCCAGGTAAGGTTTACAAAATTAAAATACGCAAAGTAACTCCAAGTAACTTAAAGTAGTTGACGACCTCGTTGGCGTAAAGGTTACCATGCCGGTCTGCTAATCAGAAGGTTCCGGGTTCGATTCCCGGCCCGGTCAACATCTTTGTGCTTAACTAAATTTGTTGGCTGTGGGTCTGGATGTTAAATATGTTTTTATATATAATATGTATGTATGTTTATGTAGTATATCAGTTGTGTTAGCACCCATAATACGACCTAGAAATGGTTCAGTATGGGCTAACCAGCCGTGTGTGAATGTGTAAAAAAAAAAGAAAAAACTAATGAGGTGGTTTAAATTAGTGCTGGCATAAACAAAAGCAGCCCACACGTATCCACTGTTGGGACTCGGGGTATTATCTCACGAAGAGGAAGACAAAGGCTATATGATATGCCATGCTGGAAAAGTTTGAGTTGGTAGAAGACACACGTCTTCAGAATTTCTAGTTCTCATACATGTCAGTTTTTAGGGTACCGTACCTAAGAGGTAAAAAAGTTAAATATTCAATGCTAAATAAAGTACGTAGTCAGAATATTATAATGTCGATTTTCCAACTGATCATCAAAAACGGCTGGCAGTGAAAAGAACAGTAAAATATTATTTTGCACGTCAATATTATACGACGGAAGCTCATCGTTAATGTTTTACGGTTTGTTCTAAAGATTGGGATAATTATTTCAATAATAACCTTTGTGGGTAAAAGTGAATTGGTATAGCGAGATAAATACTCTTTTTTAAGTTATACGTGTTTCTTTATTATAAAATAAAAAGGACATTTATTTAATTACACATATACTTTTTTAGGGTCCCTACCTTAAAGGTAAAAAAAGAACCCTACCACCAAGCCTCCGATGTCATCTGATGATTCACAATACAACTACATTCCTTAACTGAGAATACTCTTGGCACCGTTTAAGGGACAAAAATATGACATATATTACATCTAAATAAGGTTCAAAATAGCTAAACATCTGTCGGAATGTGTGAATTGAATCTCGGCAAGAGTTTCACGATAAGAATCCAGAATACTTAATAGTATCAAAAGAAGCCGACATAAAAGTCTCATGTCAATATCTCGACCCTTTTTGAGATCAAACAATAATCTTCGATTTACCAATCTCTCTGTAAGCTTTTATGTGCTTTATCTTTATTGGTTTAAAGGCTTTTATCCGTAGGACGCTTAGTGAGTTAATACTTATTACGGCTTGGTACTTTCAATTTGTAAAGGACATTAATTTTTACTAAATCAATTTCGCGTAAAAGTTTTTCAAATATTTTGTATCAAAAGCGTATATTAGAGTTTACCCTATACCTTAAAAAGTACGAAGCCAGTCAGTAAGTTTGTGTGTGTGTGTGTTTGCGTGTGTGTGTGTGTGTGTGTGTGTGTGTGTGTGTGTGTGTATGTAGCTCCGGATCTCTGGCACTTATGTACTGATATTGTTTTTTTTTTATTTGAAATAGGCCATACGAGTGACCTAAGATAGCCACCAAAACGGATGAATACATATTCTTTCGCAAATCACCCACTGTGAATGTCAAATCAGATTATATGTCTTATAAAATAGAGTCATTTTTTTAATATACTTTAACTTATCTACATGTTACGTTTACTCAAACCAGTGACACTGATTTCAGATTTCATCATTTTCACTAACGTCCATTGGTAGCCCATATACACGAATCAATAATAAACATGCTTTTAAGAGGCCCATTATCAAAGTAATCAATAAAAAAATTATACCTATCATAATTATTACTAAATTTAACTATATTACGAATAAAATGGGTGCTCGTATTAAATTCTCTATTTGCATTTATAATTATCTGGATCTAACATGTTATTCATAAATCATATCATAACATTATGTAGAACTTTTTCAGCATGCTCACAGGTCTTGCGAACTAAGAGAGAAGTATAAATATTGAAAGGTAACAGACAAAGGTCATTTATACGCTATAAAAATAGAGCGGGGCCCAAACTGCTGCCTTGTGGAACGTCTTTTTATGGTCTTGGTAGATGTAATAAAAACATTTACCACATCTTACCATACCAGTAGAAGCACACATAGTGTCTGACGAATTTTATCGTCTCATAATAATAAATATGGAAAAAGATTATGAATAAAGGATTTACGGAACTTTAAGATCTTTTCCATGCCTTTCATATGCCTAGAATAAAATCATTATTCATTTATTTATTTTTTACCAGGAACCTACACATCGGTGGGGGCTTGGCGTCTCTACTCACCTACCTGATTTACGCCTCTCTTCCTGTGCGACTGCACGAAGCTTTCCTCGGAGGCCTAGGAATGGCAGTATTAAACATTTGCGCACACTTTTTAATGCCGCCCCTATGGGACTCTCACGTGAGTATGTTTAAATCTCACGGGTAATCAATCATAATCTTTGAGCCTTT
The DNA here is from genome assembly GCA_035578125.1 of Mellilla xanthometata. NCBI lineage: Eukaryota > Metazoa > Arthropoda > Insecta > Lepidoptera > Geometridae > Mellilla > Mellilla xanthometata. The sequence continues at coordinate 3,751,903 of JAPUBQ010000003.1, forward strand.
ATTTACCTATTGTAGCTTACGAGTCTTATCTTCTTAATGACGATAAGACATGAACAACTTTTTTTATTTAGATTTTATTGTTGAATCTGTTATAAACCGCTAACAAAAAGGGTTTACTAGTGAACCACATAAGAATCGGACTGGTCGTTTAAGCGCGATAAAGTGACAAACATACACACTTAATAATTAAACTGACCTTTTGAATTTGACTCAGTATTCAAATACAAAAACTCGGTATTATACTCGTAAAATTTGTCCATTGAATAAAACGTTAAACGAGCCAGTTCTTAAGCTTGTTTTTGAATATGCTGTCATAAGATGTATTTTTAAGTTTTTTACAATATTTAAAAAAAAAATAACTTACAAAAATATTATCAAAAACCTAAAAGATAGCATGCCACCGGAAACAAGGCAAGGCCCAAGCTACCCAAACAATACTTCATACAATATACTAACAATAATGCATCTAGCATTATTGTTATACTCGTAATCGGTGATAAGGTAAGCTTACTTGTAGGTTGTGATGTGAACAAATTCTAACCGATAGTTCTCTCTTCATCCTCTAGATGCACACTACGATTGCCAGCCTGATCGGAAGCAACGTTGCTGGCATCCTGACGCATCAGTCGAGGGAGATGGCCCAACGCCGGGCGTTCCTGGAGACCAGGGAATGCGTGGAGGCCAGGATGGTCACCCAGCGAGCCAATCAGCAACAGGTAAGGTTAACTAAACAACTTTACAGGTGGATAAGAGAAATGGTATGAAGAATGAACGTGCGAGCAAAAAACAAACGAGAGTATGAAAGATAGATAGATTAACACTTTATTAAAACACATACTAAAAATAATTACAGAAAAAAAAAGGTATTTAAAAACTAGTGCCTTAATTGGCGACCTTATCGCTAAAAGCGATCTCTTCCAGACAAAAAAAGATGTAGAGTAGAAATAGCTTTTGAATTAGCATCGGAGTTATGAGAAAACAAAAATCAACTTTACAGTTTTATCAAACTAAAATCAAAACACTGACAGAACAAACCTATATTAAAATGCTCAAAAATATTTTTTTTATTTTTTTAAAAGTTTGTTTGATTATAAGTACAAAAATTGATAAAAATAGTAAGTTATTTTGTCAATAATATTATTACCGTTTATGATTTCTGACAATAAAACTGTAAATTAATGACTATGATATATCACTCCAATATCGATATGTTTATTAATTAATCTGAAAAACATTTTAAGTACTTCTGAAAAAAAAGTATATTTTTTTTATTTACCGGAGTTTTTATCTAGTGGTTCGAAATCTTCGCCTCAAATAAAGAACGACGTCAAACGAATTTGAGAAGGAATTTTAAGATTATATTTATGAATATATGACTCAAACGTGGCTGAATCAGTCAAACTAAATTGAAGTTAGTTTTACTCGATAACTTAGAAAAGGAATCATGTCTCACATGCCACTTGTGATATAGTAAAGCTATTAGTTTGAGAGAAAGGATTGAGTGTGCAGATGACGTCTGATAGAGGAGAGTGGAAGAAGAAGAAGATTTGCTGTGCCAACCCCACCTAAATGGGATAAACTAAACTAAACTACGTTTAGTAAACTAAACTACTTAAAGTAAGAACGCTTTTTTTATTTTTCGATTAAACATACTCGTAACGTAGTCACACAATCATGAAGAAGTCTGTTTAACATTCACGTATTGCCGTTAGCGTTATCAAAAAGACATTTTCCGATATATGATATCAAAGGTAACAGGAAAAGTCCGACGTTATTCAAAACGAGGGGTCGCATCCGAAAGCGTGGTCACCCTCTCCCACGCCTCATTTGGTTAAACATTCCATAATTGGTAATTTCATACTCTGAAACATATTCAATTTACACGTGTTTATGATCGAAACAAACATTTTGTTTAGCATTCACGTATTGAGCGTGGTTTTGGTTTGATAATAACATTTTAATTATGTCGGAATATTTATAACTTGAGTTATTTATGGTACTAATAGCGCCAGCGTTGTCACCCGCATCATGACACACATATTGCGACATAAAAAGTAGCGTCCGTGTATGTCATAGTCTAAGCTGTATCTATACCAAACTAGCTGTTGCCCGCGGCTCCGCCCGCATTTAGGTCAATTTTTTTGCTGAATACAAACCAACGAATGCAAAACCGTAGAAATTGGTTCGTGCGTTCTGGAGTTGTAGCGTCAGAAAGGAAAACCCGACTTTTAAATTAAAGATGATATTATCAATTTGCGTCAATCTAATAATTATGTTAAGAACTAGAGAAAAATATCGTTGTCATCTTGGTCATACAGAGCTTTTTTTACGAAATAGAATAAGAATTTTCTTAAAGTTGAGTTAAAATAATTAGCTAAGAGTAATCTCTTTTCAGCAAACACGTACGTGTGAAATAAATAGCTGGCCAAGTCGATAAGAACTGTCAATTACAATGATGTATAGCTTTAGCTTCGAAATGATCAGTCTCAATTACTGACGCCGAGCTTTCAATATTCATCCCAAACGTCATTAAATTAAGGTTTGAATTGCTTTGACAGTTTTACGAGTAACTAGTTGCGTGTCGTGGTGTTTCCACCCAGTTTACAAGCAACATTCAGAAAGTATTTTATACTAATTACGTGATATATTTGAAAAAAAAAACACAAGTTTCTTTCACTGAGCTTCTTTTACTCTTTAGCTTTATAGAATGATGTAACTCGTATCTATAGATTTTGTTTTAAAAAGAAAAAAAATCTTTGTATTTAAAAAAAAAGAAACATGTTTCTTTTTTGATATGTACTCGTATGATTAGTATGTTACAAACCCCAATCAAAATTGGGGTTGAGTTGAAGTTTTTTTCTTTGCGCGGAGAAAATACTTTTAAAACTGGTGCCATGTTCCGCTTATGTTATCACATAAGTCATGGCAGATTCAGTCTTACTAAAATGCTATTACATAGATGACATTCAACTCAATAGTAAAATGAATTCTCATTGTGCAATTTAAAAGCTTCTCTTTTAGTTTCACATGTGGTTTTTTTCTAGACCTCGCTTTTGCTAGGCAGTACTTTTGAAAGTCTAGTTATTCCAGACTAGGCATATTGCACTATAGCCCAGAGTATTGCTAGATTTGTGTGGTTACGCACTCTGCCAGTCAAATACCTCCCCACCCTTTACTTTTTTTCTATTTCTTTTTTTTATGTATATCTGAACCTTCCTTATTATTACTCTAGCATGCTGTGTACTCTTTTTATGGATTGCAGACTTGTTTTTGTTCTTTGTAGTTTAGTAATGTTAAAATGAATGTTTGTAATCTGTCTGAGTGCCTAATAAATAAATAAATACATGCAATGTGTTTAAAACAAGAGCATCTTTTAGTGTTGGTCCTTAAACTGTCATTATACACTATCTTTCTTATTCGATTCAAAATTTTCATTCACATGAATATTATTTTTATAAGTGTTACTTTAAAAACGATTATTATTTTTTTCACCATTGAATAAATTTTAATTAACCACACGCGTGGGGCGATGGATAGTGAAAAATATTTCTCTCGGCCAATTTTAATTTCCGTAATACCTGTCGACACTAATGGCCAGTAGAGCATGCAGTTGCCGTCAAAATGTTTTATTCAAAGGTTTGGTGCCCCATTTTCTGACGTAACTGAATTATCACGATTGAAGGAGCGTAGAGCGTCTCTACGAAGGAGCGTAGCGAGGTGCACAAGTCAAAGTGCTACGTCGCTTAAGGTTCCGACCCTCATAAAATTAAAAAAAAAAAAAATGGCCAAGCCTGAGTAAAAGAACACCATGAATGGTGCCATTCTCTAAAAAATGGCAAAAAAAACTGTTGTATCGGTTTTCACAAATTATGTATTTTTCATATAAATTTAACACATAATAAAAAAATATGAATGGGGATCCAATGCTATAAACGTGTTATTACTTAATTTTTTGGTAAATATTATTGACGGTAACAGACAGATGCTCAATATTTTCACAGAATATTTAGTTTTATATTATCTATCAAAATAAAAAATAAAATATTAAGTCAATTTTAAAGGGGTACCTTACAATAAACAAACAAGTTTTGTTGTTTTTTTTTTAGGAAAAGGCATGGAACCTTTCTTGCGCGAGCCTGGCTCACACTTAGCCATTTTTATTTCTTTGTATTTTGCCTCATTCCTACTTAGTTATTTTTTATAATTATTTAACAATAATGCTTAAACAAGCATCTCTACGTCTGTCCACCCGGTGTCTAGCTTTTTCTATATGTGATAGAAAATAAAAGCAAGAATGCCACAAAAGTCATCATCATCATCATCAGCCTGTATCTTCCCACTGCTGGGTATAGGCCTCCTCTCCAACACGCCATACAGTACGGTCTTCAGCCAGTTCCCACCAGCTCTTTCCAGCGTGCCTAACGATGTCATCTGACCATCGGGCTGGTGGTCTGCCTCTCTGTAGTTTTCCTTACCTCGGATACCACTCGGTGACTGCCCTGTTCCATCTAGAGACTTCCCTACGTACCAATGCCAAAAAAAGCTTGTCCTAAAATGTTTTGATAATTACAGGAACGTCTTCTCCTGTCTGTGCTGCCTCGTCACGTTGCCATGGAGATGAAGGCTGACATCGCGAACCAGCCCCGCAAGGAGCAATTCCATAAGATCTACATCCAGCGCTACGAAAATGTCAGGTAAGAATTATTAAAATTATTATTTGACGATCTCGTTGGCGTAAAGGTTACCATGCCGGTCTGCTAATCAGAAGGTTCCGGGTTCGATTCCCGGCCCGGTCAACATCTTTGTGCTTAACTAAATTTGTTGGCTGTGGGTCTGGGTGTTAAATATGTATTTATATATAATATGTATGTATGTATATGTAGTATATCAGTTGTGTTAGCAACCATAACACGAACTAGAAATGGTTCAGTATGGGGTTAACCAGCCGTGTGTGAAATGTGTCCTATATTTATATATTTATTGATTTATTTTTTTCCTACATAAGATATATCGCAAACCACAGCGTAGCTTAACATCGGGGATGTTGTGGTCAATCACAAACATTAACAAATGTACTACCATCCGTACATGTAAGTGGGTCAAAATCGCGCCCAAAGAAGTCGGTTACAAACAAACATACAAAAAAATGTAATAATTTTATCAAATTAGTGTATAGTCATCGGTCCTCAATAAATCTACAAAGTTTCAACGAAATCTGGCCGTTTAAAGTGGGTCAAAATCACGCCCGAAGAAGTCGGTTACAAACAAACATACAAACATACAGGGTAAGCTAATATAAAGCGTGTAATGACACTTAACTTAACCAAATTATAGATGAGTACTTCAGTTGTGTAAATAATTTTAATTGAAGTCACAACAGAAAAGTTCCATATATTTTGCCAAATTGGATGCTAAAATTAAATTTAAAATTTCATGAGAAATCAAGCGAGACCCGCGTCATGAAGTAAATATTTGTAACTATGTTTCGTCTCATTCGTGAGAACTTTAAAAAAAATCTGTAAAAATTATCGAACAATAAGTTAGTTATATATAATTAGTATTATATATTAGGTTCAATATAAAGATTTTTCATCATTAAAGTTATATTAAGCAATTGTACTGTCTTCAAATCTTCATTTGTAGAATAGTATCTCGTATAGTATCTTGAAGGTTGCCTGGAAGAGATCGCTTTAAGCGATAAGGGCGCCAATTGTGGCTCTTGCGGCGTTTTTTTGTTCTTAGTTTTTATTTTGTGTTTAGTTTAAGTTTTAAGTTGTGTCCAATAAAGAATTATCTATCTATCTATCTCATACATTATCGACGGGAGCTAGAAATCCAATCAATGCATCAAAGCCAATCTCAGTGGAAGGAGTAGCTTTGAGACATTGGACCGGCGGTATTTGATTTGAAGCAATGCAGGAACGGCCTTCATATGGGCAGGACGTTTTAGTCAAACAAAGCTATTGAATTGACATAGGTATTCAAATACGTTTATATATAGGTATATATATCATCGAATTCATACAAGGCCAAACTATACCGACCAATGTTGTTCAGTTCTTTAGATTTTGATTTAATCGTCGTAATATATTTCAATTGCCCAAAATTTATAAATTTGTCCGTATATTTCCGTCAGGATGTTATTTAGCGGATACCTTTAGTTTTTTTTTTCTTATTTAAAACTATCAGATCGTCCCGGCTTCACACGAACTATGAAATTATCTACGAGAAACAAAATATAGCCTATGTTATTCAGGGATAATGTAGCTTCCTAACGGTGAAAGATTTTTTCAAATCAGTCTAGTAGTTTCGGAGCTTATTTGCGTCAAAGAAACAAACATAAAATCAAACTTTTCCTCTTCTTCATACAATACAATACAATACAATAATTTATTGATAACTCCATGTTACATGTCAAACTTAAAATTAAATTGATATAAAATTATTACAATACAAAAATAAAATTAGATATTCATCAATAATCTTTAAAATCCAAGAATTCATCTATGTCATAGAATAATTTGTCAAGCAACCAAGCTTTAAGTTTAATTTTGAATCGCGCGATGGAAGCTGCATCTCTGACGGTAGCGGGTATGCGGTTGTATACCGCGGACCCTACAATATACACCGACCTCTCCGACTTGACGAGACGATGCGACGGTGTTACTAACTGGTCTTTTTTACTATTACTCCGCAATTCGTACGAGGCATGGACGCCTCTACGCTTAAATTTATCCAGGTGCGTATGTGTGAAGAGGGCTATCTGGTATATAAGCTCGCATGGCAACGGCAGTATTCCTAGCTCCCGGAACAACTCTACACACGACTCATCATCCTGCACTCTACAAATAGCACGAATCGCTCGTTTTTGCAAAACGAAGGCTCTATTTCGATCAGCAGCGCGCCCCCATAGCTCCAAGCCGTACGTTATGATGCTATGGACGGTCGCGAAGTAGCAGGAGCGCACGACGCTGCGGGTGGCGGTGCTCGCGAGCCGCCGGAGCGCGAAGCACGAGCTCGAGAGTCTCCCGCATAGCTCGCGTATGTGCGTCTCCCACGTTAACGCGCCGTCGATGTGGAAACCTAGAAGCTTCGTACTGTGGACTTGTTGAAGCGGGGTGCTGCCGACATTTACTGTGTACTTCCGCGCTGTGTGACCGTTGAGACCAAAACCGAGAAAACATGTTTTTTCCTTATTTAACGCTAGCCCGTTCGACCTGAACCAACCGTCGAGCCTGTTCGCCACTAAGTTCAGTTTAGTTTCTAGTTGGCTGTGTGTCGGTGCGCTTATCACCGCTGCGACGTCGTCCGCATACATATAAATGTCTGCATCCTTTATGGACTCAGCGAGATCGTTTAGTAGTAAGCTGAACAACGTATTCGACAGGCAGGAGCCTTGTGGTACGCCCATTTCGTTCTGCAGCTCCGAGGATGCGACGCGGCCGCCGTCGCCGACTACTACCTGCGTGTGGTTCGACATAAATGTGGTCAGTATAGATAAAGCTGGGCCACGGATACCGTAGAAGTCCAGTTTTTTGGCTATGAGGGCGTGGTTGGCCGAGTCAAACGCGCGCGAAAGGTCACAGCATAGAACTGCTACCTGCAATCTGGCTTCGCGCGCAGACAGTATTCGCCACACTACTTCGCGCACTAGGTCCGTGGTCGCGCGGCCCGCCCTGTAGGCGTATTGCCTCTCCGACAACACGTCTCGCCCCACGACAAAATTCAGAAGCCTCCTGTTTAAACCAGCCTCGAACAGTTTGCTTATGGCGGGAACAAGGGATATCGGACGGTAAGATTTTGTGTCTGCCTTTTTACCTTTCCCTTTGTACAGCGGACAAATTTTAACTTTTTTGAGCGGTACAGGGTAAGTGCCCTCTCTCATGCAACAGTTAAATAGATATCCGATAATGGGCGCTACTGTATTTATCGCGGTTTTCATAATATTCGCAGACAGACCGTATATATCGGTACTTTTCTTTGGGGCTATTCGTTTTGTCGCTAGTGTGATTAGTTCGGACGATGAAAACGGTTCAAACCATATTGATACGTCACTAGCGCGGGAACTTTCTACGAGAGCGTTGAGCGCAATACCGTTGTTAGCTGAGGGCGCGCCGCACTTCGTCGCCGCTGTAACAAACTCTATGTTGAGAGCATCTAGTACGGCTTTTTTTGTCGCGTACGCTTGTCCGTTTGCGTCTCGAACCACGTCCGTGAAATCCACTCTATCCCGGGTACCACGGCCTAACTCATTGTTGATTACAATGAGTTAGGCCGTGGTACCCGGCCTAACTCATTGTAATACCATATATTCATCTTATATATAAAATATACCATATATTCATCTTATATATAAAATTTCCGTGTCACAGTGTTTGTTACCGTACTCCTCCGAAACGGCTTGACCGATTTTTTCCAAATTTTATGTGCGTATTCAGTAGGTCTGAGAATCGGCTACTGCATATTTAGAAATAATTATTAAGGCAAAACAACGTTTGCCGGGTCAGCTAGTATAAATATATAAAGTAAGTTAACAATGAACTTAGAAATTAGTAAAAGTATTCCATATTATAAGTTAGAGTGTTTGTTGGCAGGCATCAGTCCAGTAAGGTTTTATAAAATGACAATAGCAGGCTTTTCTGTGTAATGTTTTCAACCTCGTCTTGCCAAAGCCCACCTACCACATTTAAAAACTCGTATTTACGGAGTATTTTCACTTCACTGCACAGTAATATGATATTCAAATTCTATTCACCTCAGAATCTCTGGTTCCATTGTAAAAGTAAGCCTACTTTAAAACAAATTGAATAGACTAAATAAATAATTGCTATATTGTGGTTATTTTTTTCAAAGACGAAATTTAGCTGAATCCTGATATTTTCTAACTTAAATGTAAATTCTCTCTACAACGTATCAAAGGAAAACTTGTTCAAATGATTTCTATGAAGCAAAAATATTTGAAGTTTGTTTGTTCATTCTATTGATTCGTTGTGACGTAGATGCGAACAATTTTAATCAACTGCGAAACACTACGGGGAAATGAAACCTCGACGGTGAGTCGCATAACAAAAGCGAGAACCAAAAATATACCTTTTTTCTTCTTTTAATGTTTGCTTTTATTTCATATATTTTTCGCTAGTAGCTACCCACTGCTTTGCCCGCGATTAAAAAGCAGTTTGTTAGTTAATTGGACAAAGACAATTACATGATATTTTTGTAGTTTCAACTTAAACTATAAATATATGTTTAAATTATGTTTTTAGTTGTACTAAAGTCAAAACCACATAATTTTGCATTTGTTTTGTCATTGTACGTATTTCGCTTTGTAAAACAGAATTAAGTTAATACAATACAATTTGCAGCTACATATTGCAATATATTTGCATAATTTCTATCATATGCGTACCTACGTGTACATTTGGCAGCCGTATAATGATATCGGCGATTATGCACCGAGTTTTTTTTACAAAATCAATGGATTGGTTTTAATGAAAATTAAGTTATTGATTGTAATGTAAGATTATATAGCAAATTAGTTATTTCACAAACATGTAGCTGTTTTTATTTTGCTAATCTAATATATAAAATTTCCATGTCTCAACGTTAAATACCGTACTCCTCCAAAACGGTTTGTCCGATTTTTACCATATTTTATATGTTTATAAGGTAGGTCTGAGAATCGGCAACTATCTACTGTACTTAATACAAAACAAAACAGGCAAGCTGCGGTCAAACGTAAGCCCATTCAACATAAAAAAAGAAACAATTGCCGGGTCAGCTAGTTTTTTAAATATATTAAAAGCAGTACCATAGTACCTCGTTGGCGTAAACGTTACCATGCCGGACTGCTAATCAGAAGGTTCCGGGTTCGATTCCCGGGCCGGTCAACGTCTTTATGCTTAATTAACTAAATTTGTTGGCCGTGGGTCTGGGTGTTAAATATGTATTTATATATAATATGTTTGTATGTATATGTAGTATATCAGTTGTGTTAGCAATCAAAATACGCACTAGAAATGGTTCAGTATGGGACTAACCAGCCGTGTGTGAAATGTGACCTATGTGAAATATGTCTTAGTAGTCCCTGTTGCTAAGCGTAGCCCTTAAGATAGTTTATAGCTGAACGGATAAATTGCCTTCGAAAAACTGGAAATATGTCGACGCACGTGTAATATCAATTTGTTTGGTAGATATTGAAGTAGATGCCTACAAGTGTATTGACATATCGAAATGTTCGCAGAGACTCGACAGTCGTGTTTCCTTTTTAGATATGCATAAGTAGATCAAAGGAATCCCTATTTATATCTCGCCATCTTACAAATTCAGTAGATGTTTGTTTTTCTACGAGCTACAGATTTATAAGTTGCAAAGTTATTCAAAATTATTGCGATGAATGCGTAGTTTTGATTATACTTGTTATATTTCATTCAGTCATAAACATATTCTTTGCAAGTACCAAGAATTTTTTTGCAAGTACCAAGGTGTAGATTAGAAATGCAGAGCTCGGGCCCACATTCTATGGCTATTAAAATTTTTAACAAATTACCAGACGACCTAAAGCGTAACGATAATATTAAAACTTTCCTAACAAACTTAAAAAACTTACTCATAACAAAAAGTTATTATAAAATAGAAGACTTTTTAAATGACAGAACATTAAAAAACAAATGAATTAACAGGGTTGCTCATCTCCAGTAAATAATTGCAATGCCTTATGGGTAATTATGTTACTATAATGTGACATAATATTGCAATAAATTGTTTGACTTTGACTTTGACTTTGACTTTGACTTTTATCTAAAACTTTGAGCGTTTTATATTATAATGACGCAAAATGCCATTTTATTTTGAGACATTTTTAAACACAAGTAGAGCGCTTAAATTGTTACGAACGTCAAAAAATGAAAAAGTAAAGCAGTAGACACAAAAACCGTTGTTCCATAAATACTTTCGTTGAGACGGGAAGTCTTTAGAAGAATCTCGATACCAAAGCCGTTTGGCATCCCGAGGGAGCGATGTAAGGAGGAATTTAATGGCGCGTATCGTTCTTAAAACCTTCGCAATAATCCAAAGAAATGACACCCCTTGAAACTCTGATAAGAGCGGAATAAGACGCTCTGTTGCTCTTACTGTTTGTCCTACTATAAGCATAAGCAGCTGTTACGTTCCCACAGCTGAGACTCGGGGCCTCCTCTCACGAGGAGAGATATAAAGTCCATAATCCACCACACTGGCCAAGTGCGGGTTGGATGATACACGTCTTCCGATATTCTGGCCCTCAGAAAACACCGGTTTCTTCACGATGTTTTCCTTCACCGTAAAGCGAGTGTGAATCCACACATAACTCGAAAAACCAGTCATTAGTGTAAGGCCGGGATCGAACCAGGGGCCGTCTGATTGAAAAGCAGACGTTATTAACACCATACTCGTTTGTCCTAATGCCTCAGACTAATGGGAATGTTATTTACTGTGGCTCAGCTTACTAAGGTTGACTGAGGTGATCATCGAAGTTATGCAACGGTGTAAAGTCAATGCAAAGTATTTGAACGGGTGACTGTAGGAAAAAGTGACACTTATTTGGGAGCTACTGAAAGCCAGACGATAGGATAAATTGTAGGTCTTAGCTGTTAGTATATACAAGCAATTGTTAAGCAATGTCAGAGATCACATTGCCTTGGGCGTTTTAGTTACGCTCAATGACAGAAATCGACCACTTAGCTGATACAAAGAAGAAAAAGAAGAACAACTAAATAACCCTTAATTTCAAACCAATGAGATCATTAGTCATTGGAAAACAGTGCTAGAAACTTTTACTTTAAAAAGCTTGTGGTATGACAATTTTATTCGTAATTTTACTTCGTTTCGCTTTCTTTGTTTCGAAAGTTAATGTGCGTTATATTAGTCACCAAGTAAAAATTAAATGATGAAGTTATTTTAATAAAATACTGTACGCGTTACAAATAAACCTTGAAAGATAAGACAAGACTCAGATACATATAAGACTACAGCCTAGCACAGATGTTTACATTCTGATAGTAGAGAATGAAAGTTCCCTAAAGAGAGTTATCAAGCGCATAATTAAAGTTGTTATGCGGGCAACTTGCAAATACCTCTTAGTTGTAGTTGCTGTTTGTACTTGACTTTGGGTAGTTTCACTTACCAGTTGTTAGTTGAGTAGTAAATCTACTCACTAATATCATACTTATTATATTAAAAATGCGAAATTTTGAGTGTTAGTGTGTATTTTTGTAACTTCTTCACGCTCAAATGGCAGAACCGATTTTGATGAAATTTGGTGAAATGATAGATTAGACTTTGGATTAACATATAGGCTACTTTATATCCCGAAACAGCTAAGGTTCCGCTCAACTACGCTTCATGCTCCAGCTGGACTGATTTTTATGAAATTTACTATGAAATAGCTTAGACCTTGGGCACATCGATTACTTTTTATCCCAATTACTTAACTCTTTTGTCTCGGGTTAACGCGGTTAGCACTGAGAAAGCGTAGTTCGTTATTAATAAAATTGATTAATATGTACTTTACAATTCTTGGTTTTTCTTTGGCTCTGAAGTAGAGAGATTTCGGATTATCACACTCGTATATACGTACGCGCTGATTAATAAATGGCAAATACTTTTTTGGATATTAACTACATGGTTTATTTTTATTCTGCCTTTTCCTTTTTTTTTTAATTTACGATTTAAATAACGATATAATATTTGAAATTATTAATGAATATTGTTATTATTTATATGAAATGAAGTGAACATGCTCGAAATTTATTTAACATATATCTGAAGTTTCTCATAAAATAGAATCTCACAAATGAAATTATACTAAAACAAATCTCTAAACAATTTAATTGATGAAAATCTTTTAAAACGAGCTTAAAATCATATACGCCAGGAAAATGTTCCCGACAAAATTCAATTTTAGCTTAGCGTAGGTGATTTAGTTTGGCCCTGGATAAATGCAAAGGTCAAGGGAAGTTCTACCGGCCAACGATAAGCATATTATTGGTAGCGGAACGGTAAAATGTACTTTAGGATTTACCGGTGGTGGTGGTATATGGTTCTTCTTCTTCGTATGAGCTAAGTCGCCGAACTCTGGTTTCAAGAGTTTTTCAAAGCAGCCGGAACCTACAATTTAGCATGTCACCCGATCCACGGCAGCCCCCAAATAAATTGCCACTTTTTTAAATAAAAAATCTTGGACTCGGTTACTTATGCAAAGATCGTCCGTATCGACAAAGCAATAGCTTAACCTCGAAGTTGCAGGCGCTCTTTTAATTTTTCTCACTCAATTTGTATTTTTTAATTTATTTGACTAGTATTTATGTTAGTATTTTTATATTAGTAGACCTCCGAACAGAACGAAAGGACATATTCTTGGAACATCGCAAAAATATTTTTCAAATATATTATTTAATTAGTGTGCAAACTACCGTCTTTTTATGAAAACTATCCCCACATAAATTGCCGATGATAAAACAACATAATAATATAATATTGAATAAAGAATATAAGTATATAATATTAAACCTAACACTTAATTTAATCGAGATTAGATAATTGAAATTATTCGCGTGAGTACGAACATCCAAACTAGCAAACCATCATAATAGGCAGAAAGCAAATTTGGCCAGTCAGAGCAAAGCGGGTAGATGGTTCTGATAGAGATTACTTTCTCTGCAATTTTGAGCGAAAATCTGGCTAGAAGAGGATGCTCGTACAAAGCTCTTTAGGGAATCTTCACAGAGGTTAATCTTATGAATATTTTACCGTAATGAAACGGTAGCAAACATGAAACCTTCACTTTAGGTGCACTCAACGTTTGTTGATACACCGCTTGCTACCCGACCAGCCGGGCTACTATTGCACGAGTATATACATTTCATTCGCTTTGCGTTGACATCAGTACTTGACTGCGTAATAAGGATAGAATACGTTCGGATTAGGTACTGGTTCCAGATTACGGTAGATCTGTAGTACCTTAACAGAAGCGCACAAAGGAATAACTAAGTACTTGTCCGTCATTGCAGTAGTTAGGTAGTTAGTAAAGTCACTATACGGGACTATTCTGATCATATATACTAAGCTAAAACGAGGTCAATGAACTCTTTGACACTTACAACTTTTACCACAGAACCAGTTCTGTAACCGCGGAACCAAAATACAACTCAATGACTATTAATACGAGCTTCGACCTTCCTTGTGACAACTGTGTAAAACTTTAAATTCTCTTCCTGAGCCACTGTTTCCTAAAGATTACCATGTGCGGGTCTTCAAATCTAGAGTTAATAAGTATTTTCTAGGTAACCTTGTAACATCGTAGATTTATTCAATCATGAACATATCCTTTTCGAAAACAAATTAAATTAAAGACTTAATCTAAAACTTAACTAGACTAAACGTAAAAAAGACCCAATTCTGGCAAGGCAAGGTCTCCGATACCGCCCAAGATAAGGGAACAATATACAAAAAAAAAACCTAAAAAAGACCAGGGGTGGAGGCAAAGGTAAAAACCTATAAGTTGTAAAAATCCTTCTAAGAAATAAATTCCAAGCGTGTGACATAAGAAATCAGTGTAAAACTTTTGTTGACGACCTCGTTGGCGTAAAGGATACCATGCCGGTCAGCTAATCAGAAGGTTCCGGGTTCGATTCCTGGCTCGGTCAACATCTTTGTGCTTAACTAAACTTTGTTGGCTGTGGGTCTGGGTGTTAAATATGTATTTATATATAATATGTATGTTTATGTAGTATATCAGTTGTGTTAGCAACCATAATACGAGTTAGAAATCGTTCAGTAAGGGGCTAACCAGCCGTGTGTGAAAGTGTCCTAATATATATTTATTTTTGCAGCATCCTGTTCGCTGACATCTGCGGTTTCACCTCCCTATCCGATCAATGCACGGCTGAAGAACTCGTACGTCTACTCAACGAGTTGTTTGCAAGGTAAGATTAGAGTATAAGACCCAGTTTACACCTTCCGATACTTTGTTTGTTGGTTGGTTCGCTACAACATACACGATTCCAAATTGGAAAACTGACTTTGTTTGGCAAAAAACTTGTCTAGAAATCGTAGCGTCATATCTTCCCAAGCTAGTCACTGAAGTGGATCTATTCAATTCCGATCTATTCGATTCCGATTTTGGCAAAATTTACTAGGAACGATTTTTCAAGTATTCAATAAAAATGTTTTTCAGAATCGGTTATTAAAAAAAGGAAGAGGAACAAATTACAGAATTACAATTGCATTGAGAACTTCAATACCTCTCTCTAGCTTCGTATTTGTTTCCTTAGAAGTATGTAATGCCCAGAGGTCCTATTCTTAGGATAAATAGTTATGTTATAAATAACTATTTAGTAATCTGTGGTAGCTAAGCGAGCCTCATCGTAGCTGTCCATCTGACACTGTAGTACTCATCGTAGCTGTAGTTAAACGCAAACATCAAACTCTTTTCTAGACGGATTTTTGGTGGTTCTTAACAAAGTTGCCGTCATTTTAACAACAATAAAATATCGGATAGTATGGATAATAACGTCCGATTAACGTTCGACTAACCCGATAACTAAAAGTAATATCGGGATCGGATGTATGAATAAGATGTAAGCATAAGCTCTGCTGCCCTCCGTTATTTCAGGTTTTTTCATCATGACTGTAAAGTAGGCTAATATTAACGAATACATATATTTCAACAAAAACATGTTTCATGCACATACGTGGTAGAAAGAATTTAAAAGATTTCTCTCATTAAAAAATTAGAGTAATTAATTAAAACGTACAAAATATTTATTTTACGTAAGAATTGTTGCTTTCACTTTTGGATATTTACGAGTATTATTTCACAACTTATCATAATATCTAAATATTTAATTGAACACACTTTAATGTTTAGAGCAACATTAAATAGTTTCAGTTAATAGAAATAAAAAGTTAAAAGTGCGAGTCAGGCTCGCGAAACAAGGGTTCCGTACCATTAGCTTAAAATGACAAAAAAATGTTTTATAGGAGGCCCCCTAAAATGTAAAAGTACTCTTTAGGTACGATAAAGAGTCCAAAACGCAGCTTTTGAATATTCCAGGAAAGAAATACAAGACTCAAATAATACTTTATTATGTTTGCAAAATCCGGGTAAAAACCAGCAGATTATAACCAAAACAATTTAAATAACGCGTAATTCAGAACAGAACTCTGATATCTGTCGACGAAAACAATTTGAAACAAAAATAAGTATATTTATTTTCAAAATGATCATTATTTGTATCAAATTACAGCAAAATATAATTGTTTTACCTTGTGGTTACTTCTGAGTTTGCTTTATTACGATAATCAAAATTAAATTTGTTTTATAAGCTTATTGGTTAAGCTATAGTGACGAGAGTTTGAAAATCTGCTTCATCGATATTTCATAAATCTGACATATTACTCTACTGACTGATTAATATTACATTAGTTAAAAATGTTATCTAGTTCTAGATATTTATCATAACTGTCATCGAGCATTTAGCGTATCCTAGATGCTTTTACTCAACGCCTGCTAAACGAATCTTGTAATAAATAAATAAATAAATATTAGGACACATTCCACACACGGCTGGTTAACCCCATACTGAACCATTTCTAGTTCGTGTTATGGTAGCTAACACAGCTGATAAACTACACATACATACATACATACATATTTTATATAGATACATATTTAACACCCAGACCCACAGACAACAAATTTAGTTAAGCACAAAGATGTTGGCCGGGCCGGGAATCGAACCCGGAACCTTCTGATTGACAGGCTGGCATGGTAACCTTTACGCCAACGAGGTCGTCTTTAATGACAAGCCGACCGCAAACTAAAAGCACTAAGCTCTTCGCGGTAGAGTGGAACACTTTTAACAAGTTGCCTGAACACGTCTGTTAGTTACGGCAACGACGGAAACACCAATTTCTGCTATCTGATTTGAATCGGCAAAGTTGGCTAGTTGGTAACACACGTGTGAACTTCAACTGAATGGAGACAACTTTTGATGCGACAAAGTACGGGAGCGAGCTAGGTTAGAGCTAACTTACTCTTGCTATAGAACAAGTATTAAAAAAATTAGAAAACGTATCGTTATTTTTTTTACACGCTTTTTAATAGCTTCACCTGTATGTTTGTTTGTAACCGACTTCTTCGGGCCCGATTTTGACCCACTTTAAACGGCCAGATTACGTTCAAACTTTGCAGATTTATTGAGAACCGATGACAATACACTAATTAGATAAAATTACGGTTTTCTATAAAAAGCGTGTTTTTTTTAGTTTTTACTATTATTTATTTTAAATAAGCTTTTGTAAGATAATTTTACTGTCACGCCTTCTGGTGATTTATCAAAGTAACACCTGTTTAATAATATGCAATCTAACCCAAATAGCGAGTGTAGTTGGGTGGGAAAACGTCTGCTTTTCAAACAGATGGCCGCTCGTTCGATTCCAGCCCTACACAAATGACTTTTTTTTTTGTTATGTTTGTTATTGTCAAGAGAATTTTCATAGGACAGAAAATTTTTAACGTTTTTAAGAAGCGTGACGCGTATATAGGGATTGATTTTGGTACATAAAGATACCAATTCGAAATAAATAATCATCGTTAAGACATGACAACGTCTTTATTTAAATTTTTTTTTTAAGGCTTTATGCCAGATTGTCACTATCTTATATGGTTCTGCTGGTCAAACACTTAGGTGTAAGGTGCATCAATACCAATATTATAAAAAAGGAAAAGTTTGATTGTTTGTTTGACACGTATAGACTCTGAAACTACTGGGCTGATTTGAAAAATTCTTATAATTGTTGGAAAACTACATTCGAGTAACAGAGGATAAGAGAATAGAGGCACAATATTGCTTTTCTTTGCCACTTAGATTATTTTAGAGACCGTGTATTGGAAACCCGTCCTTCGATACGGATGTATAAATCCTAACCCGGTTGTGCGGAGGGTAAAACCAAAAACACAGATGACTATTTCAAAGACAAGTTTACTTGTGAATAGAAAGGTAACGCAATTAACGTCTTATGTCTAACTTATGTAACGCAACATGTGCGCGCTATTCTTAAAATTATTTTATAACTAAAATACATTCCCGTGGGAACTTGCTGCGCTTCCCAACACCGTGAAAAGCCGGGACAAGGAATGCAAGTTAATATTAAAAACATAGTCAAACATACAACCTTCTCTTTTTTGGATGTGTAAAATAAGTTGTCAACTGTCCTATATTCGTTATACTTAAATGGAGACGGAAAATGTTGCGCTGTGCATGTCTATCAGAAGTTTGTCGAAGTGTACTAACATGCACTTCCACCTAACGAGCTCTTTTTCCACGCTTCTGAAATATTTCGTATTTATAGCTTTACTAGTTGCGCCTCGCGGTTCTACCCGCGTTAAGACGGGATAAACGGAACTTAATCCGGGATAAAAATTACTCTGTGTGTTATTCCAAAGTCTTGCCTATATTTATATTAAATATTATCAAAATCGGCCCAGCGGTTGGAGCGTGAAGGAGTAACACAGATTTTGAATTTATTTATGTATTTCACAGGAAACACAATTGATTTCGGGGTAAAAAGTTTCCTATGCGTTAATCCAATCTAATCCAATCTAACTTATATTTATATTAAATCTCAATAAAAATAGGCCCAGCCGTTGGAGCAAGAAAGAGTCACATAGGTTTTGTTATTTGCGTATCCCATGCGAACCACAATTGTTTTTGGGATTAAAAGTAGCCTAAGTGTATCCAAGGTCTAACTTATCTTCACACCAAATTTCATCAAAATCGGTTCAGCCGTTTGAGCATGAAGAAGTTACAAACATACACACAAACACACACGCGCACACACACAAACTTTCGCATTTATTATATTAGTAGGATTGTTCAAAAAAATTAACTACTGTTTTATAAAAAAAACGAAGTTTTTGTTTGATACCTACGCATTTGACCAGTAGGATGCGTAACCAATATATTTCGTTTGAACGTGCAAATAAGCACAGAGACAGAGTTAGTATTTACACGTTTTTATAATAATAATATTGTAAGAATGGTATACTGATTACGGCGTTTGCGGTCGTGATCGACATGCTAGTATGCGACCAGCCTAAAAGTACATACGAGAACATATAAGAACCTTCTATATCCGTGTTCCAAATTCAATTTCCTTCGGCAGCCAATCAGGGCCGTCGGAGTAATTCATTAACTCCGGAAGGAAGGTAGGCATTATAAACAAGCATATTTATCATTTATTCGGTGATAAAATGGCGCGTGGATGATTGCTCCATCCATCACTGGAGTCCGTTAACGACAGGCGGGGTAACTAAATACATTATGTTAACCATCATGGTTTTAATATTATTCCGGTGATAAGAATAGAAAACTGAATATTTAGTTAGGAACATAGTAATGTTGTTGTAGTAAAGATAATGCATTAAATTATTGATTTTGTATTGATTTACTTTTGCAACTTCAAATTGATAGTAGATCTCATATTGGAACAGCTTCGAGTATATATATCTATACCACCTATATATATCTTAATATATATAAATCTCATGTCACAATGTTTGTTCTCAATGGACTCCTAAACCACTTAACCGATTATAATAAATTCGCACACCATGTGCGATCCAACTTGAGAGATAGGATAGTTTAAATCTCAAATTATAGTCGCAATTTTAATTTATTGCTAATTATTGTCTGTTATTATTTGACAGTCACAATTATCTGTTAACTCCAAATGATTATAGCAGATGTCGATACCTTTCGACTGGGTTGAGTAAATAATCAATATATGGCGCTGCTATGGTAAATCTACGAACGTGTCATATAAGCTACACTATCTATTTTTCATACCTCTAAGTGAGGCAAAACAACGTTGGCCGGGTCAGCTAGTTGTTTATATATATATTGGTATAACCGGGACGATCTTCTAGTTATCTATAATACGAGTACACCGCAATACTGCAAGTATATTGTATAAGTACAATACCACACTTGGCCAGCGTGGTGGATTATGGCCTAAATCTAAGGAAAATAGGTTCCTTCTAGGCAAGCGTGATACATCTTAGACCACAGTCAAGCTTGACATTAGGTAAGCTGCGGTCATACGTAAGCTTATTCATCATTAAAAAAACTCTCTCTTTGTGAAAGAAGCCTCAAATCCCAGCATTGGGATCGAATAGTGGGCTGCTTGTGCTATATTTGACGTGGTTAAAGAATGTGTCCGTATGATGCTATGAAAGCGAGCTCTTGCTCCATAAAATGCGGCATCTTTTCTAAAAGAAGACAAGGATTTAGTCGCAAATCGCCGAGTCCTGGCGATCGTAAATCTGAAACGTTTTAATGGCTCACGGTGCATCACGTGTTCGCTAAACGTGTGGCCTTGTCTGTAGTTAAGTAGGTAAGCTCTGGTGTTTCGAGTTTTTGCAACGTCTTTGATTTTGTATACACATATGTAGGTACTGATTCACTCAATAAATATCTAATTTACGAGCTTCTATCGAAGTGTAGTTAGTAAACGGTACTCATATTTAGTTACTGGATCAAATGAAAAACTATATAAAACATCTAGTTGGTAACTATATTAAACATCTAGTTTCCAACTAGATGTTATAGGATGTAGAACGTCTCTAAACTCAAATATCAAGTGATTTTTTGAGTCCTTACAATCTGATTCGGCATCTCGAGAGCCAGTAACTCCAGACTAATCATGCTCCTCTTTTAGCCTGAATTTCGCTGACTCATGTGTGGTTACGCGCCGTCTTGATATTTTTTTTAGCTGTTTAACGTAAACAGAAGAAACATTGGTTATTATGTATCGATATAAATTATTCATTTGGTATATCAGTTATGCTATCAACCAAAATACAAACTAGAAATGGTTTAGAATGGGAACCAGCCCTGCGTGAAATGTGTCCTAATATTTATTTATTATTTATTCCTTGTACAACACGTGTTCAATACCATCTTTTCACAATTTGTACAAGGTTAGTGGTGATCTAATGCAAAACTTGTTAACCAGCATTAGTACGTCTACACTGAGAACAATAATGGTCACCTCAAAAGAAAATTTTCCAAACAAAATCGCAAATGTTTGTAGATGCGTGGTAAATAACAAAATTATAAATAGATTCGTTTTAATTTACAAATGTCTTTAGTTCGTAGAATTAAACGTGTTTGCCATGACGTATTAAGGTCGCCCTTAATATTTTAAACGCTAGTTACTAGTTCTTTTTTTTTTCTTTGCCTTAGCCCACTAGGTGAGGTTCCATATTTTCCTCTTCCACTTTCTTTTATCAGCCGTCGTCTCTATTCTCACTCCTTTCTCTCTCATGTCCTTTTTTAATTCACACACTCTATCCATGTCTATCTCTATCGGTCGGCTTCTTGCCCTTCTTCCTTGCACTTCCATTTCCATACATCTTCTACTAACATGCATCTCCTCTCTAGGCATCACATGCCCATACCACGCTAACCAGGATACTCTTTAATTTCTCACTCACTGGCGCTACTTTCAAACTTCCTCTAATGTACTCATTCCTTATTTTGTCCATTCTTGTCACTCCACATATCCATCTCAACATTCTCATCTCTGTCGCATGCATGTTACTAGTTACCCTGTACAAAGTTGTAAATGTTTAATGGACTTGCAAGAATTATATAAAATATTTAGTGGAAAAAGATGAGAGATTTACTTGAGCGTGGTATGATCAGTGGGGATTTGCCGAGCGTCCATTAGCCTTTGGACAGTCACGACTTCTAACGTTCTCTTTTATACTTAAATTAATGTTGATACAATTTAAAAAGCGGAAAAGCTCTCTTCAAATAAGCGATAAAAAATAAGCTTGCTTTTGGATTGGTTTTATATTCTTTTTTGTGAGTGTGTTTTGTTTATTCTTTTTAAGTCAGTTTATGGATGTTGCTTCGATCTTTACTTAAGGCTGACGAAAACTAAGGTCTACATTTTTGCAACTTTTACATTTGTTCTTTTTACTGTCATTATTTATGACTTTCAGTTTTTAATACAAAATAGTCACAATTTTGAAAAAAAAATATTTAAAAGCTAAAGGTGACGGGACGTGAAACCACTGTCCCGGATAACACTCAGAGTAGAGTATAGCCAATTGATATTCAGCGCTATGGGCGTTTTTGCTTTAAGTACGATCGTGGAAGGGTTGGACAGTCTTTTTCTAATGCAGAAATGCTGAATCTTATTGGCCATAAATAACATACGTTAATCGTAAGTCACATTTCACGCAAATAAATCAAGTTGAAAAATCGTAGGTACCACCTATCGATGCGTTCCAACAGTCTGTTCGAGAGTCAGTTATTCCAGACTTAGCACGCTCCTCCTCAGTCCTGAGTGTTGCTAAGGGTTTGTATCAAAAGGACATTTAAGCAGAACGCCCTATTAGAAGATCGTCCTAAAAGCAAAACGACATATTAGCATAACGTCCTACTAGCAACATGACCTAGTAGCAAAACGGCCTAATATCAAAACGACATTGCTAACTCGTGTGGTTCATGCGTCCTGCTTTAAATTTAAATGTCCAGATGTACTCTAAAAATATGTGATTACAATAAACATTTGACATGACATTGATTGTGTGGTTTTTGCCACCAGGTTCGACCGGCTGGCAGCCGAACACCACTGCCTCCGCATCAAGCTGCTTGGAGATTGCTACTACTGCGTTTCAGGGCTGCCGGAAGCCCGACACGACCACGCCAAATGCTGCGTTGAAATGGGATTGGACATGATTGATGCTATTGCGTAAGTGCTTACTACAAAGTCAAAGAAATTTATTGCTTCATTAGCTGCGCCCCGTGGTGTTAACAGCGTTAATCCGGGACAAAAAGAAGCCAATCCGGGATAAAACACTTGAGAGGTGTCAAAGAACACCCGGATGAAACGGAGTTCTTTTCGATTAATTATAGTCTAGTCAACAAGTGCCTTTTTGGTCAACTTTTTTCAGCAGTCTCCAAAAATTATGACTGAGGTGTCATTCGATTCGGAATGGCATCTAGATCGTTTAAGATTATGAAGTTTTAGATGCCATTCCGAATCGAATGACACCTCAATCATAATTTTCGGAGACTGCTGAAAAAAGTTGACCAAAAAGTCACTTGTTGACTGACTATTAGTGACGGAATTGTTTTTTTTATTATTATTAACAAATATAATGTAATATAAACTTAATCAGTAGGCTCAATCGCAATTCAACCTGAAACAAATGGCGCTGATGTCAATTAGTAAATACTTTCATTGATAGCCGTATTTGTCTTCCGAATAAATTTTGAAGATGCGACGTTGCCATACAATGATGTTATATGTATAGCTCAATGTTGCCATACCGTGCGCAAAAAGTGTCATGACAACTTATCGTAAGATTTTTTTTCCGCCTAGCCCCCTTTCATAACGCGCGATAAGGAACTTCGTTCCAACAAGTAGCCTATGTTTTAATCCAAGGTCTGAACTATCTTCACACTATTTTTTTTTAAAGACTAACATACACATACACCTAAACTTTCGCATTCATTATATTAGTAGAATTATGGTCATACAATATACGATCTTGTAAGTTATCAACTTGGAGTTATGATCATGGATCGCAACATATGAAGAGTGAGCCGGCTTATTTCATTAAAGGCACCTAAATCTAAAGTACCTACTTCTATTCATCAAATCAAATCTGATCCTAAACCAAATCGTATTAGCCGTTAGCGTAAGCAAATTTCTATTCATAAGATTGATGTGCCGAATCGTCAAAATTGTTTTCGTGAATACAGATATTGAATCGTTAATATATCGTGTATATGGATGGATATTTATAATTAACCTTTACATTTCCAATCGATTTTTAAATTTGAGAGTGGTTTGCAAGCTAGAAGGAATACTAGAATATGCTCCACTACTAAATTTGTAAAATAAATCATACAAGTAACAAGTAAAATGTAATTAGATATAAATATAGATATGGAACTTGCAAAGTTGTTATTCATCTGTAAAAATTCATAAAAATAATTTGTCAAGTGCGAGTTGGACTCGCGCATGAAAGGTTCCGTACCATTGTTGTATGGGAGTCCCCTTCAATATTATTTTTTAATTAAATTATTAAAAAACGCTGCACAAAGGCTCACCAAATTCAGCCTAATTTAATTGGCATAGAATTTGAAAATTTGACAATTAGAGTTGTGACATGGTTGTCATGGTTACATTAAAATAGTTAAAGTATTTATGTTTTAGGCCGCAAACTTTTCAGACCACCCTCGTATGTTTGTTGCTTTTATTTAAATTTTATAATTTAATTTCGTAGCTAATATTCATTTATATATTTTGTGAAAATTTTAATTATCTAGCTGCTACCGTTATTAATATATAGCAAAAAAAATACGAAAAAAACACGCTTTATAACACGCTATGGGGACCCCACTTAATATTTTCATATTTTTAGTATGTTTTATTATAGCGGCACGGGAAATACATATCTTGTGAAATTTTCAGCATTCTAGCTTTAAGGTTGCTGAGATACAGCCTGGAGACAGACAGACAACGGAGGCTTAGTAATAGGGTCCCGTTTTTACCTTATATGTACTCTAAAAACTGTACGTTTTTAACTTTAACTTTTCGTGTTTTTAATTTTTAATGAATTAGAATTTTTAATGTAAATAACTGGTATGAAAAAAAAAAAGAAGAAAATAACAATGTATTTCATGAGTGTTTATACTATAATTATTTGTTTGGGGAAGACTGAGTGCTGCAACACAGCTCGCGCTAAAGCAGCAGGCAGAACCTCTACGTATATATTTTAAGCATATTTTTGTGTAATAAACATTCTTTTATTTCGTATTTCGTGTTCGCAGTCTCGTTCGTGAAGTAATGGCGGTGAACGTAAACATGCGGGTGGGCATCCATACGGGCCGCGTCCACTGCGTCGTCCTCGGCTTGAGGAAGTGGCAGTTCGACGTATGGTCCAATGACGTCACTCTGGCTAACCAGATGGAAAGTGGAGGCATTGCTGGGTAAGATTGTTTTTTTTTCTAAAGTTATTTACTGAACTACTCCTTTTTTTTTCGACTAGGCACAACACTGTCCAAATTCAATGTGGCTTTGGCAAAAATATGCGCTGACTAAAAACCATAACAGGTTTCGTACACATGACGATCATTATAAAATTCACCATTTATATAACAAAAAAACTATTGTGTTTTTGCAAATAAAACTACGAGTACCACTAGTGAAGTCACGGACCGGTCGCATAACATTTGAGACAGATTGTCTAAAAAAAGATTCACAAATGTTTTTTTTGTTTTGAAATTAATCAAATTTATCTGTAAAAAAAGCTCTGGTGTTTATTTAAATATTTTTGAGGCTGTACAATGGCTTTTGACATATCTCATTACAACAACCAATGGTTCAAAAGAAAAGTGCAAGAATGATATGGTAAATAAATTAACTTTGACTTTCCATTTAACTTTGAAGAAGAAGAAAATTAAATCAACCATAATAAGACTTTTTTTGTCCGTTTATATCCGGGACACGTAGAGTTCCAGGTCTTTGAAAATAGAGGGTGAGGCCGAAGACAGCACTTAGAACTCTTCGAACAAATTTAATTTAAGTAATGTAACACAATCGGACGATTATCCTATATATAAACTAATAACTAGAATAGAGATGAAACGGATAGTAGTTTGGCCGGATACCGGATACCGGATATTCGGCAAGCTACTAGGCCGGAGCGCCGGATATCCGGCTGCCGGATATTCGGCCCTTTATTGCGTTGACGCGATCAGATTGATTTGAATATTCGCGCGGTGAACGAGATCGGAAATATTCACGCGCATTCGGCATTAAAAAAGTATTTAGACAAAAACGAGACTGCACAAAGAACACCAGACTTAGCTCGTATGAGAGCTTCTTTGAAAAGAATTGGAAAGTCGTTTTAAATCCTTAGGAGATAATCCAAACTACCTAATTGCTACCTTTTTAGACCCAAGGTTCAAGTCAGATTATTTAAGAGTTCTTGAAACTGAAAAAGTCCGACAGAAAATCATGATAGAGTATATAAAAAACTCTTGCGAGGAATCTTCTTCTGACAGTGAAAGATCATCGCCGTCTTCAACACCTGCTAAACGAATGAAAGAAGATGAAACTGGATCCAAGTTCATACGTGAAGCTCATGACACTTTTTGGAACTGTTTCAATGAAGTGGCAAAGGATAATAGTAGTGATGGTCACGATCAAGAAAAACAAAATCCAATTGCTAACGAGATTGTCTTTTTTTTAAAGACATCTCGAATCGATCGCAATCACGACCCATACATTTGGTGGTCAGTTAATCAAAATCAGTACCCGCAGTTGTCAAGATTTGCTAGAATTTATCTTTCAGCACCTGGCAGTAGCGTTTACAGCGAAAGCTATTTTCTGGTTTGGTATACGAAGCCAAGTGAAGTCGCCTCTTACCAACAAACGCGGAAAATTTGGCATTTATTCATCACAATTTGCCACTTGTTAATTTTGAGTATTAAACTAATAAATATTAATTAATAAAACAAACATTTTTGATGTGTGTGGAGTATGATTTGCCTTGTGTAAAAATTTAACTATCCGGTATCCGGCCGGATACTGTATTACTATCCGGTATCCGGCCGGATAGTTAAAACAAGGCCGGATAGGCCAGATACCGGATAGTTACCGGATATCCGTTCATCTCTAAACTAGAAGCCAGTCCCGCACGGGCAAAAAAAATATCGAAGTTGTAAAGAAAAACAAAATATAGCCTATGTAACTCGGGGATAATGTAACTTCCCAACAGTGAAAGAATTTTTCAAATCAGTCTAGTAGTTTTGGATCCTATTCGCGTAAAACAAACAAACAAGCAATTTTTCCCGCTTAATAATATTGGTATAGATAGAAGTATACCTAAGGACAACCTTTTGGTGGAGTAGGACTATGAAGAGAAGTGGATATAGAAGAATTGATTTATGATATTGTGACTGGGATATTAGCGGGTGTTTTCATAGTGTATTAATAATAGTCCCTTCATATGGAAAGGACTATGGCACCCGCTCAATGTTAAAACATGCACTAGTTATTGCCAGTGGTGACTTACCAGCTCACTTTATTAGACCCCGAAACGACCGCTTATCTTATTACACTGGTCTACAGTGGTTTTGTTGCCTTTGATATGATGATGATTTTGGGTCTATTTATACAGGCAATTCGTGAAAATGTCAATGATTTTGTAAGATCTGCTCGTTTTTTTTTTCAACAAATGACTGAAAATTAAAATTTTGACAATAATTCGTTTAAAATTCAATTTGTAAAAACGAGCAATTTTAGTACTTTTACGAATATATTCGTAATCTGGGCACTTAAAAACGTAACAATTTGCAATGATAAACAGGGCAACAAAAAAAAATGTTTTTTTGTAGAGCTGTGTTATTATTATTATTTGTTAACAGGCGCGTCCACATCACGAAAGAGACATTAAAATGTCTTGGAGACGAATACACTGTGGAACCAGGCCATGGACAGACCAGGAACGCTTACCTGAAGGATCACAATATTGAAACCTTCCTGATCGTACCGGATGACACCAGCCGAGTGGTAAGCTAGTTTTACCTTCCACTTAAACTTACATTTATTTTTTTCGTGTCAAGGCCTATGACCATTACGGTGACACCACGAGACCTCGGCGCGTTACCTAACTGTGCTGGTGAACCTAAAATATTGGGCTTAAAATGTAATCGTAGAGGAATTTCAAACTACTGCTTGTAGTAAAAATAGCTGGCACAGGTAATAGTAATAATTTAGTTTAATTATAGTTTTTTTAAGTAATTTGTGTTATATGTACATAATATATGTGTGTCAAATAAATGAATTATTATATTATTATTATTATTAATATAGTACATTTAAGAAGCCTGTAACATTACTGTACTTTTATTTCAACTGTTGTTGACTTGGGTTGTTTCTAAAACGATAATCGTGGTAATAAAGATGTAATGCAATTTTTAGTGTGGCTCGTCTAGTTAATAGCGAGTGTGGCTTGATGGTATTAAAGTCTGTCTTTCAATCAGACGGCCCTTGGTTAGAAACTAGCCCTACACCAATTACTTGTTTTGTAAGTTATGTGTGGATTCGCGTTTGCTTTACGGTGAAGGAAAACATCGTGAGGTAACCGGCATGTTTGAGGACCACATCATCCGAAGACGCGTATCTTGGCTAATGCGGTGGATAATGGCTATATATCTCTCCTCGTGAGGGAGGTCCCAAGTCTCAGTAGTGGAAACATATAAAGCGCTGCTTATGCTTAAGCTTATTATGCAGTGTTTAAAAAAACGCTCAATAAATATGTACATTTCTAGGACAAGAAGCCACAGCACCCTCTCAACAACGACAACGTGTCCAAGGAAATGAGAGTCATGGGACACGGCTCTCAGCATGGAAAACATTCGTCCAAGTAAGTATTGGTTTTGTTTTTAAACTAGTATTAGTGTTAAACTGTCCTTGACACAGGAAAAGGTATCTTGACACAAGAAAAGGTATCCTTGACACATGAAAAGGTGTGCTTGACAAAGGAAAAGGTGTCCTTGGCAGATGAATAGGTAACCTTGACACTAGAAAAGGTGTCCTTGATTCAAGAAAAGGTGTCCTTGATACAAGAAAAGGTGTCCTTGAAACAATTAAAGGTGTCTTTGACACAATAAAAAGTATCCTTGACACAAGAAAAGGTATCCTTGACATAAGAAAAGTTGTGCTTGACAAAGGAAAAGGTGTCCCTGATATATGAATAGGAATCCTTGAGTAAAGAAATGTGATCCCCTTTGCATAAAAAGACGAGCAAGTTCAGAGAAAATGGTGTCACCGATACAAGTAAAGGTGTCTTGACAGCTTTTCCTATACTATGACATATTAACCTGTCTTTGACAAAATTAAATCAAAAGGCGTCCTTGACAAAGAAATAGGTGTCATTGACTGACAAAAAGGTGTCTCTAACCCGACTGAATATGTATCTATATATGTATGTACCTGGCCCAGATAGGTATAATCATGTCCCTAGGACATAGAAAAATAAAAACGATAATTTATACGTTTTTGAGTACTCGTATGACTATAATATAATATGGTCTACTTACTCATGACCACATCTGATATGATTTTAGCCGGTTTTGTAAACTTAAGCTTGTTGGTTTCATACACGTATAACAGAAGAAAAATTCTGATGTTTTTCGTTTTCTTTTTTATTTATTTCGGTATAATATCACTTCATCAATGTGGACAAATAAAAACTAATACCACATTGTATAGTAATAGAAGAAAACAAGGACAAATTAAAGATTGTTTGTAATATCGGAATACTTAAATACACACACAAAATTACTATACACCTTCATAATATCTGATATTAACTGTAGTTTAACTGACAGCTAGTCAAATAAACCGCAGCTGTTGTGACCGTGACCCCGGATAACTTTGATAGGTTATCCGGCGACTGCGAACAGCTATTCGTGGCTTAAGCCGGATATACACTAGGAGGGACCGGGTCAGATGACAAGATAAATTTTAGTCCGTTAGTCTTAGTTGGTAGAACCTGTCCCTCGAATAGCTTAAAAACTCACATCATGAGAGATTTATAGCCACTAAAAAAGAAACCCAGTGCATAAATGTCCTGTGACACGTGTCACTTACTTACATGTCATTGTCAATGTCAATGTCATTTTACTCTACGTTTCTAATGACGTCATAAGTTTTGGTTTCATTTCTAACAGACCAGCCGCCTCACGCAAAATATATATAAAAATCACTCGCCTTGTCTCGGTAATTAAACGAAAAGTAATTAAATTGAAGGCTTTCTCAGCCATAGACAGTATTTGCTAACTAATCTATACTAAATGACACAAAGGAATCAAAATCACAAAGGACAGCAATTATAATTGGTTTTCGTTAAGCGATCGGTCCCTAGGTCAAGCGAAATCCAGTATCCTCTATCTGATGACCTACATCGGGGTCATATGTTGTAGGACGTTTAGTGTATCCCTGGCTTAACTCGACTGGGTAGATATTATAATACCGTGAAAATTGAGGTGTCAGTCCAACAAGTTGATGTTTAAATTAAACTTTGCATTGACATTATACTCTGTGTCATTATATTATTTTATTACAGTACAGAGATTTCAGGTTTTATTTATGTCCGTTTGAACTAGCTTTCTTTGTAGCATAACAAGTGTTTAAAAAATAATTTATAAATTTCGGAAAAAAAACTGGTCGAACTTCTTGGTCTTGTGGAATCTTATTTTGCGTTTGGTGGAAATGTTGTGTAGTGGAACCTCCCAAACGAATGAACCGATTAGAATAGCGTTTGTTCCTTTTCTTCATCATCATCTTCAGCTTATCCAACGTTTGTTCCTTTTCTTGTTGTTGAAAAATGTGCTAGTCAGGAGTGTTCTTAGCTATGATTGGTGAACATCGATCCAAAATGGCCGCCGCGGCCACAAAATGGTGGGTTATTTTTTTTCACAATTCTCTCAATATGGGTATCAACTGAAAGCTTTACTAGTAGAAAACACCTTTTATACTCAATTTAAAATCCAAAATGGCCACCATTACTTAAAATTTACGAAACATTTTCAGTCGGAGTTAGAAATTTGAAATTTTAATATTTGAATAATTTTTGTAAAACCTGCTATCACTTACGTTTATTTTATCGGTATTAGCCGGACATGTTTCGTAAATAAACGTAAGTGATAGCCGGTTATACAAACGTTATTCAAATATGCCTTACGAAGGTTTTAATACAGTGCTTTTCATATCTGTCTAATCTGTGTACAAATTTTTATGTGTTGTATTGTGTAGTGTAGAAACACACTTTAGTAGTCTTGACACCCCACTGAGTGTCCACGGCGTGGCGTTATACTATTCAATCTATATACATTTATATATACTTTATAATTATAATGAATAACTAATCCTTGTTTACTTTACACACACTCACTCACATTTAAACACTAGCACTCAACAACACAATATATCCCAACTTCATTTGTAGCACCTCTGAAGAGAGCTAGCTCCTGCAAACACAGGGTATCCTACAGCAGGAGCTTGGCACCATATTTACATACATTAAGACTTAGCATTTAGAATTAGTATTAATTAGTGAAGGTACCCATACTTAATGTTTGTTTTGTTTATAATGTAAGTTGGTCCAATAAATTATTTTGGATTTTGTGTATAGAGTGGACCCGGCTTCTGAGACGAAGAAGCCTGAAGATGAGGTGAACGAGTACCTCATGAGGGCGATCGACGCGCGCTCCATTGACCGCTTGCGATCCGAGCACTGCTACCCCTTCCTGCTGACCTTCAAGAACTCCAACGTTGAGAAGAAGGTAAGAAATATAATATATGTCGCGGATTCAATTCGATTAGAATCATCGTCGTCGTCGCTGTCTGCCATTATGTGTTTTTTATTGCTTGTCAGTGCGCACAAGTGGCGCAGGCGCTGTCTCGTAGCAGACTGAAGCACATTCAAGTCAAACCCCGAGTGAACGCACTAATGACCAATAGGAGACCACTTCATTCGTACATTCACTCAATCGTTCCTTTAATCAGCACAGATAACAAACTCTTGCGTTCACAGTGCTGCCATTCGATAGGATGGAACTACTAATCGAATAAATCAAAATAAAACATACCTCTTACATATTTTATATACATTTTATATTAGTTTTATATATTTTGTATATATTTTATATTAGTTAACATTTCACACACGGCTGGTTAGTTTGTGTATGTATATATAGTATATAATTTGTGTCAGCAACCATAATACAAACTAGAACTGGTTTAGTATGGGGCTAACCAGTCGTGTGTGGAATGTGTCCTAAATATTATTTTATTTATTTATTAGTATTCCATAGTATTATAACGCAGGCAAATAGAGACCCTTAATTGACATGTGCAATAGTCACTGTTGAATCCGCACTAGGTTATCTAAAATTGGAAATGACCGTAGGAAATGAACACACCCAGCCTAGTTTCCGATTTGACTGCCTCCCCGAGGACTTCCGGGATTATTGCATGCCAAATCACATTGAAACTGATTCATTGTAAGGTGCATATATATGAATAAATCGTACATGTGTCTATAAATTTAATTTCAATGTTGAGTTATTTTAAATTGACTAACCCAGTACCGCGTGATACCGTCATCATATTTTTTAACAAACCTGTTTTATTAAGCGCTATTACAAAAAAAAGGAGTTTAATAGAACGTAAGCTCAAAAAGTCTGATTTACGTTTATCTTTATATTTTATTTTTTATAATCATTACGTTTAAATAAGACAGCGTTTTCAGCCCGTATTCTAATATTTTTTTAAACATACGTACATAATACTGACTTCATGTAAGATCGATCATTCAGGTAAAATAACTGAGATATAATAAAAAATATATATCAGGCACTAAGTAATAAATCGTAAGTACGTACCTTGCAGGCTAACTAACATACTACATATATATCATAAAATAAAAATAACTGCACTAGTATATAAGGTCATTTTTCGATTCGACTCCAAGTAATTGCAAAAAGCTCCTTTAGACCAGAATAAACCTAAAAGTGCCGCTTTATCCCGTCTATTAATATATCACTCGTCCATAAGCGAGCAAATACGTTAGCGTATCGAGTAAAAGCTCGTGAACGTATTTACAAAGACTTTGTTTAAAAGCAAAGTGTGAATAGTGCTATTTGAACACTTACAATGTAAAGTGCCGTGTAAATCGATTGACAATGCTACGTGCTATATGATGTTTGGCCACGATTATGCTACACGGCGTAGCGGCTACGGCGCGTAGCGGTCGCTACGAGAGCCTACGGCCGGATCATAGGCTGCTTTAGCTAAGGTCAAACTAACGCGCTCGGCTCGCGGCCGCGGTATCGTTCTGTTTTTAGCCAGAATGAATGATTTGCTGCTATAAAATTGGTGTGTATGTCTGTGACATCGTAATTCCAAATACACCGATTGTGTTTGTTATTATCTTGTTATATATAACGGGACGGCAGGGCGTTCTTCCTCGTCATCTATTTTAATTGCAGAATGTGGGTAGCGTGGGTATTCGGACGTGGAGAAATAAAACGTGGCACTGAATTTATAATGAAGGTATTACAATCGAATCACAAAATATAATCGCAGGTAGGTAGTTCGATAATGATTTCCGCTTATTAAATCGACATTCCAGCAAACGCGTAGCGTTTGCACGCGATGCGAACCGATTGCTGTCTCAAATCGAACTGACGCTCCGCGTTCCGCGCTAGCGCTGGCTGTTGCGTCAGAG
This sequence comes from Mellilla xanthometata, assembly GCA_035578125.1. Taxonomy (NCBI): domain Eukaryota; kingdom Metazoa; phylum Arthropoda; class Insecta; order Lepidoptera; family Geometridae; genus Mellilla; species Mellilla xanthometata. The sequence continues at coordinate 3,785,267 of JAPUBQ010000003.1, forward strand.
CGGGCCTCCGACGTTAGTCACAAGTCAGTGTCAGCTGACACTGACATCGCAACTCGCCCGCTCTTCAAATCGAACGCGCCGTCATATATTATTTTAAATGAAAAGCCGGTATATTCTTTGTTTTGTTTAAAGAAAAGAAGTAAAAAATGGCCGCCGCCACAAATGGCGCACATACCTTTTGCAAATCAAAAGCTATCAGTATTAGATAGCCAGGGCACAGTTTATAATTATATAAAAACCAAGTATTTATTGGCATAAAAAAGAAATATTTTGACTGTTAGTGATAAATATTTCTCTAAACTGTCACTATGATCAATTTTAAATGCAAGATACAGGTATCAGAAAATTGTATCAGATTTTTTTCCCTTTTTACTAGTCGTCGGTCACCGAGGTCGCCACCGCGGTCGTGAACTGAACTAGTATAACCAAGGCTTTTTAAATTATTGGTACCACATTATATCTGCGAGTGAACTAAAATGGACGTTACGAGATTTTTATCAGAGTTTAAAATTTAACTTTCATATCATGGATTTTAGTTTTATTTTACTACTATTTCTAACCTAGTTATATATATAAATATATATTTTTTATAGTCTTTCTTCCTCTAAAATAATTAGGGACATATTGCATCTTAATAATATTTACATAATTAATTGCATTCGATATGCTTACATTATAAAATGTTTCTGGAACAAACTTATAGTTTAATACGAGTATATGTTTTCCAGAATATTTAAACATCTTTAGTCTTGTTGCACTCTATAACTTTCTCTACATCTTTGCAATATTGTAGAAATAAAATCCGGTAATTTTTATTACGGCAAATTTGAAATTAAATTTTAAATTTAGTTACATTTTCTTCGTATAAGCTAAGTAGCTAATAGTTTGACTTGGCTTAACGACTCCTTGTACTAACTGACTGACGGGACAGTTTAGCGCAGTTTAACGTGTGATCCAACCTACGGTAGCATCCAGGTGAAAATGTTCGTTTTAAAAAAGACAGTCTTGTGTATAGACACTAATGTAAAGACTTTCCTAACTGTTGTTCTATTATTTAAACTATATATTTTTGTTCTATGGTTTCTTAATCCGTCCTTAAAAGGTTCTGTTAGTAACCATATAAACCAAATTCATTATCATCATCATCATCAGCCTATGCTCGTCCACTGCTGGACATAGGCCTCTCCCAAGGCACGCCATCCTGTGCTTCTCTTCGCCATCCACTACCCGGTTCCTTCCACAGATCATCGTTACGTTTTCTTTATAAAACAAATTGTTAATTGTAATAAACAAAAAATTGACAAAAATAAAGAAAAGCTAAATTTAGTTTATAACACGCTTTATATTAGCTTCACCTGTATGTATGTTTGTAATCGACTTCTTTGGGCGCGATTTTGACCCACTTTAAACGGCCAGATTTCGTTGAAACTTTGTAGATTTATTGAGGACCGATGACAATACACTAATTTGATATTTTTTTTTTTTTTGTATTCTTGTATCTATGTTTGTTTGTAACCGACTTCTTTGGGCGCGATTTCGACCCACTTAAAACAACCAGATAAGCGTGTTTTTAGTTTTTTTAAACTATTATTTTTTAAACCAAAACGTGTCTGTAACTTCTTAGATTCTCACAATCAGACGGATGTGATTTCCCACTAAGCTTAAAAAAAAAAGAACTTGTTAGATTGCTTTTCAACTCGGCTTCAGTTACCTTAGTAGATACGAGTAGTATTGGCGATAGCTTTCTCTCACATTTTTCATAATAATACGAGTAGTAGCTCGGCTAACCCAGGTTATTTGACGCAATCACCAAAGTTAACCAACGATCGGTGCGGAAAGTTTTTAAGTATATGAAATATTAAAAAAAAAAAAATATATATAAAAGCATGTAATAAGTGCTTTTTTTAATAAATACTTAATATTTTGGAAAGATAAATTAAAAGCTATGCTTATATGTAAATTAAAACCAATGTTACAAATAGTGTACTAAAATAAATATGTCCTAAAATTAAATGTACCATATTTTGTTTGATATGCGAAAAGCGCGTCGGTTAGTTAAATAGAATTAGAAAACCACTTTTCAAGTTCAGTTTTTACCTTTTTTGTGTTCTGTGCGTTGGACACCGACAATTTTCTCAAGAAACTCCATTTAAGTAAGTCACAGCGAAAGGGAGGGAAAATTGGATTTTCGCGTGGCAGGCGCAACGCTCCGGCGCTTGGCAGCTAATTAAAACAAATTTATTTTTTTGTGTCGGAAAAAACTTTGTTCATATATTTTTCCATATGGTCGTGTAAAACAGGTCACCGTTAACCAAATCATCACCATCACTTGCTTTTCTTACCCTTGACATATAAATGACGGATGTTATCTTTGGGTGTCACGGAAGAACTAATTTTGATTTAGTTGTTTTTATGGTGTTTTTCAAAATTTTACATTCCGATAATTACTTTTTGACATTTAATCTATAACTGTAAATAATCTAATAGAATACCAATTTTTATCACTAACTTTTAAAATAAAATATTATTGTTTGTAAATGCATGTATTTAAGTTGGGAAATAAAGGCTATTTTTTTTTGTTAAGGTGTTTTAGTGTTCTTAGCTATAATAATTGATGGTCACAGCTATAGTATGGTGGAAGACATATTTTTCCACACGTGCATCAATATTGGTATCAAATGTATGGAATGGACTAGAAGAACACATGCAAAATATAAATCCTTTCTTTCAAGGCTATCTTAGCCGCTATTGCAAATTGTAAAGGGATTTTAAGAATATTTATTTATACTTGTTTGTCTACGAGTGATGATATTACGTAGCGTTCGAATAGTTCTCTCTTCGACTTTCATGGCTAGGCTGATCCAAGAGTCACAAAAGCGGTCTTATCTATTGCAGATGTAAAGCCCAAATCCGAAATATGTAAAATACATGCCACGTCACTAATTCACTATAATACTAAGTCGCAACTGCTAGGACCCCGGTTATATCTCGCAAGCATTGACCGAGTATGGCCAAGGATAAGCGGATTATACACGTGATCGGATTTTCTAGTTTCTGAGCTTTGCGGTTTACTTTGCGATATTTTTAAAACATCGAAAAACACGTCATCGGTTCACGGATGGATACGAAAGCTGGATCCCTGCATCATTGCATTCCAACATTCTCCAAAAAGTCTAAATGCACTCTCTAAAAATTCGTAAGTTATAATAAAATTTTAGAGTTTTTAATCAGTCAAGCGTGATAAGGTTTTGTTTCAATTAAGAAATTATTGCTTAGTTACATTTTTTCATCTATTCACACACACAAAAGTTTAATTCAAATATGATGTATAATACGTTCATTATTTGACAGTGCGACATCCTTAGCTTTGGGTTGGTAATTCGTTTACTCAATTTAGCACCACACCTACCTTCTCTGTAATCTGTTGTCTCTCTGGCTTAGCTCCTTGTAATTTGAAAGTAAGTGGATTATTCCGTAATTGGAATACTAGTGTGGTTATGAATTTAAATACGGTGAAGTTAATTAGAATATGTTGAATATTTCTCAGCTTGGAACAGTCTTTTGTTTTCTATTTTGTGCTTTCGTAGATAATGCGTCTTTATATATTTTCTGCGTCTCTAATCTTAATATATATAAATCTCGTGTCACAATGTCTCAATGGACTCCTAAACCACTTACCGATTATAATAAAATTCGCACACCATGTGCAGTTCGATCCAACTTGAGAGATAGGATAGTTTAAATCTCAAAATATAGTCGCAATTTTAATTTATTGCTAATTATTGTTTGTTATTATTTGACAGTCACAATGATCTTTTTACTCCAAATGATTCTAACAGATGTCGATACCTTTCGACTGAGTTGAGTAAGTAATCAATAGATGGCGCTGCTATGGTAAATCTACGAACGTGTCATATAAGCTACACTATCTATTTTTCATACCCCTAAGTGAGGCAAAACAACGTTTGCCGGGTCAGCTAGTAGTACTTTATATTATATGAGTCACAGGCTGTTACTGGTGTGTGAAACGAAGTATTTTTATATTGGAACGACATGCATAATAGCGTCAGAATAGGTCGTAAATTTGCCGAGGTTTTGCAAATTGAGCTTAGTCCTTTTCGGTTTTCAAAAAATCGACCATTGCATTTCTTTATAGGATTGGTATTCAGTAGTTACTAATCTAGCCGCGTGGTTGCATATATATATTGTTAACCTGTAGCGCTATAAATATGATCAATATAACTGTTGTCAAATACTCTCGCGTAACCATGTAAGTTAGCAACATGGTTATGTGACATGGCTTACATGGCTTTTGGGCAGCATGGACAGCCAGCAAAGCGTACCTGGAAAAATGGAGTACCTGTCTCTCAAGCGTCGCGTACACTAAAACCGATTTTGTCGGCCGATGGCGGACAGAACTACTCGGACAAGTAACTCGGACGTTCAACTGAATACACTGCAGACGATAACGACCGTTGTCGGTGGAACTTATGAAGTCTGAACTGTGCAACTACAGAGTACAGACGTAAAAATAATATAGTATAAAAACTGACAAAAAAACCAAACACGTTCGGACTCGTCAGTTGATCGTCCGTTTTCGGGCGTCATCGGACGACGTCGGTAGTAGCAGTGTATGCGCTCTCTTCCATTTACTTACGTTTGATTTGATCGCCCGAGTTCGGCCGATGACGCCCGAGCATACTTCGGCCGATGACGGATTCGGTGTACGCGTGCCGTTAGGTTCTTGACGCCAGATTTTAACTTCAGAGTTGTCGATAGCCATATCGACAACTCTGAAGTTAAAATCTGGCGATCTATCGAGCGCTGCGTGCCACGTACAGGATCCATAACAATCGAACTCTTGCGCAAATAATGTCGGTGATCGTCATTACTGCAATGGCCTTGCAGATACAGATAGTCAAGGTAACATTTTTTTTGTTATTTTTACACTTTTCTCACCCAGCTGGTTAGTTCCATACTGAATATCTTTATATCAATACTCGGATCGACAGCCAACAAATTTAGTTCATCACAAACATGTTGACCGAGCCGGCAATCGAACCCAGAACCTTTGGTTGGCAGTCGGGCTTGGTAACTATTACGCCAACGAAGTCATCATATTTATTAAACTTTTACAGTATAATAAATTAGTTTAAAATATCAAAATAAATGAACCAATTAACCGAGGTTAAGTAGGGAAAATAAACTTAGAACGAGAGTTATAAAATTCAGCAGCCTTCGCAAAGAATTATATTATTGAACATTAAAAAGTATGCACTGGGCCCCGCGCTATATATCTCTTGATCCTGTTATGCGAGACAACAGTTTGCTGCTCATCGTATCACTTAAGATAGATTACCATCACGTTATTTGTTGAAAGTTAGTGATGGTAATGTTAGTGATGGTAATGTTAGTGATGGCAATGTTAGTGATGGCAATGTTAGTGATGGCAATGTTAGTGATGGCAATGTTAGTGATGGCAATGTTAGTGATGGCAATGTTAGTGATGATAATGTTAGTGATGGCAATGTTAGTGATGGCAATGTTAGTGATGGCAATGTTAGTGATGGCAATGTTAGTGAGGCAATTTTAGTGATGGCAATGTTAGTGATGGCAATATTAGTGATGGCAATGTTGGTGATGGCAATGTAAGTGATGGCAATGTTAGTGATGGTAATGGTTACAAACATAACAAATATTAACAAGGTTGTATTTTGACAGTTGGAGGCTCTGTTTATGTTGAACAAGCATCAGGACTTCATCAAGCAATACCAAGACGATAAGGACTTCTGTCCTTACGTAGGCGTTAACGAGGTAAGTTGGCATGATCCCTGAGAGAATTCAAATTTCGAACAGATTGTATGATGACGAAAATTTCATAAGAAATGCCTTATATCTCGGCAAAAAATATTTCAATATGCACAGTGTAATTTGAACGGTAACAGATAGACGCTTAACACTTTCACAGAATATATAAATGGATCTTTCAAAAATAAATTAAAATATTTCAAATAATATTTGACAGTGGCTTCTCATTTGTTTTAAGTAAATAAAATAAAAATATTTGAGTGGTTTTAAATGTATCTCGTAATTGTTACTTGCATTTTATTCTATCTTTATAAAGACTTTTGGTAGACCCCTCCTTAATCTTTTACAGAATATTTAATGATGTTTACCTTAAAAATAATATATCAAATTAAATTCATTAATTTTAGGAAGGCTTCTATACAACAATGGTACGGTACCCTTCATGCGCGTACCTGACTCTGTGATGTTGTATTTGTAATTACATCTGGCAAACTGTCTGGCTTAGTCTTGTCACTCCCGAACAAAATGAAATGAATAAAAAGTGAATTAAATATTTTTTTAATCCGGGTTTAGTTAAAATAGTAATCTTTAATTAATTTTCTATTAATAATGAAACAACTATTTTATTTGTCAAACACGATCTTATAAATCAGTATCAAAATTAAAAAAAATGTCAAAATTAATGGAATATAAAAAGCTTGAATATGAATGAAGCCTGAAGATTTATAGTTTTTGAGAGGATTTTAAAGTTAGTTCAATATTGGAAGAAAGAAAGAATCATTTATTTTGTGACACGAACGAAAAAAAACATAATACACAATAAAATATCCAAGTGTTTGTTGACAATTGTATAATTTTATTTTAATTTCATTGTAATTTTTTTTGACATGAAACTCTGCATATTCCAGCATTACCTGAAACTGACGATCCTGGTCATGATTGCCTGCGCTGCCCATCAGATACTAATCACGGCGATAAAGACCACTCTGTTCTTCGCCATTAGCGGCGCATACATCTACATGACCCTAAGCGAACCAGCATACTTTGAGGAGAGCTTCCCTGACTACCAGTAAGTATTTGCAATCTTCTTCCCTGACTACCAGTAAGTATTTGCAATCTTCTTCCCTGACTACCAGTAAGTGTTTGCAATCTTCTTCCCTGACTACCAGTAAGTGTTTGCAATCTTCTTCCCTGACTACCAGTAAGGGTTTGCAATCTTCTTCCCTGACTACCAGTAAGGGTTTGCAATCTTCTTCCCTGACTACCTGTTAGTGTTTGCAATCTTTTTCCCTGACTACCAGTAAGTGTTTGCAATCTTTTTCCCTGACTACCAGTAAGTATTTGCAATCTTCTTCCCTGACTACTAGTAAGTGTTTGCAATCTTCTTCCTTGACTGCCAGTAAGTGTTTGCAATCTTCTTCCCTGACTGCCAGTTATTGGTAGCAATCTTTTTCCCTGACTACCAGAAAGTGTTTGCAATCTTCTTCCCTGACTACCAGTAAGTGTTTGCAATCTTCTTCCCTGACTACGATTAAGTGTTTGCAATCTTCTTCCCTGACTACGAGTAAGTGTTTGCAATCTTCTTCCCTGACTACCAGTTAGTGTTTGAAGCCACTGCTGGGACTCGGGGCTTTCTCTCACGAGGAGAGAGATATAGTACCATAATCCACTACGCTGGCCAAGTGCGGGTTGGCGGATGACACACGTTTTCGAACATTGTGGTCCTCAAACAAGCCGGTTTCCTCACGATGTTTTCCTTCACCGTAAATAAGATAAAATTTGACATACGCAGAAGAAATGAAGATGAAAAGAAATTTAGAAAAAATATATTTTACTCCTTATATATTGGTCTATATTGGTAGATAAGTGGAATTCGTAATAGAGAAAATGACATGTCTATGTACTGTTATTTCAGGAACCGATGCGGTTTGGACTGGGCTCAGGTGTGGACCAACATCGCGATTGCCGTGGGAGCTGCTTTAGCTCTGGTCCTGCATTCTCAGCAGATTGAGAGTGGCTACCGTCTTGATTTCATCTGGAAGCTACAGGCTAATGGTCAGTTCAAAATATAAACCTGTTATAATTATATACATATATAGCATAAACATAAGCAGCCCACCATACGTTCCCACTGCTGGGACTCGGGACCTTCTCTCACGAGGAGAGAGACCATAATCCACCACGCTGGCTAAGTGCGGGTTAGCGGATGACACACGTCTTCGGATATTGTGGTCCTCAAACATGCTGGTTTCCTCACGATGTTTTCCTTTACCGTAAAGCGAGTAAAAAAATCTTGTAATGGGAACGGTCTATTTATTCTACGTAACATTATAGCTTAACCCTTAAGGTAGTTTCGTTGAGTATACTATACATACATTTCAAAAAAATCTGACGTCTAAATAAGAATGCATGGAACCTTATTATAAGTCGAAACAAGTTTCGGTATGCATCTACTTGCTTAGAAAAATATCAAAATATCAGTGCTTTTAACAGTTTTGTGTCAATTTTCAAATATGCTGAACGAATGCTTGTAGCTGCTCGAAGTGCAAAGAAAAATACTGTTTTTCTATATTTTTTTCTTCTAATTATGTTTGTAAGACTCATAAAATAAGAAAAATTATATATTGTGCCTACTTATAAATAATAAAAAATATTCTAGGTGTATTATTTTGCGTGAGTACATATGTTTTATGCGATAGTATAGTATACTATACATAGCCACACATTAACCAAACTAACACTTCTTTATTATGTATAGCATAATATACATTGCCTTTTATGCATAAGCTTGATTTTGGCGCAATTTTTTTGTTGATAAGCTTACTACCTACTAGTTAATGATAGTTTCTTTTTCGACAATACCACTGCTGACACTGGAGGCTGGTACTGCATCTTCTCAGTCCTATCATTGACAGAATAAGAGCCCAAAGTTGAAGAAGATACTGCATTCAGAATTGCAAAAGACAAAAAGCCGGTAGCAGAAGGCAGTGCTCTCGCAAAAAACTAAAAAAAAATAGAGTTTTAAGAACTTACTAAGGCCTGGGGCCAACCAAAACAACATTGTAAAACCCTACATCACGCATGAAGAAGATACTCTTACTAGGAGTTAAAGCTAAGATTTTACTAGCGCTATAAATGGCAAGATGGTTGGGAAGGTGGTTTTGTCATGGGTGGGAAGAGAATAAGCAATTTGAGATACGCAGATGACACTACTCTGTTTGCATCATCAGAGCAAGAACTGGCTCAGCTCCTTTCTAGAGGAGAGAAAGAAAGTGAATTAGTTGGCCTCACCATTAACAAGGCGAAGACCAAGGTGTTGGTGGTAGACAGACAAGGCATGCTAGTTTGCTCTAATGAACTCAAAGATCTAGAATTCGTTGAGCAGTTTACATACCTTGGTTCTCTTCTCAGTGACGAGGGTGGCAATGAAAAGGAAATTTCCAGACGAATTCAAATGGCTAAGACAGCGATGACTAAACTCACTAGGATTTGGAAAGACCGCAATATATCCTGTAAAACTAAAGTGAGGCTGGTGCGTACGTTGGTTTTCTCCATTTTCTTTTACGGTATCGAATCATGGACGATAAGAAAGAAGGAAAGAGCCAAGATTGACGCTTTTGAGATGTGGTGTTGGAGGTAAATGTTGCGAATTCCATGGACTGCGTACCGCACCAATGTGTCTATTTTTGATGAGCTCCAAATAATCACGAGGTTTTCCACTCTCTGCTACCAGCAAATTCTCAAATATTTTGGACATGTCGCTCGTAGGAACCCTGATTGCCTCGAGAAGCTCGTGGTAGTTGGCCAAGTTGACGGAAAAAGAGCGCGAGGTCGCTCTCCTATCCGATAAGCTTTTGGTTGTGGACAAGGTTCTGGAAAAATATATATTTTTTTAGATCGTATGCAACAGAAATAAACTGGGAGTTGTATAATTGGTCGGTAACAAAAAAGGGGATTCATTTTGCTATGCTATCCCGCGCAAACTACCAAGCGCTATAGCAAAGGAAGAATACGGTATTTTGAAGTTTCCCATGTCCCCAGATTGTGAAGGTTTGCAATAGCCATATGGGCATATGTGGCCTTGGCTTTCATGATGCTTGTCAGAATGCAGACATGCATTCCCAACATATTCTAGCAGCCGCTGGACTTTGGTATCAATAATGCTTGGCTTTTACGCTGAAAGCATTTTGAAATAAAATGAATCACGAAATCTCTCTTTTGAAATAATATAACTATGACATTTATACCCAATTGCTGAAAAAGAATAGGTCAGTGCCAGTGATAAATAGAGAAAATGTTTCAGTATAAAAGAAAAAAAAAAACAGCAAGAGCCAATGATGAGTGACTAGGAGAAGTATGGATATGATTGTAAGAAGTAGGGGAAGGGGAGGTAAACCAAAGAAGACGTGGATGAATTGTGTGAAGGAGGATATGAATGAGAAGGGAGTGAATGTGGAGATGACGGCTGACATAGTGGCGTGGAAGAGAAAAACAGGCTGTGTCGACCCCACCTAGCGGGAAATGGTAAAGGAAAAGAAGAGCAAGAGCCAATGATGACGTCAAAAACGGCCAGTTTGACTATTGACCACGGCTGACTGGGTAGCCAAGATGCAAATACTGTAAAGAGGGACAAGCAAGCATCGTTTGTACTAAATGCGAAGTGCATTTGAGCTATTTAGGGGTAGGCATTTCTTCATAGCTTATCTCCATAGGTGACCTAAACTAAACGAATAAAATTACCTAAAAGTGATATTGTACAGTATTCTATACATTGTCATCCGTCTGTTGTTCTGTGTAGATGTGGCAATGTTTAGTATAATATACATTGTTTTTTTTCTAAACTACTAAAGTAGGATTTTTTTAAATAATTTTCCGTGTATCTTTAGTGTCTATATAAATAAGATTTCATAATTTTTTTGGTTTATTTTACTAAAACATGTTCTGCTACCTTAAGGGTTAAAAGTCACTATTAAATTGTTGTAGCGCCTGTAAGTCGCCTAGCTAAGGTGATTTGACGCGATCATCAAAGCTAAGCAATGGTCGATGTGGACGGTGTTTTGATAGGTCACCATGCATTAGACTGTCGTTTTGTCAAGTGGCATTTTAAACTGGGCGCTCCCGTGGGTCGAATGATACGTTAAATTGTAGGTCCTGGCTGTTAGTCTTAGTTTTAGCAGTCGTTAAGCCAAGTCAGAGGCCTTTGGGTGGCTTGAAAACTCTCTACAAAAGACCACTGGGCAACTGAGCTCATACGAAAGAGAAGAAGATTAAATTGTTTTGTGCATTCCAGAGGAAAAGGAAGAGACCGAGCATTTGGAAGCGTACAACCACAAGCTGCTGGCGAACATTCTGCCGGAGCACGTCGCTCAGCACTTCCTTTGCAGCGACAAGAATATCGACGTAAGTCTTTGTACAGATAACCTAGACATGATATTGCTTCAGCGAGACTAACACGGGACGAGGACTTAATTAAAGTCTTTTCACCATATTCTTTTTCACCTGTCAGTGGTAATAATAATATTTTCTACCTTAACTGCTTGGCAATAAGGGACTTTTTTAAACGTTATAAAATATTTTTGTCTCTTTTCGCCATAAATGACCAAAAAGAGATGGTACGATCTAAACTATAGACAAAACATCTAAAATCACGTCAAACACGTAAGATTTAGATCTGATACAATTGGGTGCGCTCTAAAATCGCTTAGTTTTTTTATATTTGACGTGATTTTAGTTGTTTTGTGTGTGGTTCAGAACGTGCCGTCTCTTTGTGGCCACCTAAGATGAAAAGAGATGGGGCTTCTTAAAAATTAAGTTTAGTCGTGTGTGCCGCTGAATCACCACCAATAGGCTCTGTTTAGGCTCTGTCTCAATCTCAACCTGTCCACAGCAGGAGTTATACCACGAGCAATGCGACTCGGTGTGCGTGATGTTCGCCACCATTCCGAACTTCTCCGAGTTTTACGTGGAACTAGAAGGGAATAACGAGGGAGTGGAGTGCCTTCGCCTTCTGAACGAGATCATAGCGGACTTCGATGAGATCCTTGCAGAGGAACAATTCCGCTACATTGAGAAAATCAAGAGCACCGGCGCCACTTACATGGCTGCCTCTGGTAAGCTCCTTTTAGACCATACAGCGTTTAACCAGCTGGGTTACTACACCAGTCAGCGGCACTCAGACGGATAGCTAGATCTTACCCTGTGTGGAACTACTAGCTTTCCAGGACATTTTTGTACGGTGAAGTATAACGTTAGGTGATTGTTTATTTTAATGACAACTTTGCACATGACTAACCTACATGTATTGTGATTTGCGTTAGTTTTGTTAACTTCTTTGATCTATAGTTAGAAAGTAATTGAGATCTCGTACACATTTAGTGTATGTTTAAATAAATGTTATTAATATTGCAGAACTCAAAATCAGAAAAGTGACATGTAATATTTTTTTTCTAACAAATTAATGTAACTTTGCTTGGTTGACGAATAAACTATGCTCCTTTTATCACATACAGAGTTTAAGCTCAAGAAAAATGAAATATCTAGTGTGCTTCCGCCTGTGAAGCTTCACAGCGGATGGATGGATTGGGGTGAGATTACATTGATTCTCTTTTTCTAAGTTCATAGTTTATTTTCAGGTTTGACAGCGTCTACCTGCGACCTGGATGGCTATCGTCACGTCACTGCAATGGCGGATTACGCTCTACGTATCAAGAAACAGCTCAAATACGTGAATGAGCATTCGTTCAACAGCTTTAGATTGAGGATTGGTAAGATAAACTTAGCGGTGTCCGAAACCTTCCACTGATAGATAACATTTGAAATAAGAACTGAGAAAAATATCAGTGGTGTAAACATTGCTCGTAGTAAAGAAAACATTTGAAAGTTCTCTTACTTACATAACCAAATTAGTGTAAGCAAGAGGAGGAAAACTTTCACATGTTGTGTTTATTGGCGAGTTATGTATTGTTTCGCGATTCGAGTATTTTAATGTCAAAAAAAAGTATTACCTATTATGTGGATGGTTTCTTTTACAATTTTAAACGAAAAAATACCTTTCATTGGTATGATTCAGAAACTTTGTCACGGACACACAACACACACCTAGAAATCCATACGTTGGTAAAAAAAATATTTGTATGCATGTTGCGAATAGTAAAAGTTGAAATTTGCGAATGATAGTCGGGGAACGCAAATGACTTTTTTTTCTCTTTATTTCATTTATACTCTTACTGATGGTAAGGGTATCGAGGCATAAACTAATAGAACAATGTTTTTGTTACCAGGCATAAACATAGGACCGGTGGTGGCTGGTGTGATTGGTGCGAGGAAACCTCAGTACGATATATGGGGCAACGCTGTGAACGTCGCTTCTCGGATGGATTCCACTGGAGTCATTGATCTCGTACAGGTAACATAAAAAAAAAACCTTAGTTACAAAGTTAATAAAGACCGGCAAAAGGTGGATTTATAATTGTCTGAAGCGGCGTGTCGTGACGTGTCAGGCCGGTATCGCTTCGGGCCATTTAATGGTGGCGATTCAGCGGCACACACGACTAAACTGAATTTAAAGAAACCCCGTCTCTTTTCATTTTAGGTGGCCAGAAAGAGACGGTACGTTCTGAACCACACACAAAACAACTAAAATCACGTCAAAGATGAAAAATGTAAGCGATTTTAGAGCGCACCTAATTGTATCAGCTCTAAATCTGACGTGTTTGACGTGATTTTAGGTGTTTTGTCTATGGTTTAGATCGTACCATCTCTTTTTGGTCATTTATGACGAAAAGAGACAGAGCTTCTTTAAATTTAGTTAAGTCGTGTGTGCCGCTGAATCGCCACCAGTATCGTATCGTTTATACTGGTATAGCGTTATGAGCTGTGATTAATAATAATAATAATTATAAATTTATTTGCTTTACTTACATCGAGCTACATAGAATGGTAAAAAAAAACACCTTAAACTATTTAAATGCTAACTCGGGGGACGCTGTACTCCACACTAGGATCGACCTGGGTCGTGGAGTACAGGCTCTTCCTTAAGTACAAAAATTTGGACTTATATAAATAAATATATATATATTAAGCTGTAAATATAAACTTATCAAAAAAAAGTAGCATAATACAAAACACCTCTTAAGGTACAAGAATTGCAAAAATAATTTTATAAATATGTAAATAGTAGGTAGGTTACTTATTAATCCATTTGTATCTTTTTACAAAGAAATAATATGAAATAATATCTTTAAGATTTGTGATAATAAATTACAAATAATATAATAAATATTCTATGGTTTAAAATTAGAATAACCATCAATAAAAGATTCAAAACATAAAAAACACAACATACTCGTACATCCTACCACCTTTAATAAGGATTTAGATATACTTAAAAGTATATATAGAATTTACATACGAGCGTTTAAAAATAAAAAAAAAGATTCCTTGAGTTGTGTCGCATCAAACACGAAGTTTGTTTCCCACCTGTTGGTAAAACAAATACAAATACAAATCATTTATTGATAACACCAAAGTTACAAGTCAAAAACAAAAACAAATGTGCATATGCCAGAGTTATGTTGTAGTGGGCCATTGTCCTCAGTTTCGTAGATAACTTATAAAAGAACATGTCATGTTTCTAAGAGCGTATTGTTTTTGCTGCCATGATTCATAATTTTGTCTTCTTAATGTAACAACTAACCTTCACGTTGGGACACGACACGTCATAAAACATCAGACAATTGTAAACCCACCTTTACCCTATCGACACATATCACCGTATTTAGTCAAACTAATATCTCGTACACGATTGAAAAATGTTGCATTTGTGTACATTTTTCAATTGAGTACTACGTAAATTCAAAATATCGTTTCTCTTTACGATATTTTGAACCTGCATTCATTTAAAGTTTGCGTATTAGCAATGGTGCGTTGCGATTGTGGTACCACAGTAAAACATTCGTAGGTAACTTTCATCTTTCTTGACTCATTAATTAAGATGCGAATTATTTTTGTTACAAAAATATAAATCGCATATTTTTATCAGTTTTCCCGAGAATCACTAGATTTGTGCAACACCACAAGGTACCTACAGGTCAAATATAGTTAATCCGGGAAGGGCCACAGCGCAGTGCAGGGAGGTCTCCGGAGTGTTTCCCGGAAGAACCCGGAGACCTCCGTTAAGCACAGAGGCAGATCACCGGGGGGGTTTAGTGGGTACAAATCCCACATAACCTGGCTGCGCCCCATCGTAGCCAGGTATCTTGTCGAAGATTTCCCCCTCGTCAACAAAAAAAAAAAGGTCAAATGCAGTTATTGCAGGTTTCTTACCACTATTTAAGCGACTACCAGGTCTCCTCGCTTCCTATTAAGTATATGTAAAGACCACGACAGGTACCAAGCGAGTTATGTCTTATACCAGGTCACTAAGGAAGTCTACGACATCTTGGTGACGCGCGGCTACAAGATGAGCTGTCGGGGCAACGTCGATGTGAAAGGAAAGGGGCAAATGGTCACATACTTTTTGGAAGGTGTTGGAGAAACAACTGATCCTGCTTGCCTCGAGGATTTGAACGTAAGAAAAATTCTAATAGAATACAAATACTTTTATGTTTCTTGTGTATTATTTTTTCTTTGTTGTTCGTGTTTCAATATAAATGATTTTTTTTTAGACACATTCACACACGGCTGGTTAGCCCCATACTGAACCATTTCTAGCTCGTATTATGGTTGCTAACACAACTGATATACTACATATACATACATACATATTATACATAAATACATATTTAACACCCAGGCCCACAGCCAACAAATTTAGTTAAGCACAAAGATGTTGACCGGGCCGGCAATCGAACCCGGAACCTTCTGATTAGCAGACCGGCATGGTAACCTTTACGCTAACGAGGTCGTCATTCTTTTTTTGTTTTTTTTTAAATGCAAAATTACAAAGAAAAGGTTTAATTAGATTTTACTTAATTTGTAGATGTTAATTGTAAATGAAAACTTAACTATTATTACATCATATCGACAAAAAAGTTTATTAATACATTTATTTTTCCACTAGTTTAAACAATGATTTGAAGGTGTAAATATTTTGTTACATTAATAATATCATAAATAAATATGAGGACATAATTTTACACACGGCTGGTTAACGCCATTATAAACCATTTCTAGTTCATATTTTGGTTGCTAACACAACAACACTACATTTACATACATACATATTTTACACCCAGACCGACGGCCAACTGTCAGCCGTGCCAGGAATCGAACCCGGTAGCTTCTGATTGGCAGTCCGGCATGGTAACCATTACGCCAACGAGGTCGTCGCAATCTTCAATCCTGTTTAAATTTTGAATCTGTAATCATGTTTGATTACAGGGCATGTTTTACTTAGACTTAGACAGGCAGATAATTGGTTGAACTTAACTAATTTAAAATCCAAATTTCAGAATCCTCGACCTTCAACATCCGGCATGAACAAACCAAGTACAAGTGGTAGTAAGCCACCAACCAATACACCAACTGTAAAGGACGAATACGACGATGATGATGATTACGATGATGACGACCCTCCGTTAAAAGCATCATCGGGCAGTGGCTACGTGATGCCTCGAGACCTACTGAGAGAACTGGAGACTCTCTCAGAAAGCCTAGGAGATGAAATTAGCACTTCATCTTCGCACACGCAAGATGAAACCGGTAAGAGTCATAAAAATAAGAACTTTCTACAATTTGCTCCCAATTCTATGAGCATTGTTTCAGTTTAAAATACAATTATAATATTATTTCGATTATTTAAGAAAAGACATCATTAAGTATATCGAATGTCGTCATGATTGATTCTACCTATTGATACTAGAAGAAAAGTCTGCTAGCTATCCGTTTGCTTCTAAAGTGTTTTATGTGAATGTGTGTCGGTACATTAATTTTAATTTGTTTGTCTTCAGATGACTTTGAATCACCTCGGCACGAGCTTTATGACTCGTCTCATTTCGCATCTCAAGCGGAACCGTCGAATGACGCAAACCTGGGCACTGGATCCTCCCAGTTGAGTGCGTCTCAAGTTGCACCAACTTCGGCACCACCAGAACCTACAAATGGAAGACCAGCACATTCAGAAAAAACTTTGCTTCGACGTTCAGAAACAACTACGTCTGGTGATATTGCCCGAAACACTAAAATAGACTCAAAGTCAGGAGGCTCTGCCAAAGTAAAGAAATCTGACAAACTCAAACACACGGTATCACTGAATGGTTCTGGAACTACACCTGAAGGTAAGTCCATTTTAATTTCTTTCACGTTGCAGGTCCGTACCTGCAACATAAAGTAACAATAAACCAATGTATTAATGAATAATAATAAATGTATCTTTTCATCGCTTTTAGAACATCACAATGGAACCGCTGGAATTGAGGACACTCCAAAAGTGAATGGCAAATACTCCGAATCTCGTGACGGTATCGACTGCGCTGCAGTGCGAGCTCGAGTGCAGCGCCGGCTAGAACGACCTCAATCACTTGCCGATGGGCCCGACTTACATGAAGTATTCAACTTGCTAACAACGCGAGCATTTTCTGAGGAGCTTGAACAGCCGCACAGGGGAAATAGGAGGAACATCTCTTTGCGTGAATTGAAGCGCACCGTCGCAGAGTCACAGTCAAGCGAAGAAATTCAATATATCCTGCGAGGCACAAGACGCTCTTCATCTCTTGCTGACTTTATATTCCGTAAGAGGAACACTAGGCTGGCGGCCGCAGCCGCCGCCATCAATGTTATCGATAACCCAATGAACGCGCTCAACTCCGACGACCAAAAGGAAGGTGAGTAAACTCACAAGTTTGCTGTATTTACTTCTTAAGTTATCAATATATCATTAATACAAATATTTGGCAGCATTTGACATTATATACAAAAATTTCACTACAATACAGACCTCGTACTTTGGAAATTCAATAAATTAGGATGTTAGGTTCATGATATGCATGGTCGTTTACCCTAGATATGACTAATGTTGAATGCATTCGTAAGACTGAATTTGAGCAAGGACCATTGCAGTTAGACAGGGGGACAGGAGACGGGAGCAGGCAGGGTACAGGCAGAAAGATACGACTGCGAATCACAAGGGAATGTGATCTTAGGAGAGAAGAAAGGAACTTTAAATTGTTATCATATACCCTTAAATAAGCAGGCATGACCCGTTCAACTATCGGGGGGGGGAGGGAGGGTTTCGGGGAATTTTCGATCGTATCCCCGACCATCCATCATAGTTAAGATTGATATCAATACCTATTTGACATATAAAAATTGACACCGGAATTGAGTTGAACGACATAATAACACGACTTTGCTATTGGACATGTTCGATGTAATTGTTTACGGAATCGGATTCATTGGCCCCTAAGACCTAATATAGGCACGATATAATTATCAATATTTCTACAACTGGTAAAATTATTTCAATCTTAACTACGGTGGGTGGTTCGGTAGGTGGACGGGTTATGCTTGCTCGCTTGATCAGTTAAAGTTTATAAAGTATCAAAACTAATTATATTTTTCTTAAAAAAAAAATATGCCTAAATTACATTTCATGAACGTTTGTTAGTAACAGTAAATGTGTATGTTCATGAAACTAAAATATAACCAGACTTCTACGTATTTACGTAAAAACTGCGTAAAAGGAAAAGAAATAAAAAAAAAAACAAAATATATAATATGTTTAGGAGAGTAGACATTAAAATTATTGGCACAAAACTAAAACAAAATGTATTTTTGGCGTCCATAAAGAAATTTGATAGTTCGCTTCGTCTTGCTTTCGCTTGTTTTTAAGCAAGTGAGAGGAGTCAATTGTTTCTTTATTCTTTATTGACTCGAGTTAAACTACCATTTCAAAAAATCTAATAATGTTATAACCCATTTAAATGTTTAGCGAGTAGAATAGTTGAGTGTACGTTTAAATATAATCGTCTAGTTTATACTTAATATATTGTTGTTCGCTTACATATTACTCAGAAATAATTTAGAAAGTTTACTATGAATGGTCAGAAAATGCTTTTACCCGACCAATCTAAATAAATAATTGTATTTTATTGGCCGTAAACATTGAATATTCAATATTATCACATACAAAAACAAAATTATAATTATATGATATTAAATTATTTTTTTCGTAACGATGACTAAAAATAACTTGCCAATAAAAAAATATTAAGAGATGTATATTAATACTTTTTCATATATCTATTATTCTTTAGTAATAAAATTAACTCAGTTTACGCAACTTAATCCCCCTAATATATTGTAAGCTTTAATGAAACTAAAAACCTTTAAAAATTTACCATTCCCTGTTATGGCTGTTTTAAAATTTTAAAACATATGGTTTAAGCTATAAAAAAATTGTAAAATACTAAAGTAATTGACCAAAAGTACCGTATTTTTTTTACTCAATTTTTTATTTTAAATTACCTAACTAAGAACACAGCTATTACTCTTATTTACATTCCTGTTTAAAAAAAATATATATTTATAATGTATTTACAAATATTTATCTACACACACATATAATATTTATTCACGACAAATTTGATGTCCAACACAAATATTTTTTGATGTAATATATAACTAGAATATTAAGATCGCGACTAACGAGCGTGCCAATATTTATATTGCAAAGAAACTTAAACAATATTTTAATGAAAAAGGAAATTGTTAACAGCAAAAGTTTCCTAAATTTCAAATTTATCCTTATACCAAAATATTTGCCAAACATAGAATTAGTGAAGTAACATAAAGAAAGCATTTATTTAAAAATACACCTAATAATTATAAATTCCTCGTGAATAACTTTTAGTCTTTCTATAGGAGGCGTCAAAGCCTCTTAAACTGTTAAATAACCTATTTTAAACGGAAATTTCCTGAATTAAAATATAAATATAACATAAAGAACAAAAGTAACATAGAATGTTGGTATATATTTCGAGTTCCTATTTTCTTGTCAGGTTTTGGTATTCATATAATGCGCTAATTTTGAAAATAAACAGGTTATAAAAATGTTGTAGACGAACAATTAATGATATAAATCACTAATTGTACATGAATAGCTAGATTTAAGTAAATGTGTAACCGTTAATGGTATATTGTGTGTTTTCTCCTTCGATCAAATATTTACTAGATGTTTCTAGAAACGGCAAGGCAAATAAGACCACAAGAGTGTGGTCTTATCTGAGTTTAGTACGATCCAACGAGTGCGGACGTGCTATAATGCCTCAGTGTGCTTTCCAGATAATTGCTAAAATAACCACTGTAAGGTTTCCGACGTAATCTTTTTCTTTCGGTAAGTACATATTAGTTTCAGTTTTAAAGTACTTAATAATTATTATTTAGACAACTATATACAAATATTTTAACGTTTGGGCAACATTTGCCATGGAAGAGCCAACAATCCCGCCAAACATTGGTATGTTAAAAACCGTGACAAGTAACATTAAAACTGTTGGAATTAAAGCGTCATAGTAATACAGTTGAATTTTCTAACGCTCACTGTGTACGGTCATAAAAGTCATAAAAAAGTAACTCATGGCATTTTTTTGTGCTGTGTTTGTATGCAACACTGAAGCCGGTATAATATATTTTGATCGAAGGTTTTCTCGAATAAGTTTATGTTATAAGAAATTATTTTTAATGTGGAAAACGCTTGCAACTTTAACAAATGTGTAATACTAAAATCATTTTGTTCAAAGGAAAATATCATTTTTATAAAGTTTGTGTAAAATATATTATTATTGGTACGTGGTACTCGGACAATATGGTATCTGTTTATATAATTTCATGCAGAATAAGAGATAAATACATCGAAAGATGTTTCCTCATTGACTAAATTTTGCCAATGTGTGACCAAAACGCCAGAATAATTTGTTATTCATCTTCAAATGTCTTAAAACGTAGAACGCAGAACTTATAAGTAAACGCATATAAGTTTATATTTATATTTATTTCTGACTTCGCGTTATTTAACGCGATGTTTTATTCTTATCAAACAATCATTTACCTTTATCAGTTTTCAATAATGTGTACACGTATTCAAATTCAAATTGTTTATTACCGCAAAAATATTACAAATAATTACAAAATATATTAAAGAAAACAAATATTATAAAAATGAACATTAATAATGATTTGATATGGCGACCAGCACTTACACTGAGAACTAGTCTCGTGCCGTAAGTGCTGTTTTCTTAAGGGTACCTTCATATAATATAGTTTCGTAAACTACTTCCGAATTACATTATTCAATTTCAGTAATGAAAATAAGATTTAGAATAGTTTAGTCATAATAATAATAGGATTTCACATAAAATAATAAAAAAGTACTAAAGAAAATTTATCTATTAATGTTAGTGAGTGTGTGTGTGTGTGTGTGTGTGTGTGTGTGTGTGTGTGTGTGTGTGTGTGTGTGTGTGTGTGTGTGTGTGTGCGTGTGTGTGTGTGTGCGGGCGTGTGGGTGGGTATGTGAATGTAACAGTCTAAGTTATAGTTTGCGCAGTGAGGCTGGATATATCTATGGATTTAGCTTAGAAAATATCAACGTGTGTATCTTGTAAGCGTGTAGTGTTGATTATATATACTGATATATTATACTGATTTGAAATCACACAACCACACTGAAGAGATGTTCGGTATCTTCATAATTTAAACTGCTAAGCCATTGTATATTGGAAGAATATTTCAAAGCTTTTAAGATTCACTTCGTTTTAATATCGTATGGTGAAAACAGGAAGTATACGTTATTTTAGTAGGATCTATTCTACTTTAGTACGTACTACGTTTATTTAAAGATATTTTTTTCGTTTATTTAAAAAAATCTTCGACGATATAATTTTTTATTTGCTGCTTTTGAAAACAATCAATTTGAGACGTCAATATCAATCTATAATTTTTTTTTATGTCTGTTCATTCGGTTCTTTCCAAAAAATTTTATCACAGTAAAAACAATCATAAAAACTTAAATGAAAATTATATACTTCCTTATCTTTTACGTACCTGGAGATTATTTATGTTATTAGGAACAAGTCTCCGAGTTTTGTATTTTCCGTGCCACTATAATAACAAACACTAAAAGTAAAGACAATAATTATTAAGGGGGGGGGGGGGGCATAATAAACGTGCTATTTTTCGTACCTATTGCTTTATTTTAATAACGGTCACAGGTTGCGTCCAATTTTCACAGGATATTATGAATGCATATTCACTAACGTCCTAAACGACTTGATTTAAATAAAATAAATATTAAGGGGACTCTCATACCACAGACGTATTTTTGATAGTTTTATTATACTGGTACGGAAGTCTTTATTACGTAAATAAAAAATAAATATATTCATCTTTCACCATAAGTGAACGTGGTTTAGTGTAAATAGTTAGAACCAGCTGAGCACATTTGCCAACCGTAGTTAATAATACTAATAATATGTAAATTGTTAAATAAATAAAAAAATTATATGTTTATATTCACCATAAGAAAACGTGGTTTAGTGTAAATAGTTAGAACCAGCTGTTTACATTTGCCAACCGTAGTTAATAATACTAATAATATGTAAATTGTTAAATAAATAAAAAAATAATATGTTTATATTCACCATAAGAAAACGTGGTTTAGTGTAAATAGTTAGAACCAGCTTTTAACATTTGCCAACCGTAGTTAATAATACTAATAATATGTAAATTGTTAAATAAATAAAAAAATAATATGTTTATATTCACCATAAGAAAACGTGGTTTAGTGTAAATAGTTAGAACCAGCTGAGCACATTTGCCAACCGTAGTTAATAATACTAATAATATGTAAATTGTTAAATAAATAAAAAAATAATATGTTTATATTCACCATAAGAAAACGTGGTTTAGTGTAAATAGTTAGAACCAGCTGAGCACATTTGCCAACCGTAGTTAATAATACTAATAATATGTAAATTGTTAAATAAATAAAAAAATAATATGTTTATATTCACCATAAGAAAACGTGGTTTAGTGTAAATAGTTAGAACCAGCTTTTAACATTTGCCAACCGTAGTTAATAATACTAATAATATGTAAATTGTTAAATAAATAAAAAAATAATATGTTTATATTCACCATAAGAAAACGTGGTTTAGTGTAAATAGTTAGAACCAGCTTTTTACATTTGCCAACCGTAGTTAATAATACTAATAATATGTAAATTGTTAAATAAATAAAAAAATAATATGTTTATATTCACCATAAGAAAACGTGGTTTAGTGTAAATAGTTAGAACCAGCTGAGCACATTTGCCAACCGTAGTTAATAATACTAATAATATGTAAATTGTTAAATAAATAAATGTCATGTTTATATTCCCCAAAAGAAAACGTGGTTTAGTGTAAATAGTTAGAAGCAGCTTTTAACATTTGCCAACCGTAGTTAATAATACTAATAATATGTAAATTGTTAAATAAATAAAAAAATAATATATTCATCATAAGAAAACGTGGTTTAGTGTAAATAGTTAGAACCAGCTGAAGACATTTGCCAACCGTAATTAATACAGTAGAACCTCGTTAAGTCGAACCTCGATAAGTCAAAAACCTCCAAATGTTGAAAAAATGTTTTGTTCCCTTCCCTTCAAACGCCAAAATCTCCATTACTTGAAATTATGACCCTCTGTTAGTCGAAATAATCACCGACTCCCTCCAAGCCATTATGGTACATATTTTCACTCTACAACTCTACAAAAATTAAATTTTACCTCTGCATCTCGAAAATAGCAACGTTTTATTTTACAACCTTTACAACTTGATCATTTGGAATTTATTATCTCTATTGTTCGAACAAAAATAAGTTACCGACTTTAAGAGCTTGCCGAAAATGTGAGTACACTATTGTTTCTTAGAAAACGTTTTAGGAGTCTAAGATAATAAATTTATGACATACGTAAACACATGTTTGCTTGCTTGGTGTCAGGTGTTTAATTTTGATTTCCTTTGAAATTTAGCTAAGCAAGTCATTTGTTTTCGACTTATATACTGTCAGAAGTAGTTTGGTTCTACTGCAATACACATCAATTAGTACAACAGAACAACCAAATTACCTAAAGCAAAAAAATTACTGACATTTTTTAATGCCATATATTATTTTATTTTAAAACAATTTGAAATAATGTTGATTTACATTAAATAAGAATATGTTTGTCGCCTCTGCAAGCTGAACTTTTATATATCTTTTAACTCAAAATAAAAATAAACCTCTCAAACTCTCTATGTCAAATGAAAATCCGCCTAAATCGAAATCCTCCATAAGTTGAAAACTCTGTAACTCGAATTTTTTGGCGTCTCCCTTGATATTCGACTTATAGAAGTTCTACTGTAATACTAATAATATGTAAATAGTTACGTAACTTAAAAAATAATATATTTATATTCACCATAAGTAAACGTGGTTTAGTGTAAATAGTTAGAACCAGCTTTTAACATTTGCCAACCGTAGTTAATAATACTAATAATATGTAAATTACTTAATCATAATAATAATGGTAGGAATTTTAGTAGTCTTAGGTAATTTTGTAATATAGAACGTTATTCATGTTAAAGGTTCTGTAGCCTTACAAGGAACCCATGCAGTATTCTCCTTCTATGACTAAAATTTAGACTAATTGTATTTAACGTCATGAAATAGTAACTAACAACAATAGTTATTAATGTCCTTTCAAATATATCATTTCCTATTCATTTCAACGGTTCGTAAAGTAGATGTGAAATGATTTTTTCCAGTTAATCCTACAACGTAAGGTATTTTGAAATTAGGGCAAGGTAATTTATGAATTTATTTTTTTAGAGTAATTGGTTTAAATTTTTTTCAAAAAGACCAAAGGACTTTGTTCAAAGTATGGAAGAGATATTTTTTTCTAATTTTCAATTATAAAATATCCATGCTTTCTTGTATTAAAAACTCTTTCATTGATATGACATTCAATAAATCATTTCATTTGATTCAAAAACATATTTTAATTCGAGGACTGCGTTGTTCAACCTATTTTTCACATAAATCACTGTATCAAAATGCTTAAATCTTTCTCCCTTTTTTAATGTTGTATATAATTTAGCATGTCTTTATATTAAGTATGTTATGTTGTTTTCCGGAATCTCGGATTCCGTTTGCCCCTTAACTACAGGTTAATTAAGAAGATTATTTTGTATTATTTACTAGTAACCGTTGCTATGAAGAAAATAAAATGTTAATGTTAGTCTAAAAGCAGTTTTAAAAATCGGACGGAGATCCCTCTGTGCAAGCGTGCCCCACCTTACATTAAAATATAGCTTACCATCATAGCGTGATCTAGCACAAGCCTATCAAATAATCAGATGCAGTATGCATACTGCATCTCGTTGGCTTTTGTCATAGCATCAAGTTTCGACTCCATTTATGGGTCTTGATGCGTCCTTAGCACTTTTTAGTATGAATAATATTAGGTTAAATGCCACAGGACTTAGTTACCATTAAAATTAGAAAAAAAAGTATATTCAATTCTTTGGCCGTGTTGAAAACTGAGTTAGGGGTAACATTATTCTCCCTCGATTAGGTTTTTATCTCAAAATCTTAGGCGTCTATCCTTAAAATCGTATATTAGTCTGCTAGTAGCTTAATCTTCTTTGCAATGCAAACTGCTTTTAGCAATTTCACTTCCTTTCTTATTTCTTTATTTTTAATATCTTAAATGTACCTTTAGCATTTGTTTATTAAGTAGAAAATTCATAAGTTAAGGAACTTAAAAAAAAAAAAAAACAAAACAAAAAAACATCTGAGATAAGGTTATAATATAAGTGCACTAGGTATATTATAGTTAAGCATAGATTAGTTTTAATATATCTACTTGGTGAAATATCTGGGGAATGTTACACAATTCATCGATCATCAAAACCAAATATTTTGTCTATTAATTACTCTTATAGGCCAACAGAACAGTTCGATTCCCGAGCATTTTTTCTGTACAATATTCGCCTGGAATCGTCACCGTACGTAAACCTTAAGTCTCACACATAACTTGAAAATAATAATGTCTTATAGTCCTTGGTCAAAGCCAGACACAAAAACACGGTAATATGGTTTTCAGTTCACGACTTTGAGCCACTCAAATCTATATCAAACATACATATTTGTATGTTAATAAACTTTTTTCTCATATATTTCCACCAATTTTCACCAATCGGTCAAAAATAAAAAACAGGAATATTCTTTAAAACAAACTAATAACAACATCAAAGTTATCTAGAACCAGAACTAACCACTTGTCAGATAAGCTTGTTTCTGCACAAAATTAGAATTATGAGGACAATAATGATCTTCGCATTTTGAGATATAATCAAAATGTTGAATATCCGAATGTGAAAAATGTATAATTACATACATCCAAAATACAAGGAAATTAAAAAAAAATACTAAAATTAAAAATAAAATGCGGAGTCGCAACCGTCAGAACGCAGACGCGGTGGGACCGCAGAGAAGAGTGTCAGTATGCGCCGCTCTCCCTATTATCTGTGGCCGTAGTGGTGGGTGACGGGGCCACAGATCTGACCCGTTGCGGGGACTTAAAGCGCCGGAGCGGGGTTAAGTCCGGTGCTCTCGCTAACAGTTCTCGAGGTGGCGGCGCGGCGGCGCACGTTTGTGGAGGTACACAGCTTTAAACTCTTCTTCTTCTTCTTCACCTTATCCAATTTAGGTGGGGTCGGCACAGCAAATCTTCTTCTTCCACTCTCCTCTATCAGACGTCATCTCCATACTATCCTTTCTCTCTCATGTTTTCATTCACACACTCCATCCATGTCTTTTTCGGGCGGCCTCTTACTCTTCTTCCTTGCACTACCATTTCCATACATCTTCTAGTGACATGCTTCTCCTCTCAACGCATCACATGTCCATACCACGCTAACCTTCTACTCCTTATTTTCTCCCTCACTGGGGCTACTTTCACACTTCCTCTGATGTACTCATTCCTTATTATGTCCATTCTTGTCACTCCACACATCCAACACAACATTCGCATCTCTGCCGCATGCACTTCTCTTTCATATCCTACCTTGGTTGCCCAACACTCTGATCCATACAGTACGACAGGTCTAATGA
The DNA here is from genome assembly GCA_035578125.1 of Mellilla xanthometata. Lineage (NCBI taxonomy): Eukaryota > Metazoa > Arthropoda > Insecta > Lepidoptera > Geometridae > Mellilla > Mellilla xanthometata. The sequence goes on from JAPUBQ010000003.1 coordinate 3,812,207, forward strand.
TCGTCTTGTAGATTTTCCCCTTAAGCTTAAAGGGCATTTTTCGATCGCATGTTGTTCCTGAGACCTGTCGCCATTTCAACCATCCAGCGTTTATTCGGCTCGCTACATCACGGTCAATATCGCCGTCGTTTTGGAGGATAGAACCGAGATTCTTGAAGTCGGTGCAGACTGGCAGGGATACACCATCTAAGGCAATTGGCATGAAGTCCGAAGATCCGCCAAAGTCACAAAACATGTGTTCTGTTTTCGTTCGACTGATCTTCAGACCCACGTTCTCCAATCTTCCCTGCCATTGCTCCAATCTCCTCTGTACCTCTTGCCCTTCCTCGCCAACAAGTACAATGTCGTCGGCAAACAGCATACACCAAGGCGCCTGCTCCTGTATATTTGATGTTAGAGCATCCATTATCAGGACGAACAGGTAGGGGCTTAAAGCAGATCCCTGGTGTAAGCCTACAGCCACATTGAACTCGTTGGTTTCGCCAGCTGCAGAGCGCACATAAGTACTAGCTCGACCGTACATAGCCCGAACAAGCCGCTGGTATTTCCCTGGCACTCCTTTCACATTCATACTCCACCCTATCATACGCTTTTTCCAAGTCAACGAACACCATGTGCAATTTTTTATGTACGCTGCGGTATTTTTCACATAGTTGGCGAAGTGCAAAAATGGCATCCGTTGTACTGCGTCCCGGCATAAACCCGTACTGGTTCTGTGATACCTCACTTTCCTCTCTCAATCGTCTATATATAATAGCTATGACTTTCTCCCACGCTTTCATACTATGTGACATGAGCTTTATGCCGTGCGGACCCGGCTAAGAATGTGTCCGCTCCCTTACCGTCCTAGGGAGGCGTAAAAATCGACCGGGAGATCTGGGCCTAAACATCTAAGCGCCCCCCGACTAGGTGGCGGGACATCCACCAACGATGCATTCCCAAGGAGGGTTGACGTCAGGCTGGCGGCCGGTCATAAAAACTTAGCCATAATCTTTCACAGCATGGATAGAAGGTACACAGCTTTAAACATAACAAGGAATGAAATAAGGCACGAGAAGTCACCCAGGAGCTGTGAAAACGCTTCCGTGGGGCCCCGCATTGTCGAGGCGGGGGGCTCAGTAACCGTGGCCTTATGACCCACGGTGAAGCGAAGAGGGTCCCTGAGGCGGGCCACTCCCTAGACTTATACTCCCCTATGCAAGACCTCGCTCCGGGGATTTTCTGGGAGGTTTCGCAACTGAGGCGGGCTTGCGGTGTGGATAGGGAGGCACCGCAGCTGAAGGTGTGGAGCCACGGCAGGAGAGAAGTGTCGGTATTACGATGCGCCGCTCTTCCTACCTGCCGCGGCCTCGACGGGGTCGCCACCGTTGATGGCGGACGCGGTGGGGCCGCAGGGAGAAGGGAGTGGTAACCAGCAACTACCACTTTCCCTATTCTTTGCGGCCGTAGTGGCATGTGACGGGGCCACAAACCTGACCCGTCACGGGGGACCTAGGACGTCGGAGCGGGGTTGTCCGGCGTCCATTGCACTCACGGTCCCCGGGGTGGTTGCAGTGCACCAGGTGCACTGCAACCACCCCGGGGAAAACAAAATTGAATAAAATTAACAATAGTTGAATGATTTAAAAATATTTCTTCATGCTATTTACGTTCGATGCAATTTAGGTTGTCTGGATTACTTACCAATTTATAATGCTTCGTTCGTTACGGTCAACCAATATTATTAACAGTTTTCTTAAAATTATAAATAATCTTTTACTGATATTGATTATTTCATACTTTTCTTTTGTTTAATAGTTGAATTATATGTAATAGTAAATTCTCTGTAAATGTGTAAATTAGACAAAAGTAATCAAAAATAAGTTAATAGAACAATTTTTACATGTTGGAGATTAAAGGCAAGTTCGGATCACGGGCGTAATAATCTTTTTTTTTTGCTTCATATTATTCCTAAGATATAATTAGAATTATGAATATCCAAATGTAAAAAACAATATAATTATATATATATTATAAGAAAATATATAAGAAACTTAAAAAAAATACAAAAAAATATATATAAAAAAAACTAAAAAAAAACTAGGCTAGTTTAGATTTTATTATGAATTTAGAATAGTATAATAATGGTAGTTAAACAAAACTGTTCCGCAGGAAGCGTTTTCATAAAAGGTCCATGTGCAATAAAATTCAGGTAGTATATATACGTAAGATTTTAGGCTTAATGCGTTTATTTTAATATTTTTTTTTTCACATATATATTTATATTCACCAATCGGTCAATTACAAAAAACAGTAATATTCTCTTAAACAAACTAAAAACAACGTCAAAGTTATCTAGAACCAGAATTAACCACTTGTCAGATCAGCTTGTTTCTCCTCAGAAGTAGAATTATGAGAACAATTATGATCCTCGCATTTTGAGATATAATCAAAATTTTGAATTCCCGAATGTGAATGATTTATAATTACATTCAAAATACAAGAAAATTAAAAAAAATTACTAAAAAAACACAAAAAAATTAGGTAGGTAGTAAATTAGTAGGTTTCTTTTGTTTAAAAGCTAAATTATATGTATGTAATAGTAAATTCTTTGCCTCCGTAAATCTGTAAATAAGACGAAAGTAATCGAAAATAAATTAAAAGTTAGAACAATTTTTACATGTTGGAGACGAAAGGCAAATTCGGATCACGGTCATAATTATCTTTTTTTTTGCTTCATATTATTCCTAAGATATACTTAATCAGAATTATGAATACCCAAATGTAAAAAAAAAATATATTTTTTCCATAATAATAAAATAAAATATAGGAGATAACTTATTAAAAAAAAATTAAAAAAAAAAACAAAAAAAAAACTAGGCTAGCTTAGGTTTTATCATGAATTAAGAATAGCAAATAACATTTATTTCTATCATAATGATTATTGAGGGGGAATTATTGGGGGGGATAAATAAAATAAGGGAATTGACGACCCCATGGCGCATGTCATGAAATCAGTCACTGGAGGGGCAGCTCATGACGAGCTGAAGGTGCGCGCCGACACCCCGGACCCCTAACACTCTATGGCTCGAGTTCCATGTAAGTCATCAGGTGCCTAGTATCCAAGGAACTGGCTCCTAACAGACTTACATGTGCTATCTTAGCCACTCACGTCTGCGTCTGTGTGCTACTTTAGCTGCGTCGGGTCCATTGAAGTAAATTGGCGAGTCAATGCCTGCCCATTTATTAGTGGTTTCTTTTTAGTTTATTTTCATTTTAACTTCAAACATATACCATGAAATCTATGCGATCAGTTACAAATTTACAAAATTTATGAAAATCTTAGCTTTGTTTTCACTGATGCCGTCGAGATGAGTAGTTGACGACCCAGAAGGACAGCAAGATAATAATAGTAGTAAAACCAATAGAAAAAACCACTAACTAATACTGTTTTGAAGCAAAGTATTATTGAAAAAGACTTACTTTTGACCACTAGTAAATGGGCAGGTGACACAGTCCCTTCCTTATATAATCAAACTCGAGCAAAGAGGAACGAAACCTCTAGAACAAAACCAGTCCGTAGAGGCCTACGGACTGGTTTCGTTCTAGAGCCTCTGAGACGTGTTTGATCGTAGCGGCACCACACCGCGCTGTGGCAAGTGGCCGCGCGCGGCACACAATTCACAACGGTGCGGCCCGCGCGTAAGCGAAAGGACTTAGGATAAGCCATAACAAGGAATGAAATAAGGCACATAAAAAGCTGTAAAAAAACAGTGTCATCAAAACTCTTACACCCGCGTCGTCACTAACTTCTTCTTACGCATATTTTTGAACACAAATCCACTCTCACGCGAAAACTTTTTGACGACTGCGGACACTTTTTGTTAAAAACAACACTAGATTTACATAAAGTCCCAACAAGCTGAATTTCAGTGAAATTGTTCAAAACATAATTATAAACAATGTCTAGTTCCCCAACAATCCCCTGTAAGGGAAAAAAAAATCAAGGTTAAAGGTAAAAAAAATGTTTTTTTTTCGCGTTTATCAGCAAAACGGTAAGTTTTTTCAAAAAATATTTCAGACAAAAATTGTAGATCATAAAATTATTTCCAAAAAGTTATTTAATATTTTTTTTTCCTACGAGCCACTGTTTTTTGAGATAATATAACGGTTCTACACTTACGTTTTTTAAATATTTTTTTATAAAACTTACCGTTTTGCTGAAAATCGCGAAAATCTCATTTATTTGACCCTTGACCTTGAAATATTTTTTCCTTATCGGGGAATGTTTGGGAACTTCTAGACATTGTTTGTATTTACATTTTGATCAATTTCACTGAAATTCAGCATATAGGGACTTTATGTAACTTCACTCTAATTTTTTGACCGGACTATGAATTAAAATCAAAATAATTTAAAAAATATTTCTTTACATTTTCTGTGTTAATCAATATAAGTTTAAATTTTCATTTAAAATATAAAATTTTGTAATGTTATTGATTTTTTCATACTTTACTTGTTATTTCTTTATAGTTGAATAACATGTTAAAGTAAATAATTTGTTGACGTAAATATTTGTGCCTCATATTATTCCTTGTTTAATATACAGCCTACTACCTTCTTCGAAGTTTGAATTAATTTTATCTTTAATTCAAACTTTAAGAAAATACTCGTAATTGTAGTTAATTTTAATATTTTAGAATAAGCCATAACAAGGAATGAAATAAGGCACATAAAAAGCTGTAAAAAAACAGTGTCATCAAAACTCTTACACCCGCGTCGTCACTAACTTCTTCTTACGCATATTTTTGAACACAAATCCACTCTCACGCGAAAACTTTTTGACGACTGCGGACACTTTTTGTTAAAAACAACACTAGATTTACATAAAGTCCCAACAAGCTGAATTTCAGTGAAATTGTTCAAAACATAATTATAAACAATGTCTAGTTCCCCAACAATCCCCTGTAAGGGAAAAAAAAATCAAGGTTAAAGGTAAAAAAAATGTTTTTTTTTTCGCGTTTATCAGCAAAACGGTAAGTTTTTTCAAAAAATATTTCAGACAAAAATTGTAGATCATAAAATTATTTCCAAAAAGTTATTTAATATTTTTTTTTCCTACGAGCCACTGTTTTTTGAGATAATATAACGGTTCTACACTTACGTTTTTTAAATATTTTTTTATAAAACTTACCGTTTTGCTGAAAATCGCGAAAATCTCATATATTTGACCCTTGACCTTGAAATATTTTTTCCTTATCGGGGAATGTTTGGGAACTTCTAGACATTGGTTGTATTTACATTTTGATCAATTTCACTGAAATTCAGCATATAGGGACTTTATGTAACTTCACTCTAATTTTTTGACCGGACTATGAATTAAAATCAAAATAATTTAAAAAATATTTCTTTACATTTTCTGTGTTAATCAATATTAGTTTAAATTTTCATTTAGAATATAAAATTTTGTAATGTTATTGATTTTTTCATACTTCACTTGTTATTTCTTTATAGTTGAATAACATGTTAAAGTAAATAATTTGTTGACGTAAATATTTGTGCCTCATATTATTCCTTGTTTAATATACAGCCTACCACCTTCTTCGAAGTTTGAATTAATTTTATCTTTAATTCAAACTTTAAGAAAATACTCGTAATTGTAGTTAATTTTAATATTTTAGAATAAGCCATAGCTGATTTAACGTCTAATATAAGCAAGTCTGGCTTAATATGTAGAATTAAACTTTAACACCCATTCTAGGTTAAATAAACGTTTTTAATAAATTTGACAAGCGTACGACATTGACCGATTAACGAAATAAAAATGTTCTATACCTCGTATTTTGAGATGTAATCAAAATGTTTAATACCCGAATATAAAACCCAAAAATAAATAATTACATCCTAAATAACAGAAATATTAAAAAAAAGTTTCTTACTATATAAAAAGTATATATAAAATAAATAAATAAAAAATAGATACTAAAAATAAAAAAAATATAAAGAAAAACTAGATTTAATTAGGTTTTATAATGAATAAGATAGAAGTAAAATAAACGTAGTTATATGAGAGTTGTGTTCTTATTACTTGAGTATCACTGATATTCTAGTAGTCTGATATCGACCATTTCTAAACTCAACGCGTCTCCACTATAATAAATTTACGTTATATTTTGTTACATTAATTTAAAAATTGGTAACATTCGATCATTCATAATTCATAACGTTCATGTTTAACACCTATGGTTCCTTTGAATTGAAATGTTGTTACATTCGTTCGACATTTGGCAATTCTCGTTCAACGCTTTTGTTTGATCTAAATTTAGAAGCATCAATCGAAATTTAAACTAAATAAATAACGTTCATTTGAAATTTTGTTACATACGTAAAATGTAGTTAGTTACATCAAGAGGATGAAATTTGTAATAAGTTTATTTCACTGAAAATATCCCATAGATTATAAAAACATACACCCGAACAAAATAATTTCAACAAGTATACCTATTTGAAAAGAACTAAAGTAACAAATTATATTGTCATATTCTGTAGTGTTTTTATTTATTGACCGTTTATTTTAGAATGGTCGCACTCTACTTTTTTAGGATACCACAAACTTTGTGTTCAAATAATTGTCGACAACATTGAGCCTAGTCTTCAAAGTTCGCGATACTTGGCTCAGTAAGTTTACGATTTTACTTACAGTAAGGAGGTCAAAAACCTAATAGATTAATTAATTTAAGTCTTTTCTTATTGAATTTTTGTTAAACTTTACTTGAATAATAATAATAATAAGTTTTAAAATCTTATTTTCATAATTCATAAAAGCTTTGAAATTTCTGAATATTCTATTGGTATATATAATTATATCGAAGAGACCAGCTAAAGAACAGACCACCTTCAAACATCATCTACTCTTACAACAACGGTGTCCTCACATGTAGCACTTGTTCCGGAATATTTACAGCTAAAATAGGTTACATCAGCCATGTGAGAACACATAAAGTAAGCTTATAATTGACAAGCAGTCGCCGCGGCTGAAACCAGCCTGGAAATCATCATCATCATATATTATACATAATATTATTACATATGTTCATAATCGTGAAAACTGTTAGTTTTAATGAAAAAAAAAACGTTTACAAATGATTTATTTCATTTGTGGAATTAATTCGACGTATTAACCAAATGATAAGAATATATTTAAATAACTTTAGAATAACAATAAAAATGGCGTTTTGGTTACATTTTGTAAATAAAAAAAATATTTTGATGTTATAAACAAATTAGGCCGACATCAATATGGCGACAGGTCTCTGGAACAACTTGCGATCGGAGAATTCCGATTAAACTGAAGGGGAAAATTTACAAAACGATCATTAGACCTGTCGTATTGTATGGATCCGAGTGTTGGGCGACGAAAGTAGTGCATGAGAGAGGATTGCATGCGGCAGAGATGCGAATGTTGCGATGGATGTGTGGAGTAACAAGAATGGACAAGGTAAGAAATGAGTATATTAGAGGAAGTTTGAAAGTGGCGCCTGTTTCAGAGAAAGTGAAGAGTGGACGGTTAGCGTGGTACGGACATGTAATGCGTAGAGAGGAGATGCATGTGACTAGGAGAAGTATGGATATGATTGTAAGAAGTAGCGGAAAGAGAGGTAGACCAAAGAAGACGTGGATGAATTGTGTGAAGGAGGATATGAATGAGAAGGGAGTGAATGTGGAGATGACGGCTGATAGAGTGGCGTGGAAGAGAAAAACAGGCTGTGCCGACCCCACCTAGTGGGAAATGGTAAAGGAGAAGAAAGATCAATAAAAAAAGGAAATAAAAGATAATGTTTTAGCTTGAAACGGTACTAATGTTTTATTTTAATGCACAACAATTATTTTGAACAATATTATTGTATTACACGATTTTAAAAAGTCCGGGTACTAAAAGTTTGTGATTTTTTAATTACACAAGTGTCGATAACTTAGTTTTGAAATTTTTAAGGATATATAGCTATTATGTAGAAGAAAAATATTTTTTTTTTCATTGTATACATTTTCAATTTTCTGTGAACTTTGCTATGGTTCTATTCTCATTAAAACATTTTTTTAAAAGTTGCAAGTACTAAGTAGATTTAAGTAATATACTTAATGGCTTTTTGTTTTTAATTTAGAGTTTATTCGATCAAAAGTATTTTTTTATGTACAATTTATTTGAACTATATTTAATGAATAAAACACGAGTTTCAAAAGTCCGGGTACTAATAGATATTGTTTATTTGTAAATGAACAAAGCAGTTAAATTTTGTAAAAGTATCAGTAAACTTATTTTGAAATTTTTAAGGTTCAATCGCTAATTGAAAAGAAAAAGAATTGTATTTTTTTCCATTGTATAATTTTTTAACTATGAAATTTGCTATGGTTCTGTTCACATTAAAACAGTACCTATATTTTTTTTAAGTTGCAAGTAATAACTAGATTTAAGTAATATACTCGAGGGCTTTTGGTGTTTAGTATAAAGTTTATTCGATCAAAAGTATTTTTTTGTGTATAATTTCTTTGAACTGTGTTTTTTTAATGAAACACGAGTTTCAAAAGTCTGGGTACTAATACATTTTGTTTATTAGTACATGAACAAAGATGTTAAATTTTGTAAAAGTATCAGTAAACTAATTTTGAAATTTTTGAGGTTCAATCGCTAATTTAAAAGAAAAATAATTGTATTTTTTTCCATTGTATAATTTTTCAATTTTCTATGAGGTAAGCCTATTTCTGTTCACATTAATACTGTTATGAAAAAAAAATGTTTCATGTACCTACTAAGTAGATTTACCTAACACTTAATTAAGGAATTTTCGTGTTTAGTATAGAATTTATTCATACACATTCAAAATAAATGTTTATATGTGTACAATTTGTTGTTGTTATTTCATTCACCTTGTCAAGTCCTAGTTGATCCCATATTTAGAAATATGATAATAAAGTCAAAATAGTTACCGCTGTTTTTAAAAAAATCAAAATAGACAGACCGACAAAAATCCAAAAATGGTGTTTCTGTTACTGCTATTTAATCAACTCCTATCAGTTCAAAAAAAAAGAAGTAGACAAACGAATTTTCTGTTTATTATAATAAGGAACTATTTTTAGATTGTTTGTCTGTCAGGCGCATTATAACTTCATAACTACTCAAGGGATTTGAACGTTAAGGTTCAAAAACCTAGTTTCTAAATCGTCTGAGGGAAAAAGAAGAGTTTTGATCGGCTGAAAATTTACTCTCAGCTCGGCTTCAAAACTTTTAAACAGAGTAAAATGAGGTTTACATAGTTATTACGTATTTAAGTCTGTGTGTGGGAGAGTGTATGTTTGTTACTTGTTCACGCTCAAACGGCTAAACTAATTTGTTACGACGTGGACGATAGAACTTGGAAAGGACACCTTTTTGACTCTAAATTTGCGTTGGCGTCTTTTAACCTCATTTTAAATAATAATAATACACAACAGTCCACTTCAACAGACCAGATATAACATTGCACGGTAAAAAGAACGACAAAGTCTACTTCATCGACATCGCGGTTCCTAACACCCACAACATTTCAAGCACCAACACTAAAAAAATAAGAAAGTACACAGACCTAGCCATTGAAATAAAATCACAATGGAAAGTAAAAACTGTAAAGACCATTCTTATCATCATCTCATCTACTGGCGTGGTTCCGCACAAACTAATTACGAGCTTAGAAATATTAGGAATTCACAAACTTTCATTCTTATACAGAAGGCAGCCATTTTGAACAACTGCAGGATATTCCGCAAATTTTTATCGACTGACCAAAATTATATATAGTTTTAAACTCTACTTTTGTTTAGCCCAAAGCCCGCAAAAATAGAAAACATACCTCGGAAACGAGAGCAGTTTAATGACTGAAACATAAATAATAATAAAAAAATAACCATCAAAACTTTGCATTTTGCATTCCCACGTCATCGCACAGACACGTACAAATAAACTAAGAAAGTATTTCATTCAATATTTGGAGAAAAACATTATTTATTCGCAAAACTATAACTGTACTTAATCAGTTTTCATGGATACCAAAAATGACACTGATTAAGATGAAAAGTACACTGTAAAGTTTGTTTCTTATGTAGATCTAATCTTTAGGCTCAAATAATCTACCCAAAAAAACCATATCCCGTCATCTATAATTTCACCTAGGTACTTCTTGACTTAGAACTAAAGGCCAACATAATGGGCGAAACAAAATCTCACAGACAGCGAAGGCTTAGCCGAGTGGAAAAAATTGTATCGGACCATGCCTTTATCCGCGGTCGCCAGCTGGTCAAATGACCTACTGGTACTACCACTAGTAAATGGGAAGAGCTGCTGCGCAAGCTTCAACCACCGAGTCATCAAGCAGCCAGCATAGGATCAAGATCAGAGACATCTTTCGGTATCGGAGACCAGAATCCAATTGGGACAGCGCACTTGCATCATGATGTAAGTACGTAAGTAAGTATTTACTCGCTCCAGAAACGAACAAAACATACAGATTTAAGAAAAGCAATTGAAAATATTCGGAGGACAGCATTCAAAACCGCAACACGAGTGCTTGTAATGGTCTTAATCTTTTAGCACAGATGGAGCCACGGTCGCTTAAGAACCGGAGTTTAAAAGCAATCAGTAGAATTTAGTGGCTAGTCGACCGTAGCTTAGTGACTTGAGCGTTTGGCCTGCTTTGACGGAGGCTTGGGTAATGCACAAAGGTGATGGTTTTGGTTGTGACAAAATTAATTGCTTTTCTTAATAAAATACAGTTAAACTGTAAGTTTAGCACTATAACTAAATATCGTAAAAGTTACGGATATAGATTCTGTGTCAATAAAAAATCAACTAATTTATGAAACATCTGGCCAATCTTACTACTGGCGAATGAAACCCTAGCCCCGCAGCACAGGATCGAGAGATACTTAGCGCGGGGCACAACGTTCCTATAACGTACAACAAAATTTGATCACTTATTCACTCTTTGCATACAATATAACATGTACGTACGCAATTTAAAAATAAAATAAAAATATTTGTATTTGTACTACCGGCAAAAACTCCCCAATATATTCGGCGATATCAAGTGCCAATTATTAAACTCTCTTAGCTAGCCCAGCAGCCAGCAGTCATTTCTCTTTCACTAGGTTATATTGGTGGTGATTCAGCGGCACACACGATTAAACTAAATTTAAAGTAGCTCTGTTTCCTTTCGTCATAAATGACCAAAAAGAGATGGTACGATCTAAACCATAGACAAAACACCTAAAATCACATCAAAAATGTCAGATTTAGAGCTGATACAATATTGGGTGCGCTCTAAAATTGCTTACATTTTTCATATTTGACGTAATTTTAGTTGTTTTGTGTGTGGTTCAGAATGTGCCGTTTCTTTCTGGCCACCTAAGACGAAAAGAGACGGGGCTTCTTTAAATTTAGTTTAGTCGTGTGTGCCGCTGAATCGCCACCATTATACCACATCGGGGCGAGCACGGGACGAGGGCTGATAGTCATTTCAGCATTATTTCCACCTTTCAGTAGAAATCCACCTTATTACCATGGCAACAAAGAACTATTTCTCTTATGAAATATTTCCACTCGACGTTAATCGGGGACATTTTATGACGCTATTCACCGCTGCTGAAGTAAAATGACGGTAATTACTCATCTCTTGACATATGGCAGGGACAGACCATCGTATTTAGAGGTGGGGAAAATCATCTTGTGTTTTAGTTTCATAATCTTATGAGAAATGTCTGTGCTGCAATGATTTTGAAGAAATTTACTAATAATATATCACTTCAAACAAGGAAAATCAACAAAATAAATAAATGAAAGTAACAAGAACGAACTAATATATTGCCTCTACTGGTGGAAAAATTGTCCACTACCAGTGCTTCCCAATGGACAAATATAGGACTGCGCACTTGCTTCTCGTTAATTAGTTCATAGTTTCTATCACTTTTCGCCCTTCACTGGCGATGAAACACCTACCTAAGAATGTTAGAAAACCTACGAATCTTAGATATGTATTTATACATAGTATTTTCAGCACTTGTGGATAAAAATATATCGGAACGCCATCTATTACAACGAACGTGAACCAATATGAAAAATGGTAAAGTTTTTGTCGTAACTAAATCTGGCTGCACCAAAAGCTCAAGTTGAGCCATCTAGCGCGTTCTCTAGTTACTATCGTAACCTACGAGACAACTTGAACAGAAAAGGTTACCTATTATAGTAGATATTAAACCTTCGACGCAGTGCCTGTTTCTGGTTCTTATTTCGTATTTGTTTCGTGCGGAAATAATAGGTGGCGTTGGTGAAACGTTATATAATAAATATCCTTATTCTGTTGTATCCAAATCAGCTATCTTTAGTTTAGCATAGTTGTTATGATCACTATGGTAAAAAGATACATAGAAAGATTTTTTTTGCTTAATTTTGCGATTTTTGATAATTATGGTATTTTACCAGTTAACTGAGATGTTATAACATAATCAGCCCGCTGTACTTACGTTTTCTTGGTTCTGGGACTTGGGGCCTTCAAGACGAAAGAGATATTATATAATCCACCACTCTGGCCAAGTGCGGGTTGGCGGATGACAAACTTCGGTTATCATGGTATTCAGACATATCAGTTTCCAGCGATGTTTTCTGTCACCATAGAGTGAGTGCATATCCACACATAACTTGATAAACAAGCCATTGGTATAGGGATATAACCCGGGATCGAACCAGGGGCAGATTAGATTGAAAACAGAACAGACGTTTGCCTACCGAGCCATGCTCGCTTGTTTATAATTGAAAAACGTGAAAATAATTTAAAGAAACATTATAACCAACCTGAGTACATAATTAATTGCAAGGAAGGATAGGGTTATTAGGTATCAATAAATCAATAAATTTTACAGCAAACATTTTTATATTATTATCGAGTGTATTTATATTACGTAAAATAGTTCAGAACGTTAGTTGTGTGGCGCCGTAAAATCATTTTTAACAATTGATATTTTTAACATCAATTGTATAAGAATATTTAGGTTGCAATCATAAAGAATTCCAAACAGAAATGAACTTTACTGCGCCCGACATCTAAACTCAAATTCGAGTTCACATGGTGTAGAAATTCGTTTTGATAGCTTATTCAATATCAGATGTGGAGATATCTGTAGAATAAAGAATGAAATGAAATTCCGAAACAAAGTTATCAGGCATGTTTGATGTTTTTAACATATTTTGCAGTGTTCTCATCTTTGTTTTTTTTTTTCGAATTGAGTCATACCTTTTATTTTATTTTCGATAATTGAATGAAACATATTTGATCGGTCAAAATAGAGATATAGCTGAAGAATGGGCGAAGATATATTTTTATATTTCCTCGGTTATAGCCGTTATATTCTGATTGACTATCAAAAAAAGTTTTCAATTTGGATGTGAACCCGAATCTTTACTCTTTGTTTACACAATTGTTTAAAAAGAATCTCAAAATAACAGCCAGATTTCAGACAAACGCTTATTTTATGCTAGGTAAAGGTTCAAAAAGTGTTCAGTCACAATTTATAAGAAATAGTTTTCACACAATATTTTTCTGGAGTTTTTTGAATGATACACAATTTTATGATATATGGATAAACTAAACATTCCTAATATTGAAAACTTACAATCATTTCATATAGTAAAAATAGGTGTGTAGCACACTGTCGCCAAAAGTTTTTGTTAAAAAATAGGATTAGAACCAGTTTAATTATTTTCTGGTTGTCAAAATTGTGTATCATCCACATTAATAATTTTAAATCTACACTTTGAAAGATAGACCAGTAAAATAAGTACCAATATGCGTTAAATTAATTGCTAAATATGCTTATGTTTCAATAAGATAAATAATAATTATAACAATTACAGAAAAAATATGATTTTTGGGTCGTTTTTACAAAGATAAAACGTATTTACAAACATAAAGAGTGCTTCTAGGCAAGTGCGCTTAACAAATGACGATATCCCATTTGGTGGCCCAAAGCTCTTCCGAAACACGTAAGAGATTAATCACTTTTCTTTCCACGCAGTCTGCTACGCACTTATTTTACGTTTAAATAAATCATTTCGTCTAAAAGCTTGAAGTTATTTTTACAGGTTAGCTTATTTTTTCAGTAATTAAAAACAACCATGAATTATTTAATCAGGCAAAACAAAAGTTATGAAGAACAGCGAATTAAAACACAGTTCAATTTAGCCTTCTGCTCTATAGCTGTTTTTGCGTACGTATGTGTGTGTATTTATCAGTATGTTTATTTTAAAAAATGTTACAAAACTATTTTTATTATAAATTAACTCGGGCATTTCTTTTCATTTTGTTGGATAACTAAGCATCAAATGTAAACTAATTGGTTTACTTTAAATCTCTGCTGTGTAATTCATTCTTTTGGAACCATTTTTATTGTAAAATTATATATAATTAATAATATTATCTATTAATTATAAAAATAATATTGTATTTTTTTAAATTGTTCTATATAAACTTAAAGAATTTACTTTATTTATATGCATTTAATATTTTTCTTATATAGGCAGTAAATTCTAAATTAGACTGTTTTTGTTTCTGCGTTTTGTTTAGCATAAGTATTTTGTTAAAATGTTACATCACTGGAGAAGTCATTGGCTTTAGAATTACAGTTCTGTGAACTAGTTTGAATGTCTTTGGACTCTATTTTTCTATTTCTATACCCTAAATTGAATTAACTCCTCTGCGGATTATTTCCGGAAGAGGCCTGAAACTTCATTGTATTTTTTATTTTATGCAATAAAGAAAAACCAAAATCCTTATGCTTTTTTTTATTATTATAATAAAAATAAAGTTATAGTACTTTTTATTTATCTAAATAATATACAATGACGTTTTGAGTCTCTCTCGTAAAAAATCTGCAGAGGAGTTAGTAGGTTTACAAATTAGGGTATCGATTTGTATCTTTTACTTGTGTCACAAATAAAGAATTTTGTATTTGTATTTTGTATTTGCTAGCACCCCGTCCTGCGATCGCAGAGGTGAACAGCGCTAATACGAGAAATGGGTAGCATTGGCCATCAAGTGGTATATTATCATTGTGCTCGATCCTTGACCGTAACATCAAGTGGGTGGCGGTCAACCTCAAGCCTATCATTCATAAAAAGTGAAAAGACGGCAAATTTTGGCACAACAAGTAACTAATTATTACCATGACATTTATATAATTATCAACATACTTAAATAAGTGCTCTAAACAAATGAATCAGACTTTTAAATAATAATAGATAGACTTAGAAAGAAGAACAAATCCTGAACAGGCATCCGAAATGGCTTTCAATTCCTTGAAACAATATGTTTTAGTATCTAAAATCAGAACTTTTGCAAATGTTTTTAATGCAAAAATACAAAAATTATAATGTTTTTATTTGGTGTCGCATGGCTGGTCGTGACCAAGATAAGTAGCATTTCAAGTGATTCTTTTTTTTCTATATTTAGTGTATGTACTGAAATGTGGGCATTCCGTTTCTTTTTGTGTATTTTACAAACAAGGGGTTGAATATCATCCGGCATTCAACCGGAATACCACATGTAAATGCTGCATTGCATGTTTGTGTATGGAATTCTATATAGACGCATTAGTCAATAAAATAATAATTATAATAATAAGATTCCCGGTTAACCGTTATTATTCGTTTATTTTGCTACCGATAAAAAATTTCTTCACAGCATATTTTTGACTACCATACATTATGTAGTCAAAATAAACTAAAAATATAAAAATAAATCATAGTATCTGTTTACCAAGCAAACACCACGCAACACCGTTAATTTAAATTTCTAACTACTTGCCTAACTCGAGCGATTTTATTTTTTTATATATTTTTTTATTACGAGTACAATAGTAAAATAAGATTTCGTTATGTTTAGTTTTACCCAATGTTTTATCATTATATATTTTTTTCATCTCTCTCCCCTTAACATACACTCCTTAAAGCCATCATTTATTCTCAAATTCCAAGTATTTTTATCGATCTATCTAATTTTGTATTAGATTTGTAACCAAATTGCATGAGGACAGAAAAGCTTAACGGTTATATATCAATTTAAGTAAAACTTCACAAAGCTAGGTACAAGTCATAGAAATAAATTACAGACCCAAAGGGGTGACCTTTATATGTACTGGAAATGTTAAATAATTGACCAAATGTGAGTTGCGAGCACGCGCATAATTTATTTTTGCCAAATTTTATAATTTATTTTGCTAATATACATTTATATATTTTGTGAAAATTTTAAGTGCCTAGCAGCTACCGTTATTGATATATAGCAAAAAAATACGAAAAAATAAGTTAACTGTATGGGGAATCGCTTGATTTTTTTTTAATTTTTAGTATTTGTTGTTATAACGGCTCGGTACATACATATTTTTGTGAAACTTTCAGCTTTCTAGCTATTACGTTTTCTGAGATACAGCCTGCAGACAGACAGCGGAGTCTTAGGGTCCGTTTTTACCACATAGATACGGAACCCTAAAAACGGAGAACAAAACTGATCATCATAAACAAAAGTTACTTAAGAACTATAAAATGCCACATTAACATCACTCCAATTTAAGTACGGGTCAAAAATATTTATCAATAAGTATAATAAGCACAATATGTCTTCCGGTATATTTTCGAAGGCTACAGGCTACTTGTATAAAATAAAATAAATAAAAATAAAAATAGCCTTTATTTCCCAATAGTTAATTTATACATGCATTTACAAACAATCTTATTTTATTTTAAAAGTTAGTGATAAAAATTGGTATTCTTTTAGGTTATTTACAGATATAGTTTAAATGTCAAAAAGTATTTATTGGAATGTCAAATTTTGAATGTATATGTCATTATGTCAAATTTATTATCATTATTTCAAATATATCACAAACATTTAGTGTATTTACATGTCAAATTTTAAAACATTTTTATTCTGTTCATCGTCAGGGATCGTCCAGCGCTGGACGAAGGCCTCCTCCAACTCATGCCACGTGTGTGTTTCTTGATTGAGCGGTTCTCGTCCAAAGTTTGCCTGCGACAGACTCTATGTCGTCTCTCCACCTTCTAATAGGTCTTCCCCGCTCCCTTTTCCCTTCTCTAGGATCCCAGTGTAGGACTCTCTCGCTCCATCTGTTGTCACCTAGTCTCGCCGTGTGCCCCGCCCATTTCCATTTAGATTTTGCAGCCATATCTAGAGCGTCTATTATTTTTGTTCTTTTCCGTATAACTTTGCTGTTAATACGGTTACGTAATTTGAGACCTAACATGCTTCTTTCTGCTGCTCTTTGGAATGTTCGTATTTTCTTTAGAACTTGTTTATTTGGGGCCCATGTCTGACAACCGTACACTAGAGTGGGTAAAACGGTCGTTTCAAAGACTTTTTTCTTTAGGTGCATGGGAAAATCACCTTTGAAGATTTCTTTATTATTCCAGTACTTCTTCCAACTGAGTGTTATCCGCCTTTCCACTTCTTTTTCTGTTCTGTTTAGCAATTGTATGTTTTGTCCTAGATATATATAATTTTCTACGTAGTCAATATTTTGGTCATCCACAATTATTGGTATTTTGTCATCATTGGTCATGGCTTTGGTTTTCTCTATGTTCATATGAAGGCCGCATACTCTACTTTCTCTATCTAGATCGGAAAGCATTTCTAGAAGATCTGTATGATTTTCCGACAGTATAACTATGTCGTCGGCAAAGCGCAGATGACTTAAATATTCTCCGTTTATGTTAATTCCTCTGTCGTCCCAGTTTATTTTCCGAAAAATTTGCTCTAGTAAAGCTATAAATAGCTGCGGAGATATAGAGTCGCCTTGTCTAACGCCTTTTTCTATATTAAACGGTTTGCCGACAGTTTCCAGTTTTATTCTAGCATTACAATTGTTATAGATGTTTTTTAGCAGATTTATATATTTGCTTTCGACTCCTAGATCGTGTAGAGTCTTCCAAATCTGTCCGTGCTTAATACAGTCAAAAGCCTTACTGTAATCAACGAATGCTAGATAAAATGTCTTGCCGAATTCCTGGTACTTCTCTATAATTTGTGTCAAAGTGAATATATGATCTATAGTAGAGTAGCCCCTTCGAAAACCTGCTTGCTCTCTCGGTTGGTTGTCTTCTATATTCCTGCTGATTCTCCGTAGTAAAACTGAGGTAAATATTTTATACAATGTTGATAAGAGGCTTATGGGTCTGTAATTGCTCACATCGTTTGGATTTCCTTTTTTATATAGTAACGACACAGTGCAGGTTTTCCAGGAAGTAGGTATATATTCATGCTCTATAATTTTGTTGAATAGGGTTGCTAATATAGGATAAATTGAGTCGTCAAAGGCTTTTATGACGTCACTGGTAATACCATCTTCACCGGGGCTTTTATTTAACTTCATTTTAGAGATAGTATTTCTAATTTCCGATTGTAAAATTGGCAAATAATTTTTGTCTTGCAGTACGCGCCCTATGTTGTCATATTGTTGTTTGTCATATTTATCAGTAATTTGGTGCTGTTCATCCGATTTATATAAATTTCTGTAAAAATCAGTAGCAACATTCAATAAATCTTTCCGTGACACAATTTTCGTATTGTTATTTGGGGTTTTTAATTCCGTTATCCATTTTTTGCAGTAGTCTAGTTTTTTGAATGCTCTTTTTGAAGAACCCGTACTTTCAAGCTCTGTTAAAATAGATTTTGCTCTACATTTTTTATGGTTAATTTTGATTTTCTTGTTGATTTGTTGGTATAGCTTTCTAAGAGTTTTTCTTTGTGTGAAAGTCCGCTTGGTAACTTTTTTAAGGCGTTCTCTTTCTTCAATTAATTTCTTTATATCTTCTGTAATTATATCGTCTGTAGGTTTATTTTTATGTCTTGGGGGTAACTGCGTAATGCACTTCTTTATGGTCTTTACTAAATCTCTATATGAGTCTTCTATTTTGTCATTGACAAAAAAAATTTCCAGAGTGAGCATATTTTTTAAGGACTCCTGCTCTATCGGTGATAAGAGTTTCGTAGGAGCCCGACCAATGTTTCTTCTACTGCGTTTAGATACTACTCCGTTTAGTATCAGCTCGCATCTTACGGGTCTATGATCAGAAGAAAACTTTATGTTTAGTACTTCTACATTTTTCACGACTCTATAATTGTTTGTAATAATATAATCTATTTCGTTCATTGTTTTTCCATCTGGAGATTTCCAGGTCCATTTATTTTTATTCTTTTTTAGGAAGTGAGTATTTGAGATAACTAGTTTATATTCATAACAGAAATCTATTAATTTTTGCCCTCTTAGGCTTCTCTTGCTTTTATATCCGAACTTTCCTAGCACTGCATTTTCATCAGCACGCGGGATTCCTATTTGTGCATTAAAGTCCCCTATTATTAGCTTATATTTCTTTGCAGTAGAAAGTGCTTGTCGGATATTCATGTAAAAGTTATCAGATTCCTGTTCATTAGTTGTTTTCTCTGTAGGAGCGTAGGCTTGTAGGATTGTTAGATTAATTCCGTTGAGGTTCAAGTCTAAAGTAGCGACTCTATCTGAATAGGCTTTAAATCTTGCGATGTTCGGTTTCAGATATTTTTTTATCATAAAGCCAACACCGTTTCTCCCACCTATTTTTCCACTATTGCAAAGTATATAGTTCTCATATTCCTCAATTGTTTGTCCTGCTTTTTTTGTCTCTGATAATCCTATAACATCCCATCTTATATCTCTTATACTGTGCTCAAGTTGTATTATCCTGGTTTTTTCCGCTAAGGATCTCACATTGTATGTCATAATAAATAGTGTATCTTTAAAGCTTTCCATTTTGATTGATTTTTCGTATTTGTTATTTTGAGTTGAAGGGTTTTGGTCAATATCTCCCACGGCGACCACCCGGCTTGGGAGAGTTTTATTATTATTATTAGTCTTATTTTGTATTAAACTACTTGTATGACTTTCGTTAATTATTTTGCAAAAATAGTTATCTACTGTTACGCATTCGAGCTTTAAGCTTGCCACGTCGCCTCTATTGTGCCAACTATAATTATAAATTATAATAATGTTAATCAGTGCTACAGTATGACAAAAAAATGATAATTTGTATGAAATTATAATTAATTTAATTAAAAACCTAAAAACTAAACTATTAACATAACAACATCACTGCTAAACTATTCTGTCCTCAGGTTTCAGGTTTTAAATCACAGGTATTTATTTAAATAAAGGGATTTTATTCATATGAAAATGAAACCACTAAATTGGAAAATGTTGCCTTGTTTTCATGTAGAATAGCCATTTCACGAGGACTTTGAATTTGTGTGATATGTCGTAGAGACCCTAAAGATAGAAGGAAAGGAGGGTGCAGTTTTTAGTGTTATCTATTACGCATCTACAACATTGATGACACACATATTTTTATACATAGATATTTTTAAGTTCAGTAAATAGCTGTTGTATTACAGATGTAACGTATCTACATTGTTTTACCACGCACAATTTGTAATTTTATTCACCTAAATTGGATTTATCATCTGTAATAAAACAGCTATTATTTATTATATTATATAATTACGGTAAAATATTTCCGCCTACGGAGTATGGACGCCACAGACAAGGGTAAATTTACAATAAGTTAAAACCTTGTTCACAAACTAAACATCAAGTTAAGTTTCTTTTCGATCAACATACAGTTTGTATCACTAATCTCAGTATTTTTACAATTTAAAGGGAACCAAACTTTTCGAACGTTACATTATAAACAGCTTACGACATATTTGTGGATTATGAATATCAAACAAAGGCTACTTTTCAGCTTCTAAGCTTTGAAAACATCAGTTAAAATTACTAATTAGTTGATAAATATACCCTTGCCGTGAGTCCCTGGACATCGAAAGACAACAATTATCATTTTTTTAAAACATACATCTTAAAGAACCGGTCGCGTCGGTCATCTGTTCGCCCTTTACTCATACGCATACATAAGTACATACATCTGCCAAAATAGCGCTCAATTTTATATCCTCGCCATATAAAACTATTTTTAAATATAAATATAATTTCCAATTCAATTTAAATATTTAGCAAATACGGTCAAGTACATTTCGGGTTATGAGGTCATATCATCAATTTGTCATATAATCAAATAATTTCTTTAAACAATATATTTTATGTTATAGAAATTTTCATAGTTTATCTAAGCGATCAGTATTTATGAAACTAGGTATATAAAATGAATTTGACTTAACGAAGTCCTTTTTTCTGCCAAGTAATTACGAAACAATATAAATTGAAATTAGAAAAAAATAAAGAAATTATATACCTTGGTTGAACTTGAAGAATAAGCGTCATTTTTAAAAATACAATTGTAACTCGAGTAAATAGAATTGAAAAAAGCCTGACTTGCAAGATAAGTGCGAGCAAAACGAAGTGAACTTTTAAATATTTGTTTGTACTAGTTTTATATATTTCGCTGTTCAAAACAGAATCAGCACTATTGACGTCGTCCATAATAATGAAATTGAGAGGACTGAATTAATTTTTGTAATCTCAATATCAAATTGCATAACATAATTTTCGCCAAAAAATATTGTAATAGGTAATGGTGGTTTAGACTTTTCCTGTTCCCGTGGAAACGTAATGCAGCAGCATTTTCATTGTCCGAAATAAGTATAAACGTTCGGAATCTCTCGTGCGGTAAATATTTGTCTAAGTTTGCCTGACGCGGCCGTTAGCTTATACACTTTATAGTAGACGCATGGAGTTTTAAAGCTTACCGAAAACTATGTAATGTGAATAAAAATACCCTTATTTATTAGACGAGACATTTTAACAACTCATTATTAAAATATTCAAACTGTTTTTGTTAAGAAAGTGTAGCATGATTAATAATAAAATATTCCTTTTACAACTTAAAACACAAAATATATCTTTGATGTCCAGAATTTCTGTCAAGGATATCATGTTAAATATGTACGATGATTATAAATGAATCATTGAAATAAAAATATGTATCGATTCGTGTAAAAATGAATAAAACATACAAATTCATTATTATGGAAACAAATAAATGTAAGTTTCTCTCATAATTATGTTTTCCATCAAAAGTAAAATCAATATCGGTTCAAAAGTATTAGCTAAAAAGGCGTAAGTTCACTCATAATAATAGCTTTAAAAGTGACAAGAAACATCGCGACAGTTACTAACAGTTCTTCTTCTTCGTATGATTTATGTTGCAATGCTCTAGCGTCGAAAGTTTTCAAACCACGTGAAGTCTTCTTGTACTAAGCCAACAGCCGGTACCTACTGTTTAAATTTACCAATGGTAGTGTTCAGATAAAAATACTATTTTTTAAAAGACAAAAGACAGTCTTGGGCATGGCTACCCATCCAAAAACTGAGATGATCGCGTCAGATCGCCTTTGTTATTCGAGCTGCACTACGAACAATTTTAAAACAAAGAGTGAAGCGTTCCGTCATGCGTTGAAACCAGATTGTACTAGTATTTTATTGTCGGGAAACGTGGTTGTTTTCATCCCAATTCACAGTAACATGTCGAAATTGTAACTGAAACTCTAACTCTAACTATACGCTTTAAAGTTTAATGCGAATTCATAAAGTCTTTACATCTGTTAACCAGAGTTACATTCACGCGATTAAAACTGGCGTTTGAATGCAATGTTATAAATCTGAATCCAAGTGTAAAACTAAAAATTTAGAAATTCCCCAAGAATACTTCTTTTTTTCTTTCTTTATTTCTTTTTGATACGCCCACACTGGATAAGTTGCGATAAAATGAGTTATCCGCCATTTTTACCGGTGGCCTTCTTGGTTTTTCATCAAACATACATAGCTATTATGCGTGCCAACTAAGAATAGGACTGTCAAAACCGCCATCTTGGTCAATCATACGCGCAAACTTCATAACCAAAGTGTATGGTGTGCAAAAAATTTTATGAACAAATTATATTCAGTTTATATGTTCAATGTACGCTGTTTTTCTATTTATTATACATTTTACGGCAAATTAATTATAAATGAGTAGGATTTGAAAGTAAAAGCATATTTATAAAAATATAATTTCTTTTTCATTTTTGTCACTTCTTTTTGTACCAAATAAAAATATTTTATAATACTGCTTACAGCATTTAAGTCGAAACTATCCAAAACCAATGTCTCGTCACGTGATTTTTTTTAGGTGTTGTTAATTTGCCTTGGATACTTCTTACCTGTAGAATGAATTAATCCAAAATTATTCAGTACTAAAATCAAGAATAATTAAACAATAATTAATTTTATATCTATGAACCAAAAAAATAATTATTAAATTTATATTTTACGCTTTCTTTGCTAGCAGTACTTTTTTGACAGTTATCGTGTGAAGTTGAAGCAAGCGCGATCCTATTCTTAGGTGGCACGCATAGTAAGTGCACACCCCAAAGCAACAGGATTCCATAGACTCCGTGTAATAATTTTACTATATTTTTAATGATTTGTTTAATTCGTCACTCAAATTATAACTTCTTAAGAAATCATCACTATACTTACACTTGACTTTATTGAAAAAAATCTGAGTATTTTTCTTAGTTATTAGTTTCCTAGGAAGTCGAAATATCACAATTTGTTCTTTAAAACAAGTTTTAGGAGAATCAAAAAGTCCTTTTACTAGTTAGTTAGTTAGTTTAGTTTCCTAGACGGTCGAAGCCTATTAACTATTGTGTATACTGAAATGGAAGCGTGATCGACCGAAGTAAGCCTGGAGACGTTCTATTATGGACGAATTTAAAAGATTTGGCAAAACCTGGTCAGAAGTTAAACTTGAAGCGAAATAAAGCAAAAAGCCCTAATTATTTTATAGAATTTAAAATTTGTTAAAAATACATTTTTAGATTACGGTAATAAAATAGTTATAAAAATTGTAAAAAAAATAGATTATTACATTAGCACAACTGTATAATTAAATTTATACAGTATATGCTAAATAAAATACGTAGGCTATGGAAGCAGTGTCCCACTAAAAAAGTCAAATTAAAGTAAAATAAAGAAAGAAGTTCAAATTAATGATCTTACAAGCTTACCTAAGTGAAGTTCGATCAGAACAATGACAATTTAATAATAATAACAATTTAATGAAGATTTTGTTGAAGCCTGTCAGAATAAGGACGATCGCAATTTTTACAATTTTAATTTAGAAGAAAATTTCTTTGATTCCCCAAATTAGGTCTCTAAAACATCCATGTGGAGGTCGGACGTGGAAGCACGCCCACGAATTGGTAAACCCTCATCGTTGAGAATAAAGCCAGAGCATCCATGGAGCACTGTTCGCACCTATGGGATGAATCGACAAAGTACCAGTTTCAGGCGTTGGAGTCAATTAAATTGGGTGCTAAGAAGCTTATAGGCAACGACAATCTTTGCAAGGCAAAGTTGCAGAACCTAGAGCACCGACGCATCGTTGCCAGTTTGTCGGTATTCTATCGGTTGTATTTCGGTGAGAGTTCGAATGAATAACATGAAGTTATTCTCCCCGCCCCCTTTCACTATCGGACGAGCAGGGAAACGCCAAGACGGCATTGGTTTACAGTTAAGGTGTCTTAAGCACGCACAAAGCGTTTTGCTTTCACCTTTGTTGTCCGAACCGCCAAACCTATGACTATAATCTAGCTATTTTCAAGGCGAGACTGAACCGGTTCCTTCTAAGTAAGCGCGCTTCACCGTAGACCTCAATGCCACTTACTATCAGGTGAATTGTGGCCAAGCCCTGACCTATTTAGAGTAAAAGATAAAACATTAGAGTATTTTGGCAGATGCATGCGGCTTGCGGAGTGATGGTGTCTATGCGTATTCCTGGTAGAATGCGTTGCTGGTGCAGTTACCGTTGTCGTTAGGTGAGTCAGGGTGCTCTTCAGGCTCAGCTCCATTGGTGCGGAGCTCGTCACGAACCTGCAACGTGTTGGGTTTCTTATTATAATTTTTCAACCTATGACAGCTCAGTTGGAAGTGCGGCCGCCTCACGTCTCGAAGGCCCTAGAATCGATGAGCTCAAGCTTTTCGTGAAGGAAAACATCGCGAAGAAACTACAGCATGATGGTAGAGAATTTTTTATCCCCCTTTAAATATAATACTTTTTTTATAGTATTATCCCTGGCGAATATAGGTACTTAGTCAGGTCATAAGTTCTGTCACATGTGTAATATGAGATAATTGAGACATGTTTAATATTTATGTAACCATTTATATATCGAAATGAACTTAATAAAACATAGATTCTTATGGTAATAAAGTTTATTCAAAATGACCCCCGCGATTATGAATACAGGCCTTCAATCTGCGCGGCCAGTCATATATTATTGCGGCACGAACGAGGTCCATGTCAATATCGGCGGCTGCCTTAATCAAGGATGCCTTGAGTGACTCCAAATCAGGATGAGGCTTTGAGCAGGGCTTTTCCTCCAAGTGTTGCCATATCTTGTAAACTAACGGATTCAAATATGGACTGGAGGGGGGCCAGTCTTCCTGTCGGATGAAGTCGATTTCACGCGCCGCCAGCCAGTCTTGTGTGCTTTTCGCTCTATGGGCTGGCGCAGAATCTTGTTGGAATATCCAGGGCATGTTATTAAACATGGTATATGTATATCAAACTTCATATCCCTAAGACCAACCGTCTTCTTAGTCCTGAAGTGTTTATTAATTATTATTATTATAATTCAATAACTTAATTATAGTAAATAAGACTTTGTATATAATCGTTTCCTAAAAAGGAAACGAATTTAAAAATTCGTTTCCTAAAAAGGAAACGAATTTAAAAATTGTTGGCCCGTTAAACGGGATGTGATAGAAACCCAAGTGATAAAC
Organism: Mellilla xanthometata; assembly: GCA_035578125.1. Taxonomy (NCBI): domain Eukaryota; kingdom Metazoa; phylum Arthropoda; class Insecta; order Lepidoptera; family Geometridae; genus Mellilla; species Mellilla xanthometata. The sequence continues at coordinate 3,838,091 of JAPUBQ010000003.1, forward strand.
CAAGCCGCAGCACAAAATCCTCATATCAATGTATTTGAAACAAAGCGTTTGCGTGTTTTAAGACCATACAGCGCCATCTATTGATTTTTTGTGGAAACGGCGCCACAAATACTTGCTATAGTACTGGCTGCGTCTCGCGGTGTTGGCCGCGGTAATCCGAGATAAAGAATACTTTGTAATGTTTAAATCCAGTGTCTAACCTATCGTCATACCAAATTTCATGTAAATCGGTGCATCCGTTGGAGCGTGAAAGAGTGTTAGACATGTTCTCGTAAACTTTCGGATCGCATTTATAATATTGGCATGAAATATTCTGCAGCTGTCCAGGTGGTCAGTAGCGCACTGTTACTAGTTATTCTGCCGCCAAGTAAAAATTGGGCTCGGACATGAAGGGTTTCGTACCATTATCTAATTCTACTATTATATATATGAATCTTTGTCCTGACTCATCTATAGGCAAGAAAGAGCCGAATCGATTGGACCTAGGGCTACACAATTTGGAGGGTGTATTTGTTTTAGTATGGAAATGTGTGCAAAGAACGTATTTTCGGAAATTTACCCCTAATGACGCGAAAGGGGGTAAAAAGTTTGAAAGAAACATCTTTTCTATTGAACTTCTAAGAAATAAATTTGGAATATGTATAGTTTATTTAATAAAAAGAATGGTATCGAAAAAAATACGTGGGCTGAATTTAGGGTTTGATAGTGGGGAAGAACGTTTGTATAAAAAACTCTTTATTTATCAAGTTACAGTCTTGGAATTTATTATGGTAGTAGTTTATTAAATGGTTAAAGTAAAATATTGGATGCTTTCACCATGGGTGCATTTAATATATTTAAGTAAATACTTCAGGATAAAATCTACGGTCTAATCTGTCGTATCATTCCAGAATATCTAAAAGCAGAAGGTTAGTAAGAACTTAGGAATCGAATGGACAGGTGTGACTCAGTTTGATTTGTAGCAATGTTATTATGGCTAAATTAAATTGGGACACTATAGAATCAACTATAAATGGGCTGCATTATTATGGTCTTAAATAAATGCCAACAAAACATGTTTGGGTGCCCCCCCTTAAATTTAAGTTTTATCATATTTTTTTAAGTTAATATATAATTAAATTCTGTTAAAGTTAAGAGGGTTTACCAAATGTTGCTATAGAACGAGTAAAAAATGCTTAAAAATTATATTTGTTTTATGAGAGCCCCCCTCAAATATTTATTTTATTTTATTTCATGAGTATTATACATCTTTATATTAAGTAAAAATATTAAGAGTCTACCAGTTATCGTAAAAAAAAATACGTTTATTGTATAGAAACCCCCTTAATATTATCATTTTCTATATTTAGTATCTATTTGTTGTTTTAGCAGTTACGTTACATGGTTTCCAAGATACAGCCTGGTGACAGACAGACAGCGGAGGCTAAGTAATAGAGGCCCGTTTTTACTTTTTAGTTACGGAGCCTTTAAAAGACACATTTTTTTTATCCTTGATAGGTTAGCGTTTGACTACAGCTAGCCTGATGTTAGGCTGCACTGTAGTCTACGGTGTGGCACGCTTACCTAGAAGATACCTATTAACTCTACTTTTGAAGGCCCCCGGATGATACCTCTCAGGAAATAGAGACTCAGGTAGTGAGTTCCAAAGTTTCGCAGTCCTAACAATAAAGGTCGACGCAAATCGTTTTGTACGAAAGTTTGGAACTTCAACTCTGTATCGGTGTCTCTTCACTGTCTCTCTGCTCGTTCTGTAGTAGAACGGAGATGGTGGAATCAAATTATGAAGTTCCATAGCACACTCCCCGAAATGTACATGCTACAGATTATACACCTTCGGCCGAAATATGCCTTACCTTTTCCACCTGACGCATCACTCTGAGCATATTCAGTCCAGCCAAGTTCTTCAACTCCTGGACACTCCACTGGCCACTCCTCAGCAGCTCCGCGAACAGCTCTGGATACTTGGAGACATCTTCTAAGCCGCGGGGAACCCTGAAATATAGTGGTGAGTGTATTGTGTAAGTATATGTCATGGCCGCATCGTAGAATTGCCCATCACCATTAGTTGGCCACTTCATGAAACGTGAGCATTTCGTGAACTTCACAAAATGCTCATGAAATGATCAATTCAGCAATTTGGCCACGACATAGCATATATGGCGTGTGGCACATGTAGGGTTCCATAGCATTATGTAAAAAAAATACCAGCAGTAACATACGTTTTGTATTGGGAATTCCCCTTAAATATTAATTTTATTCAGATCATTAGATACAGTCTGGTGACAGACGGATAGTGAAGATGGGACCTTATCTATACTATTTAAACTAATATTATAAAGAGGAAAATGTATTTTCTCTCCGAAACTATTGGACCGATTAGAAAAATTCTTTCACCGTTGAGTAGCTACATTATACCCGAGTAACACAGACTCTATTTTGTTTCCAAAATATCAGAGATGCTCAGTAAAATGTGTAACAAAAGCCCTTAAATAACCCGTGCAAAGCCGGAGCGGTCTGCTAGGTTACCAATAATAAGGTAAGCTAAGGTAACCTGCACGTAAAACTGCCGGAACTCAGCGCTTTTTCTTGCCAAGAGAAAGGTTACACCATTACCACGGTGGCGGTTGGCGGATGACACACGTCTTCAGGTTTTGTGGTACTTGAAGCTTCTTCACGATGTTTTCTACGATTATAACTTGATATTAAGTGTTTGGTAATGTGCCGGAATAGAAGTTAATAGGTTATCTATATTTTTTTATCACGACATAACGGCACGATGTTCTAAGTGTGACGTCTGTGTTTCATTCCTATAGGTGAAATTGTGTGTGTGTGTGTGTGTGTTTGTGGCTCCCGATTGGATCGTAACGGATCGGATCGATTCCGATTTAGTTTCTTTTGTGCGAAAGGTGCGTAGTACTCCCGAGAGTTATTAGGTATGTTTGTTGAAAATTTATCAAATACGACACACAAAATGGCGGATAAGATTTTTTTCACAACTCTCTTTTTATGAATATCTAATGAAAATGCTTGACCAGTTAAAACAATACGAAATTATGAGGACCTCGTTGGCGCAATGGTTACTATGCCGGAGTACCAACCAGAGGGTTCCGGGTCCAAGTTAAATGTGTATCGCTATAAAGTGTTTATGTATCTATATTATGTAGTATATAACAGTTGTGTTAGCAACTATAATCTTCTTCTTCCTTTCCTCATCCCACTAGGTGGGCTCGTCAAAGCAAATTTTCTCCTTCCTTATAGCCGTGGTCTCTATACACACTCTTTTCTCTCTCATGTCCTCACACACTTCATCCATGTCTTCTTCGGTCGGCCTCCTGTCTTTCTTCCTTGCACTACCATTTCCGTACATCTCCTAGTAATATGCGTTTCTTCTCTACGCAGTACATGCCCATACCACGTGGTAGCAACCATAATACATACTAGAAATGGTTTGGTATGGGATTCATCGTGTGTAATATTTATTTATTATTATAATAAAATTCAAATCCTAGATGACCGCCCCTTCAAAACGTTGGCCGAGGCTCTTTTATTATTATTTTTTTATTTTAAACTTTTTTAAATTAATTTTGACATCCCCTTTTCTTCTTTACCTTATCCCACATCATGTGGGGTCGGTACAGTATGTACGCTTCTTCCATACATCTCTGTCATTCGTCATTTCTATATTCACACCCTTCCTGGTCATAACGTCATTCACACAATCCATCCACACTTTCTTAGGCAGCCCTCTTCCTATCTGTCTGTCCACACTCATACTCATTGTCTTCCTCCTGATGTGGTCTTCCTCACGTCGCATGATATGTCTATACTACGACAACCGTATTACTCATTAGTTTGTCGGTATTAGGTGCTACTTTCAGGCTTCCTCTTACATACTCATTCCTAATTTTATCCATTCGCGTCACACCACACATCCATCTTAGCATTCGCATTTCCGCTACATGCAATCTTCTTTCATCCGACCCTTTCATTGCCCAACACTCTGAACCATACATCACAACAGGCCTTATTACCGATTTGTAAATCTGCCCCTTAAGCCTAAGGGGCATGTGCGGATCGGATTTAAAAAAAAAAATTTTGACATATTATCTAACTATATATTGTGACATCTATGAATAAATGTAATTTTGAATTAGAACTAACATTTTAAACTTGTATTAAAATATGTTTGTTTACGATCTTCCTGCTTGGTTCGCTTATTTTGAAAGTCAATAGGAAGTAGGCACGAAAGCATTATATTCACACCCGTAACACCCTTGCAAGTCTCCCGAAACGATCTCTGCCCTCTCCAGATAAATATCAAATGAAGTCAATCGATCAACAATGAATACACATCCTTTTCTCACACATTAACTTTACATCCGTGTGAGTGAGAGCGCAAGATTGGTCTGACAGTCATGGTGGACTAGCAAACGTTGAAGCAAGTACTTTAAGAGCAAACAACCTGAGCAAATATCTCTTGCACGACCATTTGATTACTTCAGGTGGAGGAAAATAGGTCTTATTTTGTAGATGGTAAGAGCGTTGTAAAGTGCACGTGTAAGATTGATAAGTAGTGTGAGATAGGACAGAGTTCCAGCGCCTGTTGAAATACTTGCGGCACAGGCATTTAAAAAGCCCATTCTATATGTGTGTTATTTTTATTACTACTTTAGGTAATTGTGAATTTATGTTGGTTTTAATATATGTCACAAATTAAAAACTAATACTAATATATTTATTATATTTATATTCGTATTGTTATAATTTCATAAAAAAAAAATTATTACACGCTTTATATTAGCTTCACCTGTATGTTTGTAACCGACTTCTTTGGGCGCGATTTTGACCCACTTTAAACGGCCAGATTTCGTTGAAACTTTGTAGATTTATTGAGGATCGATGACAATACACTAATTTGATAAAATTATTACATATTTTTGTATTTTTGTTTGTATGTTTGTTTGTAACCGACTTCTTTGGACGCGATTTTGACCCACTTAAAACGGCCAGATAAGCGTGTTTTTTAGTTTTTTTTAACTACTATTATTTATTTTTTATACCTATTCATTCCATGATAAGTTTTCTGACATATTATATACTTGTCTACTTTACTAACTACGATTGGGAGAAGACATCAGCTTCCGTCATATAAATCTGAACTATTTTGAAATTCTTTATGTCTTGCATATTTGTATCAATAACTGTGTCTAATAAATTAATTTTGAATTTGTATGTTCACGCTAAAAAACCTACTTATTATTTAATAAGGTAAAATAAATCTAAATCTTAATATAATAAATTTACAATTCAACTTTTAGTGTCGTATCGGTAAATATTTCAATTCTAACAACATTTATTCAAAGATATTCAAAAAAACAACTCAATTTAAAATCAATATGGCTGTTTCCAACTCAGTTACAGACATCGCAAATTAATTGAATGTCAAAATGAAAACGTTCCGAGCATTTCGAGAGCGATTTGGTCCATTGACGTCATAGATCGAGTTAGTGAATAGACTAAATCAATTGTAAAAAATAAAAATAGAACTTCTGTACGCCTTTAGTACACCTACGCATTCACATGCAGTAGCGAAACGACTAAAAAACTGTAACTTGTATGGCAACGTTTCGCATGAGTTATGTCTCGTTCTACTATATAGCTAGATGAAATAGTAGCGTCCTTGTCGGTATTGTTTCGCAAGTAACTGCGAAAATTGCCGTTACATAGACGCAGCCGTTTCGCTAGTGGAGTTTCGCATCCCAAGGCGTTAAGTCAGTCAGGACAGAATTCCTCACAATGGATGCCGTAAATATTGAAATATTGTTAAAATTTGATTCGAAATTATCCCAAGTTATATTTATGTTGATTACAAAAATGCATACAATAAAGAGGTGGCATGGAGCCAAATTCAGTAAAAGACGGGGATAGATGGACATTCCTTAAAGACAAAGCTGTTGAATTACATTTTTTTTTTAAGAAGTAACATATATCCTCAATGGCATATTTATTCCTCAAATAGCACGTTGCATTAACAGTGAGGGTAGAGTTAAGGCGGTACTAATCCCCAATCACCGCTTTTCTGTGTGGCCCCGGACTCCCTTATCTAGTATTTCTATAAAGATTAAGATTTTTTTTTATATTAGTAGTGTATCTGAACATATACATAATTTATTAATTAATGCGATGGCATGGGCAAAATGTTGAATTTACAGTCTTTTCGTTATGAATCATAAATAGTTGAAATTAATGAAAACAGCCTAAAGAACCTTAAGAATATTTATGCCAATATTGGAAAAAATAACCAAAAACATTTTTAGGGTTTTTTCTTTAGACAATTAGCTATTGTTTCGATAATATCCACAGTTTTTCACCATTATTCATAAGGAAAGAACTGTAAATTTAAAATTTTTCCCATATCTAAAGACTCAGTCACAGTTCTATTGGTGAAAGTTTTTGTTTTACTTGCTAATATTTTTTAATCAATTGACTCAAAATCTTATTATCTTACATCTTATTGCACGCCGCTAGGCAGAATATGGTGCACTTTCTTTCTCTGACCCAATACAAATACAAATACAAATAATTTATTGATAACACCAAAGTTACAAGTCAAATAATATGATATCATTACAAAAGTATATGATATGTATCCATGTCAATTTTCAATTATATTCTAGTACTATAATATCATTACAATAGTATATGATATTAATCATTATGTCAATTTTCACTACTAGTTCTAGTATCTAATATAATATCAATACAAAAGTATATGATATGAATCAAATGTCAAATTGTCAATTTAAATGTCAATTTTCAAATTTAGATAATCATTTATATTGTACAAAGTTTTATCTAATAGCCAAACCCTGAGTCTAGTCTTAAAGCTGGCGGTGGAAGGTGCATCCCGGACAGTCGTAGGTACGCGGTTGTAGATCGCGGGCCCCAACACGTAAACGGACCTCTCCAATTTCACAAGTCGATGAACCGGCGTTTTCAGTTGCATCTTCTTCACGTTGCTACGTAGATCCCACGTTTTATTAGCACCCCTGCGTTGAAATAATTCAAGGTGCGTGTGTGTGAAAAGTGCAACTTGATATATGAATTCACATGGTAGAGGCAATATATCAAGGTCTCGAAAGAGTTCAACGCAGGAGACGTCGCTCTGAACCCCGCAAATGGCACGTATGGCGCGTTTCTGCATGCGAAAAACTCTATCTCTATCGGCAGCGCTGCCCCACAACTCTAACCCGTACGTGATTACGCTATGGACAGTCGCGAAGTAGCAGGAGCGCACGACGCTGCGGGTAGCGGTGCTCGCGAGCCGCCGGAGCGCGAAGCATGAGCTCTCAATACCTGTCTGTAACTATACCATATTCGCAATAAATTGATTTGAATTTGAATTTTGAATTTGAATTTGAATAGAAATAAACTTGTTGAGTGCTTACCTGTTAACACCATCAAAGTCACCGCCGATCCCAACGTACTGTGCGCCAATCATCTTTTTGATATAATGGAAGTGTTCTGGAAACAGAAACAATCAAAATATTAAATAAGGGTGATCAAGCCAGACCAGGTGTGGTAAAAAGCGGACACTAAGACTCCGCTGTCTGTCTGTCTGTCTCCAGGCTGTATCTCAGAAACCGAATACCTAGAAAGCTGAAACTGAGATACAGCCTGGAGACAGACAGCGGAGGCTTAGTACTAGGCTCCCGTTTTTACCTTTTACCTACGGAACCCTGAAAAACACCTCTTCGGCTCCCCTAATACGAGCAGAGGCGACTTGTCGAGACTATCGGTAACTGCAGACGAGAAACTCTACCGGAGTTGTTCGTGATTGATAAAGTTCCACAACTTAACAATTCAACTACATTGTGAAACTTTTGATTGTCACAATTTGTTCAGCCCTGGGCTTTGCTCGGAACTAATTTGAATCTAAAAATCATTAGACAACCTGCCTTGTGACCCGCAGTCCTCTCTTGCCGGCCGGAGTATTGAGTAATTAATGATTGATTCTCATTACACACACAGTCGAGGATCACTGATGCTCACAATTTAGAGCAGTTTGACAGATTTTACTGTACTTTTGTATTTTTATTTTTTATTATGAGCCTGTTTTGTCCCATTGAAGAGCAAAGGCCTCTCTACCCTCTTTCCATTTATCAAGATCTATTGCTATTTCTTGCCAGTTTTTGCAGTGTTTATCCAGTTCGTCCCGCCATCTCCGTCTGGGCCTGCCACGACGTCGGACGCTCTGTGGTACCCACTGGGTGGTGCGTTTAGCCCACAGATCCTCCGACATCCGGCTGATGTGCCCAGCCCAATTCCACTTCAGTTCGGCTGCCTTTTGGCCAACGTCTATGATGCGTGTTTTGGAGCGCAGTGCGGTGTTTCTTATGCGGTCTGTTAGTTTGACTCCTAATATGCTGCGCTCCATAGCACGCATATAGCACATAATATTGTATTAATTTATATTTTGATGCGCGAGCGGCGTGCTGGCGCGCCACCACTCGCCTATCTACCGTGCCCACCAACATCTTAATAAACTGTCCGTCCAATATCCTGAAATAGACCTCTTTGCTGACGACTGGAAGAAGATAGAAAGAATTACCCTAAAGTATGCAGAAAAAATAACAGTCTGTAAGTGGTTGAAAGGTGATGAATGATTGAAAGAGGGATGAATGGGATTTTTATATTTTTCTTTTATTGTTGTCTTGTTTTTTATTTCATATTTTTTTTGATGATGAATGATTGAAAGAGGGATGAATGGGATTTATATTCAATATTTTTTTTATTATTGTCTTGTTTTTTTTTTAATTTTTTTTTTACTGTTTTGTTAATTGTAATAAGTGTATTTACTAGTTTTTAAGTTGATAATATAATAAACATAGATGGTTTGGCTGGAATGCTGTAGGTTTATGTTTATATTTAAATATATGAATAAATAAATAAATTGCCACGTTCCGTTTTATGCGACTCACTTCACACCAAGTGCAAGGGCAACTAACGTCACACTAATATAGGTCAAGGTCCCTACGCAATAAAGGCGATATTGGACTGACTTCAGCCGCGCCGTGCGACAGCCAACTAAATTGCTCACCACAAAGATGTAGGCCGTGCCAAATCGAACCCAGGACCCTCTGGATGGCAGTCCGGCATAGTAAACATTAAGCCAACGAGGTCGTATAGCACTATCTTAATATAAGCATAATCGATAAGAAAACTGATTATTATTAGTATTATTTCATAAATTATAAAGATATATAATATCTTATAACTTTAAATTATAAATTGACATTTTGATAAAATTATTATCATTGTGTCCTTTTTTTTTACACACACGGCTGGTTAACCCCATACTGAACCATTTCTAATTCGTATTATGGTGGCCAACACAACTGATATACTACATGTACATACAAATATATTTTATATAGATACATATATAACACTCAGACCCATGGCCAACAAATTAATTTAGGCACAAAGTTGTTGGCCGAGCCGAGAATCGAACCCGGAACCTTCTGATTTGCAGCCCAGCATGGTAACCATTACGCCAACGAGGTCGTCAAATAATAAGGTTATTAAGACACCTTCTATTAACTTTAATTAATCTACCTTTATATAAAACTTTTATTATTTTTAAAATACCTAGATTTGCAAATTCAGTTAAATAACTTTCACAAAAGTAACCCTTTAATATTCTATTCCAAATTTATATTTCTATGTTTTTTTGTAACTGTTACTAATAATAACACCATTTGATTGTTTATAATATAACCAAGACTTGTAATAACTCTGTGGGAGAAGCCATCCTGTAATTAATTCTTACAAATTCAATAAAAAAGATGTTTCATACAATTTTTTACCCCCTTTCGCCTCCTTAGGGGTGAAATTTCCAAAAATTCGTTCTTTGTACACATTTCCATACTAAAACAAATACACCCTCCAAATTGTTTACCCCTAGGTCCAGTAGTTTCGGCTCTGGGTTGCCTATAGATATATGAGTCAGGACAAAGATTCTTATAGTATAGAAGAAGAAGATAGAAGTAGATAATGGTACGGAACCCTTCATGCCCGAGCCCCATTTTTACTTGGCGGCAGAATAACTAGCAACAGTGCGCTACTGAATATTTCAATATTATATCCAATGTTATAAATATATTATATATTCCAATATTATAAATGCGATCCGAAAGATTAGTCTAAAACTCTTTCACGCTCCAACGGATGCACCGATTTACATGAAATTTGGTAAGACGATAGGTTAGACACTGGATTTAAACATTACACAGTATTCGTTTTCTCGGATTACCGCGTGACGCAGTCAATATTATAACAAGTATATAGAGCGCCGTTTCCACAAACAAGCAAGAGATGGCGCTGTATCGCCTTAAAACACACAAACGATATGTTTCAAATACATATGGACGTTTTTCTGCTGCGGTACAATAGTTATGGACTTACTCACCGATCACATTTAGTGTGTTAACGCATCAATTCAATATTTACCTACTGTACGTTGCGTGCAGTCGGTAAATTTGGATAATTTTTAAATTCGTTTCCCTTTTAGGAAACGATTGCAATACTTGGACATATCTATCTTCTATACTATGAGACTCTTTGTCCAGACTCAATCATCTATAGACAACGCAGAGCCCAAACAGCTGGTCCTAAGGTTGTGAAATTTGGAGGGTGTATTTGTTTTAGTATGTAGACGCGTACTAAGAACGGATTTTTGGAAATTTCACCCCTAAGGGCGTGAAAGGGGGTAAAACAGTTTGTATGAAACTTCTTTGTTTTTGTACTTCCAGCAATGAAATTTGGAATATGTATAGTTTATGTAAAATTAAAAATAATGGTATCATGGTTTTTTGCCAGGGGTGAACAAAGGGTTTGTAATGGGGGGTGAAAGTTTGTATGGAAAATTCTTTATTTATCACGTTACTGTCTTGAAAGTTGTTATGGTAGTAGATTATTAAATGTTTAAATTAAAATTATATTTTTTTTGCCAGGGGTGCATTAAGGGGGATGCCATTGGGGTTGAAAGTTAAAAATGAAAGTTTTGTGTTTTGAACTTAGAGGTGTAAAATTTGGAGTGTGTATATATTTTAGTACTTAAACGTGTACTCGGAATATATTTTTGGAAATTCTACCCTTAAGGGGGCGAACGGGGGTAAACCAGTTTGTATGAAACTTCTATGTTTTTGAACTTCTATCAATGAGATTGGGAATATGTATAGTTTATGTTAAATTAAAAATAATGGTATCAAGTTTTTTTGCCAGGGGTTTACTAAGAGTTTGTAGCGGGGGGGGTGGGGGGCTTGTTTGGAAAATTCTTTATTTATCAAGTTAAAGTCTTGAAAGTGATTATGGTTGTAGTTTATATGATGGTTAAAATAATTTTGTAAATGTATTTGCTAGGAGTGCATTAAGGTAAGCCATTGGGGTTTTTAAAGTTCAAAGAGAAAGATTTGTGTTTTTGAAATTAAATACTTCTGAATTGGAATTTAAGTATGTGGTTCACTTAGTAGTATGGTTCACGTATTCTAATTATTTATTTTAAAATAATGTCTTGGAGAAAACGATCTAATCTGCCGCATCATCACCAAAGTAGCAAAAAACAGAGGTTAACTAGATCTCAGGAATCAAATGCAGAAAGACAGATGCGGCTCATTTTGATATCGTAGCAATGTAATGTTTAATAAAATTGGCACGGTTATATATATAATATTATAAAAGGATTCCATATAATTATTCCACAGGTTACGCAAAAACCAACATACACGCGGACGGAGCCGCGGGCAATGACTTTTAAGACTCAACAATAATATAATTATTTTTCTAGGGCTTTATTTTCTGTGATTTTACTGGCTAGTGTCGTCTCAGGATTTTAGTAAGTAAACTTTTATTTTTACAAACAACAGTTAGGCTTTTGACCAGCACGGCCCATAGCCACGAGTTGGCGATACTCTGGCCCCAGGTGGAGAATGCCTAGTTTGGAATAATTAGATCTCAAGGAGGCAGCTGGAGCACACGTTATAGCCCATAAGTTTCTGACCTTCCTTTTTTAATAAAAGCAGAAAATTGTTCTATGTGTGTCCCTAGTAGTGGTAAGAATGATCCCCAACCATGAAGCTGAGGCAGCGGTGGCTTTGGCATATAACTGATAACAAAGGTGTATAAAATTCCACCTCAAATTCGTCATAGTATAAAACATGTTTTTTTTACATTAGAAAAGTCGCGTTGCTCATTGCCAGACGGTTATTATGGTGGCAACCCTCTGCCAGACACCCTTAAACTATTATAATTCTTGATTAAGATAAAAATAAACTGCACAGTTTGAACTTGATAACAGTGGATACGCAGTGAAGGGCCGCAATAGATCATTTTATACACCTTTGTTACCAGTTATTTGCCAAAGCGATCGCTGCCTCAGCTTCATGGTTGGGGATCATTGTTACCTCTAAACTAGGGACACACATAGAACAATTTTCAGCTTTTATTAAAAAAGGAAGGTCAGAAACTTATGGACTTTTGCTCTATTAGATGCGAAAGATTTTTCCACTCCAGGGCGGTAGGTGACAAGATTTACTGGAGTAAATGCTCTACCAGCATGCTATGCTAAACAGGATATCAGTGCACTGGAAGTGTTCCGTATACCGCTTGCCGTCAAGGTAACTTGGTAATAGCCCAAGAGCCCATAAGATTCTGACCTTCCTCTTTTAATAAAAGCTGAAAATTGTTCTATGTGTGTCTCTAGTAGAGGTAAGAATGATTCCCAACCATGAAGCTTAAAGCTTTGTCCGTTATTATTTTTCTTAAAGTTAAATTTTGAGTGTTTGTAAATTTTATACAATTCAATATTCCCTTGCGAAGCTTCAGCTCGGTTCATCGGAACACGAACCAAATATATTCCTCCGGCTGCCACCAGAGCACGCCTCGGCTCGGAGTAACACAACTTGAAACAATAATATAACTTATCTACGCAGTACAAAGCCCGAGCGAGCCCTTTCCATAAGTTACACAGTATTTCAAGTTGTTGGGCTGACTCGATCTTTATATCAATACTAGCTGACCCAGCAAACGTTGTTATGCTTGAAAATTAGATAGTAGCCAATTTTCAGACCTACTGAATAAGGACATAACATTTGGTAAAAATCGGTCAAGCCGTTTTGGAGGAGTACGGTAACTAACATTGTGACATACGTAACTAACACTAACATTGTGTGTAACAAGAAGAAGATTAGATAATATAGTTAAATCATATGTTTACCTCTGGCCGGGTTGAATCAGATTCATAATAATTATAATCAAGTTTATAGTAATTATTCTCATTTATAATAATACTCGCTGACCCGGCATACGTTGTTTTGCCTCACTTAGAGATATGAAAAATAGATAGTGTAGCTTATATGACACGTTTGTAGATTTACAATAGCAGCGCATTATATAATCAACCCAGTCGAAAGGTATAATTGTGACTGTCAAATAATAACAGACAATAATTAGCACTAAATTAAATTTTGCCACTATAATTAGAGATGTAAACTATCCTATCTCTCAAGTAGCTCGAACTGCACATGGTGTGCGAATTTTATTATAATCGGTTAAGTGGTTTAGGAGTCCATTGAGGACAAACATTGTGACACGAGATTTATATATATTAAGATTAAGTAGAATAGAGAAATATTATATTACAAGCCAAACCGTCGCCATGCACCGGATTCTACATTTGGTCTACACCAGCACTAGTCTAGAATTCTTTGTTGCGCTCTAGATTCACTGGAGCGCTCTCGCCTTATAAATATGATTTTTCTCCATTGTTCCACAATCAACTATACTTTGGGCAAAAATAATAAAACAAAAGTTCGTCCAGAGAGCGAGTCAAGCGATCCTCCAAAGAGCAGCATTTCCAGCAATTTACAGTTCGGTGGTCAACCGTCCTTTATAAGTACACTCGTAAAATATCAACCCATATTTCTAGACCCATTAAAACTTTCACTTTATAAATATATATTATTATGTAGATTTCGTAGATAAACTCCCAAACTTCGAGTTGGAATTATGCGAAAAGCATAACCCTCAAACTCAACTATTTGTGGTTAATTTTGAGGGTTATTCTAAGGAAAACTCGGAATATAATTTAAGGATATGTTTGTTTAGATGTAATTTCTTTAGAACACAAAAAGTTTGGATATAAAAGATAATAAAATATGGTCTTAGCTATAAAAGTAGTTCAAATAATCCGTTCCAGTATTTTGTATCTTTTTGGTCCCAATGTAGACAATTTCTCAACAAAAATGTGCCAATAGTGGACCGTAATTTAGGCATATTAATTATTTATTAACTAATTGACGTTACTACAGGCGTTATTTTGCAGAAATCCAATGTAAATAGAAGATAAAATTAAATATTTAGTGTACTTCCGCTTTTCGTGCGATTCATCGTTCGAAAAGGCAACATCTTCTGATGATGCCTTGTGGAAATGCGAAACACGTGTTGAGAAAGAATTTCCGAATTGAGATAGGCAACGTTAATATTAGAATCATATGTTTCAGGTTGTTCCGATGTGTGAGGTGACCAGCCACGCGGAGTGAAACTTCGTTGTGTTAGGAGGGTAGTTTAGGGATTAGTTTACTGGTGTGAGTTGTAGTGGAGGTGTGGTGGTCGATCGGAGGAACACACCTAATTTTTTTTAAATATTTAAATTTTTCCTTTGCTTATCTTAATTTAGTTATGATATTATAGGACTTTCTGAAGTACGAAGAAATGGAGTTGAAACATTAGAGAGGTCAAATAATATATTATTCTACAATGGTTCTGGTAGTATATATGGCGTAGGTTTCCTAGTATTGAAAAAATGGCAACACAATATTTTAGATTTTATCGGATTCTCCAACCGAATAGCTCTAATAAAATTTCAAATAACAGCTACAAAGACTCTAACAGTAATTCAAGTCTATGCCCCGACAGCTTCTCACTCAGACGATGAAGTGGAAGACTTTTATTACCAACTTAATGAAATTTATGACGAACACAAAGGGACATGGACATTGGTTATAGGAGATTTCAATGCCAAAATAGGCGAGAGGCAAATACATGATGATCGTAACATCATTGGTCCTTACGGGCTAGGAACACGGAACAACCGCGGCTCTCGACTTCTTCAATTTGCTTTTGGCCAACAACTAAGTATCAGCAACACCTTTTTCTACAAAAAACCATGTCGTCGATGGACTTGGTTTTCACCAGATGGCACAACCAAAAATGAAATAGATTATTGTTTAACACCAAAAAAAGATACAATCAAGAACTTTGAAGTACTACGTAAAATCAGATTTGACTCGGACCATAAACCTATCCGCATTACAACTCGATACCAAAATAAGCAGAATTCACATGGTTAAAAATAGCATTAAACGAATTGACAAGACATCATTATCAGCAAATAAAGACGTTTTTGTACTTGAATTAAAAAACAGTTTTGACATCTTTAATACTCGGGATTGCGAAGATGTCAATCAACAATACAATGATCTCAAAAAAAGTATTGAACGAGCCAGTTTAAAAGTGAAGCCATTGAAACAAAAACTTGAGAAACTTACTACTTCGACAAAACTTTTACTTGAAGAACGACTAAAGACCCCATACAGAACACCAGAATACAGTAGAATAGATAAACTAGTTAAGAAACATATCCGGAAAGACATTAGAAATCACAATTTAAATATTATTCAAAACGCACTCGAATCTAACAAATCCTTGAAAAAAGCTAAGCAAGGTATATCGAAAGGAAAAACTAACATCACACGGCTTAAAGATAACGACGGTAAAGAATACACTGATAAAAGAAACATTTTACGTATATGTACAGAATATTATACTAAACTATATAACATTAGCTCAGATAACAGAGAACCTTTAGAACAGTATGTTTGCTCCAAATCAATCGCCCCAATAAGTGGTTTCGAAGTCCACTGCGCTCTTCGTAGTATGAAATATAGTAAAAGTCCCGGTAAAGACGAAATTACAACGGAAGCCATCAAAATCGGAGAGCCTTCACTTCTCCCTCACATTACCAATTTATTTAATTCTATCCTACAGACTGGAATCTTCCCTAAAGACTTTTGCCACTCTACAATAATACTACTGTACAAAAAAGGTGAAAAGACTGATATAGGTAATTATCGACCAATCAGCCTTATTTCACATATATATAAATTATTTATTAAAGTTATAGAAAACCGAATTGCTACTCAATTAGACTCCCATCAACCCCCAGAACAAGCCGGTTTTCGCCGAGGCCTATCCACCACTGACCACCTCCACTCCTTGAACCAACTCATAGAAAAACACCATGAATATAAACTTCCGTTGTACATAGCCTTTATAGACTATTCAAAAGCTTTTGATAGCATAAGTCATAAATCACTCTTTCAAGCACTAACAAACCAAGGTATTGAAAAAACATACATAAATCTCCTTCGCATCATATATCGCGATAGCACAGCAGACATAAAAATTCATAGTAATGGCCCATCTTTTAGAATCACAAAAGGAGTAAAACAAGGCGACCCCCTCTCCCCGAAACTTTTTACAGCAACGCTTGAGGATGTATTCAGGAAACTTTCACCTGGATGGCAAGGCAAAGGCATTGACGTCGGTGAAAAGAAACTTACTAACCTTCGTTTCGCCGATGACATAGTCTTGTTTTCTTCCTCAGCAGCAGAACTTAGGGCAATGCTCGAAGATCTGAGCAATGCAAGCCTTGAGGTCGGTTTGAAGATAAATCGATCAAAGACCAAGCTCATGACA
Source organism: Mellilla xanthometata (assembly GCA_035578125.1). NCBI lineage: Eukaryota > Metazoa > Arthropoda > Insecta > Lepidoptera > Geometridae > Mellilla > Mellilla xanthometata. Next base: position 3,854,909 of record JAPUBQ010000003.1, read on the forward strand.
AATAGTACCAAACGACCGATACATGTTGGGGGTGAGGAGATTGCATACGTCAACGAATACATATACCTCGGCCAAATAGTGTCTTTCCAGGCGAGACAAGAACTTGAAATCGCCAGAAGAACTGAGAACGCCTGGAAGAGCTATTGGGCCATGAAGGACTACATGAAAGGCAAACTTCCACTCTGCCTTAAACGTAAACTGATGGACGCATGCATTCTCCCCATCCTCACATATGGTGCACAGACTTGGTCATTGACGAAGAATCAACGAACCGCCCTTGGAGTTTGCCAAAGGGCAATGGAGCGCAGTATCCTGGGTGTCAAATTGACAGACAGGATTCGTAACACCATTCTGCGCTCCAAAACAAAAATTGCCGACGTAACCCAAAAGTCTGCACAGCTGAAATGGGATTGGGCGGGACATGTATGCCGTATGTCAGGTGACCGCTGGGCGAAGGTTTGTACTACTTGGGTACCGAACGCGAAACGACCTCGAGGTCGACCCAGACAAAGGTGGCGTCATGACCTAGACGAACATGACACAAACTGGGCCACCAAAGCTGAAGACCGGGCTGTCTGGAAGGAGGGAAGAGAGGCCTTTGCCCAGCAGTGGGACACAATAGGCTGAAAATAAGAAAATAATATCTTAATTTAGATCAAAGCGGAAGTATACTAAATATTTAATTTTGTCTTCTATTTATTAATCTTGCTACATAATAAATTGACATGTGCCCTGTTCGAAGGGTGTAGAACGAGACAAGTGCAGGGTTGGTTGCATCTGCCGTCATCCGTGCAAATATTACCGGTCCACAGAGTATAAATATAGAAGAATAAGAAGAATAACTGTGCAATAATACACTTAGAAGAATACTCTAAAGAGAAACGCTCTCTTACAAGTATATTTATTATATCGAGATTAAGCATAAAAATTGGCCAACTGCGAGTTGAGCTCGCGCATGAAAGGTTCCTTACCATTACCTTAACCCTTAACTTGGAAACGTAACACAGGTGATACATCTAATACAAAAAAATCCTGACCATTATCTAAAATCCATTTTAAATTAATTTTATTATGAACGCATTTATACATTTAATGAGTGATGGAAAACAAATACTGTCAGTATTAGACATATGATTAACGGTCATTTGCTTCAAAAATATAATCGCAACGGCACATCGGGTTTAAGCGCGAGGTGAGTTTATTCAATATTTCCTATTTTACTGAATGTTTTCATTGTTTGGTGGCTTTAATTTATCAGAAAACTACTGTTTGAGATATTTACGAGGAACTTTTGTAGTACTAATGGGTTTAAGTGTGACTTATGACCTCAGAATGTGCTATGTATTACCGGTGTTACATTGCCAATTTCTTGGACTTTTAACATTAAGACAAAATGTATCATATTTGTTACACTGCCAACTTTGACATTTTGTTCGAACTGAAAATGTAACATTTGTGATACAAAATCTAACCCAACTACTGCATAAATGGACAATAACAGTGCATATTTTATTTATTAATGTATTGGTGACAATGGCTTTTGCTTCTTTTTCTATGTATATTTTTGTTTTGCACTAGGTACTTCTAGGTAATGCAAGATCAGCTAAAATTCTTGCTCTTCTCCCGCCTATGCATGTCTAATCCGATTCAGAAAATACAGATGCAGATGAAGAAATCACAAATTTTAATGACTATTCAAGTTCCCTTGAACCTTCTTCGCACCTCTTCGCTGGAAAATCTGATGATTATTTCCGACTCCGAAATAGAAGAAGACGTTGTTGTCCACTTTAACACTTCACTAAAGGCATGGATTCTGGATCCAAAGTTTTCCCTCTGCGCAATTTCCCGCATCCCCAGAGAACCCTCAACCTCCTGAAGCACCCTTTTTGAAACACGTTTTGCTGAGAAGCACCAATCCGCCATCACCATCTACTTTCGGCGCTGCGTCTACATCTCTAAATCTAACTGCACCGTATGATACAGCTTCGGTTGGTAACCCTCTCGCTTGTTCCAGTCCAGCAAGCCCAGGAATATCTATCACGGATACTGTCACTAAAACGACAAAACACCGGATTCAAACGACGTCGAGTACTAGCTTTTGTACAACAACCGCCCATTCAAAAACGCAAAACAAGAGAGTTGAAGTACTCCTAGGATAAAAACAAAAAAATCTTACATAAAGTTATTACTGAATGTTTTGAAAAAGGTCCTTTGCAGAATGAGCCTAACAATGCGTCATCCCTACTAGATTACCTACTTCTCATTATTTATACCAGAGAACATAATTGAGTAGTTTAGAAATGTCGAAAAGGGGTAGAGTCCAAAGCGATGTTGGTGTGGAGGAAATAAAAGTTACAAAAATAAAAAAACCCCAATCAGCACGACCTAATGAAAGTATTAGATATGACAATATGGATCACTGGCCTATTTTCACCCAATAGGGTAATAATTTAGGGTAGATGCAAAAATTGTAAAACCGGACAAATCTATGTAAAATGCCCGAAATGCAATGCATGGTCGAAAAAAGACATTGTTTTTACGATTTTTATCATGACTAGGCAATTGTAAAATATTGCACTTATTTTATTATGTGCAACAGTATGTACGTGTATCTGTAGCAACAGTAAAATCATTCAATTTTAAAATTTATCTGTGGTTTTATTTAGCATGTGAATTGGCATTGTAACATATATGATACATGTCTAAACAGGACCCATATTACGTATATTTGGCAATGTATTATATATGATACATATTATTTCTCAAAAAAGGACAAAAAATTATTTTTTTGGGCATTTTTCTCATTTACCTATGGTAATAACAAAGCAATATTTTCAATAAAAAACCAAACATTTGAGAAAAAAAAGTTCTGCCAAGTAAAGGGTAATTTATTTAAAATGTTTGTAGTATATAGTTGAATATTTAATATATTTTTATTTAACTCTAGTCATTTATGTAGTTAAACAAATACAAAAAAAAACATTTTTTTTGTTTGGGTTTTAGTAAGTATTTTTTATAGTGGCAACGGAAATAATTTTTTTTTAAACTTCAAGTTTTCAGCTGTCCTGGTTAGATCAGATACAGCCTGGTGACAGACAGACAGCGAAGTCTTAGTAATTGACTGGTCCTCATTCGTCATGTGAATATGGCTCGGTGTTGAAAAGTCTGCTTTTCAATCAAACTGTCTTTGGTTCGATCCCGGCCCTACACCAATGACTTGTTTTTCAAATTACGTGTCGATTTGCACTCACTTTATGGTGAAGGAAAACGTCGTGAGGAAACCGACATGTTTGAGGACCACAATATCCGAAGACGTGTGTCATCCGCCAATGTGGTGGATTATTGCCTATATATCTCCTTATGAGAGAAGGCCCCGAGTCCCAGCAGTAGGAATGTATAGTGGGCTGCTTATGCTTTATGCTTATGCTTTTGGTACGGAATCTTAAAAAGCTAACTCGCCCCAAGCTCGTTTCGAGTCCTCTACTTCTTAATCAAGAGTCATGTCCTTCTCCATTGTTCGTGAGAATCTCTGTCAGACCGTTTGCATATCGGTGCTTCTCTAATCCCTTATAAATCCCGGCGGGTCCAATCCCAAACAGAACCCGGACCTTCGGGCCGGACGCTATTGATATATGATATATATGATATATCCAAATAGTTGGCCAAGTAGATAAAATATGAATCCGATACCTAAACAACGTCGGCTCGCCAGCTTGTTCTACTTGTGGCCTCGTAAAACTTCTCGAGAATGCCATTCTGCTGAACAATGCTACAAAATAACATTAGATTTATAATATTAAACTAGCTGACCCGGCAAACGTTGTTTAGCCTCACTTAGGGGTATGAAAAATAGAAAGAGTAGCTTATATGACATGTTCGTAGATTTACCATAACAGCGCCATCTATTGATTACTTACACAACCCAGTCGAAAAGTCGACATCTGTTAGAATCATTTGGAGTTAACAGATAATTGTGAATGTCAAATAATAACAGACAATAATTAGCAATAAATTAAAATTGCGACTATAATTTGAGATTTAATCTATCCTATCTCAAGTTGGATCGAACTGCACATGGTGTGCGAATTTTATCGGTTAAGTGGTTAAGGAGTCCATTGAGGACAAACATTGTGACACGAGATTTATATATATTAAGATTTATATTGTAACAGTTGTGTTAGCCAACTTAATATAAGCTAGAAATGGTTTAGTACGGGGCTAACCATTCGTGTGTGAAATGTGTCCTAATATTTATTTATTTATTGACTAGCCAGGGGTTGCGAAATAGATATGTAGATAGGAAATAATTTATTAGACACAATAATAATATTGTGAGTTGTATAATCAACTTAGTAAAAATACGAGCAGAAAATGTATAAAATAGAAATAAAATTGACCAGCACCAGTCGGGTTCCCGCATAAAGGGTTCAGTACTATTAATATAAACACAGCCTAAAAATACAAAAAAATATACAAATATGTTGTTGGTTTTTCGACCTTTTCAACAAAACTTTGAGGTTATGTAAAAAAATTGCGAAAACAAAAGTTGTAGATCCTTTTATTACCTACAATTTTGGAATGTAACTTTTTTCCATAGGACTTGTAGTTTTGCCAAAAATCGAGATAAACCATTGTTTACCCTTAAAAACTCACTCCTCCCACTTCCCGAACTCGGATCGACCGTCATTTATTTTTCCTTTCATTTTGATCATATTCCCTTCCTTTTCTAAAGGGATTCATCCTACTGTAATTATTTTTCATTTTTACCATTTTCAAAGGCTTCGGCACTGGTCTATAAATATACAGAAATTACATACATTGCTCCCGAAATACTGAAACAGGAACACGTAATTGAATGAGTCAATATTTGTGACCCTCAAATAAACCTAAAGCTAGTACATGACTCGCAGAACAAACACACAGATAAACAGTTCAGAGGTTACGCGCCAGACGATAAGCCAAGCGCAATTACCATCCATTTTATTTGATATTTACTTTAAGTGTTTCACATCTTTGTTTAATACAATACACTAAGCATAGCATAGCATAAGCAGCCCACTATACGTTTCTACTGCTGGAACTCAGGGCCTTCTCTCACCAGGGGAGAGATATAGGCCATAATCCACTACACTGGCCAAGTGCGGGTTGGAAGATGACACACGTCTTCAGATATTGTGGTCATCAAACATGCCGGTTTCCTCACGATGTTTTCCTTCACCGTAAAGCGATTGCATATCCACACATACGAGTATGTTAACCTTATTTTTGTTGATAAGGGGGAAATCTTCAACAAGATACCTTGGCTCACAATGGGGCGCAGCCACGTTATGTGGGATTTGTACCCACTAAAACCCCCCTAGTGACCTACCTTTGTGCTTAGCGGAGGACTCTGGGTTCTTCCGGGAAACGTCACGGAGACCTCCTTGCACTGCGCTGTGTGGCCCTTAACGAGGTAACCGACCGATCCGCGAACGACTGCAACGGACACAAGCTGCCATCGTCCACCCCGGACTCGATGAAGCGGGTGTCGGAACCCCATCTCCGAACACCCTCAAGTCTAATGCCCCTTTTACTCGGCTCTTACGACAGGCAGGGGCAGTTACGCAGCCTTTTTATTTCATCCAGGCTGCAGGCTTAAGATTTATGTATTATTGATGATTTACCTTGCTTTTAGCCAAACGATTGTTTGGCTATTCATTCATAGAATCGCGAGGTGCTACGAAACTTTGAATGAAGGTGGTAATTTAGCGAGGCGTCATGTCGGTCAAACTTTCTGCTAGCCCTAGGCATGTGCGGGAACCGAACAAAAACACCCCGTGTGTTGGGTGAGCCGCGAGAAAGTTTGAGAGTTGCTGAGTCCACGTACAGTTTGCAGACAGCCAGAACAACAATGCAGTAAACAATGTAGACTAGAAATGCAGCGCAAGCCCACATTCAATAGGCGCGTCCACACAGAGCGATCAGCCTCGCGAGGCATTTGCCGCGCGAGGAAACTAACCCAGCGCGGCAGCCTCGGATCATCGCGAGGCTGCCGCGCGCGGCAAGCCCGAGCCATTTCGTTCATTAAACGACTTTTTCTTTTGTCATCATGACTTCATATTCTTTTTTAAAACAATAACCGGTACATGCATCTCGTGGCTATTAGTAATTAGGATCACTTGCACTCCATAGCCAGGTGTTTACACCATAGAGCGATATTAATTTCAAACAGTGATCTTTATTCATAAATCGTACTATGCTCGAGCGAGGCACGAAATAATATATGCGAGCATCCAGAGTGCGCGAGGCAAACGATCGAGGCGCCTTTGAGCAAAATCAAAAGCCGACACTCGATGGCTCGGGCGCTCGGTCGCTCGCTCGCGGCAGAGCACGCGCTTGCCTCGTCCGAGGCACGTCCACACAGAGCGAGCAGCCTCGCGCGGCAAATGCCTCGCGAGGCTGCTCGCTCTGTGTGGACGCGCCTAATGGCTATTAAAATATATTACAAGTTACCAGATAAAGCGAGTGTGGCTAGGTGGTAAAAACGTCTGTTTTTTAATCAAACGACCCCTGGTTCGATCCCGGCCCTACACCAATGACTCGTTTTTTCAAGTCATATATGGATTTGCACTCGCTTCACGGTGAAGGAAAACATCGTGAGAAAACCGGTACGTTTGTAGGACTGCAATATCCGTGTGTCATTCACCAACCCGCACTTTGCCAATGTGGTGGATCATGGCCTGTATCTCTCTCCTCGTGAGAGAAGGCCCCGAGTCCTAGCAGTGGGAACGAATAGTGGGCTGCTTATGATTTATGTTTATGCTTTGACTTTGATAAGAAAAAGTAAATTTGGAAATATGACGACCTCATTGGGCGTAATGGTTACCATGCCGGACCGCCAACCATAGATAACCGCGTTCGATTCTCGGCACGACATAGACTAAATCTGTTGGCTGGCGCTCTGGGTATTAAATAATGTATCAATATAACGTATTTATGTATGCATATATAGTATATCAGTTGTGTTAGCAACCATAATACGAACTATAAATGGTTTAGTATGGGGCTAACCAGTTGTGTATTAGTTAAGATGTCTAGACTGGAAAATACCCTTTCAACAATGTTATGGTTTTTTTACCATGTTTTCGTTCACTGCAAGTTCGAGGTTATTGGCGGAAATCGAACCGATGACCTACGGGTTGTAAGGCGGCCTGACGCCCGACTGAGTCGTTATCGCTTCAAAGCCTAATATAGTTTAATAGACTCACCAGCTACGTCGGAAATAGTCGCGTTTGGAGAACACTTGACGAAATCCGGGAAGAAGTTCACCATAATGATGCCGCCATTTTCTTTCTGAAATCACATTTTTTTTTATTTATACAAACCGAATCAAACTTGACTTAATAATTGGCCAAGTGCGAGTCAGGCTCGCGCATGAAGGGTTCCGTACCATTGTTGTTTGGGAGCCCCTCTTAAATATTAAATTAATTTCAATTTTATAGTTTAATTTGATAGCCAATATACTTTTATGTATTTTGTGATAATTTTAAGTGTCTAGCACCTATTGTTATTGATATATAGCGAAAAAATAGGAAATAAACACGTTTATTGTACGGGGACCCCTTAATATTTTCATTGTTTTTTTTTTTATTATTATTTCTTGTTATAGCGGCACGAGAAATACAGGTCTCGTTTTTACCTTTTAGGTACGGAATCCTAAGAACGAGTACTCTAGTCAATACGTTTTAAAAGCTGCAACAATGTTTTAATAAGTAGAATTTCTTCTTCTTATACATACATATGAGCTAAGTGACCAAGCTCTGGTGTCAAGAGATTAAAAAAACTTGTACAAAAACTAGACTGCTTGTACTAAAACGTAAATAATAGGTAATAGCCGAGACCTACTATTAAATCTCTCATCTGACTCACGCGATAGCGCCCATATAAAAATTACACTTCTTAAACGCTAATCTCGTGCATGGTCATCCATCAAAAGACTGTCTTCATCGACTGTTGCTTAACCTTGATAATTGGGTAAGATCACCTCAGTTGGCCGAGCTCCAGGCGCTACTTTTAAGTACAAAACATAGGTAGGTACTATTAACAAATGTTTACTGTAGCGTCCTCTGGACTTTTATCACTTAAACCAATTAAATCCAAAACTCATTGAAATAGTACTAGTGGTTTCAGATATAATTTACAACATTAGTTGTAAGCACACAAACAAATATCCTCTCACTGCAAACGCATAAGCAGAACTCCGTTTCGAAACCAAACTACTGCTTCTCAAACAAACTAAACTGAACGATGTAGACCGACAGTAAAGCGATGTTGACCAACTGTTACTCTTCTTAACATATCCCATTTAGGTGGGGTCGGCACAGCAAATCTTCTTTCTCCACTCTCCTCTATCAGACGTCATCTCCACACTCAATCCTTTCTCTCTCATGCCTTCATACACACACGCCATCCATATCTTTTCGGGCGGCCTCTTGCTCTTCTTCCTTGCACTACCATTTCCATACATCTCCTAGTGACATGCATCTCCTCTCTACGCATCACATGCCACGCTAACCTTCTACTCCTTATTTTCTCCCTCACTGGGGCTACTTACACACTTCCTCTAATGTACTCATTCCTTATTTTGTTGCAAGTTAGCGACATTCTTACCTATGATAGAGCATGCTTAGTCTGGTATAACTGGCTCAGAGATGCCGCAGTAACCCACTGTTAGAAGCTTGGCGACATATTTTTCAATTTCAAATTCAAATACCATTTCAACTATTTTTTCAGGTCATAGTATAAAATCAAAACGTGAAGGATGAATTGTGTGACAGAGGATATGAATGAGAAGGGAGTGAATGTGGAGATGACGGCTGATAGAGTAGCGTGGAAGCGAAGAACAGGCTCTGCCGACCCCACCTAGTGGGAAATGGTAAAGGAGAAGAAGAAAAAGAGTATAAAATCAAAACATTTGAACAAAAAGAAAAATAAAATAAATCAACAGAATAACAAAAATAAATCTTCTAATACATATATGTATATAAAATTTCCATGTCAGAATTATTGTCTAAATACAAAACAAGACAATTATAACTAAATTGCATTAAATACTACACAATAATTAAAAACTGAAAATCAAGACTTAGGATAGGCCATTGGTATTGAAACACAGTCTATGACTAAATCAACATCATTAGTTTCATTTTAACGGTATATTTCCTACTTATGTCAATAAAGTATATTTATTATTATTATTATTAATCACAGAATGGCTTCCACGGGATAGCAAGCGCCCTGTCGGCAGACCACCAGCCCGATGGACAAACGACATCCGGTCTATAGAGGGAACGCTATGGGTCCGTGGAGCACAAGATCGTAAATACTGGCATAAGAGAGAGGAGGCCTATACCCAGCAGTGGGTAGATACAGGCTGATGATGATGATGATTATTAATATACTGACCAAGGACTGGATGATATCGTCCGGCACATTCCTCTTGTGGTTGCAGAGGCTGTACGCGGAGGAGTGGGAGAAGATGACTGGAGCCCGGGAGAGCCTGATAGCGGCCCGCGAGGTGTTGTCGCTCACGTGAGACAAGTCCACGATCATGCCCAACCGGTTCATCTCCTTCACCACTTTCTGTTGACAAGCAAAATACAACTTTATGTCTGTGAAACACGGTCGCTTTTCCATTATCAAGTCACGTGAACAATCATTTTTGAAAATTCGCGTCAGCAACCGTTTTTTGTTTTATTTGACAGGTGGTAGATGAAAGTTTTGTAAACAGACAACGATGATTATATCAATATCATTTACTATTGTGATGATATTATAGTATTAGAATTAGAATTGAAAATTTACATTGATACACATTATATAATTTTGTAATGATATCATATTATTTGCCTTGTAACTTTGGTGTTATCAATAAATGATTTGTATTTGTATTTGATGGTTTGAAATAAAATACCCAATACAAGACCGTGTATGGCGGCAGCTATGTAACAATCGTCGACGTAGCCTAAGTTCCTTGTATTAAGTCCAGAACAGTAGTCACTGTATTTCCGCGTAGAAAACTGTCACACTTACATTATTATTAAAAGTTGGAATGAGTCCAATGAGTTTCGGTGCTTTCTGAGCACCAACATCAGTGCGCGCGCGGATCTCGTAGTCGACGGTCCATGTAACACTCGCCCCTGAAGATGGTGCTCCGAAAGCACCGAAACTCATTGGACTCATTCCAACTTTTAATAATAATGTAAGTGTGACCGTTTTCTACGCGGAAATATTAAGATGCCTTACGTGAACAGTTTACAGCAGTCACTGTGGACAGCACAGTAAAAATCCAAACGTAAAGCGACACGCGACACGAATTTTGAGACATTCGCGAGTAACTCTGTACTACGGCGCGGTGATGGTACGCGCGGGTTAACTCCCATACGATTCCAGAGCGACTGCCTCGGTCAGTGACGCGCGGACTGCAGGATTTTGTAGAACTACCTTCATTATGCATTTATTTCTTTATGAGAATCGAACAACTGTAAAGCCCGTCACACGCGTAGCTATAATATATATTAATATGCACTGCTATAATATATATTACAGTAAGCTACCACACACATCTAAGAAATATATATTATAACTGCGTGTGTGGTCACTTGAATATTTGTATAGACAATATATTGTATTATGCCTTGCTATAATTTATATTCTGTAAATTATAGCTACGTGTGTGACGGGCTTAATAGACTGTTTTTTACAAAATTATCCTAAATTCTATCGTACATTTATAAGTTTTACCCTGTGTACTGTAGGACACGGACAAATTATGACTAATTAAAATGGAACGAAGCACAAGTAACGTTTTTACCTAAAATTGATAAGGCTCTGGCCTCTGCCTGTTAATATTAATTAGCAGAAGTCAGGTCTATCAATTATATTTTGTTTTACCGACAAACATTTGATTAAAATTGATTACTGACCTCAAAAACGGATTAATCTAAATAACTCCAACTACTTGGATATTCAAAGGGATCGTTAGGACATTAAATATCAATAATAAGTGGCATTTAACCGTATTCTCTGATTTATGGAGGGTCATTTCCGTACCTCTTCACTGGGAGTACCTCTCCGATCGCAAATCCTCGTTTTATCGATAGAAATAAACAAGACCCGCACTTCCATTTACTAATGGCGATATTTTACATATAAATGGGTCCATTATTTTATTTTTGTGTGCTTCTTGTACTTAACAAATCACCGACTTTTGATACCTTGTATGGGTAGAATGAAGAAACATACTCCATGTGAGTAACCTAAAAAACGGCGAGCAGTCACCGTGGCCGAAACCCGTCTGGAAATCATTGTCATCATTATCAGTTTTAAGTCTTCTTTTTCTTCTTCGTATGAGCTAAGTGGCCAAGCTCTGGTGTCGAGAGTTTTCAAGCCGCCCGAAGGCTTTTAACTGGGCTTAACGACTGCTTGTTCCAAGACTTACAGCCGGGACCTAAAATTTAACGTGTCATCCGACCCACAGTAGTGCCCAGATAAAAATGCCAATTGAAAAATGACAGTCTTGTGCATGGTCATCCATCTAAACACCGCCCGCATCGAACGTTGCTTAGCTTCAATGATCACGTCAGATCACCTTAGCTAGCCGAGCTACAGGCGCTTCGTGCAAACCAATGATAAATTATTTTAATTTAATACCAAGACTAATCTCTGAGACAGCCTGGATCTTTTTTGCACAAGTATTGTGACGGCAAGGCGGCGGCTTAGGGCGGAGTTCTTTGTTTAATTATGTTTTTATTTGTTTATATTATTGTACTCGTATTAAGTTTTGTGTGTTTTCTAGTGTGTGTTTGTGTGTAGGATCTATATTTTTTCACTACTTGTTGTTATTTGTGTTGCATTTTAAGTGCCTTTCTAATTCTATAAATGTATCGAATTATTTCATAAACAGCTGTTAATAATAATAATAATAAAGCCATTTATTCCAAAAACTCCTAATACAAATTTATGTTAAAAAAAAAAAAAAATTACGTTAAAAATTTTTTTCAGATAATGTAGTGTGATTATCTTTAGTTGGATTGATGTTTGTTACGAGTTTTGGACCCCTATTTGGGTAAAGGCCTCCTCCATCTTTTCCCATAACTCTCTATCTTTGCCTAGCTTCATCCAGTCGTTTCCTGCGACGTGGGTTATGTCATCAGCCCACCGTTTTAACTGTCGGCCAACATTCCTCTTCCCTTCTGGTCCTTTCCAACGTGTGGCTTCAATGGTCCATCTTCTGTCTGAGTACCGTGAGACATGTCCTGCCCATTTCCACTTAAGTGAGAGTGAGTGCCTGAGGGCATCGGTGAGCTTAGTTCTCTGGCGGATTTTTTCGTTTCTAATTCTGTGTTTTCTTCTAATTTTTAGCATGCTCCTTTCCATTGCTGTTTGGCTGCATTTGATGCGTTGTTTTATTTTATTTGTGTAAATCCATGTTTGGCATCCGTACGACAAGCAAGGTAGTAAGCAAGTATCAAAGATTGTCCTCTTCATGTATAGGTTGTAGTTACCTTTAAAGATTTCTTTTAGTGCCCAGTATTTCTTCCAGGTTGTATTGATTCTTCTTGTTACTTCTTCTTCATTACTTGATGTTTTGAATGAAATTTGCTTACCTAAGTACATGTACTCGCTGACATATTCTATGTTGTTACCTTTTATCACCAAGGGGCGTTCACAACTGTTGGTAATAACCTTAGTTTTATTTATATTCATTTCTAAACCAATTTTTGAGCTTTCATAATCTAGTGATGACATCATTCCCTCTAGGTCTTTGGCGGTCTCTGCTATTATGACGATATCATCAGCGAACCTCAAATGATTTAGATATTGTCCGTTTATGTACACACCCTTGTTTTTCCAGTCTAGTTTTTGAAAAATATTTTCGAGAACTACTATGAACAGCTTCGGGGAAAGAGGATCCCCTTGTCTTACTCCTCTTTCTATGCTTATTTCGTCTCCCCTAGTTTCAAGCTTGACTCTGCTTGTACTGTTCGTATAGATATACTTCAAAATATTGATATATTTGTGGTTAATATTTGCTTGTTGAAGTGCATTCCAGATTGAACAGTGGCTAATACTGTCGAACGCTTTACTGTAGTCAATAAAAGCCACATACAGAGGTCTGTTGTATTCTCTGTATTTTTCTATAATCTGTTCTAGAGTCTGTATGTGGTCCATTGTACTAAAGCCTGATCTGAATCCTGCTTGTTCGTTTGGTTGCTGCCTATCGATGTCGTCAGAAATTCTCTTCAGAATTATAGACGAGAATAGTTTGTATGTACTTGCCAGCAAACTTATTGGTCGATAGTTCCCAATGTCCAAGGGGTTTCCTTTTTTGAAAATTAGAATTATATCTGATGTACACCATTGTTTTGGCACTTTTTCTTCTTCTAGTATCATATTGAACAGTCGCGAAAGATAGCTTGTTAGAACGGGTGCTCTTATTTTTATGGCTTCATTGCATAGTCCATCTGGTCCCGGGCTCTTCTCATCTTTCAATTTTTTTATCTGTTCGAATACTTCGTATTCTTCAATCTGTTTGATGTTATGTGTTGTGTTAATGTACGTTGAGGTTAGTTCAAGCACTTCAGTGTTCCTTTGTTGCTTGTATAGGTTTTTATAGAAATTTGTTGCCTGGTTTATAATATCTTTTCTTGATTTTGTTTCTTGTGAGCCATACTCAAGTTTTTGAATCCAAGACTTATGTGTAGTTAGCTCTTTGTATGCTTTCTTGGCACTTCTGAACTTTTTGATGTTCTTTGAAATAATTTCGTATCTGTGGTTGTTGTAGTCCTTGCGGATTGACCTATTGGTCTCTTTATAAAGTTTACTAAGTTCAGCTTTTTCCTCTTTGCTTTTGCTCTTTTTATGAAGTAGTTCTGTCCGTCTTTCTATGAGTTGAATTGTATCTGTAGAAAAAATATTGTGTTGGTTAGAGTGACTTTTGCTTTTGTATTTTAAGCTTTCCGTTATTCCTTTTTCTAGGATATTGTAGAATGTTTGGATCTCCGTTTGTTTATTTGAACAATTTATTGTTATGTTTTCAGTGTGCGTTTGTAGATTTTTAATATATTCTTTGACTTCTGTTTCTGTCTTGGGAACATTCAGTGTTGTTGTGTAGGTTTTTCTACTCTTTACTGGGCGGCTTAGGATTAAAGTTGCTCTCACTAATCTATGATCAGAAGGATATTTCATATTATTTAGCACTTCAACGTTGGTTATAATTTTGTGGTGGTTTGTCATTATAAAGTCAATTTCATTTTCAGTTTTTTGGTCGGGTGATAGCCATGTCCATCTGCGGTTCTCTTTCTTTTTGAAGAATGTGTTCATTATTGATAGTCTGTGTTGATATGCATAACTTAAGAGCCGTTCTCCTCTTTCGTTACTAAATCCATAACCGTGTTTTCCCAATACTGGGTAGTTGTTTATTTTTGGAGAGCCAATTTTTGCATTAAAATCTCCCATAACTATGACTTTTCCTTCTGTCTTCGTGTGTGCAAATTCAATTTCTCTGTAGAATTTTTCTATTTCTTCGTCTGATGATCTCTCCGTTGGTGAGTATGCTTGGATGATTGATAAGGAGAAACATTCAAATTTTACTTGTAAAAGTGCTACTCGTTCAGAGATTCCTATGAAGTTGGTAATGTTGTTTTTAAGTTTTTTCTTGATTATGAATCCCACTCCATGTCTTCCCTGAGTTTCACCGATGAAGCAGAAGATTAGATCGCTGTGCTCTTCAATCTTACATCCCATTCTTCGGGTTTCTGCAAGACCTATAATGTCCCAGTTAATATTTTTTAGGGCATTAGTTAGTTCAAGGAATCGTTCTGTTGATGCAAGTGTTCTTACATTATAAGTGCAAATTTTGAGGAAGTGTTTTGTGTCTTGGTTTGTTTTTGTGTTTGGTGGAGGGTTGTAGTCTAATTCCCCACGAGGACAAGTCGGGTTGGGGAATGTTTTTCTGTTGTTATCTATAAGTTTTTTATTGTTTAATGTTTTTTTCCGGCGGCTGATGACAATATCCTATGCTTTCGGAATCGTTGGTAAGTTGGCAGATGATGGTAGAGAGTTGCTTCTATTTCTCATTAGGTCAAAAGCATTCTTGCGATTTGCTTTTGTTAATAGTTGTTGTTTGCGAGGGTGTTCTACTTTACTGGGTGAAGTTGACAACTCTCTTTTGCGTTTTTCATTGCTTGGTTGCCCCTGTTTGATAACTAGTTTATCATAGTTAATATATGCATAGTTTCCTTTCTTACGTTCTTCTTCTAATTTTGGTAGCAATTTCTTTCTCGCGTCAAGAATTTCTTTTGGGTAGTCTTCAGATACATACACGTTTTTGAATTTCTTTTTATTTGTTATTACTTCGTTTTTCTTCCAGAGATTGACGAATGTCAGGAGGATTGGCCTTTCACGTTCACTTTCTTTGTTAATTTTTCCAATTCTGTTGATCTTGTTTACATCCCTATCTTCTAGAGTTATATTTAAATCCTCTTTAAATTTCTCTTTGATGATTTCAATGAGGTGGACAGTCGATGTTTCGGTTTCTTTTATTCCATACAAAATTAAGTTGTTGAGTCTTTTGTATTTTTCAAGATTGCGTATCTTTTCCTTTAACTCCTCGTTTTCTGACCTTAATTCCTGCATTTCTAATGTAAAGGGAACTAATTTTTCATCCATCCGTGTCATAATGTCTTCAGTTTGTTTTAACATTTCTATTTTCATTTGTTCGAAAAAAGATTGGAGGTTATCCATTTTTATTACGATGTCTCTGCGTGAAACGGAACGTATTCTGTGAACGCAGCGTTAAGAGGTTGTTATGTTGGTAGTCCCGATTTGAGCTGTCAAAGTCACAAACCTCTATGGTCGTTTGACAACTAACCTCTAAATTTTCATAGGTTTTGGTGGCACTTTTTATCACAATAGTACTGTTTTCACTTGTATTTCACTTTTAACAACACAGTTTGGTGCACTATTCGTGAAGTTCAGTTGTTTTTACACGGGATTACTCAGTATATTCTCAGTTTTCTTCTTGGAATGCGGAGCTCCGTGACAATACGTCTTAACGTTTTCGCAGCCGGAACCGGAAAAAAAAAAAAAAAAAAAAAAAAAAAAATTGTTTAATATTTTATTGTCGCCCAACAGCTGTTGGGCGACAATAAAATATTATGAATGAATAAAATAAAATAAATGAAAAAAATAAAAATATTTAAGTAAATAATTTAATAAAAATAAATTTCGTGTATTACCTCCTCAAAAATAAAGAATGGACAAGGCAATAAATACACCAATGCTCAGCGAACTAACTATACAAAACAGCATCTGTTTAAAAAAATAAAGATTTTAGCAACGAAAACTATTCTTAGACAATCAGAAGCTTCAAGAAAAGTTTTTATAAAATAAATACGCTGTATGACTTATGACTAAAATCTCTTAAAAAAACCCCTGTGACGTCATTATTTTAGCATCGCATACAAATAAAAATAATTTTTTGATAACACTAAAGTTACTAGTCAAATAATATAATCTCATTACAAAAGTATATCATATGATATAAATAGTAATAATATATTATCATTACAATAGTATATGATATGAATCAAATGTCAATTTACAATTCCAATTCTAGTAAACTATCATTACAATAGTATATGATATGAATCAAATGTAAATTTATAAATACAATTCTAGTAATATACTATCATTACAATTAAAAAGTATATGATATGAATCAAATGTCAATTAATAATTCCAATTCTAGTAATATACTATCATTACAAATAGTATATGATATGAATCAAATATCAATTTTCAATTCTAAATAATCATTTATATTATAAAAAGGAGACTAACGCACATACATATAAAATGTAGGTATAATTGCATATTGATCGCGGTATTTGAGACAGAGCAGGGGTTTCGGTATAGTATTAATGAACCGGGTTTGCTTACAACAGAACTAATGGGCCTATCTCATTCGGGGAAATAGCAGTATCTACAGATGTATGGCTAATCTAATAGCATTGTACGGCTTTCTGTACGATAACGGTACCATTAGTAAGATGTGCGCTTTGGTTATATACACACGTATAAATACAGTGGAACCTGGTTAAGTGAGACATCAAGGGACCTGCAATGTCGTTTCACTTATAGAGGTATTCCACTTACCCAGTGTCTCAGATATACAGGTATAAATAAATATCTGTCTCATTTAAAGAGGGTAAAAGCTCAAAATTTGTACTTACGTACTCGGAATTACGTGTGGAATTTGTGAGTAGAATAAGAATGAGTAAACAAACAATGTTATCTCAGTTACAGAGGTTTATGCGTATAAAATTTACTCGCTGTCTCAGTTATAGAGGTAAGTATGATGATAAATCGAAAGAACAAATCCCAGATATATAGGTTTACCTCGTCCCACTAACAGAGGTAATTCAGTGCCAAAGTGTTGGGACCTTAGCATGAGTTCCAGTTATGGATGTTTCTCACTTATCCAGGTCCCACTTAACCAAGTTTCACTGTATAAGGTACAGGGCAACTGAGAACTAACTTTAACATAAATTAGAGAAATAATTGGCCACGTGCGAGTTGAACTCGTGCATGAAGGGTTCCGAACCATTGTTGTATGGGAATAAAAAAGATTAGATATTATTTTTTAGATATTATTTTTATTTAATTTTTATAATTTAATTCGATAGCTAATATACATTTGTATATTTTGTGAAAATTTTAAGTGTCTAGCAGCTACCAAGTTAAAAGTTACTATCAAGTTAAATTATAAAATTGAAATAAAATAAATATTTGAGGGGGCTTCCATACAACAATGATACGGAACCCTTCATGCGCGAGCCCAACTCGCACTTGGCCTATTATTATTTTTTTCAAGACATATCGACAAGATAACCTGGTTGGCGTAATGGGCGGCCTGACAATCAGAACGTTCCGGGTTCGATTCCTGGCTGGTCTGGGTGTTAATTAAGTATCTATATATTATGTATGTATAAGTAGTATATCATTTTTTTTTTTGTTTTTTATCAGCCCGATACTGAACCATTTCAAGTTCGTATTATGGTAGCTGACACAACTGATATACATATATCAGTTGTGTCATACATATAATGTACATACTTACATACATATTTTTATAGATACATATTGAACAACCAGACCGACAGCCCACAAATTTAGTTCAGCACAAAAATGTTGGCCGTGCCGGGAATCGAACCCGGAACCTTCTGATTGGCAGTCTAGCATGGTAACCTTTACGCCAACGAGGTCGGCTGTATGGGGCTAGCCGTGTGTGAAATGTAGCCTTATATTTAAAAACAAAAGACAATCCGCCCTTTCAATATTTAGTCGTCAAACAATTTTGCATGAGTCAGTAACCTTGTATGAGTATTGGAACGCGGGTGTATTGTCTTTGAGCGTATGCCAAATGGCAGAAAATAAACGTACGAATAGGAATGGTCGGAAGTTGAAAGCGAGAGTACGTTTTCGCAGATGGTGCTAGTCTGCAGCATATTTTTTTGGTTACGTGTTAGACCGTTTCCGAAACACGCAGTTTCAAATTTCGAAATTGAAACGATGGTAGCTCAGTCTGGTGTGTGCTCGCCTTACATTCCGCATTGTGTGGGTTCGATACCCGCTAACGAGATTTACAGTAAAAAAACTCCGTTAGGAAAACATGCCATGGTAGTACCTAGTTTATAAGGCTCACCTGCCACCCTCAAATTAAAAATCTATTTTGATTGCTTTCGAGCCAGTTATTCGGACTATATACTACGGCCATATATCTAGCTGTATCTACTCGTATATTTTTAGAAAATATTTTATTGGTTTCATTTAAATATATAAATGTAATAAAAAAAATACATTTGTTTTTCAAACATTTTTCAAAAATACATTAAACGAGAACAAACAGTCAGATTTAATTTAATAAAATTTTATATTTTTATCTATAGTGGTGTATTATGGCTTAAATCTCTCTCCTCGTGAGGGAAGGCCCCGAGTCCCAACAGTGCGAACGTATAGTGGGCTTATGCTAAGCTTTGCTATCTATAGTACGTTTTTATAGTAATATATCATTGCCCAAATAAAATTAATTTCTAGTGTTTATCAAAAACGATCTGCTGAACAGTTATAATAAGTATTTTAAGCGACCCCAGTACAGTCTTACAATGGGTTTAAGTCTTAGTTCTTCAGTCTTTAGTCTTCCAGCCATTTGGTGTTTACACTTTAGATAATTTGGATGTGTAATAACATGAGGTATTTTACTTTTAGACATTTAAATGCATATATCCGTATAATATCATCCATTCAAAATCAGTCAAATGTCCCGTTCGATATCAATTTGAATAAGAATTACTAGTCGTCAAACATTTCGCCCCCAACTTGTCTGTTTACAAAACGATTCTAGCACGTAACTCGCAATGGCCACATTGCAAGGAAAACCAAGTCTTAAATATAAAGAAATAGGGTTGTAATTTCGCTCTTACCTCTCCGAATTCCGTGAGTCCATTCGCAGCTGGCGGTTCATTGGCAGAGTCAGCCCTATGAACAGACAATACAAATAAATGCTGAAACAAAGAAAGATTGCTCACAAAACATGGGACAAGACACTCGCTTCGTGCTCTGAGCAAGTCGCACTGAGCTTACAACAGAAGTTCTTGACTAATTAATCTAGCCCGGCGTCAGTATACGTAGTTACTATTTAGTAATCTAAGGTATGAGGTCGTAGACCACGTGACCAAATATATTGTGTTTTATTCAATGGAGTAAAATATGTAATGAAATTTATAAGTTTAATCTAATATCTCTTATATATAAAATTTACATGTCACAATTTTAGTCCTCTGAAACGGCTTGACCGAATTTTACCAAATTTTATACCCGTATGCGTATTCAGTAGGTCTGAGAATTGGCTACTTTCTATCTTTCAAACCCCGAAGTGATAAGGGTTGTTCACTCTTAAAAATGTTTTTTTTTTGACGATCTTTTTTGTTTTATATTTTGGCATTAAAAGTAACATACTTCCCTAAATTTTTCCTTTTTTATCATCAACTGTTATTTTTTATGGCCATTTTAGTAATTTAATAATTTTTCATCCCGCTCGATAACTGATCATTTGTATACTTTTTTTTAACTTTACTTAAAGCAAAACAACGTTTGCCGGGTCAGCTATTAATAATATAATAAATATTTTTTTAAGTATCTAAGTAATGATAGTAGTGTGACTTGCCTTTAACCTTTGTTATTTAGGGTCTATTATATTATTATAATCTATTTATGTTTTAATGTGCTGTTTTAACAAACTCCGCCGCGCCAAACATATTTGAATGAATGCCCTACGTGTGGCAGTAGGAATTTTAGGAAATAAATTTATATAAAATCAACAAAAAACAATTGTGAAAATGTAAGATGTAACAATTTTAAATAATATCATTATCAAACTACTTCACAAGTATATGTTTTAATTTCTGTATTACTTTCTAAGCTCAATATTTTTAGAAATCGTCAATTTTTCAAATAATTAAAATAACGAGCGATTTTCACGCAATCGCGTTTTGGAGCTCTAACGAATCTTCATTATTAAAATTAAATGTACTCGTTCTAATGCCAAAAGCACTAAAATGGCAACACAGCGTTAAAAGGATTCTCACATTACGGCGCGTAAAGTTGACAATACAATATTCCACTCGCCGCGGCGTAAGGGACTAATCCTATTTTCTGGAACGACAATCGGAAAATTAAAATAGCTGTTAGAAATTATCACTAATTCTCCAAATAATCGTTCCGTACTACGTATTACGTATTCCGTATTACAGAGAATAGCTACCGCTTTAAAATAATGTTTTAATAGATACTTAAGTTATATATGAACTTACGTTATTATTTTTATAAGTGTATAGTAAATACTATCTCCTTCAAAAATAACTTATTGACTCAGGCGTTACTTTGCGGAAATCCATTGTAAATAGAAGACAAAATTAAATATTTAGTGTACTTCCGCTGTGATCCGAAAACCAAATTAAGACAAGTAAAGGAAAAATTAACTAATATTAATTAAGATTAACGTTACCTTTCACAATTCGGAAATTCTTAACTCTACACGTGTTTCGCCTAACCACAAGGCATCAACAGGAGATGCTGACTCTTCGAACGACAAGTCGAGAGTCTCTGGACAGCGGAAGTACACTAAATATTTAATTTTGTCTTCTATTTACTATCTCCTTCTTCTTTGTATGAGCTTAGTGGCCAATCTCAGAATAAAATTTTAATATTCTTACTTCTAAAGTCTGATAAATTTATCTACAGTAATAAATAAGTCGTATCACATTTAAATTCGTCTGCGAAAAGTAGCTCGCTGTATCTGACAGCTCTTAAATTCGTCCTCGACCTTCTGGCGAGTCTCAAGTCTACACAAGAACATGAGACAGGGTCACTTCATACGAATCTGTGGATACCGACCAGCGTACATGGTTACTGCCCAATAACATAAAACCTTAAGTATATTGTTGTTACTTAGATTTAAATTTTGTTTTTTTTTTTTATTTTAAGGAGGAACCTGGACCGCAAGACACAGGTCACCCTAGAGTGTGGTCCTTTGCACACCAAATACATTCCACAATTATGTAAATTATATTACTGCACATTAGATGTATATTTTGTGTCTAATGTTAATACTTTTAAGCTATCTTAATATATTATAAAATCTCGTGTCACAATGGACTCCTAAACCACTTAACCGATTATAATAAAATTCGCACACCATGTGCAGTTCGATCAAACTTGAGAGATAGGATAGTTTAAATCTCAAATTATAGTCGCAATTTTAATTTATTACTAATTATTGTCTGTTATTATTTGACAGTCACAATTATCTGTTAACTCCAAATGATTCTAACAGATGTCGATACCTTTCGACTGCGTTGAGTAAGTAATCAATAGATGGCGCTGCTATGGTCAATCTACGAACGTGTCATATAAGCTACTCTATCTATTTTTCATACCCCTAAGTGAGGCAAAACAACGTTTGCCGGGTCAGCTAGTATATAATAATTTATAGATTAATAACCAGTGATATTTTCAGACGTTCGTGGAAAATTGTAAGATACGTTTGAGTGGTAGAGAAGGTTTCATGTACTGTAATGTAACATGTCGTTGATTTTACGATAACATTCTCCTTTTGAGGACTGAAAAGCAGATATTTTGCCTCGAGCCATTTTCGCAATGAAATTGCTGTTTACTGAAATTATGTTCTGAGAACCGTGAAATAATCTGACTCAGCATATATGTTTCGACTACAGAGATTCTAATTTTGATAGACGGGTCAATGTGTATAATATTTTTCTCCTTCGAATCTCAGGTCGTTGCTTGTTTTTTTTTTTTTTGTACATCAAAATATTTGTATAAAGAGAGGACGCCTTTTTTAAATGTACTGAATACGGAGTAAGGTATATTTAATATGCAGAGTAAGAATGTACGGAATACTAATTAAAGCACCATAATTTCACTTTAATTTTGTATGTACGTTTTTGTCTCATTATACATGATATAATTTATGATACTTTTCATGAGTTTTGCCACTAAAAGCTAGAACCGCACAATAGCTAGAAATAAAAACAATAATATTTGAGATTTGATAGTATTTTTAGAGCTCCATACTTAAAGTGTATCTTATTTATCGTTACACTTCAAACATGCGATATTTCTGATTTACTTTTTGGTATAATAATAAATAAACAAACAACAAATAAATATATACTTCCGTGGGTCGGATGACACGTTCAATAGCCATTCCAGGATCATAGTACAAGTACAATCATTAGTCAAGCCAAGTGTACGGTTTATAATTCACTAGCTTCACCCCGCGGTATCACTCGCAATATTCCAGTTAAAAAATGCCGAAGCGTTAATCTAGATTTTAAACTATGTCTGTACCAAATTACATCGAAATCGGTTCAGCCGTTTGAACGTGAAGAAGTTGTTTCTAACTTCTTCACGTTATACTCAAACTAACTAAACTTTCGCATTTATAATCTTAGTTTATTCTTACGTTTTTATAAACCGCATATCCTTCAAAATTCTTTAATCAACTGTATTTAAAATTCTTAAATACAGTTGATTTAAGAATTTTGAAGGAGTCTTTGAAGGAAATTTTGAACCGACCGTAACATTTTTTTTTCCTAAACCGATTTTTATGAAACAAAGTTTTGACAACGCTCCTAATTATACCAGTATGTGATCAAACCGCGTTCAAAATACGTTGAGTAGTTTGGAAGTTATAACGTACCAGACAGACAGGCAAAATACCAAAACTGCTTTGCTTGCTTTAAAAAATGTTACCTTATTTTAGAATAGTAGTTTATACAACTGTCATATTATAATGAAGGGTATTAACTCAGTTAGTAGTCAGGTTAGGGGTCATGTCAGTATAAAACGCTCTCGGCACTTGAGTTTATTCATTCGTTCCAAGAATAAGAAATAGAAGGATATTTTCAGTACCGTTTCTGTTATGCACACTTTGTTCCCTATAAGATTTACAAAGAAAAAAAGAGTGCCCACAATATTGAACCAAGTCTCGAGTTTTATTGAACAAGGTTTCCTATCTCAGTTCGAATCACGCAAAGGCAATTTATGACAATATTATTTTGCGAGATATCGGAACATTTATCGTTCTGTACTTGGAGTTTATGTAGACATACCGTAATATTATGTTAAACATGTCTGTTTCGTTCAGCATTTTTAGGGTTCCGTGACCTATAAGGTGAAAACGAAACCCTATATCTAAACCTACGCTGTCTGTCTGACCATCTATTTTTTTATTTTTAGTATTTGTTATTATAACGGCACGGGAAAACATAATTTGTGAAAAATTTAGCTTTCTAGCTATGACGGTTTCTGAGATACAGTCTAGTGACCAACAAACAGACGCGGAGGCTTAGTAATAGGGTCCCGTTTTTACCTTTTAGCTACGGAACCTTGAAAAAGCAAATGAATACAGAAACATAAATTAATCGCCTACTTGATTCTTATTTGAATAAAAAAAAAACACGAACAAATTTACGCACCGTACCTGTTATTTATAGATCAACTAACTGGATTAACTCCCATAAAGCTGTATAAAATATATTCATGAGCACAAAGCTACCAAACCTGCAATATTTTGAATAATAAACGCTAACCTGGTCACAGGTGTAAAACATTTTACGGGAAATTTAAGGGCCTAAAGTAAAAACATAATTTTACACCTCATAAAAATTACCCTTATTTTAGTCGGTAACGTTAAAATATGCTTTAGCAAAACGACCGCAAGCTCTTCATACTGCAACGCTTTATAATTCATAATAAGCGGTTAAAGCCGCCCTTTCGCTGGTTTTACAATATAATATAATAATAATTTTATAAATCGATATCGCCATCCCGCATTACGAGAATCACGTGTAAGCCAAGAAGTATAAACTCAGTAAGTACCTACTATGCGTGCCTTTAGAGAGTTGGTCGTTAAATCGAGTGACGTTACATGGAGTTAACACTGTATGTAGACAATAATAAATGCATTTAAAACAAAACCCCTGATCATTTCAGAGACCCTAGCTCATTTATAAAAAATAATAATCCGAACAAAACAATATAATGTAGATCTATTAGTTGCTACGAGTACATAAACATAGCATTACACGCTTTCAAAGTGATGACGAGACGAAAAACTCCAGGCGGCTTGGGTTTTATGGAATTAATTCATGAATCGTGGGCGACATAGACAAACATACATAAGTTTTGTCATGTTCAAGACAAGTACATTTCTTCTTCTTTTTCGGACTGCTAATCAGAAGGTTCCGGGTTCGATTCCTGGCCCGGTCAACATCTTTGTGCTTAACTAAATTTGTTGGCTGTGGGTCTGGGTGTTAAATATGTATTTATATATAATATGTATGTATGTATATGTAATATATCAGTTGTGTTAGCAACCATAATACGAGCTAGAAATGGCTCAGTATGGGGCTAACCAACCGTGTGTGAATGTGTCCTAATATTAAAAAAAAAATGTATTATTAAAAAAATAAGCTGACTGGCCAAGCTCTAGTGCCGACAGTTTTCAAGCCACCCGAAGGCCTCTGAGTTTGCTTTGAAAAACTATTTTATTAATTAAAATACTTTCGATCTTCATCATCGTTTTTTTTTCAATAAATTTTTTATGTCTGAAAAAGCCTTGAGTATGAGAAGCATCCTTGGAAAACGTCATCTCACTTTACCGTAATCACTTTCCCGTGATGCCTCATAAAGAAGGGACGAATTTCTGGTTTATGACCAACACGCTTGACGCTTATATTCCCTATCTCGCTAAAATATCCACGCAAAGCTTTTTGGTGATAAATATTACTCAGATAAAAGTTTGTTACGAAATTTAACTATTTATAAAGACATATACATATCAGTATAAGCATAGACGTATATTTTGTCTATTGTATAAGTAATATCCGAAATGAAAGCGACACCTATGTTCAAGGTGAGCTTACGTTAATTTAAATTGTAGTGTGTTGGTTTTTCTTGTTCTCTTTTTGTTATCCTTAAGTTTGTAAATAGTATTTTAATTGTTTTTTTCTGTAATAGTTATTTGTAAATAAAGTAATTCTTCACTCATGTTCATTCTGATTAGAAATCATAATTATTTAATTAAATCCCACTTTGAGTTCAGAACACGTCACATTTTCCTTACTGCTTTTTAGGGTTCCGTACCTAAAAAGTTAAAACAGGACCCTATTACTAAGCCTTCGCTGCCCTATCTGTCTCCAGGCTGTATATCAGAAACCATAATAGCTTGAAACTTTCACAATAGGTATATGTATTCCCGTGCCGCTTTAACGACAAATACTAAAAATAAAAATACTAAGGATGATCCCAGTACAATAAACGTGTTTTTTCGACTTTTGAGGGAGGGGAGGGGACACCCTCCCATAAAACACTGGTACGGAACCCTACATGCGCGAGCCCAACTCGCACTTGTCCAATTATTTAGTTACTGCGTTCTTAATATCGAATTACTTCTTCTATTGCTCATCTGTGTATACGTTCTTACATCGAGAGTGGAACCATAATGCTTCAACGTTTAGATATAAACGGTTCAGGTGGGTAACACGTAAGCCATGATGGATGTAGACCCTGGTCTCAACAGATACAAATGCACACTCATTTGTTCGGCTAAGGGAGTTCACCAAACGTGACTAAGCCGACGGTTACGAAACCGGCTAGTTAAATCGTAACCACCGTTTAAGCTAACGTCACTTAAACGTTTAAACACTCCAGTTACTGTTACAATTAACTGATCTTCTTCGTATGAGCTAAGTGACCAAGCTCTCGTGTCGAGAGTTTTCAAGCCGCCCGAAGGCCTCTGACTTGGCTTCACGACTGCTTGTACTAAAACTAACAGCCAGGACCTACAATTTGACGGGTCATCCGAACTACGGTAGCACCCTGACGAAAATAAAACTTAAAAAACATCACTCTTGAGCATGGTCACCCATCCTAACGCGTCAGATTTCCATAGCTAACTGAGCTACAGGCACTAAATTTTTAATTACGCTACAATTAACAGATACGAGTAATCTTGCGTTTAAAAGTTAACATGTATTTCACAGCAGCTTTGTACTTCTATATACTCAGCGAACTAGAATAAACGGAAGAGTAAGCCCATACAATTGCCGCTCAGAATTTGGATCCATCTACGCACACAATAATACTGCTATCCCAACGAAACACACACACACAAAGCTCACGCGCGATTGGTGCCGTGCCACACCAAGTGACAGGTTATCCGTCAACCGACACTTGGCCAGTGAGACTGGATTAAGATATGTACTGCAGTTCATCAACTCTACCTATACATATTTGTACCTAACCGAATAAACTAACTGGACAATGGTAGATGATACTTACTCCTACATAAATAAAAATGAATTAATTAACTATGTTCGTTGCAAGATAAATACGAGTACAAGCTTGTAAATTGACAGACTGGAAAAACTATATCGAAAATTAAAAATCAGCCAACCTTTTCTCTATTCACCAGCACAAAGCCAATTAGTAAAAAAATACAATAACAAGCTTACGGCCCTAGCTTCACAAAGTAAGAAATTCAAGTAGCATTTGTTGCGCTCGACCATCGACAGATGGCTCCCAAAGTCTTCGAGACAAATATTTCGCTGGATTCATAGTAATTAACTGCCCGGGTAGACTTGTTTTACACTCTCCGATACGATTTCTTTATTGTATTTAATGACAAAATTATGTATAATACAGGTTAACCGGTATTTAACCATAGCATGGTGGTAGGGAATTTTCTAGTGCTCGCCTGGCTAGCAACCCCCTAGTTGAAAAATCTGCCGCAAAGCACCTAACAGTGTGATCCGGTAGCCTCCTTGAGAGCCAGTTATTCCAGACTAGATATGCACCTCCTTAGGCAATGTGACGCTAGCTGTAATGAGTAAAAATGTAACACAAAATCTTTTATGGGCGGCTTTTGTTCGATCTAATGAATATGATCTACTCAGACTATTCTAAACTCCCAGACGGAGTCATGTCGAACATTAAGTTGACGGCGAGTTCAGTAATATGAAATGCTTCAGTAATATGTTTCTGCGTTTAGTACGTTCCCAAGCGTCAGCCAGGTCGTACGCTCCCGTGATTTTATTTCACACAAGTTTTGATGTCATTATGCCATACTGCGTGTTCAAGGATTGTAAAAATAGTTCACATAAACAAAAGAGCCGAGATGGAATATCATTTCACAGGTGATTTTTGTACTTTTGTGTTATTTATCAGATTATTTTTCTAAACACCACTTGAAACACAAAACCCAACAACCTCGGTCAAAATGTCGTCAGTGTTGCAACTCTACAACAAATACTTTTTTCCCAAATGTTGGGTTTTTAATTTTTTAATTAGATGTTAAATATTATTATTTATTATTATTAGAAATAAACATATTGAGAAAACATTTGAAATTACTTTTTTAAAGACATATTTCAAATTATTTGGAATAAATTAAAAAGCGTTTCTAAAATCATTTTCAAGGAATTTCGAAATCAAACCCTAAATATTCAGTTTAAATATCTATCTTTTTATACTAATATAATAAGGTGAAAAAGTTTTTGAATGTTTGTAACGAAATATTGACTCAAAAATATTGGACTTCGTCTCTTTTTTATTTGTAATTCCCGAAAGACCTATATTAAATCATATCCTACTAATATTATAAAGGCGAAAGTTTGTGTGTAAGTTTGTAACTTTGTTTGTTCCTTCTTTGAACCTATTTCGATGAAATTCGGCAAGAAGATAGGTTAGACTCTGGATTAACACATATACTATTTTAGTCCTGGATTAACGCGGGTAACAGCACGGGTCGCAGCTTGTCATAAATAAAATAATTTAAGTTAATTTTGAAAAGAGTATTTAAAGTAGTGGTTTATTAAACTTTTATTTGCATAATAATAATTTAAGTTAATTTTGAAAAGGGTATTTGAAGTAGTGGTTTATTAAGCTTTTATTTGCATAATATAGTATATTCCTTAATTTATAAAAAATTTGAATGGAAGATAGAAAATAAATTATTATTGACACAACACAAAACAAATCAACAATTAATAGTTTTTGGTTTTTGAGGACTTTTTTTCTGTTACTAGCAACATTACACACATAGAGAAACGCGTATCTCTACATAGTGACACGCACACACGCATAGCCGATTGCCGTCACCCGTGTGTTCGGACGTAGCCGTCTGGGAGTTTAGAATAGTCTGAGATGATCTATCAGAATGAAAATAAATTTTACTAAAAAAAACTCTATTCGGGAAATGTAAGAACCGTTTGGAAAAGGACTACTTAAAAATCTTACCATCGAAAATATATTTTACTAAAAAAACTCTATTTGGGAGTTGTAAGAACCGTTTGGAAACGGACCCCTTAAAACCCCCACCATCTAAAATATATGTTACTAAAAAAAATTTATTCAGGAGTTGGTAGGATTTTTAAGGTCCGTTTTCAAACGGTTCTTACGTTTGAAAACGGACCCCTTAAAAATCCTACCATTTAAATTTATTTCACAAAAAAAAACTCTAATTGGTAGTTGTAAAAACCATTTGGAAACGGACCTCTTAAAAACCCTACCATCGAAAATATGTTTCACTAAAACAAAACTCTATTCGGGAGTTGTGAGAACCATTTGGGAACGAATCCCTTAAAAACACTACCGTCTAAAATATATTTCACTAAAAAACTCTATTTGGGAGTTGTAAGAACTGTTTGGAAACGGACCCCTTCAAACCCCTATCGTCTTAAATATATTTCACTAAAAAAACTCTAATCAGCAGTTGTAAGAACCATTTCAAAACGGACCCCTTAAAAATCCTACCTACAAAATATTATTCACAAAAAAAATCTATTCGGGAGTTGTAAAAACCATTTAGGGACGGACCCCTTAAAAATCCTACCATCTAAAATATATTTCCCTAAAAAAACTCTATTCGGGAGTTGTAAGAGCCATTTGGAAACGGACCCCTTAAAAATCCTACCATCGAAAAATATTTCACTAAAAAACTATTCGTAAGAATCGTTTAAGAACGGACCCCTTAAAAATCTTACCATAGAAAATATATTTCATAAATTATATTCGGGAGTTGTAAAAAGGAACCAGTCCAAGCGGATATCGCATAAGCGCCGTACAACCGATATTTAAAGCGAAGAGGTAACTTCTGTTTTTATTATGATTCAATTAAAACTGGCCGGCTCTCATTCCAAGTGGTTTATTTAGTCCCGTTTTACATTTACTCTTGTTCTCGTGGCTGTCAATAGAAATTGTATTTATTCAGGCTTAATTGCTAAAATAAATTTACTGAAATATTTTACGTTGCTGAAGAATACTTGTTATTCGTATTTCAGTATGTATTTAGTAAAGCGGGTGTTACCCTGATTAACCTGGGACAAAAAGAAGTTATTCTGGGATAAAAAGTGGCCTATGTGTTAATCCAAGGCTTAACCTATCTTCATAGTAAATCTCATATAAATTGGTCCAGCTGTTGGAGCGTGAAAGAGTAACAAAGATTTTGAAATTATTTGCGTATCCCACGGGATTCACAATTATTATCGGGATAATAGCTTATGTGTTAATCCAAGGTCTAAACTATATTCAAACCGAGTTTCATTACAAAAGTTCAGCTGTTTGAGCATGAAGAAGAAACAAATATACACACATACTTACACACACACACACACAACACACACAAATGTTCACATTTGTTATATTAGTGAGAAGTAGGATTAAAGAAAACTGTTTCGTAATAATTGCAATAGCGCTCAAAGTCAACAATTACATTGTATAGTTCCGTATGTGTACATATAAAAAAATCCATATCGTTAAAGTCAACAAGTAAGCTAAGAATTTAGTAAATATTTTTTCCTTTTAGCTGAGACAGTCCCTGTAATTACAAAAGCGTCGTTATACCATCTGGTCTAAGCCGTACTTACTTCGGCTTACTTGTGACAGAAGTTCGTCTGTGATATACTCTGTCTGTAAGGTGCAGGTTTTGTAGCGAGCCTTGTAATTTACCTTTTTTCATTTAACTTGCGTAGGTCGGATGACTCGGTAAATTGTAGGTCCCGGTGCTGTCGTTTGGCAATGTTAGAGACTTTCGGGTAGTTTGAAAACTTTCAAAACAGCGCTTGGTGACATAAAAAGACGGAGAGTTACTGAAACTAGTATCTTTTATGCTAGAAAGGTTAGTCTTAAATATTTTACTAAAGTGAAAATAATAGTTTGACAACAAAATAGTTTATGCTAAACCTGTTTTTGTTTACAAAACAGCGCTTGGTGACATAAAAAGGCGGAAAATTAGTAAAAGTTTTCTAGTGTCTTTTATGTTAGAAAGGTTAGTCTTAAAATATTTTACTAAAGTGAAAATTATAGTTTGTCAACAAATTAGTTTATGCTAAACCTGTTTTTGTTTACAAAACAGCGCTTGGTGACATAAAAAGGCGGAAAATTAGTAAAAATTTTCTAGTGTCTTTTATGTTAGAAAGGTTAGTCTTAAAATATTTTACTAAAGTGAAAATAATAGTTTGACAACAAAATAGTTTATGCTAAACCTGTTTTTGTTTACATAACAGGTTCAAATTATTATACAATTTCAAACAAGCCTTTCTGACGCGTTACACCCAATTAATTAGTAATATAATACGAAACGCCAGAAGTCCCTAAAGGATTTCCCTTTACTATCAATATAAGCTAACTCACACGTGATAAGCCTCACGCAAGAAATGAGATAATAAAACTAAGCAGAAACTTATTGCAAAAGCACCGTGAACATTGAAGCGGCCTCATGAAGCCCACTAAGCGGTGTTGTGCGTGTATAAAGCTTTACATTGAAGGCTTTGTAGACTAACAAAGAGCTTTAAACGATTGCCGACAAAGGGAAAATAAGGAAAACGACAAAACCACCCTTAACTTGAATAAGTATAGAAAATTCGAGTGTGTACAAAGAAAGCGGTACTCCAGACTTAAGGTGCTATTGTGCTGAGTTCAACCTAACTATACTTATCTGAACGAAACGCATGACTACGGCAGTAAATATTTCACGAAATAAAGTCTAATAAAATTAACAATTTACAATATTGAAATTACAAGCTCTTCCTAAGATTTTAAAAAATATCTTTTTCCACGAAAAAGTAAGAAAACAATAATAAATTTCTTATAAAAGCTTTCGAGCTAATTTGACGTAATCGTGTTTTGAAACTCTCAAGTTTAAAGATAATTATTCTTGAATAATCGTAGCCTTTTTGTATCATATTTTATTTACGTAGAACATTTTTATTTCTTATTAGCTTTCATATTATTTTTTGTTTAAAGAAAGCTTTTATTTGATATAAATTCGCTTGAATATAAAATAACAATTAAATTGTTTTTTTATATTAACGAATTTTTTTATATTGTGACTCTAAAAAATACATACAACCCTAATTTTTTATGACCATTTTAGTAATTTAATATTTTTTTATTTCGCTCGTATGTGAGTAATTTATGTGGAGTATTATACCATCAATACGTTTATTATAAATAAATGATTTATATTTAATATTTATAGTATAAATAAATTTAAATAATATAAATATATGGTAAATGATAATATAAAATACCAATTACATATAACTTAAATGTTTGTAACAATATTGTTTATTTTATGTTTAATTATAGGAGTCTTTTTGTTTGTTCTTCTTACGTTGTAATCATTAGTGAAAATTTCAACTCTCTTGTTAACATAGTTCATTAGTTACCTATCATAGAAGCCTGGTTACAGACTGACAGATAAATGGACAGCGATTTGGTTACGGATTCCTAAAAATAATTGGCTTTGTAAATTTCTGTTCATTAAATTGGGTTTAACATTGTTGTTCATCTTTGATCAATTTCGTTTATCCTTCGTTGTTATCCTCAATTATTCAATACTCAAAGCTCAATACAAGGTAAAAAAGTAATGGATCAAAATATAATCTTTAGATAATCTGGCATCTAACTACATGAATGAAACAAGACATAAAGATACTGACAGACAAGATTACAGTTCTTTCTTATTCAATTTAATCTATTAAACCAACAAACATTACAATTATTGTTTTGGTATATTTTTTATAGGTATACTAGCTGACCCGGCAAACGTTGTTTTGCCTCACTTAGGGGTATGAAAAATAGATAGTGTAGCTTATATGACACGTTCGTAGATTTACCATAGCAGCGCCATCTATTGATTACTTACTCAACCCAGTCGAAAGGTATCGACATCAGTTAGAATCATTTGGAATTAACAGATAATTGTGACTGTCAAATAATAACAGACAATAATTAGCTATAAATTAAAATTGCGACTATAATTTGAGATTTAATCTATCCTATCTCTCAAGTTGGATTGAACTGCACATGGTATGCGAATTTTATTATAATCGGTTAAGGAGTCCATTAAGGACAAACATTGTGACACGAGATTTATATATATTAAGATTTAACGTTAAGGCAATTTGTCTTATTAATTTTTTTCAGGAAAATGGTTAATACCAAATTTCCTCCGTATACGTTGATGTATAAGTAATTTTAATGCCAAATACATAAAACCTTGTAGCGGATATATATATCTGGGTTGTGGTAAACAACCTTCCTAGACTTAGATAATGTGATTAATATTAGTACTAGTATTTATAATTAACTTTGTGTATTTAAATTCCGTGTAATTTTAAGAAACTACCTATTAATTATTGTTATTAAGTTTTGATGACTTCCGACTTGCGCCTGATTGTCGGAGCATCGGCGCCAATCAATGAGAAAGACGCCTCTCTGACCAATCAGGCGTTCGATGGAAGGGGTATCTGCTAACAAATATTCTTGTAGAATAGAAAAGTGGGACAGTCAGTCGGCGTAGAGTAGTCGAGGTAGAAGCACCTC
This sequence comes from Mellilla xanthometata, assembly GCA_035578125.1. Classification (NCBI taxonomy): domain Eukaryota; kingdom Metazoa; phylum Arthropoda; class Insecta; order Lepidoptera; family Geometridae; genus Mellilla; species Mellilla xanthometata. The sequence continues at coordinate 3,888,422 of JAPUBQ010000003.1, forward strand.
CCTAATAATAAGTAAAGGCACTCTGAATAAATAAAAGTGAAACTAAAAGTTGTTTGATTCATTCAACCCGTAGTATCTGAGTATATGCTTAGGAGCTCTTATAGGGTGAACTGGTAGCCTTATACTGACCAAAACAACATGCTGGTATACTGACCAAGGTGTGTTGCATGTGTGCGTGAGCGTCATGTAGCGCACGCCAAGCTGGTAGTAAGTGCGCAGAACGCCCAACGAGTTGCCGATGGAGTGACCGCCTTCTATACCGATGAGAGAAGCAATCTTGCGCGGTCTAGCGCTGTGGGACTCCAGTATGTCTGTGGACAAAACCAAATATAATAGGCATGATGACTTTTAATTTTGAGATTCTTACAAATCCGTCTATTGGATTGACAAACAATATTTGACACGTATTCCTTATACTGGCTGAAGAATATAAGGTGACTCATTTATAATGCATTGAACTCCGTGAGCCAGAGAATGTGAAATCAGCAAAAATAGTATTTTCGTGACGCAAATAAAAATACGAGTCTGATATCTGTATCTAATCTAAAAGACGTACTATGAAATAATGTTTAGTCACCTACTCGTAGTCTATGGTACGGGCATGGATGTAGATTTTAATGTAGCCATAGTTCTTTGTTACTATATCAAACTATACTTCCGCCAAATTCGATGTGAACTTAATGTATACAAACAAAAAAATACTATTTTAGGGTTATCACTTCAAAAAAGTGCTACAGATATCAGAATTTCTATATTTTTTTTTAGTATTAATGAATTTATTTTATTTAAACATTGACATAATCTATAATATATCAAAATTTAAAAATTTTAAAAAATGTTTTTTTTTTGTTTATATTTAACTTATAGTATGTAGATAGATCACGCTTATAAGTACGTATATTGTCATATGTAGCTTAAATATCTATTTCAGATGATTTAAACCATATTTAGTGGTAGAGAACATCTCTGCTAAAGGCTTTAGTAATAGACCTAACCTGAAACCGCAGGAATTACCACAACCGCATACGTACATATATGAACTGCGGTTTGTAGAGACCATCCTTTTCTTGGTGTTCCTGGAATAGTTCATATTATATGTTCTGTGCATTCTCTAATGTATCTATCGTGGTGGTCGATTCCTTTGTTGTCGTTATTTGGCTAAATTACAAACGGAAATTATGTTAACTGATGACAAAATGAGTTTGAACGTTTATGCAAATTCTTCATGCCTTCTTGTTTATATTACCATTCTTGTAAAGCAAAGGAGCGAAAAAAGAAAATCACATTTAAATAATTATCTTTAGCTGTGTTTGTGTCGATTTGTTTGTTTTGTGTATAATTGGCTTATTTTGTAACGACACTAACTTTAGACAATATTTAATAGCTGTGTGTTTTAAACGCTGATTAGCATCTTTTGTGTGGAAATGTGATATCTTGGTAATTCTAATATATAAAATTTCCACGTCACAATATATAACCATAATCCTCCAAAACGGCTCGACCGATTTTCACCAAATTTTATATGCGTATTTAGTAGGTCTGAAAATCGGCTACTATCTATTTTTCACACTCCTAAGTGATAAGTGTTGTTCACCCTTAAAAATTGATTTTAATTTTATGGCGAATTTCTTTTATGTTGGGTTCTAAAAAATACATACAACCCTAATTTTTATGACCATTTTAGTAATTTAATATTTTTTTATTTCGCTCGTATGTGAGTAATTTATATGGTTTATTATAAATAAATAATTTATATTTAATATATATATTATAAATAAATTTAAATAATATAAATATATGTGTAATGATAATATAATATATAATAATAATAATCTATATATAGCAAATAGCTAATATAAATGTATATTAGCTATCCAATTGAATTATAAAATTAAATAAAAATGAATATTTAAGCGGGTCTCCCATACAACAATGGTACGGAACTCTTCAGACAGACAGACAGACTTAGTAATAAGGTCTCGTTTTTAGCTTTAAGGTACGGAACTCTTAAAAGCAGACGTCAGGAAGTGAGTATAATCCGCAAGTTTCCATTCGAACAAATAAACACACAGACAATGTTAGCTTATAATAATAATAGTTAAAACAACTAAAAAACACGCTTTTATAGAAAACCTTAATTTTATCAAATTCGTGTATTGTCATCGGTCCTCAATAAATCTACAAAGTTTGAACGAAATCTGGCCGTTTAAAGTGGGTCGAAATCGCGCCCAAAAAAGTCGGCTACAAACATACAAACATACAGGTGAAGCTAAAAGAAAGCGTGTAAAAATGAAGCCCGCGTTCTATATGCTAGCTCCATTCAACACGCGCACGAAATTCAAGCTAGCGGCCCGCGTTATTACATTCCATTTGTCAAGCGATAATAACCCCGCTATCACAAACTTTGCACGAGTTTTACTCGCACACTTTCCTGGGAAGGGCGCAACCACAGATAATATACCAAATTAATCTGGAGTTTTCGATAGGATACGTTCATTTTAATGTACTGACGTAGCGACTGAAGCGTGTCTGTGACTATCTTCCATGAACATTGTAAACTGTTCACGTAAGGCATCTTAATATTTTCGCGGAGAAAACGGTCACACTTACTTATTATTAAAAGTTGCAGTTGTTCAGTGCACGCGCGGATCTCGTCGGTGGCGGTCCGTGTAACACTCGCCCCTGAAGATTGTGCTCGGAAAGCACTGAAACTGTTGGACTCATTCCAACTTTTAATAATAAGTAAGTGTGACCGTTTTCTACGCGAAAATATCTTCCATGAAGCAGCAAATAATCTTTGAAGGCTTATGACTCATACTGGTACACTTGATAAAAAAAAACACCAAAGCGGCATCGTTATACCGTGGAGGTTCCAAAGGCACGTAATAAGCGGTTTGCATCCACCTTCATAGTGCGAACCGCGAAGGTGTGGAATTCTTTGCCAAGCTCCCTGTTCCCTGAGAGCTACAATCTGGCCGTTTACAAAGCAAGAGTGAACCGGTTTCTTCTGGGTAAGCGCGCTCTACCTTAGATCATAATGTCGCTTGCCATCAGATGAATTGTGATACAGCTCAAACCTTATAAAATTAATTTAAAAATATATATGTAATATATTATATATTTAAAAAACTTGGCTGTTATTTTAAAACTCGACACATGGTTAAGTTGAATTATACGAGTAGAAATCATCACCCTTTTATCATTGTTTCGGGATCTATCCCTAAAATGTAATTGTAATAAGTACAAAATTCCGCAATTTACAAAAAAAAACTTAATTTTTTCTTATATTTATCAAAGTAATCACTCTCGCATTCATCTTTGCCAAATATTTTGTACTATGAAGCCAAAATTAATATCTTTACGTACAAAATAAGTGAAAGGCACATCTTTTCTCTATGTGATATGAGTATTGAGAAAAGGTCTTCGGTTATTAGGATGATATTACAAATAGGAATTTTTGTAAGGGCCGGGAGCCCAAAAAGCTAATTTGAATATAATCACCATTAAAAGCGACGTGTTTATTCAGTATCAAAGCTGTAATTACGAGCGACCCAAATGTCGTTCGCTTTCGAGCAAGCTTTTTCATTGCGAATTCTTCAAAGGGACTGTCACTGCATTTCATAGCTTAACACGGTTTTCAGAGAGCGGGAAATTGTATCATATTTTGCCAAAAGGTGTTGTACAACATCATTCGTCATTATTTGGTTTATATATATTATTTTTTTATTTATATTGACATAATTTTTTATGTATTTTTGTAATTCACATATACACTTATTATTACACTTCGTCTTAAGTACTTTCCTAATTTTGTCTAATTTCTTAGAATAGGTTGCCTGGAAGACATTGCTCTTAGCGATAAAGTCGCCAGTTAAGGCAATAGGCCAGTTAAGGTTCTTGTAAGTTCTTTGTGTATTCTGTTTAATTTTATTTATATTGTATTGTTTTAATAGAGTGTTTATTTATCTATCTATCTATCATTCCACCGTCGGACTAGTAGGGAAACACCAAGGCGGCATCTTTATAGCGTGGAGGTGCCTAAGTCGCGTGCTAAGCGGTTTGTGCGTAGTACCTTCATTGTGCGTAGCGCCAAGGCGTGGAATTCTTTGTCAAATTCTCTGTTCGCCGATAACTATAATCTCGCGGTTTTCATAGCAAGAGTGAACCGGTTTCTTCTGAGCAAGCGCGCTCCACCTTAGATCGCAATATTGCTTACCATCAGGTGAATTGCGATAAAGCGCAAGCCCAATAAGAATAAAAAATAATTAAAAAAAAACAACCATATTTTTTTCGAGCCTGAAATATAATTGAAGAAATATAATGAATCCCTAATACTCTGATAACTATAATTTAACGTGTCAAAAAATTTAGTTAAGCACAAAGATGTTGGCCGTGTCGGGAATCGAACCCGAAAACTTCTAATTGGCAGTCCGGCATGGTAACCTTTACGCCAACGAGGTCGTCAAATTATATAAAAATACTAGGTGACCCGGCAAACGTTGTTTTGCGTCACTGAGGAGTATGAAAAATAGATGATTTAGATTCTCAGACCTGCTGAATACGCATTTTGAGGATTGAGTCGCCCCCGTCCGTGGGAAAATACCCTTTATATGATTCCCCACACGTGGTCCTTGGGTGGTGCAAATCAGGCGACACTCACACTGGTGGTAGGCTTCGGCCGGGGCTAGTGACCACCCACCGGACTAAGTCGCGCCGCCAAGCGGCCTGGTCGTGTTCCGGCGCGTTGTCCGGTGACGCCGTTGGGGGAGTTGGGTCGGGATAGCTGCTTCGTTGATGCATTGAGCCGGTTTTAGACACATGAACGTAGGGACACTGGGTATCTAGTCACGGAGGGTAGCGGGATCCGAGGCACGGTTCTCCGCTGGCCGACCGCAGGTAGTAGGGGACCCAAGTAGTGAGCTAGCTACTCACGAAAGGCTGTCCCGCCAACTAGCGAAAAATCCCGGGGATGCGCCATCGTGCCGGTTAGCGACCGGATGAAAGGGCCCGATGGACATCCCTGGGGGGGCTCGGGCGTCCCCGCAGTCTCCGGACTAGCTCCCCACTGGTGTCTTTTACGTTTCATGTATCTTGGTAAGCATCGCGAAGCCTCGTCCCACTGCCATCTCCCCACCGAACTCACTCACGCAAAAATGAAAGTAAGGAAAAAGAACAGGGTACAACAGCGGACGCACTCCCTTTCGCTCAAAGTGCACCTCTCCAACATACGAGGTTTGCACTGTAATCTCGTTGCGGTCCATCACCACCTTGAGACCGACAAACCTGCTCTCTTATTCCTTACGGAGACGCAGATCAAATGTCCATCTGATACGGCGTACTTGCAATACCCCGGTTACACCCTAGAGCATAATTTCAAGGCTCGGGCAGGGGTTTGCCTGTACGTCCGGGATAACATTTGCTGTCAGCGTCTCCGTAACCTTGAAAATCGCAGTTTCTCTGTCCTGTGGGCGCTTGTAGACACAGGCTTAGAGAAAATTCTCTATGCCTGTGTCTATCGTTCGCACAGCGGTGACCAGGAGACAACCAGGCTCACTGATTATCTCAGTGAGGCAGCGGACACGGCTCAACAAAAGTACCCGACAGCCCAATTAGTGTTACTGGGGGATTTTAATGCACACCATCAGGAGTGGTTATTCCCATACCGGGACACAGACCATGCTGGGAGAGAGACGAGAAAGCTTGCTTTAACGTTAGATCTCACTCAGCTGGTCCAAGGTGCTACTCGGGTACCTGACGTTGAGACGCATACACCTTATTGCTTGAACCTTCTGCTGACAACTGATCCAGACCGGTACTCTGTGGCGATTTCGTCACCCTTGGGTAATTCCGATCATTGTCTGGTGAAATCTGTATCCGTTTATTCCCCATCTGACCCGAGCCCTAAGGGCAGTCGTCGGATGTGGCGATACAAGTCAGCAGATTGGGATGAGATGCGGTCATTTTTTGCATCTTATCCTTGGCAGTCTGTCTGTTTCTCTTCTGGTGATTCATCAGTCAGCGCGGATGCCGTGACGGATGTACTGCGACTGGGTATGGAATATTTCATACCTTACTCAGATGTACCTCTGTCCGACAAGGCTCGCCCTTGGTTTGGGCCTCAATGTGGACGTGCTGAAGCACTGAAACAAGAGGCATACCTTGCCTGGGTCGATGCCCGACACCGCAAGGCTAGGAATATTAGCCAGAAGAAGAAAGAATTTAACAAGGCTGCCAAGTCCTGCAAAAGGGTTTTACAGAAGGCTCGCTTCGACCATATTAGCCGTGTAGGGAACAAATTAGCTTCTTACCCCGCGGGTAGTAAAGCATTTTGGTCCCTGGCCAAATCGATCGAAGGGAACTTCTGCCGCCCCTCACTGCCTCCACTGCTGAAGCCGGACGGTTCGCTGGCTCACGCAGCAGTAGAGAAAGCCAACTTATTTGCTTCTCTATTTGCTGAAAATTCACGTCTTGATGCTGGTGGCGCGTCGCCTCCGTCATCTCATATCTGTGCGTCAGTGATGTCTGACATAAAGATACGCCAGACTGAGGTCCGGAAAGCGCTACGCGATCTAGACGTGAATAAAGCCAGTGGTCCCGACGGTATTCCAGCTTTAGTTCTGAGGACCTGTGCGCCTGAGTTGGCTCCTGTGTTGACACGTCTTTTTCGGCTTTCTCTTGAGACTGGTAAAGTGCCAAGTTCTTGGAAGCTTGCTAATGTACAGCCCGTGCCTAAAAAAGGTAGTCGCGCCGACCCTGCTAACTACCGGCCCATTTCAGTCACGTCCATACTCTGCAAGAGTATGGAACGTGTCTTGAACCGCAGGCTCCTGGCATACCTAGAAGCGAATGACCTCCTTAGTGACCGACAATATGGCTTTCGCCGGAATCGGTCTACTGGGGATCTTCTAGCGTATGCCACACACATCTGGAGTGAGGCTATTGAGAAGTACGGAGAAGCACTTGCGGTTTCTCTGGATATTTCCAAAGCCTTTGACAGGGTCTGGCACGACGGCCTTATTGGCAAGCTTTCCTCCTACGGCCTGCCTGCTGGATTTCGTGATTGGATATCGGACTTTTTGAGGGACAGATCTATACGGGTGGTCATTGATGGCTGCTCGTCGGATCTAATGGCGATCAATGCCGGTGTCCCTCAAGGGTCGGTGCTCTCTGCGACATTATTTTTGCTGCATATTAACGATCTGCTAAGACCCGGTACCTTTGGGTATGCAGATGACAGCACTGTTGTAGAGAGCTACATATCCACTAGACATGCCACGAATATTCGGCAACTATTCGGTATTCGGCCTATTCGGCCGTTTTTCTTGCTATTCGGTATTCGGCCGAATAGTACGTACTATTCGGCCGAATACCGAATAGCAAATCATGTAAAAAAAGACACGTTATTTTACTCAAAATTATGTATTTTTTTCCAAATTACAACATTTTAGTAGTTAAAATTAATCAGTGGTAAGTTGTGATGGATAAAAACGAGCATTTCAGCATTTTTTGGTAGCAAACGATTGCGCTTTTCCTCGTAAACGTTACTAGCCTCAGAAAATAACCTCTCACTATAAATGCTACTTCCAGGCGAAGAAAGATAAACTTTTGCATATTTCGAAAGGTTCGGGTATTGTTGTTCGTTTGCTGACCACCACTTGTAAGGATCGGCCTTTCGATCTAGGCGAACTGTTTTCAAATAAAAATCCAACTCGTTTGCCACAGCATTCTTCTCCACGTCCTCCTCATCATTAGCAGTTCGAATATTATCTATTTCTGTAGCGACTTCTTCAAATCAGTTCCAGAAACTGTCGTGTATTTCAACAGTCTTATCATTTTCATTCAAGTTTCTTTTCTTACGCGCTGGAGAAGAATCGTCATCGGTACTACTTAGTTCATAACAGCTTTTTTTTAGAGCTTCTAGAAGAATTTTTTGTTTTGCTCTTTCTGCTTGAACCAATCCTAGTAAACTCGTTTTAAAGCGAGGATCCAGAAAAGTAGCAACCAGATATTTGTTCGCGCCGAATATTCGGCGCCGAATATTCGGCGCTTCGGCCGACAGCCGTTGCCGAATATTCGGTATTCGGTATTCGGCCAATTCACTATTCGTGGCATCACTAATATCCACTGCACGAGCCAGTGAGGCCGAAATCCGGTCTCATAGGGAAGCTATGGTTGAGCGCTTAAACTTGGCTCTTCAGGCAGTCTCCGAATGGGGCGATGCCAATCTAGTCAAGTTCAATGCCGCCAAAACCCAAGCGTGTCTTTTCACTGCTAAGAGGAGGCCTTTTGACCTGACCCCTTCCTTCCGAGGTGCAACCGTATCGGTTACCGACAGCTTAGAACTCCTTGGCATAACATTGTCTTCAACACTGAATTTTGGCTCCTACATCGAGAATATGGCTCACGTAGCAGCCAAAAAGCTGGGTATCCTCTCGAAGGTGCGAAAGTACTTCACGCAGGAACAGCTGCTTATATTATATCAAGCACAAGTTCGATCATGCATGGAGTATTGTTCGCACCTTTGGGATGGATCGGCAAAGTACCAGCTTCAGGCGTTGGAGTCAATTGAGCGGCGTGCAAAAAGGCTCATAGGCAATGACAATCTTTGCAAGGCAAAGTTGCAGAGCCTAGAGCACCGCCGCATTGTTGCCAGTCTGTCGGTCTTCTATCGGTTGCATTTCGGCGAGTGTGCGACTGAATTACATGAAGTAATTCCCCCCGCCCCCTTCCACTATCGGACGAGCAGGGAAACGCCAAGGCGGCATCGGTTTACGGTTGAGGTGCCCAAGGCACGCACAAAGCGTTTTGCCTCCACCTTTGTTGTCCGAACCGCCAAACTTTGGAATTCCTTGCCGAATTCCCTGTTCCCCAATGACTACAATCTAGCGATTTTCAAAGCGAGAGTGAACCGGTTCTTTCTAGGTAAGCGCGATCCACCGTAGACCTCAATATCACTTACCATCAGGTGAATTGTGGTCAAGCGCTGACCTATTCAGAGTAAAAAAAAAAAAAAAAAAAAAAAAAAAAAAATATGAAATTTGATAAAAATCGGTCAAGCCGTTTCGGAGGAGTACGGTAACTAACACTTTGACACGTAAATTTTATAATATATAAAATTAAGGAGCCGATTTTGACTAACTCTGTATTGTCAGTCTTGGTCGGAAGGTGAAACGTTGTTTTTGGTTTTAAACTTTAACCTAATTCATAAGTTGGGAACTGGAGCGCGCCGGTTTATGGCCGCGCCAGTTTTCACCGGTTCAAGCCGGTTCGCGGCGGCTTGCGGCGGATTTGTCTTGTTCTGTTCCACACCAAACCCGAGGCTGCGGGAATTCTTTTAACGCTAGCGAAAATGTGCGGTTTTTATTCGTAATACCCATTGTGGTTTGCTTTTTCATTCTGTTTTTATACTTTTACTTGTGTATTATTCGAGGTTTTAAGTAAGGGTTTCGTAGTGTTAGTCGTAAAAGGAATCTGTTATTCGATGTTAATGTACGTCTAATTCAATGATGGGTGAATGGTAACGATTTTAATTTATTTTTATTTTTAATTATATTCTTTGTCATAGTTAAATAAATGGGTCTATTTTATTATGCACATAAATATCAGGCAACATTTTGTGAAGACAGCCATCTTTGTATAGAATATCAGTATCTCAATGTATTGTATTGACAGGGCTTGACTTTATCATAGTGTAACAATACTATGATAAAGTCAAGCCCTGTCAATTGATACCCATATTGCGGTGTAACGCCATTTTGTAGCAGTGGCCATTTTGGTAATGAAATTTATTATGAGTTTATAGCATTCTGCTAATCAAGCCTTTTTAATTGATACATATGCTGAGATATTGATGTGGCGACCGATAAAATCTATCAAATATAGCTATTACAATTGCCGAATAATTTCACCCTAAATTCACCCTTTGTTTTTTTTTTCGTTATTTTTAATACAAATACAAAATTAGTTTATCCTTTCGAGAACAACAATGTCCGAAAAAAAACTCATTAAAAAAAAGACATAGACAGATACGTGAACCTTATAAGATGTATTACAAAATTGATTCATCTTTTCGGGAACTCCGATGTCCGAAAAGAAACATACAAAAAAAAATAAAGACATAGACAGATACGTTAACCTTATAAGACTCGATTTTGGTCGAAACTCTAATAAACTCTATAAAATTTTAGTTAAAATATTATCTTTCCACTACTAGGACATCAAAAAGTCTTCTTAAAAGTATCTATGTATATATCTCTGTATATCTAAGTATCTATATAATTATTTACCTATATTTTTTGGTTATATTAACAGATTTCGCTTCTCTAGTCTCAATAAACGCTCCACAGCTCTTTAATAGAATAGACGTCAAGTTAAATTTACGAAATAATTTGCGTTTAATATACTGTATACAGTTAATAACAACTGTTTCAAATTTCGAACTTAATTTTCTGAAACGAACCTTCCAGAGTGTTAATTGTGAAGGAGGTGATTATTCCATTTAGCTCGTGTTTCGGCGCGCTCGGGGCTCGAGCCAAACATCGACAGCTTAAGTCAATATTGGAACGTGTTTTCAACGTTGATTTCGCTCCTATGCCAAAATACGCGCTTCGCTTTACTTGCATGGAAAGAAAGAAGGAAGTATAATAATTGGCTAATTGCGAGTTGGGCTCGCACACGAAGGGTTCCGTACCTTTTTTAAATGTTTAGTATTTGTTGCTATAGTAGTTCCTCCTCGTAAAAAAATTAAAAATACTAAAATACTCGTACATTAGCTATAAGGGTTCTTCAAAGAGATCAGGTATCAAGTCTACAGCGGCTCTTTTATAAAAGATTTTTTAAATAAGATTATTTATATTTTATAAAGAAATAAATATTTATTTTGTAACATGAACAACAACAAAAAAACAATACACAAAAAACATGAAAGAAAACTTTACGTGCCACAAAACCGGCCCCAGCATGTGCTTGATTTGATTGCATGCAATCAACGCTGGTCTTCCGCATGTTACATAATACTTATATATATAACACAAAAGTTGAAAACATATTACATCATTATATACTTATCTTACAAATCTACAAATCTTCTATAATATAAAAATAAGTCGGGTTTTCCTTCCTGACGCTATAACTCCAGAACGCACGAACCGATTTCCACGGTACAGCATTCGTTGGAAAGGTCTCGGGCTCCGTAAGGTTTGTAGCACACAAAATTATGGGAAAATTTCCACAGAAAATGATAAAAACAGGGTAAATCATTTTTACATGCAGCGCCATCTCTGATACAAAGCGTGTACTACAAACCAATATGGTTTTGCATAGTGGTGGAGCAGACGCGAGAAGCGACGAACTGCCAGTACCTACATATTATGTAGTTAGACAAACAAAAGTTGCTCCATTCCCCAGCACTCATATGAAAACTTACCAGTGACAGAGGTGGCAATCTTCAAATGTTGCGGGATTTCCACGGTACAGCATTCGTTGGAAAGGTCTCGGGCTCCGTGAGGTTTGTAGCACACACAATTATGGGAAAATTTCAACAGAAAAGGACAAAAAGAGGGTAATCTAATCATTTTTCACATGCAACGCCATCTCTGATACATAGCGTGTACTACAAACCAATATGGTTTTGCATAGTGGTGGAGCAGACGCGAGAAGCGACGAACTGCTAGTACGTATTATGTATTTAAACAAACAAAAGTTGCTCCATTCCCCAGCAATCATATGAAAACTTACCAGTAACAGAGGTGGCGATCTTCAAATGTTGCGGGATTTCCACGGTACAGCATTCGTTGGAAAGGTCTCGGGCTCCGTGAAGTTCGTAGCACACACAATTATGGGAAAATTTCAACAGAAAATGATAAAAACAGGGTAAATCATTTTTCACATACAGCGCCATCTCTGATACATAGCGTGTACTACAAACCAATATGGTTTTGCATGGTGGTGGAGCAGACGCGAAAAGCGACCACGCGGGCGGAGCTTCGGGCAACTGCTAGTACATATTGGTGGCGATTCAGCGGCACACACGACTAAACTTAATTTAAAGAAGCCACGTCTCTTTTCATCTTAGGTGGCCAGAAAGAGACGACACGTTCTGAACCACAGACAAAACAACTAAAATCACGTCACGCCACCTTTATTATGTAGTTAGACAAACAAAAGTTGTTCCATTCCCCAGCACTCATGTGAAAACTTACCAGTAACAGAGGTGGCAATCTTCAAATGTTGCGGGATTTCCACGGTACAGCATTCGTTGGAAAGGTCTCAGGCTCCGTGAGGTTTGTAGCACACACAATTATGGGAAAATTTCAACAGAAAAAGATAAAAACAGGGTAAACCATTTTTCACATGCAGCGCCATCTCTGATACATAGCGTGTACTACAAACTAATATGGTTTTGCATGGTGGAGACGCGAGAAGCGACGAACTGCCAGTACCTACATATTATGTTGTTAGACAAACAAAAGTTGCTCCATTCCCCAGCCATCATATAAGAACTTACCAGTTACAGAAGTGGCAATCTTCAAATGTTGCGGGTACTTCTCGACGAGGCGCTTGATGATATCAATCTGCTCCAGAGTCAGTTGGACGGCGTCTTTGTTCTGCGCCGCGCACGGCACAAAGGCGGACCAGAACTGTGACAAGAAGGAATTCAAATTCAATTTAAAATTCAAAATAATTTATTGGCACCAAAAAAAATACATATTTTTAACATTAAGCTCTAGTTGCCAAAATAGGCGTTAACCCGTGCCTTGGCAGCTAGTCCTTCCCAAAATAATCCAATAATTTGACTGATACAATTAGAATAAAATAATAATAGATTCATATTTATATTAACTATGTTGATAATTCATTACATTAATAAGAAATACGAAAGAAGAGAGATGCTTTAAATGAATATATGAGGTTGCCTCTTTCAGAATCTCTATTTAAGTATGACGGACTGTAAAGTGACATGAATTATATGTAAATGTTGTGTTGTTATTTTTTATTTTATTATTATGACATTGAACGAATAATTATATTATTATGACATTGTATGACTCATAATAATATTTAGATATTGACTAATTCATTAATTGATTGTTGATGAATATATGTAATATGTAAATTTGACGTGCCTAGTATAACGCAATGTTATAAGGTTAATAAAGTTCTATGATTTCTATGAAATAAGGAAAGGTCACTTCAAAAAGCGAGTGTGGCTCGGTGGTAAAAACGTCTATTTGTCCATCAGACGAAGGGCCGTTCGATTCCAGCTCTGCACTATTTATATATATATTAAAATTCAGTATTTTTAGATTTTTTAACTAGATATAAGTAAATTTATATATGTACCAATGTTACATAGATTAAGTCACATGTAGCTACACCTCGTTGACAACCTCGTTGGCGTAAAAATTACCATGCCGGTCTGCTAATCAGAAGGTTCCGGGTTCGATTCCCGGCGCGGTCAACATCTTTGTGCTTAACTAAATTTGTCGGCTGTGGGTCTGGGTGTTAAATATGTATTTATATATAATATGTATGTACTATATCAGTTGTGTTAGCAACCATAATACGAGCAGGTAACAATGGTTCAGTATGGGGCTAACCAGCCGTGGGTGAATGTGTCATATTAAAAAAAACTATTTACAGGGTACAGTAATTAATTAGCTTTGAGTTAATGTAATTACCTGTATTGCTTAATGAATAAATAAATAAATAAATTGTTTTCAAGTTATGTGTGGATTATAACTCGCTTTACGGTGAAGGAAAACATCGTGAGGAAACCGACATGTTTGAGGACCACAATATCCGAAAACGCGTGTCTTCCACCAACCCGCACTTGGCCAGCGTGGTGGATACAAAAAGGGTTATCATTATGATAAGGTTTTGCCCTTCCTTAGCTGGACATAAGCCTCTCCATAAGCACACTACATTTCAGCTCCTAATTATTCTAATATATTGTCACGAGGAAAAAACAACCTTTATAATGCTAAACAAATTCTGTACACAAAGAGGAGAATTTGGTATTCTCAGAAGCTACCGTAATGATTACAGAATTCCATTAAACACGTATATCTATCTACATAGAATATATAATATAGTTATTAAGTCGATACCTCATAGACTAGCTATGTCAGAAAAGCTTCCCAAACTTATGGGACTAAAATTATACAATAATACCTAAACATTTGAGAGATATAAAAAAGGAAGATAACTTTAGTTTAAATGTAAAATGCTACTACTGTCCAAAACTATTTATACAATCAAAGAATTTTTAAATAATGATTATAAAGAATTTAAAACTAAAAGTATTATGACAATATAATGTTTGGTCATTTGTTATTTAGTATGTAGTCTATTAACTAGTTATTTTTATTTATTTTACTTGAATTGATTTTAATTATTTATTTTGTATGACAAGGCCCCTTTACAGCTAAGAAATATTGTATTAATTGTAATGACATCTTTTGGCGATTCCAATTTGAAGTTTAGTATTATAAGTGAAATGTAATATCTTTGTGACTTATTGGAAAATAAATAACATTCATTCATTCATACACACATATTCAAATACATATCTTAAAACTGTAGCCACTTGCAGCGATTCAATTTATACATATACCTATAAAGAGATATAGGTAGCATGTTTGAGTTTCAGTAGCTGCTTTAATTTCAGCATTTTATTTCTATACAAATATACAAATCCAAGAAATAACGAGATACTCGTAGATTTGAATGAAGAATTTTATTTTAACGTAAAAGTTTCTCATTAATTTTTCCATTTGTTTACTGGAAGTTCTTTGAGCAAGCTTACTGAGTATGCTTGGTAAAATATGAGTGGGTTTCTGGACGTATTTTTAAAGCAAAAATGTTTCTTTTGGATTACTTAAGCTTATTTTTCGCATAAGCCAAGTTACGCTGCCCGACACCCTCTGAGTTGGTTTAACAACCGAGACTAACTGGCGGTACCTACATTTTAACGTGTCACCTGATCCACGGTAGCGCGCAGGTGTAAACACTACTTTTTAATGAGATTCTTATACGTGAGGTTCTTATACCCATCTAAAGACTGTCCGCATAGACGGTTGCTTCTACAAAGAAAACAGTGACCAAGCAAAGAAACTGTCGTTTGAAGAAGGTTTATGTATATAAAAGGGGATACAGTAGTAACTGGATTATCCGCCCTCAGTTATACGGATTCGCGATTATCCGGACTACAGACCAACAGTCTAAAGTCGTATTTTTGCAAGCATAATTGGACGGAACTGGCATCACCCTGCCCGCGCCATCTTCTCATCGGATTCGGTTTTTTTTTCATACTTTCGATTATCCGAATGCCCAACGACACTATGCCTTGTAAATTTGGTGTAATCAATTAATGATTTTTATTTAACAAGTATTCGTCCGGTTAATCGAGTGTTTACTGTAATATGATCGGATGACACGTTGTTTGTAGATCCAGTCTTTAATCCAGTAGAAAAGTGCTTAAGTTTTCATCCATTTTCAAGGAGCGCAATACATAGGTACGTCTGTTCAACTCAACTTTTGAAAGTTTTAGTATTAATATTCGTAGTGTAGAATGACTAACTTCTATTAATTAAGTAACTACCGCCGTAACTCCAGCTTACCGTGCCACGTATAATAGTAAGCTCTGACAGAGTTAAGCGCTTTGTTCCAGGCACCTGGCACAAGTTTAACCATCATAAATCCAGTCAAAGGACGTTTTGAATCTGTTTAGAGCCGGGATGAGCAGAGACGAGCTTGCGACATTTTGGAGCGAAACAGAAATTTAATTAATTAAAAACAAAGATTATTCATGGAACTTCTTATATTTGTTTTGATAATTAAATTAATTTACAAAGAACTTTAACTTTACAAAGCATACCAATTAAATAAAATAAACTTTTATTGACGTTTTGAGGCAAGTTAATATATTATAACTTCATAAAAAAGTCATGTGAGGCTTTTAACAGCCATGTAGGTGGCTTGAAAACTCTCAACGCCAGAGCTCTACCACTTAGTTCACACAAGAAACGAGACTTTTTAAAATAAGTCTTGTTTTACTTTGATTTGATCACGATAAAACTTATACCTTAAACTTTAACCTAAAAGTCTATATATATAGGCTGCTATTTAATCTTCTTTGGTCATGTTTCGAGGCGTGATAATTTGTCCATAGAGCGCCTAGTCGTACAGGGCAAAGTAGAGGGTACTAGACCGCGCGGGAGGTCACCCACTCGATGGACTGACCAAATAAGGACAATCGCGGGTACCCCCTTAAATGAGTGCGCCAGGATGACCTCTAACAGAGAAAAATGGCGAGGCATCGTGAGGCGTGTACTATCTGTCCCATCCACCACTACTTCTTGACGACCACGACCGCTCTGTCAAGAGGGTACCGACTTAGAAGATTTTCGTCTTATCTTACATTTTAATTTTACCAGGGGATAAATTAGTCCATACCTACTTACTTTTCTATACCTTGTGCCGTTATCTTGTTGCCTCTAGTTTTATTAGTTTCATTAGCAGACTAATGAAACTCGATTAAATTACCAAAACTGTTTCGAAACATCCCCAAAGCTTGGCCCAGATCGGGCAATACGAAGTTTTTGGCTGAAACTTCCTTATCAGTCCACAAACTTTCTCTTCTAACCTTGCGTTTCATGTTTCCTAGAATCCAACCAACGTTGAAGCTAACTAACGAGATCTGACACCATCGTCGAAGTTAAGGAACGGTCAATGCTTTGGATAGGTGACCATTATTTTTTTCTTTTTTATTTATTACTTGTTTTATAATATTATATAATCTAAGTAAATCGATGTAAGCTATTTTTAAGACTTTGTGCAAATAAAAAAAAATATTATCTTATATATAAAATTTCCGTGTCACAGTGTTTGTTACCGTACTCCTCCGAAACGGCTTGACCGATTTTTGCCAAATTTTATATGCGTATTCAGTAGGTCTGAGAATCGGCTACTGTATATTTAGTTTTTTTATTTTTTATTAAGGCAATACAACGTTTGCCGGTCAGCTAGTTATTAATAAAAATGACTTATAAATTATATGTGCGATGAAAAAAACTCAAATAGATTAAACTTCCGTTGCAGTGTTCTCACTAATTTACAATACAAAAATAACACAAAATATAATATAGTCTTTTAAAGCGTATAACAAACAAAACTAAACCATCAACCCTTATTAAATGACTTTATTAAAGAAGTTGCATTTACAGGAGCTACCGTTAAACGGCTGACATCTTAAAATGTAGATCCTGATTGTTAGTCTTTGTATAAATAGTCAAAATAGTGGCTTTGTAGGTCATGTCACAGCACTAATGCAACTTCAGACACCAGAGTTTGACTACTTACTCGTTGCTAGCTCATGCAAAGATATATAAAAAGCCTTAACCCTATAGGGTTAAAACTAGCGGAATAATATCGACGGTTAAAAGGCAAACTGCGTTAAGCGACAATTTTTGAACTTTACAGGAGAGCCATTCAAAGTTTTTTATTTCGGAAAAAAAATCATAATCAAGAAATTTCTGGGTGGATTTAAGAATGATGAAAAACGTATTTTTTATTTAGTCAAACGCTACTAATGCAAAAGTTTCGTGGTCTAACAAGCATTATTTTGAAAAATAAGTGTCGTTTAATCCCAAATGCATTATTTAGGAATAAGGATAATTGACTGAACCGCCACAGGATTTAAAATAAGTTCAAAGCAAAAAATGTTTAAGTGCAGATGACCTCATATTTAGATCGAAGTAAAATGCTTTAAGCTCAACAAAATTACAAAAATAGAACGAGTCAAATTGGCAAGAGTGTATCAAAGAGTTAAAAACAATAAAAGAAAAGTGACTCACGCGACAATCGACATACTAGCCAAATTGACTTAAGTTCACTAAAATGCAATAATGTTTGTAAGCTTGTCAGATAAAACCTCATTCTTAATGATAATCGATAGAAAAATAAACCTGTAATGGAATTGGATTAACGACTGATAGCAATAAAGCAGCGTTTATGAGTGTTATAATTTTAACAGAACGTTTTAATTAATCACTTAATATAAAAAAAACTTTTTTTTTTCTTAATGTCTATATCCTCAATTAACCCGGTATGATATTTTAGTTTTAAATTTTAGTTATATATTCGTTTATCTTTTCCAATTCGGTGAGGCAGATTGGTGTATTCCAACTGGAATATTTTTGGAATCACACCATTGTCACACAGTTTTTTCAATTTGTTGTATTTAGTTGTAGTATTGGCAACATAGACTTATATTTTCCATTTATTGGTTTCGGTCTAACTATAGGGATTGTCCGGGCTCTTGCGTCTTCCTTCATACTGTTTTTAATTGTCATAATGCCCGGAGATTTTTAAATGTCCCTACCCGTATTTTGCTTATATTTCCTTTGAAATACTTGTCTGACATTTCTTCATAATTTTTAAAATAAAATCACAGTGAGTCAGCGTCTCCACTTGGTATGGATTGATCTTTTCTGGCCAGCTGATAAACTGTACCATATAATCCTAATCGCCCATATAATCCCCCCGTGGGGCCCCGCATTGTAAAGGCGGGGGCGCTCAGTAACCTTGGCATGGTCACCCACGATGAAACGAAGATGGTCCCTGAGGCGGGCCACTCCCTAGACTTGTACTCACTCCTCCATGCAAGTTCTAGATGGAGTGGCACCAAGTGGGGTTCGCAACTTTACGTTCGCGTGCTTGTGGTGTGGATACGGAGGCACCACAGCCGAAAGTGTGGGGCCGCGGCAGGAGAGAAGTGTCGGTATTACGATGCGCCGCTCTTCCTACCTGCCGCGACTTCGACGGGGTCGCCACCGGTCGATGGTGGACGCGGTGGGGCCGCAGGGAGAAGGAAGTGACTATCTACCACTCTCCCTATTCTCTGCGGCCGTAGTGGCAGGTGACGGGGCCACAGACCTGACCCGTTGCGGGGGACCTAAGACGTCAGACCGGGGTTGTCCGGCGTCCATTGCACTCACGGTGCCTGAGTTGGTTGCGGTGCACAAGTGGTGCACTGCAAAGGGAGTCATCCCCTGAGAAGGAGTCGCGCAGGCTAGCCGAGGTGGGTGGGGTGGTTGGTTAATGCGAGGACTGGAACCTCACACCGCTTTCCGGTGAGGAGGCCATCGTGAGGTTTCAGTCGGTAGTGATGCTCTTCTGGCATCGAGCCCGACACACCCCACCCACCTCCCCGGGTGTGGTGGGCATGCGTAAAAGCATTTCCTCAAGTTAAATAAAAAAAATAATGCCCATATAATGTTGTTTCGTATTGAATTTCCGATCGTAGCATGCATGCTATCTACCGTCATTTCAGTATGCCCTGGGAGCAAATAGTTCATCTGTTCGGTCTCTAAATGCACTGATTGCAAGAGTGCATTATGAAGAGCTGCGAGCACAATTTTGTTTTTGTTTTGACCCGGACAAGCTGAGTATAAAATCAGGAATTTGATCGTACCACGTGAATCTACATCAGCAATATACTTTTGTAAAATGGTGGCTACTTCATTGCCACCTCTTTTTCCTCCAGCTTCCCCTCATGTAAAACTAAATCCGTTTCTTGTTATGCTTTCATAAAAACATAAATTATAAACAGCATATTATCTTGAGTAGAATAGCAGCATACCGTTTCCGTGTGGTGTGTTTAATACTTACTTCGAAGCAAACTTGTACACACAACCGTCCCCATCGATATATTACTGCTGACTGAAGCGCCCGTGCAGATGGCGTTTCTCGTTACACGCTGGCGGTTAGTACTTGTGCGTGAGAAATTTTCTTTGAATGAACCGACACTATTTACGCTCCCGTAGTGGATTTCGAGATGATTATCCTCCAAGGCTCCGTTTTTCGACATGTTGAAAAATGTTTTAAGTTCTAAAATGTATTTAATGTTTTGTTTGAAACGACCAATATTGAAAAATATTACGACTACATAACAGGCTCAAATGATCCTTGACATCGATATCACATCACGGCAAACCAGCTTAAGTCCCAAATAGCTCTACAGCATACTCTGAATGAAACGGTTTAAGCGACACGATGCTTTCTTTTAAATGAAAAGAAAAATGTTTTAAGCGACATCACTGTTTATTTTGATTCGGGGTCAAATATCTTAACCGACATCATGTATGCAAACAGTGTGCTTAAGTGCCAATGTATATGAAATTAAGAAAAAGTCAAAACAGCTGCTATACATTTGTGTCAAAAATGATCAAATTCCATGTCGCTATATACCATGCAAGCCAAAAATAGGTCAATTTTTGCAATGGTCTCAAGCGACAAAAAAGTGCTCAGAATTGAACAAAACTGGGTTCAGAAGACGCAGAAAAAATCGCTGATTCCGAATATGTATATAACTCAAAACTCAAATATTTGTCGCTTAACGCAGTTTGCCTTTTAACCGTCGATATTTAATTTAGTTATAAGTTTTCTATGACAATCAATATAACACCTATTGTATATAGTTTCATGGACAATAAATAATTCATTCATTCATTCAAAGAAAAAGTCCAACGGTGAATAATTGGCAAAGCACGAGTCGCACTCAAGCATTAAAAGTTCCGCACCATCCTCACTAATGTTAAATAAAGTTTTTGTAACTCGATACACACAGACAGAGTTACAAACTTTATTAGAGTTCCGTACCTTAAAGGTTAAAACAGGACCCTTTTACTAAACCTGCGATTCTCGCTGTCTATAATCAGGCTCGCTGTGAATCTCATAAACCACGATAACTAGAAAGTAGTTTTTTTTCACAAAGGTGTACGAGTATTGTATGATCATAGATTTCAAGTGATCACAAGTTGAACTGAAACGAAAAAATTGAAGTGTTTCAACCCTATAGCTTATCATTGAACAATGCAAGGGAAGCGGGAGGAGCGTATACGCCTGCTTGTGAGCGCGCGATCTGATAAGCGGTCTGTGATGACTCGTTAGGGTTGTCATTAAAACAAATGAAAAATAAATTTAGATTTTTTTATGGAAAGAAAAATGTGAATTGATCTTTAATATTTTGGTATAAAGACATACACACGTAATACATACATACATAATATGTATTATTGATGTGATTTACAAAGTGCTTTATTTCCAAAAAAAAATTGTCTTTACATAAATTAATTATAATTTTTTAAAACATGTGAATTCGTCGGTATAAAATAAACTTAAATATACTAGGTTTTATAAGCTAACAGACCCTCTGCAAAACTTATATCTAGATACTCTAGGTATACGTAGCGACGTATACGTAGCGTCATCATTTCGTATTTGCTTAAAACGACTTCACTCGGGCCACGCAATCTACTATCGTTATATCATTAGCCAATGCAGCGCTTTGCGGAATTTGGCTGCACGCTCGATTTGTAGCGCTATCTAGGTTTCATCGGTAAGTATGGTAAACTTCCGCGCCACGCTATATTGTATGGAAATCAGCAACCCTCTCTAGTATTCTGATCCCTGAGACTACATTGCTTACTCTTACGTATATAGCAGATTTATATGTATGTAGACTTTTTAATACTATCACACTTTTCAAAACAACTTGATTGTCCTGATTATGATGCCGGATAGACTGTATTGCGTATATGTAAATAATGGATGCCTTAGACATTGTCCGATTTCTGTTTCTAATAGTAGTAGATTATTGTAATAGTTAATTATTTATGTGGATTATTTTTATTTATTTTTTTATAGTTTATTGTTTTTAAATTAAATTTCCTTTGACATTTTAATTTAATTTTTGACTTAATTTACTAATTACATTGTTTATAATATTTTATTTTATTAAGTTGTGAGTCTGTGTTACTCGTAATAAATAATTTGAATTTGAATTTGAAAAGTTCCTTTTCTGTATATTATTTTATTTACATACGAGTAGAGTTACAAACTCTAGTAGGCCTCGGCTCGTGGTGTCTCTCGGGGTCATTACTCACGTAAGAGTTTCCCGGAATGGAGGCTGCAATAGGAGTTGTGTTGGATACGGGATCGCGTACCACGAAAGCTGGCTTTGCAAATGAGGCATTCCCCAGAGCATCTTTCCCGACACTCATTGCAAGGTAAATAGCGGAACTTTTGAGTGCTCCTTTTTTTAGTTTTGAAACTAAAGTGGTACTTCTACTGGTATTGTTTGTTTTTCTCTGCATTTTTTATTATGGACGACAAGAAATGTTTGTCCGTAGTAAAAATATGCGGTAATAATGTTCATGGCTCAGAACCAATAATTTAAATATTCTAACAAGCCCGTTTATAGGTCACCAAAACATATTCTTAATATATATAAATCTCGTGTCACATTGTTTCTCCTCAATGGACTCCTAAACCACTTAACCGATTATAATAAAATTCGCACACCATGTGCAGTTCAATCCAACTTGAAAGATAGGATAGTTTAAATCTCAAATTATAGTCGCAATTTTAATTTATTGCGAATTATTGTCTGTTATTATTTGACAGTCACAATTATCTGTTAACTCCAAATGATTCTAACAGATGTCGATACCTTTCGACTGGGTTAACCTGAGTAACCTAACCTGAGTAAGTAATCAACAGATGGCGCTGCGATGGTAAATCTACGAACGTGTCATATAAGCTACACTATCTATTTTTCATACCCCTAAGTGAGGCAAAACAATGCTTGCCGTGTCAGCTAGTTATAGTATAAAGTATTTACGGTTTAAAAAAAACAATAAAAAGTCGCTTGGATATAATAATACATTATTTGGAGGCTATGCTACCCCCGTACGTGGGAGAATACCCTAACATTGTAACCCCACACGTGGTCTCTGGGTGGTGCCAATTAGGTAGCAACTTACTGGTGGTAGGCTTCGGCCGCGGTTAGTAACCACCCACCGGACTAAGTCGCGCCGCCAAGCGGCCTGGCCGTGTTCCGGCGCGTTGCCCGGTGACACCATACTGAAGAGGTGAGTCGGAGTAGTTGTTTCTCAGACGCATCATGCCGTTTTTTAGACGCATTCGCATTGACTGTATCGGGTAACTAGCTCTGGAGGGTAGCGGGATCCGAGGCACGGTGCACCGCTGGCCGACCGCAGTTAGTAGGGGACCCAAGTAGCAAGTTAGCCACTTGCGAAAGGCTGTCCCGCCAACTCGCGAAAAATCCTGGAGATGCGCCATCGTGCCGGTTGGCGACCGGACGAAAGGGCCCGATGGACATCTTCGGGGGGGCTCGGGCGTCCCCGCAGTCTCCAGGCTAGTTCCCCCTTGGTATGGTTGTTGTGTAATGCGTTTTCTTTTGGTTTCGCTATGAGAGACCTCACTCTACTGTCACCTCTTCCACCGTATAATCACTTTCGCTAAAATGCCCAGAAATAGCAAGAGAAACGAGGTTAAACAGCGGTTGCACGCCCTTTCTCTAAAAGTGCATCTTACAAATATCCGTGGGATGCACTCAAACCTCACGGCGGTCCACCACCATCTGGAGACCGAGAAACCAGCTCTCCTATTTCTGACGGAGACGCAAATTAGATGTCCGTCCGATTCAGCGTACCTGTCATATCCGGGCTACACCCTCGAGCACAATTTTAAGGCTCGGGCAGGTGTGTGCCTGTACGTACGGGACGACATCTGTATTCGGCGTGTCCGAAACCTTGAAGACGGAAGGTTTTCGGTTCTTTGGGCGTTAGTGGATACAGGCATAGAGAGGATTCTCTACGCTTGTGTCTACCGTTCGCATAGCGGAGATCAGGAGACAACCAGGCTCTTCGATTATCTCAGTGAGGCGGCGGATGCGGCTCAACTGAAATACCCGTCAGCTCAATTAGTGTTCTTGGGGGATTTTAATGGCCATCATCATGATTGGCTTTTCCCATACCTCGACACTGACCATGCTGGGAGAGAGACGCGAAAGCTTGCTTTAGCGTTAAATCTCACTCAGCTGGTCCAAGGGGCTACTAGGGTACCTGACGTTGACACGCACACGGCTTATTGCCTGGACCTTCTGCTAACAACTGATCCAGACCGCTACTCAGTGTCGGTTTCGTCGCCACTGGGTAGCTCCAATCACTGTCTGGTGAAATCTGTGTCAGTCTACTCCCCAGCCGACCTTAATCCAGAGGGCACTCGGCGGATGTGGCGATACAAGCTAGCAGATTGGGATGAGATGCGGTCTTTTTTTGCATCTTATCCTTGGCAGCCAGTGTGTTTTTCTTCAGACGATCCCTCCACTTGCGCGGATGCCGTTACAGATGTAATCAGAATGGGTATGGAGTACTTTATTCCATACTCGGATTTACCTCTGTCTGGCAAAGCTCGCCCATGGTTTGGTTCCCAATGCAGACGCGCTGAAGCGCAAAAGCATGAAGCTTACCTTGCCTGGGTTGATGCTCGACACCGCAAAGCAAGGGACATACGTCAGAAGAAAAATGCCTTCAATAAGGCTGCCAAGTCCTGCAAGAAGGTCTTGCAGAGGGCTCGTTTTAACCACATAAGCCGCATAGGGAACAGACTAGCTTCGTACCCTGCAAGTAGCAAAGCGTTCTGGTCTCTGGCTAAGTCGGTTGAAGCGAACTTCTGCCGCCCCTCACTGCCTCCAATGCTGAAACCTGATGGGACACTGGCCCACGCTGCTAAAGAGAAGGCCGATTTGTTTGCCTCTCTTTTTGCAGAGAATTCACGTCTCGACGCTGGTAGTTCGTTACCTCCGCCGTCGCCTGGCAGGTCGGCCTCAATGCCAGACATACATATACGCCAGTCGGAGGTGCGGAAAACGCTACGCAGTCTTGACGTGAGTAAGGCTAGTGGTCCGGATGGTATCCCAGCTATTATTCTGAGGACTTGTGCACCTGAACTGTCTCCTGTATTGACGCGCTTGTTTCGGCTCTCTCTTAAGTCTGGTCAAGTGCCTAAATCGTGGAAGCTGGCTAACGTGCAGCCTGTGCCTAAAAAAGGTAGTCGTGCCGACCCTGCCAACTACAGGCCCATTTCGGTCACCTCCATACTCTGTAAGAGCATGGAGCGTGTCCTGAACCGCAGGCTCCTGGCGTACCTAGAGTCTAATGACCTCCTCAGTGACCGACAATATGGCTTCCGCCAGAATCGGTCTACTGGGGATCTTCTAGTGTACGCCACCCACATCTGGAGTGAGGCTATAGAGAAATACGGGGAAGCCCTGGCGGTTTCCCTCGATATTTCCAAAGCCTTCGACAGGGTGTGGCACGATGGCCTTATTAGCAAGCTTTCATCGTATGGCCTGCCCGCTGGTTTCTGTGTGTGGATATCAGATTTCCTGAGGGGCAGATCCATTCGAGTGGTCATTGATGGCTGCTCGTCAGATCTAATGGCAATCAACGCCGGTGTCCCCCAGGGGTCAGTACTCTCTGCAACATTATTTTTGCTGCATATAAATGATCTGCTGATGCCCGGAACCTTGGGGTACGCAGACGACAGCACTGTTGTAGAGAGTTACATGTCCACCACTAGAGCCAGCGCGGCCGAAATCCAGGCGCATAGAGAGGCCATGATTGGTCGCATTAACCTAGCCCTCAAGGCTGTCTCCGATTGGGGCGATGCCAATTTGGTTAGTTTTAATGCGTCAAAAACACAAGCGTGTCTATTCTCCGCAAAAAAGAGGCCTTTCGATCTGACCCCCACTTTCCGAAATGTTGCCGTACCGATTACCGACCACCTGGAGCTTCTTGGCGTAACCTTGACTCCAACCCTCAACTTTGGTTCGTATATTGAGTCGAAAGCTCAATTAGCGGCCAAAAAGCTGGGCGTGCTCTCAAAGGTGCGACGTTACTTCACACCGGAACAGCTGCTGACTCTGTATCAGACTCAAGTTCGGTCGTGTATGGAGTATTGTTCGCACCTTTGGGATGGCTCTGCTAAGTATCAGCTTCAGGCGTTGGAGTCGATTGAGAACCGGGCCAAGAAGCTCATAGGTAATGAGTCCATGTGCAACGTGAGGCTTCAAAGTTTGGAGCATCGCCGCAATGTTGCGAGTCTGTCGGTTTTCTATCGGTTGCATTTCGGAGAGTGCGCGTCTGAATTACATCAGCTAATTCCTCCGGCCCCTTTCCATTATCGGACGAGCAGGGAGACGGCTAGGAGGCACCGCTATACAGTTGAAGTTCCAAAAATCCGTACGAAGCGTTTCGCTTCCACATTTATTGTGCGGACCATTAAACTGTGGAACTCATTGCCGGAATCCCTGTTCCCTCTGAACTATAACCTTACTGTCTACAAGGCGAGAGTGAATCGGTTTCTTCTAGGCAAGCGCGCTCCACCCTAGATCGCAACATCACTTAACATCAGGTGAGTTTCGATCAAGCGCTTGCCTATCCATCATAAAAAAAAAAAAAAAAATTAAAGTTCGGGGTGGGATATTCTGACGTAACGCCTCATTATAATTCGCTCTGAGAAGTGACATAGCACGAAATGTAAAGCCGTTATAATGCTCGCTGTTATCGTTTTGCGACACAATAAAGTAAATACGGCTCCAAATCGTGCTATTCCCAAAGACGATCAATAAAACATGTTTCAGTCATTTAACCTACTTTTGGTTGTTAGGGTCCCGGTATTAAAAAAGGTACAAACGGGATTACTAAGCCTCCGCTGTCTGTCTGTCTGTCTCCAGGCCGTATCTCAGAAACCGTAATAGCTAGAAAGCTGAAATTTTCACAAGATATGTTTTTCCCGTGCCACTAGAACAACAAATAATAAAGAAAAAAATATGAAGGGGTCCTCAAACATTTTTTCCATATATCAATAACGGTTGCTGCTACACACTTTAAATTTTCACAAAGAAATTTATGTAAGTTATTTAATAAAATTTAAATAAATAAATATTTGAGGGGGGCTCCCATACAACAAACGTAATTTTGTAAGTAGTTTTTTTACTCGATCTTTATAACAATATATGGTTGACACTCTATACATTCACAGAATGTGGAAGTATGTTTATAAAAAAAATTATTTATATATAAATTTAAAAAAAAAATAGGGGGTGGGGGGGCTCCCATACAATCTTGGTACGGAACCCATCATGCGCGAGCCCAACTCGCACTTGGGCAATTTTTTCATTTCTGAATCTTTCTTCATATGTCTGAATTCAAATCGCAGATCGACAAAAATGTGCGTCGAGGTAAATTCGTAATTTACTTATTCACGAGCCGATTTCCCCCCCAGTTGGAAGGCACGAACGCTAACACACATAAACGCTGTGACCTCGTTCCGAGTTGAAAACAAGGTGTTGCCAACTCAAAATATTGTTATAGTTGTTTGCGTGGCTGTTACCGCACGTAGTCTACTCGACAGAGACTAGTACACTCTCAGGCCAGAAAAGTAAGTAATGATAGCTCAATTTATGATAGCTATTTATTTATTCAAATGTCAAATTAGTAGAAGAGCCCGTGAAGATCGTCCTTCACCGATCTGATAACCAGATGAGACGTATTTTTTATTAAATATTTTTATAAACAAATGTGCCTAAAATTGCTTGCCCATCGAAAAGTGCTCATGGCTATTTTTAATTAAATAAACTTTTATTGATTTTTTTTTCATCACCTTCATACTTTTGATAACCAAATGAAATGTATTTCACTGATAGTTTTTAATACACAGAATATGCCTCGGTATGCTTGCCTACTCATTTCAGTGTATCTGGCAAGCAGGTGTATATTAACTACCTGGCAAGCAGGTGTAAACAGGTAAGTCAAAATAGGTGACTCATTCGATTTTGATGCGCTTCATAGGAGTAACAATGATTCTGAACAGTTAGAATGTTATTTTTATTTTTGATAATTGTAGCTAAATTATCATTTGACTATACACGAGCATGCGCAAAAAAAATGCCATGAGCACTTTTCGATAGGCAAGCAATTTTAGGTATATTTGTTTATAAAAAATACTTAATAAAAAATACGTCTCATCTTATTATCAGATCGGTGAAGGACGATCTTCACGGGCTCTTAGACTAAGTGTTTCCAAAGGTGTAGTACCCACTTTATAACAGTGCTAAATTCCTTTAAATAATTTCTCATCTGGGTTAACCAAGCGCCAGCCGAGTTTGGGACCCGATGTATTTATTATCTAACTGCATACATACTAAACGTACATACTAAAGACCATAATATATCTATAATTAAAGTAATAAATCGTTTTGTTATACAAACTATGTGTAGATAAATAATTCACAATGTATAAACAAATATGTATGAGGTAATGTATTTTGGTAAATAAACAAATTTCTTTCTTTCTTTCAATAATAGTAATAGTAATAATGGAATAGGAAAGAAGATTTCTAGATTTGACGCGTTCTTGTACGTTCTGTCCGAGTCGTAATAAGAAATGAAAATATGCTGAAACGATTTTAATTTCTTGTTTTATATATTAGTTTGTATGATACGGAGTATATTATTATTTAGCTATGTTCTTTGAAAAACAGTCCAATATGGTCGCTCTTACAAAATTAGCAGATTACATATCATATTTTAACTAGGTTTTTTATTTGACCAGTCCACACTCTCTATCTTGTTATTATTTAATTTGTAATAACTAGGACACTTATGAAGAAAAAATTTATTATATTCTATTTTATCACAACTCTCTTAACAAGTGTATT
Source organism: Mellilla xanthometata (assembly GCA_035578125.1). Taxonomy (NCBI): domain Eukaryota; kingdom Metazoa; phylum Arthropoda; class Insecta; order Lepidoptera; family Geometridae; genus Mellilla; species Mellilla xanthometata. Next base: position 3,917,013 of record JAPUBQ010000003.1, read on the forward strand.
AAATGACAGGGTTTAATTAAAATACTAAGTTTGTATATGTAATACCTAGAAAAAGGATCAAACGTAATTACATACACTTTGACACATTACCCACAAAATATGATTATATAATATATTAAACAAGCACATTTATTACAATAAAATAAATAATATAAGTCAAATTACAATATCACAAATAACAAAAGAAGTCAGGACAGGCCACCATCGACCGTACCCGGCGCAAAGGTGCCAATAACGCTGGCCGCGTTTCCACGCTGAATAGCGATGGCTATCTCTGTACCAAGTACGATCGAGAACGGGAGTCCCTCGTCTTATGCCTCAGTCTTCGGCCAATTTTATTTAGAATATTTATCATTATTATACTTCTAAACATCATCAATCATGCTCCTAATAAGTTAAGCGACCTCGTTGGCGTAAAGGTTACCATGCCGGACTGTTAATCAGAAGGTTCCGGGTTCGATTCCCGGCCCGGTCAACATCTTTGTGCTTAACTAAATTTGTTGGCTGTTGGTCTGGGTGTATTTAAATATAATATGTATGTATGTATATGCAGTATATCAGTTGTGTTAGCAACCATAATACGAACTAGAAATGGTTCAGTGTGGGGCTAACCAGCCGTGTGTGAAATGTGTCCTAATATTTATTTATTTATTTATTTTATTTATTTATTTATTATACTTTTAAACATCATCAATCATGCTCCTAATAAGTTATCGTATTATCGTTTACTACGTATTTTAGATACGAGTAATACAGTACACAGTTTACTTGTTTATGTTAAATTACTATTTTCATTAATTAAATGTATCTGTGAAAATTAATTCTCTCGAATGAGAGCGCCCGCGGGCACAGCGAAGCTCGCGATAATCCGGTATAACAAGCAGTCTATGTAATTCCAGAGTCAAAGCTTTCTCTCGAACAAACACTATCCCAATTAATTCATCTGTTAAAATGTTCCATTCTCATATTACGGATTAAGAATTATAAAATCTACTAGCTGACCCGGCAAACGTTGTTTTGCCTCACTTAGGGGTATGAAAAATAGATAGTGTAGCTTATATGACACGTTCGTAGATTTATCATAGCAGCGCCATCTATTGATTACTTACTCAACCCAGTCGAAAGGTATCGACATCTGTTAGAATTATTTGAAGTTAACAGATAATTGTGACTGTCAAATAATAACTGACAATAATTAGCAATAAATTAAAATTGCGACTATAATTTGAGATTTAAACTATCCTATCTCTCAAGTTGGATCGAACTGCACATGGTGTGCGAATTTTATTATAATCGGAAGTGGTTTAGGAGTCCATTGAGGACAAACATTGTGACAAGAGATTCATATATATTAAGATATGGTCTGAAAGATCGATCCCGTACCTTCCCTTGTTGTAATCTCTAACCACACTAGGTTTCATCAAAACTTTAGGTTTTTGTATGACACAAGAACCAGTATAGGTTTATGCATATTAGAACTGCACAAAACATCCCTCTTATCCTTCTTATAACCACATAAACCTTATCGATTCTCCTTTTAATAATTTGACTTTTTTCACTAAATGCCAACTACGAGTATACTCGTACCTACCATTTTGTATGGTGGCAATCTTATATATAAAATTTCCGTGTCACAGTGTTTGTTACCGTACTCCTCCGAAACGGCTTGACTGATCTTTACCAAATTTTATATGCGTATTCAGTAGGTCTGAGAATCGGCTACTGTATATTTAGAAATAATTATTAAGGCAAAACAACGTTTGCCGGGTCAGCTAGTAGGCATATAAAAATTTACTACGAGTATAGATACTCGTATGGCAGTCAAAGTGTTATAAGTGTGACCTTTTGTTCATGAAAACATATAATATGCCTTTCTATAACAGTTTACAAAGTACAATAATAAAATAGTTTTCAAATGAAATAATTTTTTTTCGTTAAAGATTTCGTCATGCCGGAATCGTGGACGGTCTACCCGCGGTCTTCTGTGGAAAGGAAGCTGTTTTGAAACGTGGAATTTCCACGGTCTCTCAACCGGTGGAACAAGGTCTCATCACCCACTGGAACGACATGGAAAAGCTTTGGCATCATACTTTTTATAAGGAAATATTAGTTCCTCCCGAAGAGACTAAAATCATGCATGCAGTTCATCCGCTGGTGTCTGAGAGAGACAAGTAAGTTTATTTTCTTTTCCGCAAAAGCATTACTTCGGTTTCCGACAACTGACCGTATCGGCTGTTACTTCGCTAATCGCGTCAGATCCCCTTAGTTACCCGAGCATAACAGCCGTTACCTCTTATCGGCTCGAAAAAAACCCTTGTTTCCCGGGTAATTCTGTGATAAAGTAGCTTATACGTAAGTCCATAGTCTTAGCTACCTACATACCAAATTTCAAGCACATACACACGCTTTTGACTTTTTAATATTTAATTTTATTATTGTTATTTAAACAAAACCTTGCGATTTCTCGAAACGAAAACCACGGGCCTAAGCCAAGCGGAGTTAGCTATGGGGGTTGTTATCGGAATTAATGTCGTTATTATTATTATTATTACTATTTATTTGTCAAATTAGCACCGCACAAAGGAGTTACGCTTATGATAATATACAACATACCAATTTAATAGAGCTTAAACATAACATAAAAAACAACATTCAATATTTCATACACAATTAAAAAAATATAATAAAAAATACTATACAAATACAAAATAAAATGTCAATATAATGTCAAGTAAAAAAAAATATTTCGATAACAAAACTATTCAAACAGTAATTATTTACATATTATTGTAGATTTTCTCGTGTATGCTAATTATGAAACACGCTTTAGTTTTTTTCAATAAAATTATATAAAATTACGTCCAATATAAATGTCACATACTAAAAACTAAAATTAATACTAATCAAATAACCCGCCCCTGGTCGCCCCCGGTGCAAAGGTGCCCATCACGCTCGCTGCATTACCGCGCTGAATAGCTATGGCCAACCTCTGCACCAAGAACGACCCGGAGCGGGAGTCACCGGTGACCGCTTTAGTTTGATGATATTATTTATCTTTCAGGGAAAAGATGGCAGAGATCCTGTTTGAAAGTTTCACAGTCCGAGGACTTTACCTGATGAAATCCCCTGTCCTGGCTCTGCATGCCAGTGGCAGGACCACTGGCGTAGTCTGGGAAGGGGGTTACTCATGTTCCTACGTCGCACCAGTATTTGAGGGATTCCCACTTAGACATGCCACTATATTGTCCCCAGTGAATGGACAGATGTTGACTAATAGGCTACAAAAAATCTTGGCAGAGACAGGATATTCTTTTACAACCGCTATTGAAAAGGATTTGTTAAGTGACATGAAGGTTAGTTTAGGAAACTTTCCTAACTGTTCTCTCTTTGCGTTATCCGAGCGATAATACCAATGCGTAATATTTTTTTTGACACATTTCACACACGGCTGGTTAGTCCCATACTGAACCATTTCTAGTTCGTATTATGGTTGATAACACAACTGATATACTACACATACATATTATATTTAAATACATAATTATTTAACACCCAGACCCACAGCCAACAAATTTAGATAAGCACAAAGATGTTGACCGGGCCGGGAATCGAACCCGGAACCTTCTGATTAGCAGGCCGGCATGGTAACCTTTACGCCAACGAGGTCGTCAAATAATAGTTTCATCGTAGTTTCCTGTTAGCGCACGCTGGTAGAGCTTTGCCTAGGGGCTAACTACTACCCTCGAGTTGAATATCTGTCGCCAGGCACTTAGCCGTGTTCCGGTTTGAGAGCCTTATTGAGACATTAATTACAGGCGAGGCATGTTCTGCTTTCAGCTGTTATACTGTCTGACTCGTGTGCCCCTAATTTGTGTAAAAACAGTGTTAAATCGACAACTGCTGTTTAACTGTTGACTGACTGTTTAACCATTTGCCTAATTATATAAGAAATACAGCTTCCCCTCACATATTTAGAAGTAAGTTTTGCTTCGACCTTCATTGTGAGAACTGCGAAGCTCTGGAACTCTCTTCCTGAGTCTTTTTTTCCCGAGAAGTACAATTTGGAGGTCTTCAAATCTAGAGTAACTAGGTTCCTTCTAGGCAAGCGTGTTACATCTTAGACCACAGTTAAGCTTAACATCTCAGGCAAGCTGCGGTCAAACGTAAGCCTATTCATCAATAAAAATAAAAAAAAAGTATAAATTATTTTTAATTGATAAAGCACACTAGTGTTAAGGAATTTTTTTAATGACAAAGCTATTAATAATTGACATATATAAAATAACAATTATAAAATGACCTGTAAATCTATATTTATCAATAAATTCTATATGTTGCGCTGAAATTTATAATTAGAATATGCTAGCGTGATATTTATTAACAAGCCAACGACGTCCTGTCAATCCGAATTATGAAAATTAGCAAAATTATGCTAAAAACTTTGCGTGGTCGTGTTAAAAATAATTAAATAATTGCCCTTGCTACTTTTGCGCCCTATTTAGTTTATGACACAAATACGGTTAAATAGTCTAAAAAACAATATAAACACTTCCAGGAAAAAAGCTGCTTCATATCTCAAGAATACGACGCAGAACTGAAGTGCGGTTGCCCCGTAATGCCATACACACTTCCAGACGGACAGAAAATAAACCTCGGCGAAGAGAGGATTAGATGCCCTGAAGTACTATTCGATCCGTCACTAGAAAACTTAACGAGTCCCGGTGTGACTGACCTGGTGCTCGCAAGCATTAATAAATGCGATATAGATTACAGAGCTACTTTCTTGGAGAACATCGTGTTGGCTGGGGGAACAAGCATGTTTCCGGGGCTGATGGACCGTCTGCAAGCAGAGCTTACTAACTCGCTGCGTGCTCAGCCACTCAAGGCTAGTATAGACGCCATGCCTTCTAGACAATATGCAGTATGGACTGGAGGCTCCATCCTAGCCTCCTTGGATAGCTTAAAAGGCTTCTGGCTGACCAAAGAAGAATATGAAGACGGGGGACCGCAACGCGTTAGATATAAGTTTTTCTAAGTGTACCTATTATTAATTGGTAAACTTCACAGTCTTCTCCTTCTACGGTGAAATTGCATATTTAGTTATACTTTTTTCGTGAATGTTACCAATAAAAAACTGATGTTTAATTAAAATGTCATCAGTAAATAAATTACCTACTAAATTGCATGTGTCTTTGAATATCTTCTTATTTATAAAATTTCCATGTCACAATGTTAGTTACCGTACTCCTCAGAAACGGCTTGACGTATTATTACCTAATATTATATGCGTGTTCAGTAGGTCTGAGAATCAGCTACTATCTATTTTTCATAGCTCTTTTATTCTTTTTTATTTAATAGACATAATTTATAAGGCAAAACAATGGTTGCTGGGTCAGCTAGTATATTTATATTTTTTTCCAGTGGATAAATACTAATCAGTAATTTGAGAAAATACTTAGCATTGAATACAAATTGGTAACAACTTTTTGGAATTATAAGTAAATAACCTCCTCTATATTTATTATCACTGAAATGACCGATATAATGTGACGTTTATTACTTGCGTCAGCTTTACGTCATTCGGTACTACGCACGTCGGGTAACAGAGAATTTAACATTATTCTATACGTACACAATGAAAATAAGGTCAAGTGTTATCGTAAAAGTCTATCCTATGAGAGGAGAATAGTACGAGTAAAATGGCGTTTGAGAAGCCTTTAGTCGTCCTCGACAATGGCAGCTACAATATAAAAGCGGGGTTTTCTTGCGATAATCACCCTGTCTCAATCTTCAGGACGGTCGTAGGACGGCCTAAGTATTTAAACGGGTCTTATGGGAGATTCCAGGACTATGAAGTGTTTATTGGTAACTGGATTTTTTTATTTGTGTGTGTTGCGGCCAAGCTCTGGTGTCGAGAGCTTTCAAGCCGCCCGAAGGCCTTTGATTTGGCTTAACGACTGTGTAGGGCCTATCTATGTAACGCCTGTTAGAATAATCATAGCATAAGTTTAAGTAGCATAATCTATCTTCTATACTATAAGACTTTTTGTCCTGACTCATTCACTCATTCATTCATTCATCTATAGGCAACGCAAAGCCCATACGGCTGGTCCTGAAAGTAGTCCAGGGTTGTGAAATTTGGAGGATGATGATTATGTAGACGCGTACTAAGAACGAATTTTTGGAAATTCCACCCCTAAGGGGGTGAAAGGGGGTAAAACAGTTTGTATGCAACTTCTTTATTTTTGAACTTCCAGCAATGAAATTTAGAATATGTATAGTTTATGTAAAATTAAAAATAATGGTATCAAGTTTTTATGCCAGGGGTTAACTAATGGTTTGTAATGGGGGGTGAAAATTTGTATGGAAAATTCTTTATTTGTCAAGTTAAAGTGTTGTAAGTTGTTATGGTAATAGATTATTATGTATAGTTTATGTAAAATAAAAATAATTCCAGGGGTTAACTAAGGGTTTCTTTTCAGGAATCGAATGCGGAAAGACAGATGCGGCTCATTTTGATATCGTAGCAATGTAATGTTTATATAAAATTGGCACGGGAATAGGATACAATACAATTTTTCCACAGGTTACGCGAAAAGCGACCAACACGCGGGTGGAGCCGCGGGCAACCTCTAATATAATATAAAGTAAGAGTGACGATGTAACTAGTACAGTTGCTCACGAGCGTTCCAATAAACCAAACTTCAACCTGTGGCCCACTATCTTGGAGCACGCACAACTATTACCTGATATATACCTAGTCATCAATAAGTATATATAGCCCAGGCGACCTAAAACTGCTTGTACTAAGACTAACAGCTGGCACCTACAATTCAATGTGTCATCCGACCCACGGTAGTGCCCAGATGAAAATGCCACTCGAAAAGCGACAGTCATGCATAGTCACCCATACAAACACCGTCCGCATCGATGATCGCGTCAGACCACTTTAGCTAGCCGATTTACAGACGCTACATAATTATAGCGATAGACAATACATGTAGCGTCTGTATATTATTATTATATATTATTATTATAATCCTTGTATCCTAGTAAGAAAGATACACGCACAAACTTTGCATGTATTATATTAGTAGGATTTTCAGGTGACGATGCTATGTCCAGAATAGAAGAGTATGAGCTATCCAGCCCCGTGGAGAACGGTAAGGTAGTCCACTGGGACAATATGGAGCGAGTCTGGCATCACGTCTTCTACAAGGAGTTGAAAGTGGCTCCGGAAGACCGGTCTGTTCTCTTGACTTGCGCAGCGAGAACTTCTTTAGCTGAGAAGTATGTTCCCTTTATACGTTTGCTGTATAAATACAGTGTAGTCCGTTTAGTACGACTTCGCATATAGCAACCAACCGTTTTTAGCGACGGAAGTTTAGGCATTTGTTTGGTTTTAGTATAAACTTGAATAAATAGACATTCGTTTATTACGACTCCGCTTACAACGATTTTCCGCTTTTAATGACCGAATTTCATACATTGTCCGGTTACAACGACGAGCGTTGCTGTGTTTACAAATAATTCATAGAAAAGAATGAAATAAATGAATAGCTATCTCCGCTATCGCCCCGCGCGACGCCTCCGATTGGAAATTGACTGATTATTTTATGGCAATACGAGTTTGTGGTTGTGATTGGTGGCTGGTGATCACAAATGGTGGCTGGTGAGTCAAATGTAACGATTGCGAAGGAATACTGTAATATCTGTTATATAAAAACAAACTTTTTTCTGTTCGTACAAAATACGACTTCCGTTTAATACAACGTAATGTCAGCGGTCCCTTGGCAGTCGTTATAACCGGATTCTACTGTACGTTATAGATATGTATAACATATATTACCGTAATGAATTCCTATAATGATGTAGCTGAAAAAGCAGCGACTTAGAATAAATTAGAAAAGTAACTAGGCCGATAAAATGGTTACACCACACCGCGGTATTTTACGCGTGTAAAATACCGCGGTGGACGGGGCAAAACAGCTATCCGCGCGCCCGCGTCTCATGGTCGGTGGCATGACCTTGATGCAACCAATCGCGTGCGAGCTTTGTGTATGTGTGTTTCGTTGGGATAGCAGTTTAATTGTGTGCGTAGATGGTTCCAGAGTTACTCTTCCGTTTACTCTAGTTCGTTGTGAAAAAGTCATAAAGCGCATCAAGACTTTATTCTGGAAAGATTAGTTCCAGAAACATTTAATAATGTAAGCAAACCAAATGGTTATTATGTTAATATTGTTAAGATGCAAATGTCCCTAATTATGTTAGGGGAACAAAGATACTAAGATACGAAAATAAAAACTATAGATATAATTATAGAACCAGTTTGTCTCGTAGTGCGATTTTTAGACTGCGGTACGCGACACTCCTGGTCGAATCAACCAATTACTTTTTTAGGGTTCTGTGCCTAAAAGGTATAAACGGAACCATATACTAAGCCTCCGCTGTCTGTCTGTCTCCAGGCTGTACCTCAGAAACCGTAATAACTAGAAAGCTGTTCCTGTTTACAAGATATTTATTTCCCGTGCCACTATAACAACAAAAACTAAAAATAAAAAAAAATAAAATATAAAGGGGGGTCTCCATATAGTAAAATAGTTTTTTTTCCCCAATTTGTTGCTATATTTCAATAATTACGGTATTAAATAAAATAAACATTTGCGTAGGTCTCCCATACAACAAACGTGAATTTTAGGCATTTTTTACTCCATCTTTATAACGACATGTGGTAGAACCCTCTATACATTCACAGAATATTGAATAATGTATTAAATTAAAAAATTAATAATAAAATGTGCGAGCCCAATTCGCACTTAACCATTTTTTTTTTTCATTGAGGCAGTAAGGCCGGGTCAGTTAGTGCTCTATTTAATTAACCTGTGTCGGCGGAAAATAAATAGATTAACCAATTTACTACAACCACAAAAAGCGCCGACGTGATTTGCTATCAATATTGTGGTCTCAATATAGGTTTTCTGCGGTGGTCGTATATCCTGCTAATAACTAGGTACGTCCACCAGAACCATATTCAATACAATATACAACAGAAGAGGAAAGAAGGTAGGCCTCCTAATACGACATGACAATTTCAATATAAATATCATAAAAGGAAAGTTATAAGCCGGGAGAGAAATAGAAAGAGATAAAAGATCATTTTTAGACCAAATTAAGGAGAAGACAAAAGTCATGTCGTATAGGGAGGTCAAGGATTTGGCCGAAGATAAAACTACCTGGAATAAACTCCACGGACAAGAGCCTAGCTCTTAAATATTGAGAAATACATATGTACTCGTTTATCACACTAAAATAGCAAAACGACAATTGCTACGCAACTGTATTCTAAATGTTTGCAATGATTCATAAACCAAAATTGCGACGTTAATATCGGGAGCCGAGTTGATTATCAATGTAAATCGAGTCTTCAACCGACGGATTATGGTTCAATTCACTTACGAGGCAATCAATTTATGCTAAATACATCCGAGACTGCTTTGAATCGTACTTAATTTCAACTAATTGGGACGTGCTTTGTACCTTCCACCTGTTTACCTTTAGGATGCCAGAGCTTCAGAAATAGTTATGATAATAATCATCATTAATTTGTTTCGGGCAACTTTTCCTTTCAATCATTCGGTATGATTGATCACCTCATTGGCGTAATGGTTACGATGCCGGACTGCCAATCAGAAGGTTCTTGAAGAATCTTTGTGCTGAAGTAAATTTGTTGGCTGTCGGTCTGGGAGTTTGTATTTATTAAAATATATATGTATGTAAATGTAGTATATCAGTTTGTTGGCAACCATAATACAAACTAGAAATGGTTCAGTAAGGGATTAACCAGCCGTGTGTGAAATGTGCCCGAATATTAAAAAAATATACAGTGTAAAATTCATGTTACGTCACTCGATATAACGACAAACTCTCTAAAGCGTCGAACTTGGTTTTAGTTGATACATTATCTCCATTGAGCGTTTACTAACGCCATAAAATGCACAGCCCCGTCAGTGTAGTTATATAGAGTAAACACTATATATATTGGAATAGTTAGAATTGCTTTTTAATAGTGGATTGAAATTTCATTAAAACGGTGTGGGAGCATGATAGCAAAATAGCTTAACAAATACAACAAAATTCTGCGTGAACGATAGTGACAAATTTCCCAATTTAAATGTTATTCTATGTTATGAATCGTTAGAGCTTCAAAAAATTCATACGAAAATTTCTCGACAGCATTATTTTTAGAAAAAAATCTTGATTCAAAATTTAAAAATGTTGTGTCTCTGAAAGTAATTAAAACAAATATAACTTTTTCTTGTAGTATAATTCGTCTATTGTAAGTGGTTATAATTTCAATATTCTTAATTTTGTTGGTTATATATGAATTAATTACGTGAAATATCGAATGCCTCGCGTCAGTTGCTTCATTGAAAAAAAATGGTTGCCTGTAAAGTCGGTTTTACGGGCGAAGATTTTACGTGACAACGTCTGCCGCGTGCTGCGCCCGCGGCAAACCGATCATAGTTGAGTGGGAGAGAGACGCAAGGCATTCGGCGGGCCTCTCTCGTTCGGTGACTCATCGTAACGTTACCGGGCGTTACACTTTTTCATAAGTGACTCCCAGCCGCAACCTAATTTAAGACGTTGTCACGTCAAAAGGAATGTCGAAGATGAAGTCGGTACCACAGTCTTTACCAATTTTTTTTCGGTTTTCAAGGCAAGAGTGAACCAGTTTCTTCTTGGCAAGCGCGCTCCACCTTAGATCGCATTATCGTTCACGATCAGGTGAATTTCAATCAAGCGCTAGCCCATTATGAGTAAAAAATAAAAGAAAATAAGACTTGTTCGTGAATAGCGTAATTATACTAAATCTGTAGAGAACCGAAGGTAGAATGTTCGCTCACGTATAATGGCGACTTTATTTAGAGTGAATAGAAGGTGGGAGGCGAGCGCGATAGCTGCAGACTTACAAGTGCTTTCGCTGCCCAGGAATAGGAAAGGACACAAAGACGAAGACAGAAAGATAAGAAAGTAGACGTTATATCGTATGAAGAGATCAAAGTATTGGTTTAAAATAACGAACGATAGAAAGAACACTTGCAAGAGCACAGTATGGTGTCTGTGTCGTACTTCGTCACATGATCGTCGCTCCATAACAGCTATCCTACGAATCTTATATCTTTAAACGAGCAATTCTTGCATGTATATAATATATATATATATAAATATATAATTGTAATCTCGGAATCGGCTCCAACGATTTTCATGAAATTTAGTATATAGGGGGTTTCGGGGGTGATAAATCGATCTTGCTAGGAATCATTTTTAGAAAAAGTCATTTAAAAAAAAAAAATACCGAGCAAGGCTCGGTTACCCAGGTACTATTTTAAATGCGAAAGTTTGTATGTAAGTGAGTATGTTTATTACTTCTTCACCCAAAAACAGCTGAAACGATCTTGATGAAATTTGGTATGAAGATAGGTTAGACCTTACATTAATACATAGGTTACTTTACATCCCGAAAACAATTGTGGTTCGTAATAACTTCAAAATAATATGTTACTCGTTCACGCTCCAACGGCGGGACCGATTTTGATGAGATTTACTATGAAGATAGATTAGACCTTGGATTAACACATAGGCAACTTTTTATCCCGGATTTTCTTCTTTTTGTCCTGGGTTAAAGTGGGTGACACCGCAAGTCGCAGTTAGTTGAATATAGAGAAGACTATTTTTATATTACTCGTACTATTAGATATTTGTGCGTAAATATCGACAAAGAATAAAACAAGTTATGCTCATACTACTGTATTCATTCAGTTTAAATAAAAATGCTATACTTTAAGATAAAACCAATAATAAAATACTTTTGGTTAGTAAGCTCCCGCTATCAATTGTAAGCTGCCAGCTGTCAAGTTAAGAAAGAAATCAAATATATCCCAGAATATGCCCTGAATGAATACAGTCATGACAACGCAACTGACAGCATGTTCATTTTCATTATTTAAATTTTATCGTAGACACCGTCTACGTATTTTATAAACAATTTAGTTTTGACAATACTGCCCTCCCGAGCCTAAAGTGCAGTAATAGGAAAAACACGATTTAGAGAAAACCGTGCGGAAAGAGTAGAAACTACAAAAAAAAATATTTGGAGAAGTAAATTCATGAAATCTTTAATACGAAGTGAAACTAAACGCAAAAACGAATTATTTTTGTGTTGTTACATTATTTTTGTTTTAAAATACAATAATTATAGCCATTAAGTTTTTTTGGCTTCTCTTACTACAAGTAGTAAAAAACAAAAAAATGTATAAAAAACTAATTAAAATGCATTAAATTCTCCTATTACTGCACTTTTTTAAGATATACTTTTAATTTTACTTATTAAAGTGCAGTATTAACATAAAAAAACTGCAGTTTAATAGGTTTTTACAATAAGATTCTGAAGTTCTTTATTTGTAGTAAAAGAAAACTACCTTTAAATTTAATATAAAAATTATGTTTTTTCACTAATTAGAAGCACCATTAAGCTTAAATACTACTTATAATACTAAAATAGTTTAAGGAAACATCTTACATAGAACAGTATAAAAACTATACCTACCCTAATATGTTTCAAATCTTTTTTTTACTTCTATTATACTTCATTCTAGTTGGTTTTTCACGGGTTTAAAAAAATCTACACAAAATAAAATGCAGTAATAGCTAATGTACTGAGCTAATACTGCACTTTAATTAGGGATACAAATAAAAACTACATTTGCAGTAAAATCAACTTGTATGGAGGCAAACAATACTGCACTTTAATAAGTTTTTTATTTATTCTCCTAGATAAACCTACCACTTAAATTGTTGCAAAATAAGTGATAATACTGCAATTTAGCTGGAAATATCAAATAATTCTTATGCAGTAAGTTTTTTACTGCAATTTAGCTGGGAAACACTGTGTATTTTTAGCAGAATTGTATTTATTTTGCAATTACCGCAAACTAAATATTATATTAAAAAAAAATACTTCTAGTGTTATTTTAAAAAAATATATAAATTTCATTTGTAGGTTTTTAAAATGCGGTTTCAGAATATTAATTATCTAAAAACTACTAAAAAGTCTATTACTGCGGTTTAGGCTCGGGTGGGCAGAATAGTCATAACATATATATGATAGTAACGTATTAAGATTGACGTAGTAAATTGTAATATGTAATTTTATTGCCCTATATGACGCGATGTCGTAAGGTAAAAAAATGCCTATTCTATTCTATTCTATAAAACCGAAGTAATATTCTGTGTATTTCAGAATTCGTACAACTTATTACTGATCATTTTTCAAGCAATAGCAGCATACCTCACGTATAACATTTTTAACTCTTGCCCGCTTCACCTATCTAAAAAGTTACGCGTACGAAAAATTCTAGTTATTTGTATTCTCGGCGTGTCTGAAAATTCCGATATGCAATCGAGTCCGTTGAAATTCCAGCCGCCATATCGCCAGCACGATAAATCTATATACGATTGATTCAGCCAACTGGGTTAGCGGGCACGTTCCAGTAATATTAAACAGACTTATTTCAATTGTAAAGTATGTTTTTGGAAACTGATAGACTTGAATTATGCTACTGAAACTATATCAGTATCATAAGTCAAGTCTATCACTTTAAATAACTTAGTTATTTATGATTCGAAAACTTCCTTAAGTTATTTCGTAATATGTTCTCTAAATTATGTTTTCGAGGTAACATCTGGGAGTCTTCTAATTATATTTTATAGGTACTTTCTGGTAAGCGTTTAATATTGTAGACAAACGTAGCTCAGGCAAATTGTGGTGAAACGCAAATCTATCAGTTGCAAATTAAAATCTTAGTGTATTTTGTCCTTTCAGGGTAAAAACCTGCGAAGTGTTCTTCGAGACTCTGAATACTCCTGGGCTCTGTATACAACCTCAAGGAGTCCTCGCACTGTACGGCTCAGGGTTCACAACAGGGATATCAGTGGACCTCGGCTACGACACAACAGATATTTGCCCCTGCTACGAAGGAGGCCTGATCAAGTACGCTCACATGCAAACTAATCTCGCCGGCAGACAGTACTCCAATTACATAAAGAAGAAACTCGCCGCTAAGAATCTCGATTTTGGTCTCCAGAACGACAAAGTCGTCGAAGACATCAAGAAGGAGCTGTACGTGCTAAAAGAGTTCGCATGTGCGAGACCAAGACATTCTAAAAACTTTACGTTGCCGAGCGGCGATGTGATTGATATAGACGAGGAACTATTCGTGGCGGGAGAGATGATGTTTCAGCCTTCTTTTGTATGCAGTGACAAATCTGACTGCTTGCCCTTGCCATCGGCTGTGGTCACGTCTGCGTTGAAATGCGACCCAGACATCAGGGTCGACATGTATAACGCAGTTGTGCCGTGGGGCGGCCTCGCTGTTCCAGGGCTAGTAGAGAGACTGCAGAAGGAAATGGAAGAGATAACAATGAAGCCTGTTTGTGTGTTGAATAGCTTGGAACCGTACACCGTGGCATGGCTTGGCGGGGCCACGTTCGCAGGCATCAAGGAGGCACAAACAATTTGGATTACCAAGAAGCAGTTCGAAGATTACGGTTCTAAGATTGTGAGCAATAAGTTTCTATAATTGTTAGTGCTTACGGTTTAACTTTATTATATTATTCTATGTTTTAAATGCATTAATTCATTTTTAATCGTATTTTTTATCTGTAATCGTCAAAAGAAGAATTCCCGATTCTTCTATGTGTTGTTTTTTGTATGAAGTTATTTTTTTGTTTGAAATACTTTTGTTTTCATGATAAGAATGCGTTTGACTGTAACATACCCGATGTTATTGTGTCAACACGTCAGTATTGACCGCAACTAGGATGGAGCTTGCCTAGTCACCGATTCAGTCTCGGCTTGAAGACAGTGAGATGATATTTCAGTGGGAACAATAGTTTCAACAGCATGTCAGGGTCTGGTGAAGAATGTCACAGAAAAATCAAAGTCAACCAAATTTTAGACAAATATGTTTAAGGTTGTTTCCAAAATATAGAATGAAACGAGTCTGGTACACATAGTAATATTGTGCTAATTATGGAAAGAACTATACCCCTCGTTCCAAGGGCTGATCTACGTGTTAAGCTAGGTTTTGATCAAACAGGTAGGTAATTATTGAAGTTTAAAGTTCAATGCTTATACGATAAGTTCGTCGGAGGTTCATTAATATCTTTAAACTTTAGTTTCCGCTGTTTGTTGGGAGTGCTAAACTAATTAGTGCAATTCCTTTGCTTTTCATGCTACGCGGTGTTTGTATGTGATTTTTTTGCTATGAGAATGCGTTTTCTTTGATCATAGAATAATGCTTTCATTAATTTCATTTCGTTTCGAGCTTTGCGAGGCTTTTTTTGTTGGTGTTATTCAAGTTAAGCATAGCGGAGTGAACCTAAACGCATTTGCAACCAGCATTGGATTTGCTTAATAAACATGATTTATACTATTTGGTGCCGCTATCGAATTTCATTGAAGCGTTTAGAATCTACTTAGTTAAACTGACAGTGCTGCTGCGAATTAATGGATTCCCCATACTACTCGTCAATGCATGAATATTGAAACATACACTAGGGCTTCACCACATTGCCGGGATTCCGTGGCGAGGCATAAGCGGTGGACCGCCATCGTATTTACTGAGCGAGCGAAGAGAAACGACGTCTCTGCTACTAACCATCTACAAACCAGCTTTGTTATCATCTGACAATATGTTAGCATTTTAACAGACTAATTTGGATGTTGTTACGCGAGGAGGTCACGATTTTAACGAAGCTTAGTACACAGATTTTTTTATTAGCTAGTGATTTCTGATTGGAGTGTGGTATCCAAAACAAGGAAAATATGCTGCAGCACTATTAACTACTCTACGTTTGTAAAAATCACCGGTAAAGCTCAAAAGTATACTATGAACACTAAATGTCAGATTTCTTAATCAAAAATCTCAAGATTTGTACACAAATGGAGTCACTACCCACAAAATGGCAACAAATCATCGATTAAAATGGCACATACATATCTACTTTACTATAAGACACTTTGTCCTGGCTCATTCATTCACTCACTCATTTGTTCATTTATCTATAGGCGCAAGGCCCAAGCGGTTGGTTATAAATAAATACATAAAAATATACTTAAAATCCTTTATGAGAACAATACGAAAGTTCTGTTGCCCCGACCTAATATTATATATTGCAAATATGAATAAAAATTAGGTAAATATGAGCTCATAAGTTATACGTTCAAAAAATTAACACGTACATTCTCGAGGTTTACTGTTCGGAGAACTTGTAGTTACAAATAAATGAATAAGAACGGGCTCCATTACGAGGAAGATCGGTCGGGCGATGTTTCTTATCAAATTTACGAGTTATTTTCTCCCGACCACCTCTCCAGACCACCCGGGTGAAAGTTTAAGGAGAGAGGCGTCAGAATTTCCGTCAAATGTGACGCAAAGCTTTCAGATCATGTTGTCAAGTTTACATGTTATATATGGACACAAAATGTCCTGACTGACCGGTTATATAAAGATTACTTTTACTAGTTAGCACTGACCGGTTTTACAATATTTTTTTTTTATTACTTAGTATTCAATTAAATTGGTAGAATTTATGAAATGTATTTGTATTTATTAATAGTTAAAACAGCAATGTGAGTAATGTAATAATATTATCTTCTGTTATCTGTGATTTCAGATAATGTGTAATCTTCTTATATATATAAAATTGCCATGTCACAATGTTAGTTACCGTACTCCTTCGAAACGGCTTGGTCGATTTTTATCAAATGTTATATGCGTATTCAGTAGGTCTGAGAATCGGCTATTATTTATTTTTAATACCCCGAAGAGAGGCAAAACAGCGTTTGCCGGCTCAGTTAGTAATAATTTAATTAAAGCTTACAATAATCTTACAGGATATGGAATGTAATAACTATGAAATAAAGTATTGAATTTAAATTTAGTAATAATAAATTTAACATGTTTAATTATTTATTATTTTATTTTGTTCCCGATTACTAATATTCCTCTTATTTGATTTGTTTATACATTTTAACTGTATATGTACTTACAATAACCTAATTTAATAATTTGATTTTAAATAGAATATACTATTTATATTGAATAATAACATTAACAGATTATTAAGTTAGTTATTTAACTAAAATAATCTGTAAATATTTCAACTGTCTACCTATTGCTGTTCAATAAATACCACTGGTAGACAAACATACATTAGAGTCCGAAAAGCAAGGTACGGAACCCTAAAAATGAGGCAAAATGTTTAATGGTCGTATCTCACTAATATCTAAAAGCTTCACCTTAAGATTAATAACATTGCTTAATGAATAGAAATTGTTCCCTACTCTGTAATATTTTGTCTGAAATATTTTGCTATGCAATAAATTTTGATGAAAATTCTTTGCATTTTCTAGTTTATTACGTTTTCATGTGATTTGCTTTCTTTTAAATTAGTATGTAAATAGTTCAAGCATTTTGTAGTAGTTACTGATATACTCATTTGTTTTATAAACTATCAGTTGTGTTACTGATATACTCATTTGTGTTATATACTATCAGTTGTGTTACTGATATACTCATTTGTGTTATATACTATCAGTTGTGTCACTGATATACTCATTTGTGTTATATACTATCAGTTGTGTTACTGATATACTCATTTGTGTTATATACTATCAGTTGTGTCACTGATATACTCTTTTGTGTTATTTACTATCAGTTGCGTTTGCCACCATGATGCAAACTAGAAAAGGTAAAGTTTTTTTAATATATTGTTATATTGTTTTTTGTATTTGGTGTGCAACAAAGTTATATTATATTGTATATTTAGAAGAGAAGCGAAGAAAGGGGCGTGGCTTAGCCTCCCCACTCCTGACAACATCCGAGCGAGCGACGGAGGGCAGCTGAAACATCGGGCGACGCGGCGAGCTCACTTTCCCTTCGAATCCCGGCGTAGACGGTCGTTGCTACCATCCAATTGCGTTGATATTTAATTTTGTGTTAATAAATTGTTTTTGTGTTAAATAATTATTTTTTTTTTAAATTAAAATTTGTTTCATTTCTAAATTCAGAAGTGGGATTCCTATCCCGCTATCTGCTCTGGCTATTCTGGTGTTTAAAAAAAATTGTTTAAATTTGTTTTGACTTTTAAAAAGGTGCTTTAAAAAAAAGGCTAACATGTCCGATAAAAATAAAGAACATTAGAAGTCGTAGACGAGACCGAACGCCTATACCGGGATTGGAGCAGTATTTGCAACCAATTCTCGATCGATTAAATCAATTGGAAAGTTCCAGATCCCGTAGCGTGTTTGCGAGCGGTGTGGTGACGCCGGAGCTGCCAACGGCGCGCGACCTACCCGCAGTTTTGCCACCTGCTCCGCCGGATGCGACGCCTGGCAACAGCGAACCGAGCAGCGCAAGCCTGGCGCCGTCCGTGCCGTGTTCGAGCGCGACCCTCGCCGGCACCGATTCGGTTATCAGCGAAGTGGCAGATAAGCTTGCGAGTGCTATCAATTCTGCGATTCCGGTGAGATCTAACCATGTTTTTATTTCTAATTTTGATCCGTCTTTACAAGACTTTGATTTGTGGTGCAGTGAGGTCGATCACGCGAAGCTCGCGTATAAATGGGATGATCGTGAGTGTTTGGCACGTGTAGGGAACTGCCTCAAAGGGGACGCAAGGCTTTGGTTAAACGAGTGGGTTAGTTGCGATCGTAGTTGGTCGAATTTTAAACGCGAATTTAGAACGTTATGCCCGAAGCGTTTGGACGTCGCAAACATTTTATTCGACGTCATGAAAACTGATTCCGATGCCTACCCTACATATGCGGAATATGCTAGGCGGTCACTTCTTAGATTGAGGATCGTTAACGGGTTGAGTGATGAGTTGATTGCAGCGATAGTAATACGTGGTATAACGGACGCGCAAATTCGAGCTGCTGCGACCAACGCGAAATTATTGCCAGAAGACCTAGTTAACTTTTTGTCAATTTATGTCAAACCACAAGTTCCCGCGGTTCGAACGGTGCGTAGCGCTTTACATATAGGGGATTCGCGTAAACGAGATCACGTGGATACGAAAGTTAAGTGTTTTTTATGTTCCGGGTTAGGTCATAAACAGATGTCGTGTCCCAAGCGCACGCGATTAGATAGGTCGGCTGCTGAGCCTTCTAGTAGTGTTGATAGTTCAAACAGACTTTCCCCAAAATCTGAACCGTGTTCTTTTTGCAAAAAAGTGGGTCACAAAGTTGATGATTGTTTCGCAAAACAACGCGCCGAGTCTCGTGGAAAACCGAATGTCAACTTTTGCCGCGAAATGATTGATTCATAATATAAACGCGATGATATAGCTACAGCGGTGATTCAAGGCGTGCCAGTTTCTCTGTCAATCTAAAAAAATAATGCAAATTCCTTACTACGGAGATAGAATATTTAGGTCGGACGATTAGTAATGGTCAGGTGAGACCGAGCGAACATAAGGTAGAGGCCCTGGTTAATGCGCGAGTACCCAGCAATGTGAAGGAGGTAAGGCAGTTCTTGGGTCTTGCCGGATATTTTCGACGCTACATTCCTGGATACTCGCAGCAGACTGCTTGCATTGCGAACCTTACACGCAGGGGTGTGCCTTTCAAATGAGGAGTTGATCAGGAACAGGTTCGTAAAAAGTATTATTGAGCGTCTAACAAGTGAACCACTCCTAGGAATATTCGACCCCTCTCTCCCCACTGAGGTGCACACCGATGCGTCCGCTCAGGGTTACGGAGTCGTTTTAGTTTTGTTTGAGTCGAAATCGGTTAACATTTGTGAGTTCCGTAAACCTTTAAATTGGGCCCAGATAGCGCAGGCCGCGGACGATGAGACACATAATTTGCTACAGAAGCTCGATAGTGGTGAACTTGACTCGTCCAGGTATGTTAAGCGCAATGACGTCCTTTATTATAAAATGGACGTAATCGGGGAAGAGTCACGTTTGCTGTGTTATGTGCCCAAGGTTCATCGCCTTAGCTTACTGCGAGTATTCCACGACGAGCATCAACATATCGGTACTGAAAAAAATGGGAGATCTCATTTTAAAACATTTTTGGTTTCCAAAATTTAGACACTTTGTACGGAAATACATACAGCACTGTGTGGTATGTCTTTCTTACAAAAAGGTTCCTCGACAACCTTTGCAACCAATAGAGTCATGGCGTAAACCTCTTGTCCTTTTCGTAACTGTGCATAGCGACGTGCTGGGACCGCTCCCTGATTTGAACGGATTTAAATTCGTAGTTATAATAATAGATGCTTTCACAAAGTTTTGTCTTCTGTATCCTATACGTAAGCAAGATGCGACAGAGTTGAAAAGAGTTTTCGAAACGGCGATATCTCTTTTTGGTTCTCCTGTTGTTAGTTTGAGTCGTTAAGTTGTTGTTAAGTTGATAGTCGCGGATAGAGGCCGAATGTATGAAAGTCCTACTTTTATTGATTGGATAAAATAATTAGGCTCTGATTTACATTTAATAACTCCTGAAATGCACCAAAGTATTGCAGGTTGAGCAGTATTGTCGTACTGTAATGAACATGATTCGGGTAGAGTCTAATTTCAGACAACAGAGCTGGTCTGATATCGTGTGGAGATTACAGCTCACCCTGAACATTACTGTGCAGAGATCAACCACATATTCACCCTTACTTTTGTTAACCGGCAGCGATGGTGCAACGCCTGTCATGCGATCCCTGGTGCGTGATGTGGCCTTGGAAGCGTCAAAGCCCAATCGAGAATCACTACGCGAGCTTGCCCGACAGCGAGCCTCGGAGTTGCTGGACAAGAATCGCCTTCGGCAGAACGCGCGCGGAAACGAGCGGCGCAAGCCTGCGCGCTCCTTTCTGGTCTTTGTGCGTAAGACGAGCCAAGCCACCGGCAAACTTGACTCTGGAATGCGTGGCCCGTATAAGGTCAAGGAAGTGCTACCTCAAGGTCGTTACGAATTGAAACTTTTCACTGGTTCTTATGGTAAAATTACACAAGCAGCGGCGGAGTATATGACTCTGTGGCGCGGGGAATGGACTCCCGAAGTTTGTACCGCATTTTTTCAATGTGAGCATTGCATGTTTTGTTTGTCCATGACACGTTCAGCGGCGTTGTAATGTATTCGCGCGTCAGCGAGCAACTCAAGGGTGTGGCTCTACAGACGTTTGCATGGGTTTTTGTGGTGTTGGTTTTTGTCCCGTGATGTAATGTATTTGTGCGACGGCACCTATACAGCGAGTGTCCCGAGGGTACTACTCTACAGTCACGTGCATGTCCAATACCTCGATTTAGAGTGGTTCGAAGTGATGTAATGCGTTAAAGTAAACCGCCTCGCGGATGTTACTCTAATGCAGCGAGTAAGGCGCTGGCACTGCTCTACAGTCACTGCATGGTTTGGAACCAATGAGATCGCATCCTGTGGGGAGTGCGAGTGAAGGAAAGTCTGAAGGACAATCCTGTACACGGAGCACGTCAGTGTCTCCTTGCCGTACATCTCGAGAGCTCTGTACGAAGGGATATCCCGAGGGCTCTATCCAGGTTGAAAGTAATGGAGTCGCTCTTACTTTCGGAGCACGTCAGTGTCTCGCTGCCGTACATCTCGAGAGCTCTGTACGAAGGGATATCCCGAGGGCTCTATCCAGGTTGAAAGTAATGGAGTCGCTCTTACTTTCGGAGCACGTCAGTGTCTCGCTGCCGTACA
Organism: Mellilla xanthometata; assembly: GCA_035578125.1. Lineage (NCBI taxonomy): Eukaryota > Metazoa > Arthropoda > Insecta > Lepidoptera > Geometridae > Mellilla > Mellilla xanthometata. The sequence goes on from JAPUBQ010000003.1 coordinate 3,938,788, forward strand.
TCTCGAGAGCTCTGTACGAAGGGATATCCCGAGGGCTCTATCCAGGTTGAAAGTATTGGAGTCGCTCTTACTTTCGGAGCACGTCAGTGTCTCGCTGCCGTACATCTCGAGAGCTCTGTACGAAGGGATATCCCGAGGGCTCTATCCAGGTCGAAAGTAATGGAGTCGCTCTTACTTTCGAATGACACATTTATGGTCAATGAACTAATGAGCTCAATGTGACTTTCAGGTGATGATGATGACTCTCATAGTGTCTCTTCCAAGACATCGTGCAGTGGCGAACGCGCGTGTGGCGAGGCGGCTTCCACTGGTCCAGTCCCTGATGATCAGCAGTCGCGACCACATGCTCACTCGGGGCCACTTGCGGGCGAGGACGCGCCGCCGTCAGGAGAAGCCGATTTAGAAGAGAAGCGAAGAAAGGGGCGTGGCTTAGCCTCCCCACTCCTGACAACATCCGAGCGAGCGACGGAGGGCAGCTGAAACATCGGGCGACGCGGCGAGCTCACTTTCCCTTCGAATCCCGGCGTAGACGGTCGTTGCTACCATCCAATTGCGTTGATATTTAATTTTGTGTTAATAAATTGTTTTTGTGTTAAATAATTATTTTTTTTTTAAATTAAAATTTGTTTCATTTCTAAATGTATTGTATCCGCAAAGACTGTCCGCATCTACCAATGTTGAACTTTGATGGTGGCATCAGAATACCTGAGCTAGCCGAGTAACAGGGCTACAGGCACCTAGGTATTAGGTTCCTACCAGCTGTAGCGACGCTGTAAGCGCTAAGTGATGTAGCGCAGTGTGTCACGCGCCTGAATGCATAATTAAATGCAATTAATTAAAGCGATAACAGCTCAGTAGGGCGAGCGTCTGCCTCACGTCTCAAAGGTCTTGGCTTCGATCCCTGCCAATGCGTTCGATCTTTCGATAAAAAAAACATAACGAGGAAAATATATCACGGTGGTAGGACATTTTCTATGCTTACAATGTAAGTCATTTCTCTAGTTCCTTTCCTACTGACATTATAAATGCAAAAGTTTTTGTGTATGTGTGTGTGTTTTTTTCTTCTTCACGCTCAAACGGCTGAACCAACTTGGATGAAGTTTGGTGTTATTTATAGGTTAGACCTTGGTTGTACACAAAGGCTACTTTTTATTTCGAAAAAAAATTGCCGTTCCGTGGCGTACGCAAATAACTGCAAAATCTATGTTACTCTTTTACGCTCTAACGGCTGGTCCGATTTTACTACTTACTTACTAGAAAGAAAGAAAAACCGTTTGTTGTGCACAAAAACACATTTTATGACTTTACATAATTATCGTTAATAGTAAATGAAAAAAAGGAGCAAATTCAGCACAATGCTGAGAGCACTAAGTACTAGAAGTAACTATGAACATAGGTTAGAACTTGGATTAACACATAGGTGACTTTTTATCCAGGATTAACTTCTTTTATGCCCTGGATTAATGCGGGAAAAACCTTGGGGAGCAGCTAGTAATACATTAGTCAAACCTATCGTCTATTTATGGTTATCGTCACAAAGTAAAACAAATAAAAGCTTGTCAATTACACATAATGCTCACCCGTTATCTGCTATACCACCCCTTTGTAGCTCAAAAAGACAGGGTGTTCCGAAAAATACCCCTTTAAGGTCCTTCACATGATATATTTAGCCAAATAACTCACCGGTTTCCAGGGGAAATATTTATTGCAGACATAAATTCAAATTAGCTCGGCCTTCTATCCGGGGCAGAGGAACATAGATCGGAGGGGAAAAATTTCCTTTTTATGGTTCATTTAACACATCCTAATGTGGAATGAGGTTTTGTTTGTCGACCGACCGTTGTGCGAAGACTTGTGCTAAGAGATTCGGCGGGCCAGCTAGCAGTCGCGGGGAACATCCTGTGTATATGATTTATATTATATATTTTATAGTATATGGCTTCGAATTCGAGCGATAGCTTATTGAGTGATCTGAGCAAAGCGTGCAAAACGGCGCCAATATAAATTGAGTTACCTTAACCTAGATTAGAAATTTACAGAAATGGGCCAATATACATATATGTCAATCAAAACCTATAATCATATTCCCGACTCAATAAAAAAAGAAACCAAGTCAAATATCTTTTACAATAAACTACAACAAATACTTATCAAAAAAAAAATATTGGCGAAGTACAAGTTATTATTCTGTGATATTGGGAACTCAAAGACTTCTTTGAGAATAAATTAGTATAAATAAATTATTATTTAAAAGGAAAAGAGCTGTGATTATAAATAAATATAATATGTTATACTGTATTATTATACAGTATAACTGATAAGCTTATAATATTTATTCATAAGTAGTGACTAATATTGAAAAGTTTTTGTCTAGTTATATAAACTAAACAATGATAAATAACTAGTATATATGGACTTTTTAACTGGAGTATTTTTGTAACTGTACAATAAAAGGCTTATTATTTTATTCATTGTGTGATCATTACATTCTGGCCAGAGATGAAGCATGCCTAGTCATGCATTACTGTCGCTCAACTCAACGAGGCTACTGGAATAAACCTTCAAATTCAAGTACGTGGTGACAGATTTTGTAAAATATACATAATTTATAGATTAACTTTTTATTGCAACACAATTAAAAAAACAATTCAAAACAGAGAAAAAAACTTATTAAGTAGTGTTACGAATGGCGACCTTATAACTAAAAGTGATCTCGTCTAGGCAACTAACTAATGCATGGAAGAAGCAATTTCAATAAATAAGATGAGGTGTACTCGTACAATAAGAGATAATAACTAAATACAAGGTAAGTTTATAACACACTATTTATAACAAACACTACAAGTTTAACATATTAATAACAATAATATCTTTGTTTTTTTAGTTAGGTTTTATTTATTATGGTTAATAGCTATGTCAATAATAGTTTTATACATGACACATATTAAAAACTAATACTAATACTAATCAAATAACCCGCCCCTTTAATATCTTTGTTTGTCATAAGCCTTAAGCTTCAGAGAATTTAATACATTGAAAGGCTCAGTTTACAATCTCTGGCTCGTTTTCAATCAGAATGGATCATGCCGATAAAATCGGAGACATGTCGGTATTATCAAAAGCCGTATTGTATTTCGAAACTCGTGTGTCTCGCCAATATATTTAATGCGATGTTTTACCGAGTTCTGCCGCTCCATATATATACGAGCGTAGCGTATGATGCGCGGCAGTTGAAATGTCACGAAATAAATTTATATAACCTTTCTAACCTAACACTTACAAAATTAATCAAATTATTATTTTTTGGCAATATATGTATTTGCTACACCTAACCTTTTATTTTAAATATAGATTATTTACATTAAATTATATAGTAACACAGTAACACAATACAGATTTTACGTATTTTATTTATATCAATATCAACAATAACTAAAACGAATTGACAATGGTGATTCTGGCTTACACACGACTAAACTTAATTTAAAGCATCTTCAAGTAAAGTCACATCAAATATGGAAAATGGAGGTAGTTTTAGGGCTGATATATTTAGGTGCGTTCTAGAAAAGGCTAAATTTTCTATATTTTACGTGATTTTATTTGTTTTGTGAATTTCTCAGATCGTGACGTCTTTTTCTAGTGACTGATGATGAAAAAAGACAGGACTACTTTAAATTTGGTTTAGTCGTGTGTATGCCAGAATCGCCACCAATGTCTGTAAATATGAACTAAATTTTGAAATGTATACTAAACTATGGATACTAAAATAATAAGTAGTTTCTTGGATACGACACGAGATTCTTAGTACAATAACGATTTTAACTCTAGGTATATTAAATACGGACTATTTGACTACAAATTAATAAGAATAATATCATAATAGTACTAATAATATAATAATAGTAGTATATAAAACTTTGTTGTGTTAGGGGGTAGATTAGGCATACTAGTGTCAGTCTGTAATAGTGGAGGTGTGGTGGTCGGTCGGAGAAACACACCTCATGATTAAATAACTAACTAACTGGGTTGGCGTGTCGACCCGAATCGGATCTTGGCCTCCGATACTAGGAGACGTCACTGTTCTCGGTCCTGTGCCTTCTCCTGCCACTGACCTGAAGATTGCGCAATTATTTAAATATTTAATTATATTTCCTTTGGTTAATTTTCATTTGGTTTCAGATCGTAGCAAAAAAACACTAAATATTTATTATTTTCTTCTATCTACAATGTATTTACACAAAGTTACGCCTGAGTCAATAGATTATTTTCATATAAAACCAACGATTTTATTAACAATATTGAAATAAAACTCATTCTGGATAATATATTACCTACAAAAAAGGAAATTCGGTTTAAATCTCCTTATTACTTTTAGAAGCACTACATTTTTTAATTAAAAACGACTTTATTAAAATAAATAAAACTATAGAGCTAATCGTGTTTTGGGGCTCTAACGATTCTTGGCACTAAATTAATTATAATAAAACTGAAAAAACCGCAGCCCTATTCCTTACGCAAGAATTTATAGGACTTCTCAAAATAAGCTATTATGCTTCCACAATATTTATATTAGGACACATTTCACACACGGCTGGTTAACCCCATACTGAACCACTTCTAGTTCGTGATATGGTTGTTAACACAACTGATATACCACATTTACATACAAACATATTTTATATATACATATTCAACACCCAGACCCACAGCCTACAAATTTAGAAGCACAAAGATGTTGGCCGTGCCGGGAATCGAACTACATTGGCAATCCGGCATGGTAACCTTTACACCAACGAGGTCTTCCGTAATACCGTATACCGCCTTCATACATGTTTGTATATTACGTTATTTAAATGTATCCAATTCGAGCATTGACCGTAGACAGAGAAGGCGTTTTTTTTCTTTTGTCTATGGCATTGACATAGTTTACTCTGTGAATAAATTATGTCAAATAGTGTGAGTAGAAGAGCCCGTGAAGATCGTCCTTCACCGATCTGATAACCAGAAGAGACGTATTTTTTTTTAAATATTTTTTAAAAACAAATGTGCCTTAAATTGCTTGCCTATCGAAAAGTGCTCATGGCTATTTTTTTGCGCATGCTCGTGTATAGTCAAATGATAATTTAGCTACAATTATCAAAAATAAAAATAACATTCTAACTGTTCAGAATCGTTGTTACTCCTAAAAAGCGCATCAAATACAGAAATACAGAAATACAGAACTTTATTAGCCCTAAATAACATACGTTAAAATCGAATGAGTCACCTATTTTCACCTTCACAGGCTCTTAGACTATGTCTGGCCTCTGTGAATAATATGACACGAGGTGAATAAAGTCAGAGTTGACAAAGTGAGAAGCGTCCAACAAGTGTAGAGACTACACTAGACATTATAAAAGGGTTAAAAGGGTACGTCTATTAGATTAGCAAAATATATTTTAGGTTAACCCGTAAAAAGGGGTTACAGTAGAAACGATTGAAGTTCGAAAGTGAAGGCTTGTAAAGTAACGCCTCAGTAAAATTCATTTAGTATAATGAATTTAACTATATTCTATTTTTCAAGGCAACAGTGAACCGGTTTTTTTTTAGGCAAGTTCGCTCCACCTTAGAGTACAATATCGTTTACCGTCAGGTAAATAGCAATCAAGCACAAGCCCATTAAATGTAAAAAAAAAAGTTTTTATGACATTATTTCTAAGTGTTGTTAATGTATCATTCCGTTACGCTTACAAAAATATGTACACAGTATATTACATAATATACCCAGTTGCCTAGTTGCTTGGTAGAAATCACCATAAGTGATAAGGCCGCCATTGTACTTTACTTTTTAGTTATTAATTTTAAATATGCTAGATTGTTGGTTGTACAATAAAGATATAATTATTCTATTCCAGTATGTATTGTAGATTCTGATTTTTCCAGTTACACATCCAAAGATAAGGGAATAATATGAGTTTTTATTTCTTTCTTTCTTCTTCCTCTCATACTGATATAGTCGCCTTACCGACGGCGATGTTCGTATTAATGAAGCACAAATACCATAAAACAAATAATCAGAGAGTAAGCATTTTAGAACTAAAATCAGTGGCAGCATTTTGAACAAAATTTCTTCCACTTTGGGAGTAAAATCAGTGGCAGCATTTTGAACAAAATTTCTTCCACTTTGGGAGTAAAATCAGTGGCAGCATTTTGAACAAAATTTCTTCCACTTTGGGAGTAAAATCAGTGGCAGCATTTTGAACAAAATTTCTTCCCATAGCTGTAAATTCTACAACAAAATTTCTTCCCATAGCTGTAAATTGTACAAGAAAAGTGCGCCAAAATACGTGGCACGCATTAATGGTATAAAGTTCTGATCCACCGAGTATTTTTTTTTTTTTTTTTTTACACTAAATAGGTCAGCGCTTGACCACAATTCACCTGATGGTAAGTGACATTGAGGTCTACGGTGAAACGCGCTTACCTAGAAGGAACCGGTTCACTCTCGCCTTGAAAATCGCCAGATTATAGTCATTGGGGAACAGGGAATTCGGCAAGGAGTTCCAAAGTTTGGCGGTTCGGACAACAAAGGTGGAGGCATAACGCTTAGTGCGTGCCTTAGGCACCTCAACTGTAAACCGATGCCGCCTTGGCGTTTCCCTGCTCGTCCGATAGTGAAAGGGGGCGGGGGGAATTACTTCATGTAATTCATTCGCACACTCGCCGAAATGCAACCGATAGAATACCGACAAACTGGCAACAATACGGCGGTGCTCCAGGCTCTGCAACTTTGCCTTGCAAAGATTTTCGTTGCCTATAAGCCTCTTAGCACGCCGTTCAATTGTCTCCAACGCCTGAAGCTGGTACTTTGCCGATCCGTCCCAAAGGTGCGAACAGTACTCCATGCACGAACGAACTTGTGCCTGATATAATACAAGCAGCTTTTCCGGCGTGAAGTACTTTCGCACCTTCGAGAGGATACCCAGCTTTTTGGCTGCTACTTGAGCCATATTCTCAATGTAGGAATCAAAATTCAGGGTCGACGACAAAGTTATGCCAAGAAGCTCTAGGCGGTCGGTAATCGGCACGGTTGCACCTCGGAAAGAAGGGGCCAGGTCGAAAGGCCTCTTCTTAGCGGTGAAAAGACACGCTTGGGTTTTGGCTGCATTGAACTTGACTAAATTGGCATCGCCCCATTCAGAGACTGCCTGAAGAGCCAAGTTCAAGCGCCCAACCATGGCTTCCCTATGACACTGGATTTCGGCCGCACTAGCTCGTGCAGTAGACATGTAGCTCTCTACAACAGTGCTGTCATCTGCATACCCAAAGGTACCGGGTTTTAACAGATCGTTAATATGCAGCAAAAATAATGTCGCAGAGAGCACGGACCCTTGAGGGACACCGGCATTGATCGCCATTAGATCTGACGAGTAGCCATCAATGACTACCCGTATAGATCTGTCCCTCAAAAAGTCCGATATCCAACCACAAAAACCAGCGGGCAGGCCGTATGTGGAAAGCTTGCTAATAAGGCCATCGTGCCAGACCCTGTCGAAGGCTTTGGAAATATCCAGAGAAACCACTAGTGCTTCTCCGTACTTCTCAATAGCCTCACTCCAGATGTGTGTGGCATACGCTAAAAGATCCCCAGTAGACCGATTCCGGCGAAAGCCATATTGTCGGTCGCTGAGGAGGTCATTTGCTTCTAGGTATGCCAGGAGCCTGCGGTTCAAGACACGTTCCATGCTCTTGCAGAGTATGGACGTGACTGAAATGGGCCGGTAGTTAGCAGGGTCGGCGCGACTACCTTTTTTGGGCACGGGCTGCACGTTAGCAAGCTTCCAAGAACTCGGCACTTTTCCAGTCTCAAGTGAAAGCCGAAAAAGACGTGTCAACACAGGAGTCAATTCAGGCGCACAGGTCCTCAGAACTATAGCTGGAATACCATCGGGACCACTGGCCTTATTCACGTCGAGATCGCGTAGCGCTTTCCGTACCTCAGTCTGGCGTATGCTAATGTCAGACATCACTGACGCACAGACAAGAGATGACGGAGGTGACGCGCTACCAGCATCAAGACGAGAATTTTCGGCAAATAGAGAAGCAAATAAATTGGCTTTCTCTACTGCTGCGTGAGCCAACGAACCGTCCGGCTTCAGCAGTGGAGGCAGTGAGGGGCGGCAGAAGTTCCCTTCGATCGACTTGGCCAGGGACCAAAATGCTTTACTACCCGCGGGGTACGAAGCTAATTTGTTACCCACACGGCTAATGTGATCGAAGCGTGCCTTCTGTAAAACCTTTTTGCAAGACTTGGCAGACTTGTTAAATTCTTTCTTCTTCTGGCTAATATTCCCAGCCTTGCGGTGTCGGGCATCAACCCAGGCAAGGTATGCCTGTTGTTTCAGTGCTTCTGCACGTCCACATTGAGGTCCAAACCATGGGCGAGCCTTGTCGGACAGAGGTACATCTGAGTAAGGTATGAAGTATTCCATACCCAGTCGCAGTACATCCGTCACGGCATCCGCGCAGACTGATGAATCACCAGAAGAGAAACAAACAGACTGCCAAGGATAAGATGCAAAGAAAGACCGCATCTCATCCCAATCTGCTGACTTGTATCGCCACATCCGGCGACTGCCCTTAGGGCTCAGGTCAGATGGGGAATAAACGGATACAGACTTCACCAGACAATGATCGGAATTACCTAAAGGTGACGAAATCGCCACAGAGTACCGGTCTGGATCAGTTGTCAGCAGAAGGTCCAAGCAATAAGGTGTATGTGACTCAACGTCAGGTACCCGAGTAGCACCTTGGACCAGCTGAGTGAGATCTAACGTTAAAGCAAGCTTTCGCGTCTCTCTCCCAGCATGGTCTGTGTCCCGGTATGGGAATAGCCACTCCTGATGGTGTGCATTAAAATCCCCCAGTAACACTAATTGGGCTGTCGGGTACTTTTGCTGAGCCGTGTCCGCTGCCTCACTGAGATAGTCAGTGAGCCTGGTTGTCTCCTGGTCACCGCTGTGCATTTATGTATATGGCATCACGAGCCCACGTAAAGGCTTGTTCCGAAATCTTGGCACGCGGTGTCATAAATAGCCCTTTGTATTTTACAGCTTTTACGCACCACAATGGATTATGGCCATTATTTCTCTTTTCGAGAGAAGGTCCCAAGTCCCAGCAATGGCAACGTATAGTGGGTTACTTATTTATTGGTAACTAACGCCAAACCTTATCTATATAATATTACTAGCTGACCCGTCAAAGACAGTAGCCGATTCTCAGACCTACTGAATAAACGTCAATTTTTACCAAATTTTATTACCAAAATAAAATTTGGTAAAAATCGATCAAGTCGTTTTGGAGGAGTACGGTAACTAACTTTGTGACATGGACATGTTATATATTAGAACATATAGCAGAGGCCTTACTGCGTCCACACAAAGAATTTTTTTTCGTTGCTACTAGAAATTAAAAAAGAATGTCATTCATATCAAAAGTTTGATTGTCACCTACAAAATTCATGAGGAAGTGAAGTGGCAACTTCATTGGCTTAATGGTTATCATGTCCCAAGGGTTCGATTCCAGGCGCGGCCAACATCTTTGTGATGAACTAAGTTTCTTAGCTGTCGGTCTGGATGTTAAATATGCATCGACACAAAGTATTTAAGTATGTATAGTTTGTAGTATATCTAAATTATATTACTAGGTATCTACAGTAATAAACATAGTAATATAACTTGGCTATTATTTATCTAAACCATATCTTTACAAACTTAACTTAACTTACTTACTTAACTCTAAAATTTACTTTAATACAAAAAGAATGTAAAAACTGCGCTTCACCGTCGCGTAAAAAGATAATCCCGTTGATTGTCAGAGTTTTTTTTTTTTAAATCTTTCCCGCTCAAACGGAAAATCCGAGAACAATACAATTGATATTAATTGAAAAGAAATCCGCTTTTAACACTAAAATAAATGTTTATCTGAAGTAATTTCGTGAAGCAACGGCCTTTTCTATTTAATGGACATTAACAGAAATTAAGTAGCGCCTGTACCCCGGCTAAAGTGATCAGACGCGATTTTCAAGGTTAAGGCGCTATGGGACTTATCAAAATAGCATATTTTGATATCAGTTCTATAAAAACTTCCGTAAATGATAGGGCTACGGTTTTTTCAGTTTTATTAGCTTTGTTTCAGTGCTAAGAATCGTTATAGCTCCTACGCAAGATAACATAAAAATCATTTAGTAGTTTTATTTTTTTAAAAGTAGCCGTTTTAATATTTTAAAATGTTGTTCTCACTTAAGTAATAAAAAAATAACTACAAATTCAATATTACTTAATGTAAATCTAATCTAAAATTAATTAATTTTAAAGTCTATCTAATCTAAAAAACCAGTGCCAGAAGAAAAAAAAATAAAAAAAAAATATCATCATATCATATTACATGTATAGAATCTTTAGAGCTTATTTGAATGTTGTAAATTGATGTATTTATATGAATTTATTTTGTGAAAATTCTACTGCCGCTTGGCAAACGCTTCGCTGTTGGTTAGTAGTTAGTTGCGTCATACAAATTTGAGCACACGCCCGGTACAATAGAAACAGTCGATACGAACAGTCTTGCCAGTGGTATTTTCATCTTTCGTTTCGGATTACACTTTAAATGGTAGCTCAAGGTTTTTAGTCTTAGTACGAGTACAAGCAACCGTTAAGCTAAGTCAGAGGATTTTTGACAGCTTGAAAACTCTCGACAACTGAGCTTGGCCACTAAGTTCATATGAAGAAGAAGAAGCATGGGCTCAATCCTGCAAGCAAAATTATAAGAGGGCTTTTGGTAAAGAATCACACTCTTTCGCAGTTCGCACAATGAAGGTTGATGCAAACCGTTTTTAAAATGAGTACGCGTTTGGTACCGTATTTAATAACTACCTGTAACAGGAAGAAGTAATATTTTTCATGTATAAAACCATTCAACGAGAAACTTATGACAGAAATGATAATCTCAACAAAAGATACGGCCTCGTGAAAGGTATTGATATCAAAAGGGAAATACCTCAGCGAATATCTGTACTTCCGCGATTGCAAAGCTTACGTGCGCTGATTTATACATATAGATAGATGATGCATGTGACTAATCTTCAAGTACCATTAAAATGCCAATTTTTTTTTTAAATCTTAATTCAAAAAATCTTATATTATTATATTGTTATAATTGATGTTTTTTTTCTGACTGAAAAATAATAAACTACTACTATAACATGTGTCAATCAAGTACTGAGTCCTCTTGCTTTCAACTACATAGATGAGTGCGAGTGCAAATGAAAATGACCTTTTTAATGTTTTTTTTTTAAATTAGTTATTAAATACCTTTTAAAACTATATCTGAACTAAAATATAAAAAATAGAGACAGGTTTTTAGGCTTTAAAAGCATTACCACACACTTGAATCATTACAAGCAGTACGATTTTTATTTAAATCTCCTAAGTAATGACTGAATATAGTTTCGTAATATTATTGTTCATCATACTAAGCTTTCAAAACAGGTACCAAAATAAACACACATTATAATAAACAAATCTCCATACCACATGCAAATCAGCTCAGCAGTTTGAACGTAATGAATATACAAACAAATAAACACACTTAAAATTTCGCTTCTAAATTATATTAGACTAGCTGACACGGCAAACGTTGTTTTGCCTTTAATAAAACTGTTTCAAGAAAACTGACATACTTTAACTGACAGTAATATAAAATACCATAATGTAACTTATTATACTTAAGAAAATAATATCATTATCATCAGCCTTCATAAAGTGATTTTTATATATTTTGGGAAATTCACACATCTTTACAAAAATATGAATGTTATTCTATGTATATACCAAATTATTGTGAACTTTCATTAAATCTATTTGAAAGTATTTGCGTGAAACAACAAACATCCATCTGAACAAACTTTCGGGTTTGTTATCCTATTAATACTCGTATTATGAATGCGAAAGTTTGTGTATAAATAAGTGCGTATTAGTGTGTATATTTGTTACTTCTTCACACTCAAACGGCTGAACCGATTTTAATGAAATTTGGTATAGAGATAAGTAAGACCTAGATTATAACACATAGCCTACTTTTATCCCCAATTGACGCGGGCCACACTGCGAGGCACAGCTAGTAAATAATATAATTAACACATTTTGATTCATTTAATCACAATAATCATAATCATATTTATTGGTAAAAAATATTTTACCAGTCAATTCATACATACATTTTTAATAAAATATTATAACAAAACGAATATAAATATACTTCTGTACATTTAAGAGTTAAATACGAGTATGTCATAAATCTAAAATTAATACAATGTCAAAAAAAAAACTAATGCTAATATCTTATTTTGAAAATTTTACAAAGTCATCTAAATCATAGAGAGTTTCTTCGATAAGCCAGCGTTTAAACCGAGCTTTAAAGCTACCTAAACTTGTTGCCTCGATCACATTTTTAGGTAATTTATTGTAGATGGTTGGGCCCATAATATGCGTAGGTAATCTTAGTGGATTCTTAGTAAACGATTAGATGACGATTAGATGACGACCTCGTTGGCCTAAAGGTTACCATGCCAGCCTGCTAAACAGAAGGTTCAGGGTTCGATTCCCGGCCCGGTCAACAACTTTGTGCTGAACTAAATTTGTTGGCTGTAGGTCTGGGTGTTAAATATGTATTTATGTTTAATATGAATGTATGTATATGTAGTATATCAGTTGTGTTAGCAACCATAATACGAGCTAGAAATGGTTCAGTATGGGGCTTACCAGCCGTGTGTGAATGTGTTCTAATATTTATTTATTTTATTTATAACTTATTCGTCATATTTGTAAAGCAGAATATTATATATTTTGGCGTTATCTATTTGAGACCGTCATCTGTTACTGAGCCATGTTATTGGACTGTCAATTTCATTTCCGCAGATATGGTACCGTGTCACCACGCGGAGCAAGCAAGGACAGACTGTCAGATCGTCGCAAAAAGACTTACGCTTAACGGAAATATTATATTTCGTTCTCTTTATAAACGGTAACAATATAAAATGGAATAGATACAATTTTATTGCGACGGAGACTGTTGTGACAAAACGTCTCTAACTATGAAAGTTTGTATATTCAGAGAACAAACTGATATATACTCAATTGTATATCCTAAAAATATACGAGTATGAATAGAATAGAATAGAATAATTTTATTCATCATAACGTATCCTATTAGAAATACAATTAATATCACCAACAAGATACAATATGGACTTGTCAATTACAATGTACAATGGAAACGAATTAATAAAACAACAACAATAAAATAAAATAACATTAAAGAAAAACTTTTTAAAAATCAAAAATGTCAGCTGTAAAGGGGATATAGTATTGTATATAATACTTATACCAATATATAAAGAGGAAAAGTTAGATTTTATGTTTGTTTGTTTGACGCGAATAGGCTCCAAAACTACTGGGCCGGTTTGAAAAATTCTTTCACCGTTATCCCTGAGTAACATAGGCTTTTATAGCCCGTGCGAAGCCGGGACGATCTGCTAGAATAATATATTCTATACTATAAGACTCTTTGTCCTGACTCATCTATAGACAACGCAGAGCCCAAACGGCTGGACCTAGGAGTGTGAAATTTGGAGGGTGTATTTGTTTTAGTATGTAGACGCGTACTAAGAACGGATTTTTGGAAATTCCACCCCTAAGGGGGTGAAAAGGGGTAAAATAGTTTGTATGAAACTTCTTTGTTTTTGAATTTTTAACGATGAAATTTGGATTATGTATAGTTTATGTAAAATTAAAAATAATGGTACCAAGTTTTTTTGCCAGGGGTGAACTAAGGGGTTGTAATGGGGGGTGAAAGTTTGTATGGAAAATTCTTTATTTATCAAGTTAAAGTCTTGAAAGTTGGTATGTTAGTAGATTATTAAATGGTTAAATTAAAATTATATTTTATTTGCCAGGGGTGCATTAAGGGGGATACCATTGGGGTTGAAAGTTAAAAATGAAAGTTTTGTGTTTTTGAACTGAGAGGTGTAGAATTTGAAGTGTGGATATATTTTAGTACTTAAACGTGTACTAAGAATAGATTTTTAGAAATTCTACCCTTAGGGGGTGAAAGGGGGTAAAACAGTTTGTATGAAACTTCTATGGTTTTGAACTTCTAGCAATGAAATTTGGAATATGTATAGTTTATGTAAAATTAAAAATAATGGTATCAAGATTTTTTGCCAGGGGTGAACTAAGGGTTTGTGATGGGGGGTGAAAGTTTGTATGGAAAATTCTTTATTTATCAAGTTCTTGAAAGTTGTTATGGTTGTAGTTTATGTGATGGTTAAAAAAAAAGTAAAAGTTTTGCCTGGAGTGCATTAATGTTAGCCATTGGGGTTTAAAGTTCAAAGGGAAAGTTTTGTGTTATAGAAATTAAATACTTCTGAATTGGAATTTAAGTATGTGGTTCACTTAGTGGTATGGTTCACATATTTTAATTAAATTAATTAAAATAATGGCTTAGAGAAAACGATCTAATCTTTCGAATCATCACCAAAATAGCTAAAACAGAGGATAACTAGATCTCAGGAATCAAATGCGGAAAGACAGATGGGGCTCATTTTGATATAGTAGTAATGTAATGTTTATATAAAATTGGCACGGGAATAGGATACAATAGAATTTTTCCACAGGTTACGCGAAAAGCGACCTACACGCGGGCGGAGCCGCGGGCAACCTCTAGTCTCTATATATAATACTAGTATCTAGGCTATTTATATTAAAAATAAAGAATCGAATTAAAAAGAAATCCTTTGGAAGCTCATGTTATCTATCTCCCTTTCATAACTTGTATAAATGAGTGTTTAAGCAAGAGAATGCGCATTTAATTTTTTTTTACTGAATCTAGTTTTTTTTCTAGTAATGTTGTGTATTGTTTCCTATTTAGTGCTATTGTGTTAAAAAAACTATTTAGATAAATGTATGTAATGCTACATTTTACGGAGTAAATGAATTTGAATTTGAATATGAGTAACATAGCCTAGTCTTACCTATTACACAATCTTTTGAGAGAATTTAGTCCAACAACTTTTGTTCAAGAAAAGCGAAGACTTTTAAAAGCCGATACAGTAATAGGTGTTGCAAGTAAAGGTAGGGAGGCTCTCCCACGGATAACTGCCGGACGAACCAGATTTACAGCCCCTATAAATTAAATTTACCGCCCCATAAAACTGATAAATTTTGAATCCTTGTCAAATGAAAGTTTTTATTGGCGTACACTCTCTCCTTTCGAGAAACTTCTATTTAACGGCTGCGACAAGGCGCTTGCCAGTTTTATTACGGTACCAGGAGCACCATGGATAGAAGATTAATATAAAGGGTGGCACTAAAGGTTCTTCGTATTTGTATGCTGTTTGTTAGAGCTTCGTACCTAATAGGTACAACCCTATTTCGAAGCCGTCCGCTGTCCGTCTTTCTATGTTATTTTGAAAGGTACATATTCTGTGAAAAATTTAAGCGTCAACTGTAGCCGTTATTAATATTGAGCAAAAAATAATATTAAAAAAATACGTTTACTGTATGGGGGGTACTTTTAATATTTCATGTCTTGTGTGTTTCTAGTGGGTATTTGTTGATATAGTGGTAACGCAAAATACATTATTTCGGAATATTTCAGCTATCACGGTTTATGAGATACAGGCTAGAGTGTCATACAGACAGAGGAGGCGTAGTAGTAGGGTCTCATTTAATCTTTCATTCATCATCTTTCATTTTATCTCTTTTTTCATACTTTTTTGGAATCTTTTAGATATGTATTCCTTAAAAGTTGTTGTCAGGATTATAATATGTATAATATAAGTTTGAGAGAATGTTTAATCTTTCATTCATCATTATTTATTTCATCTATCATCATATCTTTCATTTCATTATTTTTTTTAAATCATTTAGTAAAAAATTGTTGTCAACACTATAATATAAGTTCGAGAACAACAAGCTAGATTAAAATAAAAAATGGGTCACCAAATTCGGAGTCCGGATTGACTGGAAGGAAAGAAGGGAGGTTGTTCAGACACAATAAAAATATATATGGATAGATATATGTATGAATTTAAATTAAAATGTTTTTTCTTTTGAGGTCAGCGTTTAAAATAGGTTACTGCAACTCGTTTTCATAAATATACTAGCTGATGTTTCAAGAAATCTTACGTGACGGTCGTTGTAGATATGTCATTGACTGACAGTTATGTAAAATTCCATAAGGTTACATTGCAAGTTAAAATTGCAATTATAATCATTAAATATTATTCATTATGTTGTTTTTATATATATTTCGTCTATTTTCCAAGAGATTCAATAGAGAGTAAGTGATTGGCTGCCTTGAGTATGACCTAACAGAAAAACTAGTTTTACATTCCGAAATTATAATAAATGAACTATTTAAGTAATACACACACACACACACACACAAACACACACGCACGCACGCACATATATAGTCTGGTAAGTAAGTCTAAGGTAACATTAAGATTGTTAATTTTTTTTTATTCCTAATTTTCATTATACGAGAATATGTAATTTATTTAAATGACTAATTTATTCTTATGTATATCGTCGTCGTAGTTGGAAAATTAAATAACTAACCAATTTCGTGAAATCGACTTTTTGGCATTATCATAAAGTCCAATTCAAGCGGCATCTTTCTGTCTCACTAAAATTGTAATATCTTAATTAATCACAAAATAAACTACACATAAACATTACAACACACTATAGTTGGAAAAATAAATATCGAATATAAGAGAATAATTTAGCGAAGGAAAAGAAGCTAACTCTGCAATAATTAGCTTACTACACCCATGCGTCAATTCAAGAGCGCATAAAGTGCATAAAGTCTTTTGTTTAATTTTCCCTCGACACATTTATTCTCTATTGGACCAATACGGTCTCGAAAAAGGTTATTAAAAGCAGTTATGTAATATTTCGTGTCTCATGGAATGTGATGGTTATACAATTATGTAATTGTTGTGTGATCCACAGTAGCACACAGATGAAAGTACCACATTTTTAAATGACAGTATTGTGCAGTATTGTCACCCATTCAAAGACTGGCCGCATGGACCGTTGCTTAGCCTCGATGTTCGCGTCAGATTTCCTTTGTTAGCCAGACTAAGGGCTGCTAGGAGGAGCTAGCGGGAAGAAGCAGAATAGGTTTTTGAGTTATTTGGGCATTCCACTGGAACATCAATTACTTTTAAGATAAAAAGTAACCTTCAAGATCTAGCCTACCTCCATATTAAATTTTAGGAAAATCAGTACAGCTAGAGGAAGTAAAAGAGATGTGTTATCCGGTGCATCCCACGGGAACAGTAATTATTTTCGGAATATAAAGTAGCCTATTTAGCACATAGTCTAACCTATCTTCATCCCAAATTTCATCAATATCTATTGATGAAATTTAGACAGTACAGCCGTTCGAGCGTGAATCTGTTCAGGCGTATAATTAACCTTACTTTATATAGTTTCCTTCGATTTCCCTGGGATGCCATCATCAGATCTTAACCTGGTGCCAATGGGACCAATTCAGGACTATACTCATTCAATTAAACGAATAATTTTGAGAAGAAGGTTCACAAATGACTGGGAAATGGGTGAACATACATAAACAAATATATGCAGTCGAATATAATATAACCTCTTTCTTTTTGAAATCGGTTAAAAATACTACAAATTACTTTTTCAGAATCATTTCATTCCATAGTTCATCATTACATTTCATTTTATACTTCATTCACATTCTAAATACATTATTAATAACATTACTCATGGTTTTATTTAAAAAACTTCAATACAGTTTAAGGTCTCTCATTCCCGGGCTATAAATCCTATCTCGCATGTCTTTTTCCATCTCGGTTCGCCCATTTTTGAGCAGGGCTTGCGGGATAGCTAGAAAAAACAGATTCTGACCTCACGGGCTGATCAGTTCCAACACCTGCCGGCACACGTCTCTATGGTTCTCATGCGGGCCTGCTTCGGGATGCCCAACTTGACTTATGTCATGCGTACGGCGCCAACATGGAAGCTCCCGAAAGAGGTCCTTCAATTTGATGGCAGTTTGAAACGTGTGATCGAGGATCGGCTCAATATCATCTTAAAGGAGCAATGGTGCCAGGCTAATCTGCCTGTCCAATTCAGAGGTCTGGGTGTTAGGTGATTACAGGAGTGCGGTACCATTGCTTTCCTGGCATCAGCTTATGGTGTCTCCGGATTGGTTGGGCATATTCTGCCTGAATTTGGGGACTCGTTCACCATCCCTTTTGCATCAGAGACGCACGTCTAGGTAGCGATGCATCCTGGTGCAGCTTTGCCAACGAAGCCCAACTCACAAAGGTGTTGAGATGATTTATCAAGCTCCTACATCCTGTCTCGCATCCGCGTGTGGGTCTCAGGAACCGAGTTGGTTCGCCTCAATGCCGCTACTAAGCCGAAGTCCGGATCCTGGCTGCATTCACCTCATCTGGACACATTTTAGGGTTGGCTGCAGGAAATCGACTCGGTTGTGTGGTTTGTGAGCCCCACGTTTGCATCTGTGGCGTGAGAGTAGAGGCGAATGGTTCACATGCTCTTAGTTGTTCCCGGTGTGCAGGACGCAGACCTAGGTATCATGCCATTAATGAAATTTTAAGGAGGGCTCTGGTGCTAGCCGAAGTTCTGTGCGTGTTGGAACCTCCCGGCCTATCGCGCTCCGACGGTAAACGGGCGGATAGACTTAAGTTGATTCCTTGCCAGAAAGAATGCTGTCTTATGCATGCTCTCTGGGCATGCCAGGTAATCAAGGTACTCACGAAAGTAGCATTTGCGTGAGTACCTTCGCATCTTGCCATCTTCCAGCTACTCAAAGCGTGGCTGGTGAAGGTGTGGAGGCGGCTGCGCTCAGTAATCACCAGAAGTATTCTGCCCTGGAATCGGCGTATAAGTTTGTGCCTTTTGCTGTTGGAGTAGTGGGGCAGTAGGGGGAAGAGGCAAAAAAATCTGTCGTAGACATTGGGCGTCGTTTTCGTGAGAAAGGGCGAGACCCGGGGGCTGGGCAGTACCTAAAGACAGCAAAGTTCCCTTGCCATACAGCGAGGAAATGCTGCGAGTCTGATGGGCACGTTTGGGCGAAGGACTTGGATGATCTTATGTTTGAATATTTTCTTTTTTATGTTGACGTTATATGTAAGATATTATTAATAATAAAAAAAATAAAGAATTTATTAAAACTTAATTAGTAATCAAAAATCAATACTTAGAATTGGGTTGGATAGCCTTAGTAATAAATAAATAATAGATCGATTATAAACTTTCCCGTTGAAGGAAAATTAAATAAGTGCTTTTACTATGGGCTTTTTATATATTAATGAAAGATATTGGCGAAGTAGAACTAAATAACTAACATGCAAAACTAAATAATTACATAAAATATTAAAATTTTGGGCGAGGGAGAAATACATAGTGTCTATTTTTTGCTTTTCTCTCAAACGAATCAATTAAAATAAAATTTCTTTGAATGAATAACTAGATGCTTTATCAATCTTTAACATATTAAAATTTGGACAGCAAAATTGTTTTTCAAAAAAAAAGTTATCATCATTTTTGTTGCAAAAAAACAGTAAATCGCGTTTTTCTCGCAATTTTGATTTTGTTAGTTATTTAATTTTCCAACTACGGCGACGATATACTATGTATTATTCTGATGTTGTGTGAAACAGGAACAGCATCCATACATCCAAACATACAAACTTTCGCATTTGTAATACTGCAGTAGGATAGTATAAGTTTCTCAAAGTTTCAAATAGTTGAAGTTGGAACGTACTCGTTATAAAGTTTCTCACACCTTGCTAGTTGTAAATATTATATAAAAGTTCGGTAAGCGGGCACGAGATGGCACCACTTGCCATACTAAACTAACCCAAACTACTTACACAAGTTACGCTATAATTTTCTTCCCAAAGCGGATTATGACTTCCAAACTTGTTCATATTGGTGTTGTAACTAGGCCGTGTTCATAAAGTGCTAAGAAAAGAGCAAACTTGCTCTCCAAATCATAGAGCAGTGGGTCGAATAGAGTTTGAAGCACATAAACGGGCAGAAGATCCGAACCTAAATTGACCTTCACCGACTTGTCCGTTGAATACAATTTTTTTATAATAAATTTAGTATATAAGAAAATATATTAAAAATAGGCTGCCTTAAAAAATCTTGGACAGAATATTTTGAAAATAAAATATTTTTTTTTTATATAAAAAAAATCCTGAGTTGAATTATAGAACATAAATAGAACGTTAAGCCGTAACACTTTAGAGGCACTGCTCCAACCGAAGCAAAAAAAATATTAAAATAAAACTAGGACACATTTCACACAAATACTGAACAAAAAACTCTTATAAAATATAAGAACATTTGACTAGCACTCCTTTCGAACACAAAAAACTAAATCAAATCCGTTTGAGAGCACCGATGCCACAGACTGACAGACATTCACACAATCACAGCCTCGTCAAACTGACAGCACCCGGGGTTAACAAAAAGCTTTTTTTATTCTCACCGACAGCTGCGAAATAAACACTATCGTTATTCAAACTGGAATCCTCTGAAGCTCTTTCTCCAGACACGCAAAACACGATAGACACGTGTTGAAACCGTAACAATTCCGCACCAAACACAATGTAGGTATATTCTAAAAAGAAATGCGGAGACCAAGAAAACTCTGGATGCGAGTGAGTCCATAATATATTACTAGGTGACCCGGCAAACGTGGTTTTGCCTCACTTAGGGCTTGTTCCGAAATCTTGGCACGCGGTGTCATAAATAGCCCTTTGTATTTTACAGCCTTTACGCACCACAATGGATTATGGCCATTATTTCTCTTCTTGAGAGAAGGTCCCAAGTCCCAGCAATGGCAACGTATAGTGGGTTACTTATTTATTGGTAACTAACTCAACACCTTATATAATACTAGCTGACCCGGCAAACGTTGTTTTGCCTCACTTAGGGGTATGAAAAATTGATAGTGTAGCTTATATGACACGTTCGTAGATGTACCATAGCAGCGCCATCTATTGATTACTTACTCAACCCAGTCGAAAGGTATCGACATCTGTTAGAATCATTTGGAGTTAACAGATATTGTTAGATTGTGACTGTCAAATAATAACAGACAATAATTAGCAATATATTAAAATTGCGGCTATAATTTGAGATTTAAACTATCCTATCTCTCAAGTTTAATTGAACTTCACATGGTGTGCGAATTTTATTATAATCGGTTAAGTGGTTTAGGAGTCCATTGAGGACAAACATTGTGACACGAGATTTATATATATTAAGATATAAAAATACCCAATGCAAGTCTGCCTCGCGCATGTAGGGTTCCGTACCATAAGCGTAAAAAATTACAAAAATATATGTTACGTTATATCGGAATCCCCCATAAACATTTATTTCTTTAATTTTATTGTATGGTTTGTTTTTAACTTAGTATATTACAGGAAGAGTTGGCTCTAAGCGGTAAAGCCACCAATTGTGACACGCCATTTTTTAATTTTAGTTGTTTTTTTTGGTTTAAGTAGTTTTAATGTCCAATTAAGTATAATCTATCTATCCATCTGTCTACATAATTAAATCTATAAAATTTCATTTTAATGATTGAGTTTAAAAAAATCATTTGTAAAAATATATAATACTATTCTAAGCTTGATAGAAGTAAGGTTTAGATAACCAACTGTATGTTGAACTATAATAAAATAGAGCTCTTATTTTTATTTGGAATAAAGGAAAGTATTATCCAACGAAGAAAGGAGATTACTTAGCAACGATGTATATAAGTTTATCAGCTTATGAAAATGACTTTAAGTTAGTTAAATAAAATCGTATGAAACTTTGTACGACTTAATTACTTCTTGAAAGTTACATCATTACTTGTAACAGACAGTAAAGAGACAAGTTGTAACAGTAATAAAAGTAACTTTTCACACAAATAATCACTTTAGAGAATCACAATTCTTATCTGAGAGTACTCAGAGTTAATAATATAAGTTTTCAAATTAATTTCGTAGCTACAGTATTGTTCTATGTATCGTCTATACATTTTCTCATCCGTGGAAAAACGGATAACATCTTTGGTACGCAAAACAAATCATTCTCTCTACGCTCCCGTCAAACCTTTTTCATCTTTAAATATATAGCAGTAAAACATATTTTCCTCCGATTTTTCCTGTGTAATTGAATCTGAAGTGCGAAAAGATTCTTTGTTCAGGAATTGGTGAGCCGATTGATATGGGGACAACAATACGACCGAAAAGGGCCACAGCCAATTTTCTATGCAAATAGAAAAAGGCCGGCGACTTTGCAGTTTCGTACAACTGTAAATTAAAAATTAAAAAGACCCCGACTCAACATTTTGTGGTGGGACCTATCTTGGATTTAAAATGTATCACAATATATGTATTCTACGAATCAAGTCCTTTCTATATACAATGCTATGCAAAGTAGAGTAAATATGTATCTTCTAGGTAAGCGTGACACTCGTAGACTACTGCGTAGCTTTACATCAGCTAGCCGAGTTTGAATAAAAGTCATTCACAATTCATGCCATTCATGGTAAGAATGACCTCTATTCTTAGTCTCCACTGAAATTGACATTTAAAGACATTGTCTAGTTTACCTCGGAGCAAAGCTAGCCTCTTGCTACGCCCTATTGCAACAGGGTACATGTAACATATCCTTATGTCATACATGTGTTGCAAGCTATAAATAAACTATAAACTACGAAAATACCATTCACACACTCAATGGCAATTCAGAGACCAGTAAGGTCACTAAAGAGGTCATTCTTACTATAAATGGCATAAATCGTTCGACTCCAGCGGAAGACTAGCGCTGATTGCTTGCAGTCAGCACACGCTGAGCTGGGGCCGGTTTTGTGACACGTAAATGTTTTTGTTTAATGTTTCTTGTGTATTGATTTCCTTTGTTATTTGTGTCACAAAATCTAAAAAATAATCTTTTTTTTAAATCAAAATAGTTTTTTTATGGACATTTAAAAGGCCTTACGTATCTATTATAATTACCATACATTGAAACAATCGTCTTATGGCATATACATACATATTGTGCCTTATTGTATAATTTGCATTTATGTTTCTACAACTGGTTAGTTTTGAGTAAGGCCGCTGAGTTTACTCTCTGGACCCCAACCTAGGCATGTTAAATAAATGTCTCTTTCTTTCTTTCTTTCTTTAAATTGCGAACGGCTTTTTTTCAGACTGGTCATCAGGCAAACTGTATTCAAACTCATTGGATATGGTAAAAATATGCACCATCAAGTGGTTATATTATATCTAGGTTCCAGACATACCTGCGCGCCGACCATGCCTTGTTTGAGCCTGGGCAGGTCCGTGTGAGAATACTTGGAGATAGACCAAGGCTCCACGATAGTGAGGTCTGTGTCCAGCTCGAACTCATTAATCTGGTTGCGGAGGAACTTGCGTATGTTCCACGGGAGATCGTTGTGCCTGTCGAGGACAAAGTGTTTATGAATAATCATCATTAGAGTTAACAGTACTAGACACATTGGTAAACTTAACATACCCACACGTAGAACTGTTACGTATGGTAATACTGTTTCTAACATGGGTGTCCTAATAAATAACAAATTGCCTTTAATAATTAAGGAATCCAACTCGTTTTCTATGTATAAGTTTAAACTGACACTTAAGAAATTCCTACTTGGCAAGGCCTACTATTTCCCTTAAAGATTTTGTGAGCTATTATTATTACATCCTGACCTAATTTTTTTTTTTGAATTATGATTATGTTTTATAAACCATAGATAATATACAATAGTGTCAAATCATGCATAAATTTGCACACCCTAACGGATCTAGTAAAGTACATTAATTTTAAATACTTATGTAACACCTTTCGACCTATACTTTGCAAATAAAAACATTTGATTTGATTTGATGTGTAATTAATAACTAACTATACATTCTTAGTTTCCATAATCATTAAGCACTACCATTTTTAGTGTTTACTAAGCTTTATTTTCACTTCTAATTTTTCTACCTATTAACCCGGTCAATCTAGACCAAAAATTATAGTAAGAGTACATAAAATCCCAACACGCTGAAAGTCAGTCAAATTTATCAAGACATAACTTTAAATAACATTTCAAGGTTTTTACTCGTGTATAGAAAACATTTTATTCAAGGTGAAAGGTAAAAAAATGTTTTTAGCAATTTTCAGCCAAACGGTAAATTTTATCACTAAAAGACGAGTACCTCAGACAAAAAAAAATTTAACATCTTAAAATTATCTACTGAAAACGTATTTTATGCTTTTTTTCCTACAATCGAAACGGTGGCATTTCGATAGCGATTCCAAGCTAAGTCAGCGGGCTTCGGATGGCTTGAAAACTCTCGATATCTACCAAAGCTTGACCACTCAGATTTTACACACGGCTGGTTAGCCTCAAACTAAATCATTTCTAGTTTGTATTATGGTTGCTAACACAACTGCTAGCTGCAAGCTTACATAACATATAGCTACATTAACATACATAAACACTTTATATCGACTCATATTATACCCAGACCAACAGCCAGCGAACTGGAATAAACGGAAGACCAACTCCATACAATTGCCACTTAGAATATGAATCCATCTACGCACACAATTATACTGCTATCCCAACGAAACACACACACACAAAGCTCACACGCGATTGGTCAAGTCAAGCATCAAGGTCACGCCACCGTCACTAGCCGCGTAGGTAGCTGTTTTGACCCGCCCACCTCTATTTTACGCGTGGACGGTGGTACCATTTTATCGGCCAAGTTACTATTCTAGTTTTGTTCTAGTTCGCTGCCAATAGCAACAAATTTAGTTCATACGAAGAAGAAGAAGAATTCATAAGTCCACCCTCGCCTATAAGTGCCCATGATTGCGGCGTTCATGTGGATTGGAAGACTTACCCATCGATGAGGGGGACTTCCTCGAGGATCTGTCGTGCTATCTCCAGCCGCTCGCGGTCGTAGGAGGCTGCTGCCACCACGGCCAGGATAGCAAGCAGCACGCACCCCACGGCACGCCCACGTCGGGCACTCCGCCCGCCCATTCTCACTGACATAAAACAAAAGAACCTTATTTAAAAAAAAAACAGACACTGTTCACACAAGGCTGGTTAACCCCACACTGAACCATTCCTTATTTGTATTATGGTTGCGGCGTTTAGAGCATTTTTATCTGGGCGCTATCGTGACACAAACAATTGTAAAGTCCCGGCTATTAGTGTTAGCGTCAAACCAGTCGTTAAGCCATGTCAGAGGCCTTTGGGTGGCTTAAAAACTTTCGACACTAGATCTTGGTCACTTGGCTCATGCGAAGAAGAAGAAGAAGTAATGAAACATTTTTTTTAATAAGAAAGATCCTTGCTTCACCACCAACTCGCCTGATGTTATGCGAAAATGTGGGCGATGATATTCATCTAGAAAAAAAATCTCGCCTTGAAAAACCCCTAGTTATATTTATCTTTTTTGCTCTAAGTGTGCTAGTAATGAAATATATTTTTGGTCCAAGTGTGCATTTTTCAAAAGAGTCGATAAATTTTTAGTATTCCATACGTAAAGGGTAAAACTGGGACTCTATTACTAAGCCTCCACTGTCTGTATGTCACCAGTCTGTACCTTAAAAACCGTGATAGCTAGCAAGCTGAAATATTCACAAGTCATGTTTTCCCCGTGCCGATATGACAAAGAATACTATGAATAAATAAAAATATAAAGGTCCCAACACAACTAACGTCCTTGTTCATACGAAGAAGAAGAAGAAGCTGGATCGTGTTTGCGTGAACAAGTTTGCGCGTTACCTTTACGTGGCTCGCAAGCCGCATTGAGGCCAAGTTAGTGTCACCGGCTTTATCAACAAACTAGGAAAGTTTGCCGCTGTCTCGGCGACATCTTCCGGCCGGTTACTTTGATAACTTAGCCACGACTTGCCCTCCAGTGACTAACTTAGCCGCACGGAATATATACACAACAGAATACCAATTTCTTCAAATAACTTAGGGATAAAAAACAGCTATAAACTTGAGGCAACATGCCCTAGATGATCAAATCGCCCGTCGATATCAAAAGCGCGCCCTTCGACCCGCGATTCTCTAACTCCAGAACTAATTCCAGAACCAGACAAGACACTGCTACCAGAGCTATCTGAACTTTCATCGCTGCCAGAAGGTTTGTGGTGAGAAGTACAAGCCTTACCAGTACTTCAAGCGCGTGTACCGCTCGCTCTGCCCCAATAGTGGGTGGACAAGTAGGATGGCCAGCGGGAGCAGGGCACCAAGACAAGAAGACAGGGGACAAGAACTAAGCCTGCACTGTCCTGGGCGGAGTGTTTATTTATGTTACGTTAGGCAAGAGGCAATGTGATTTAGACAAAAAAAATGAGTTGAATTTCCAACATAATTTTTGTCACGGTTTTTTTTTCAGTTTCGATTTATTTCATTTTTATGTAAACTCGTACATTTGGAGGAACAATGTTAGTGTAAGTTAGCAAAACACCTGTTAAAAAACTTTAGCAAGCATAGATATTTATCTATTACAACCTCGATGTGTATAAATACTATTTTTACTAACGTAGGTTTTAATCTATCCAGAAAGATATATAAATACTTTATTGAGAAAACTCACAAAAAAAGAAAAATAAAATAACAGATATCACATAAATTACTTAGAAGCTAGTGCCTTAACTGGCTACCTTATCATATTATTATCATAAATGTTTAATTAAAACTTACTGCATTCATAGTCGTATTTATAGTATTCACAGACATCAAGTTTGTTTTGAATTAAGCAATTAAATGATCATTTAATATACGCTTTAGTTATAGCAAATACATTTTGAATAGAATGAGAAAGGCTTTGAATAAACAGTGCCATGCGAGGCAAAGGCAATTTAAAATAATGAAGGTAGGTGAGCCGCGTCTTACGAGCAAGACAGTCGCTAGCAAGCAGCGCGGTCGCATTGTTATTACACTGGTCTACAGTCGTTTTGTTGCTTTAGATATGTGATAATGATTTTGAAACTATTAATGCACATAATTCTTGAAACTAAGTACGAAAATCAATTATTTTGTAAGATATGGTCAAATTTAGTTTTTCAATTTTTTTTTTTTTTTTATTAGCTGTCATTGGCTTGTTTTATATATATAACAGTTCAAGTATGAGTTATGCAAAAATCATAATAATGTGAGCACATTAAAAACTCCCATTAATATTTTATATATTATATTGTTTTTTTTTTGTAGGGCAGTGTTATGATTGTCATTACGGTCTTTTTTAATTCCTCCGCTAGGTTTATAGATGCATTGATGTTTATTAGTCTCATGACATTTCGTCACAATCGGCACGTCAAAAGATACGTACACTACAAAACTAATTATAAATATTTATGTATGGTATATGTTAGGATGTTTATTATCAATAAATTAAGGTTGATTACCATGCACAAATGAAGAGTCTGGAAAAGGCAATCTCGTATTCTGATTTATAGAGTAAAATTCATAAAAAGTTAGGTGATAGGCCATTCAAAACTCGTCTAAAAAACAACTCTAAGAATATTTATACTTTTTTTGGCATCAATCAAATTTATCAATATGAAAAAAAAGTGGTTAAAAAAATTAATTTTAGATTTTTTAATCAGTTTTATTTGTAATTCATACTTCATTCCTCGATGATCGCGTCAGATCCCCTTAGTTAGCCGAGCTACTCAATCAAAATGATGTTTCTGTTATATTCTGTGCATTAGTGGTCGACTTATCTGTTTGAAAGGATTGGATGGCCACTTAGCGAGCGATGGACGCCCGACGGAGTAGCGTTTCACTTTTCTTAACTTTGCGTTCTGAGGTAACTCGAGCAAAAAATGAGATTCGCTTTACTTTCATTTTGTCCGTGCATTTACCGCAAATGATTTTTGCTACTTCTGAAGTTCACTTTAAACATGAAAGTTCATATTTTTAGTTAAAATGGTAGCTTTTAAATGAAATAGTTGCCGTAAAAATGCCGTTGCATAATTCAAACTCGTAGAATTCGGTCAGAACTGGACCAAATTGACAGACGCAAAAGCTTTCAGATAAAAAATAGGTTCCTTCTTAGTGCGTGCTACAACGTATGCCACAGCGCTGCACAACATTAGGCAACCAGCTGTGGTCAACCGCAAACGTATTTCAAATAAAAAAGATATTACCAAAATCGGTTCCCCATTTTTCTTGAAGTTTGTTAAAAAAGAGTGACGTATGTATCGAAAACATTTTCCAAGATTTCCTCGCCAGTCATTTCAGAACAAGTAGACAGTAACTACAGGATTGTTTTCAGTGTAATCCTTTTTAGGACCTTTATTACGTATTCCATAAGAGCCCCGGATTACCTGCTCCCAACCTAGTGGCCTCTGTTTCTCTCTTTCTTACTTTACCACTTGTTCGTATTGCTATCACGTTCCCTCATACAGAGTATCGGAGAAATAAAGCGAAGGATAAGAACCTGTGGAGTCGAGTCGGTAATTTAATACCGTGTGGGTGAAACATGGGTTACTGGACACGCGCAACATTGTGAGATTGTTCAGGTTTAATGCCAAGTGTTTTAATTTAAATGGACTTCCGTTTAATTACAGTGTTACTTTATAAGGGTCGTGCCGCGCCAGCTACCTCGCGGATTGGACAATCTGACGAAAACAAAGATATGTATTATTATACATAAGGTTTCACGCTCAGCGATTCAACTGCAGTAATTGTTGTCATGTCGTATATACACACCTTTATGTCTTCTTCGTATGAGCTTAGTGGCCAAGCTTTGGTGTTGAGAGATTTGAAAGCACCCGAATGCCGCTGACTTGGATCAACGACTGCCTGTACCAAGACTAACAGCCGAGACCTACAATTTATCGTTTCACCCAACCCACAGTAGCCTCCTAATAAAAATGACATTTTTTAAAAGACTTGAGCTTTCTCGCCCAACTAAAACTGTCTGCATCGACCGCTTAGACTCGATGATCGTGTCAGATCACCTTAGTTAGCCGAGTTACAAGCGCTACAATTACGCTCTGAGCTATAATTAGATATACTTAAATATTACTAGGACTCATTTCACAGACGGCTGGTTAACCCCATACTGAACCATTTTTTGTTTGTATTATGGTTGCTAATACAACTGACATACTACATATTATTATATTTTATAAAGATACATATTTAACACCCAGATCCACAGCCAACAAACTTAGTTCAGCACAAAGACGTTGGCCGTGCCGGGAATCGAACCCGGGACCTTCTGATTGGCAGTCCGTCATGGTAACCATTACGTCAACGAGGTTGTCATATTATTATAGTAGAATAGTTTCTAGCAAAATGATTCAAAGCAAATGGGAAAAAATGGAAAAAGAAAAGTTAGCAAAGTAAAAGCGCGAAAGGTGCAGATAACTCCGACCATTTGTCTTTGTCCGTCAGTTTGGCGTGCTCCTTGAGTGGGGTTCCGGCGGAAACAGTTGGAACCCTGTCAAAAATGTCATGGGAAGTACACAATGATTTTCCATTATCCCAGAAAATGCTTCTTAATTTTGGTAGAGTCCGACGCAAAAACGACGAGGTGTTATAAGTTTCTCGTGTCTCTGTGTGTGTGTGTGTGTGTGTGTGAGTGTATGTGTGTAGCATCGTAGCTCCCGAAAGGATAAACCGATTATGATACAGGTTTTTTTGTCCAAAAGGTATCATAGTTGACTATGACAACTTTCAAGTGATCTTAGCTATGTTTAAAGGAAATTGGCCCAAAATGGCGAACACCACAAAATGGTCGAGAACACATTTTTTACAATATGAGTGTATTGATTAGAAGAATACATAAATACGAAAGCTGAAACTTTCACAAGATATGTATTTCCCGTGCCGCTATAGCAACAAATACTAAAAATAAAAAGAAATGAAAATATTAAAGGGGGTACAATAAACGTGTGTTTTCCTTTTTTTTTTGCTATATATCAATAACGGTAAGTGCTAGACTTAAAATCTTCACAAAATACTTAATAGTCTACTGACTATCAAACAAAATTATAAAAACTGATATAAAACTAATATTTTAAGGGGGTTTCTATACAACAATCGTACGGAACCCATCCAGCGCGAGCCCAACTCGTACTTGGCCAATTTTTATTTTGTTTTTTTGTACTGTACGCTAATTATGAAGTTTAACTTCCTCGAAGGCCCAGCACGGTCACGTGATGTGTCTGTACGTATAGCGTAAAGCTTCACTTAGCTACCTGAGTTTGTCAATGCAAACATTTTCTTTCTTTTGACCCGAAGCGAAATAATATTACGTAGCGACGGCCGACCGTGATTGCTGTTAAATAAATAAAAAATAAAGGCGACCCTCCGACATCGGAATGCATTACATTCTGTTGCATTCAAATTCATTTTTAATTTCTTGCATTCATTTTTAAGAATAAATTACGAAACTGGCTCGTTCAAATAAAGACAACAGGAGAAAATTTCCAATAAAAAGACATTTTATAGTTACTACGAGTACTCAAAAGAAAAGCTTTAGATTTTAAATTGAATTTGAGCAAAAGTTATTTACTGATGTTATTAGGTATACATATTATATTTTTAGTGAAATTATTACATAATACATTAATTATGTAAGTGTTAATTTATTGTAGCATGTAATTATTTATTTATTTCTGACACGTAATTAAAATTGCCAATAAGTGAGTTTATGAGTTTTACGAGTTTATGGTACTGGCTCTTTTTAAAATAGGATATATCCGTTAAAGCGTGTACTTATTATTTAGTTCAATTCTATGATGTGCATGTTGTGGAGATATTCAAGGCAACACCAGGTATCCGAGTTGGAAAATTATTTCAGCTTTGGGAAACTACATTATCCCTGAGTAACATAGGCTATATTTTGTTTCTTTTTGCAACTTAGATGATTTTATAGCCCGTACGAAGCCGGGACGATATATATATGTAGATATCCTGATAGAAGTATAGGTACATCTCTACGGCCTATTAATTAAGATTATAGTTTTGTAAAAAAAACGAGGCAAACTTAGGTAGCAGTGACAGATAAACGACTGAAGTAAGTTAAGGAGTTGAGATTGACTTTAAAGTAAAGTGAGCAATGCTTAGTTTGTATTATTTTTGTTGCGTTTACGTCACCCATACTGTTTTTATGTGATACGTTTTCTGTGTTGGCAACCATGTTTCCTATTATTAATTAACTCATTCATTTATTCATTCATTCTTTTATGTATTCATAAATTCATATTTTATTTCGATCTGAGTTTTCAAGCCACCTGAAGGCCTCTGACTTAGCTAAAAGAATGCTTGTACTGAGAAAAAACCTACATTATAATATGTCATCTGACCATACATACATCTTAATATATATAAATCTCGTGTCACAATGTTTGTCCTCAATGGACTCCTAAACCACTTAACCGATTATAATAAAATTCGCACACCATGTGCAGTTCGATCCAACTTGAGAGATAATAATAGTTTAAATCTCAAATTATAGTCGCAATTTTAATTTATTGCTAATTATTGTCTGTTATTATTTGACAGTCACAATTATCTGTTAAATCCAAATGATTCTAACAGATGTCAATACCTTTCGACTGGGTTGAGTAAGTAATCAATAGATGGCGCTGCTATGGTAAATCTACGAACGTGTCATATAAGCTACACTATCTATTTTTCATACCCCTAAGTGAGGCAAAACAACGTTTGCCAGGTCAGCTAGTACATATATAAAATGCCAGAGATACATTATAAAATGCCACTGTTTTAATGACATTATTGTGCATAGCCCCATTAAAAAAAGGCTGTCCGCATCGACCTTGATTATCGCGTCAGATTACCTTAGTTATCCGAGCTACAGGCGCTGTTCAATTTGATTAAATATATAAACTTAGGTAAAAACGATAAAGATCGCTCTAAGTAAATAATTTAAGGCGTTATAGGGGTAAGGTTGAAGGTAGACACGGCAGGGGAGCTGTTTGTGTATAGGCACGTGTATTGTTCGGAGCCGACCGCTTGTGTAACTAGCCTGGGCCGGAACCAGCGGGGCGAGCAAGGGACTAGAACTTATAGTCTTTCTACCATTAATTTTACCTCTTAGTGGAAATCTACCTTATAACCATAGCAACAAGGAACAATTTATCTTATATAATACTAGCAGATCGTCCGGGCTATAAAATAATCTAAGATGCAAAGAGAAACAAAATATAGCTCAGTTTCTCAGGGATAATATAGCTTCACAACGGTAAAATATTTTTACAAACCAGTCCAGTAGTTTCGGAGCCTCTTTTCATCAAATAAACAAACAAAAAAAATCAAACTTTTCCTCCTTATACGAGTACTATTGGTATAGATTTTCATTTAACGTAAATCCTGGTCATTTTATGTTGCTATTCCTATTTCCAAGTAAAATGTGGGTAATAACACTTCGATTGACATAATCGTATGGCAGCGACAAACTATCGTATAATTTGAAGGTTGTGAAAAATAGGAATGTACGTAAGTAAATTTTGTATATATCAAATTTACTTATATTATAAAAACAAAATGAGAAATATATTATTTGTGTTGTAAAGAATTTGGGTGATGGCAGATGGGCTAAGGCGTTAACAGACTGGAGACCAATGTCAGGCAGGAGAAATTTCGGTCGGCCACTCACATGTTGGGTCGACGACATACGAAACATCGTGGGCAAGACTATTGACGTATACAAAAGGAGCTTGGAAGTGGGCGAAAATGGCAGCAAAAAGAAACAAAGAATAAAGTAAAAGTAGCAACATCGAACATATTATTGCCACTCCCGGTGGGTAAATTGTCCACTACCTGTGCCTGCCCTGCAAGTCACTCCCACTGTCACTAAGAGCCAGGGCTTTTTGTACGCCATGTTCCGATATGAACCACGTGTTCCGCTTTCGATTTTGTGTTTCTAAAGCTCAGTTGTTGTGAAAAGCTTCAGTTTTAGCAAGCAGAAGCTTTAAACATTTTTTAGACCCCGACGAAAAAACTATGGTCTGTTATAAGTTTGTCGCGTGTCTGTGTGTATTTTTAAATTGACGATTATTACATTAAACTTCACAAGACATTTGATCAGTAAGTAGCCCAGCAATTCCTGGTGAAAGGTGGAGCATGCTTAGTCTGCAAGGTTATATTGATACAGACATGTCAAAAGCAACTTACCTCGAGAGATCGCGTTAGACGGCTTCCGTTTCGGTGGGGCTGTAACAAAACAAAACATATTTGTTACCAATATCGAAGGAAAGACACCCATATATAATTATTAATTGCAAAACAAGTATAAACTAAAATAATAATCCTAATTAAATTTACGTTTTGTTTTTTTTTCAAGTAATTATAATAATCCTAATTATATTTACTTGTAACAAAATTTCTATACTTTTACACAGATTTAAATGCGGGTCACATAAATGTATTTAAGAACCCAAAAACATTTTATTTGAAACAAATTCAGTTAACATCTAAATGTTAGTTTGCTACATAGACCTGCAGCACTAAGCACTTGCTAGAAGATTATGCACTACTTGTTTCGATCAAAGCACACAATTACTGCATTCACTCTTAGTGAGATAGTAAAGTCTGCATGTCAATGGATATGCAGTAAACATTTTACCCACATAAAATAAAATATAGATAGAGAATGAAAATTAAAAGCTTGATACTCCTACTATTATGTGTGTGTGTGTGTGTGTGTGTGTGTGTGTGTGTGTGTATATGTTTGTTACTTCTTCACGCTTAAACGGTAAAACCGATTTAGATGAAATTTGGTATAGAAATAGGTTAGACTTTGGATTAACATATAGTCTACTTTTATCCCAGACCAAAGCGAGTAACGCCACGGGGTGCGGCTAGTTTATAATATTTGGGTCAATATTTGAAGCATCAAGACTTTTTATACACGCTTTATATTAGCTTCACCTGTATGTTTGTATGTTTGTTTGTTTGTAACCGACTTCTTTGGGCGCAATTTTGACCTACTTTAAACGTCCAGATTTCGTTGAAATTTTGTAGATTTATTGAGGACCGATGACAATACACTAGTTTGATAAAATTATTACTTTTTTTGTATTTTTGTTTGTATGTTTGTTTGTAACCGACTTCTTTGGGCGCGATTTTGACCCTCTTAAAACGGCCAGATAAGCGTGTTTTTTAGTTTTTTTAAACTACTATTATTTATTGATGAATAGGCTTACGTTCGACCGCAGCTTGCCTGATGTTAAGCTTGACTGATTATTGTTATGACGTTTTATCAAAACTAACTTTCGCAAATACTGCTTTTGCAATAACGAGGGAAGATTTCTGAGTAGAATAATCAGACTAATAAACTTATTAGCCGAGTAGCTATTTACATTGAATATCGGCCCTCAATGACATGGCAGTTTCAGAAGAGCCGAGATATAAACAATAGCGAAGGTAAATAGCACAAAGTTTTGCTTTGAAACCCTCATCATATTTTTGGACAGTGATTGATTGTTGTTACTGCTGACTCACAAGCTCAAAATCAAAATCAAATTATTTATTGGCCTTACGGCATCACGCCGTACTGGGCAAGTCAATTTACAATTAATATCTTAAATTCATATTTGGTTTAAGGTTATTTGCACATTTTGTTTCAAAGAAACCATAGATAAACTCTTCTCAGGTGCTATAAATCCTTACGGATTTCTTAAAAAAAAGTGGTGTTTGTGTCTCTGCTCTAAGATCTAAGAGAGAAAAAAGCGAGTGTTGGATAATAGCGAGTGTGGCTTCGTGGTAATAACGTCTGCTTTTCAATCAGACGGCCCCTGCTTCGATCCCAGCCCCACACCAATGACTTGTTTTTCAAGTTGTGTGTGGATTTGCACTCGCTTTACGGTGAAGGAAAACATCGTGAGGAAACCGACATGTTCAAGGACCATAATATCCGAAGACGTGTGTCATCCGCCACACGTCGGATCCGCACTTGGTCAGCGTGGTGGTTTTTTTTTTTATTGATAATAGGCTTACGTTTGACCGCAGCTTGCCTGATGTTAAGCTAAACTGTGGTCTAAGATGACACGCTTGCCTAGAAGGAACCTATTTACTCTAGATTTGAAGACCCCTAAATTGTACTTCTCGGGAAAAAGAGACTCAGGAAGAGAGTTCCAGAGCTTCGCAGTTAAATGAAGGTCGAAGCAAAACGCTTTGGTCGGAATTATGGTCTATATCTCTCAGCTTGTGAGAGGAGGCCCCGAGTCCCAGCAGTGGGAACGTATAGTGGGCTGCTTACGTTATGCTCTAAGATGACCACCAGGAGCAAAGCTCGCATGCTGTTCAGCCGAAAGAATAGAGCGAGAATAAATCACTGCTGGCTACACGCTTCGGTAAGAACCAATTTGTTATTTCATCCCTTTCTTTGCGTGAACATCACTAGCCTAGGTAATGTGAACACAGTTACGCGAGTCAAGCAAAATAGCGATTGATAGTTTTTTTTTTTTTGACGTGACAACGTCTTAAATTAGGTTGCGGCTGGGAGTCACTTATGAAAAAGTGTAACGCCCGGTAACGTTACGATGAGTCACCGAACGAGAGAGAGGCCCGCCGAATGCCTTGCGTCTCTCTCCCACTCAACTATGATCGGTCTGCCGCGCGCGCAGCACGCGGCAGACGTTGTCACGTAAAATCTTCGCCCGTAAAACCGACTTTACAGGCAAACATTTTTTTTTTTAACAACGGTAAATAGGTATTATTTAGTTTTCAAGATTCTACTAAATCGAACATACACACTTACAATACAATGATGCCTTACGTGAAAGCTTTACAAAGATTAAAAATATGACTCTTCATTATTCCAACCTATATACGTGATTTACATGGATATGTTAACTAAAGATAACTTATAAGTTTTTATATCCATCTAAACGTTATCTATCTGAAATAAATATATACGTACATGTCTAAAAAAATATCTTGTGTAATTTTAAATTAATAAACTAGATATAGTGTAATATAGATTATAAGTTTCAAAGTAGGTATAGTTTGAATGTTATTAGATTTTACTCTTTTTTATATTTAGAAATAGTTTTGTGCGCGTCAATGCGATAGTATTTTTTTTTTGTAAGTTACGACTAGGTTCACTTTTAGGGGTATTTCTACTGTGCAATAGATATACATATTTATAAGTTTGTAATCATGGAGTATTTTTAGAACTACTCTGTTCGTGAATTTTCATGTGAGTGTGAGTATTTATTTCATTGCTAGTAGAACCACAGTTGTAACAAAGCGGTATGAGTCTGTTTTTCTTTTTTCTTTTGTTACCAATGTTGTCAATATAAATCATTGTGTAAGCTTCGTAACCGCATAACGAGTGTTTATATAGACAGAGTGTTCTACATCGGCCTTCATTAGAAGGAAATCATTAATCCCATGGCTGTGCTTAGTAGCTCCAGTGGGTTCACTCGGCTCGCGACCAGCTTTCACTACAGCCATTTTGTGTAGAGCCACCATGAACACAGCCGTTTTTAGCAGAGCCAGTTTAATACAACCACTTTGTCTAGCCGTTGTGAATTAAAGTCTGCTTTCAATTTGGACGTCCGTTGTCGCTGGTTTAACTTTGTGCTTGCGAGCAACAGATTAGTGCTTTGGTCGGATTATACTAAAAGTAGTATTGGGCTTAATTTAGTTAAATAAAAAAAAATTAATACTAGGACACATTTCACACACAGTAGGTTAACTCCATACTAAACCATTTCCAGTTTGTGTTATGGTAGCTAACACAACTGACATACTACATATACATACACACATATTTTATATAGTGACATATTTAACACCCAGACCCACAGCCAGCAAATTTAGATCATCACAAAGATGTTGGCCGTGCCGGGAATCGAATCCGGAACTTTCTGATTGGCAGTCCGGCATGGTAACCTTTACGCCAATAAGGTCGTCATACTTAAGTCTTTTTGAATTGTTTAATATAAAAAAGAAACAATTTTTATTAATAACAGTTTATAAATGGTTTCATCATATCACATCACATCTATGGAAGAATTTCAACATATTTGAGTCATAAATTGGCTCTAAAGTCAGCTTTGCAAAAACGAAGGAAAGTTGTTTGACTTAACTTTGTTTGTGTGGATGTGTTGTGTCTATCTATATCAAAGGTACCCAATACATGTACGGATATTATTTTTCTCCTAACAGCTAGGCTTTTGACTAGCAAAGCGCGTAAGTAGGGTTGATTTTGATTTAGTTTGAAAGGTGTTTTAGTCGCGAGCATTATGTTTGATGTGTGGTCTATGTCGACCTCAATTCTCTCAATAAGATTGGATATCAAGTGAAATGGCGTGACTTATAGAATACATGAAATTTCTAATCTAACATAGCTGCTATTTCATCCCTAAATTATTAATAGCATTTTGGTCCTTAAATACAAAATGGCCATATGACGAAACATGCTATTTTTACAGGAGAAGCAAATAATTGTTTTTTCATAACAGATTCATATTTTTTAATTTGTTTTTTTTTCATATTTTATTGAATGTGAATATATCTAAAGTTGTGTTTTTTTCTCTGGTATTTATGTGTATAATTTGGCATCTTATGGCGTCTTTGCACCAAACCTTCAAAATAAAAAAATACGGTTATGCGTTCCTACGGTTATTTGAGCGAAAATGTTGGCTATTTAAACGGAACTATAAATGTTAGTTATTTACAATTAATTCATTTTCGCAATAAAACCATTTTTTATTTTATTTATTTGTGGCCCGTTTCAATGAGCGATTTGTTAAAAAAATCATTTTTATTTTTGTTATTGACTGAACGTACGAGAATGTTATTTTAATCATAACTTTACAAGTTATATATTTAACTAAACAAATTTATGAATTTTAAGTTAATTTTACTTGCCATTACTTTTAATTGTAATTGTAATCTTATATATAAAATTTCCGTGTCATAGTGTTTGTTACCGTACTCCTCCGAAACGGCTTGACCGATTTTTTCCAAATTTTATATTCGTATTCAGTAGGTCTGAGAATCGGCTACTGTATATTTAGATTATTTTTTTTTACTATGGCAAAACAACGTTTGCCGGGTCAGCTAGTATTTATATATAAATAAAGAAAACATTATAGTCGGAGTAAAATGGGATGTGTTTGCAAAACCGCGTTTCTCTGAGCTAGGAATCCTCACCGTCCCGAGCATCCTATTGCAAGATGCAGCTTCTGTCTCTATATTTAAAGCTAAATTAAAACAATTTTTAGTAGGCAAATCTTATTATTCTCTTAGAGAATTTCAAAATGATACGAGTACCGCATATGGTTATTAATTATATTTTTTATATTATTATCTTGACTTGTAAATATTTATTTATCAATAAATGTCTGTATCCTGTATTCTGTATTCATTAATAATGATAGGGCTTTGTGTTTTCACAAATAGGGTTTTCACAGATGTAGATTCAGCCAGCGAGCAGAGAGACAGTGAAGAGATACCGATACAGAGTTGAAGTTCCAAACTTTCGTACAAAACGCTTTGCGTCGACCTTTATTGTTAGGACTGCGAAGCTTTGGAACTCACTACCTGAGTCTCTGTTTCCTGAGAGGTATCATCCGGGGGCCTTCAAAAGTAGAGTTAATAGGTATCTTCTAGGTAAGCGTGTCACACCGTAGACTGCAGTGCAGCTT
Source organism: Mellilla xanthometata (assembly GCA_035578125.1). Taxonomy (NCBI): domain Eukaryota; kingdom Metazoa; phylum Arthropoda; class Insecta; order Lepidoptera; family Geometridae; genus Mellilla; species Mellilla xanthometata. The sequence continues at coordinate 3,977,577 of JAPUBQ010000003.1, forward strand.
AAGCATCAGGCTAGCTGTAGTCAAACGCTAACCTATCAAAGATAAAAAAACCCTATTTACTCTAACCCTGTACAATAATTAGAGCATACGTTTGGCAAGAAGCGACTTGGGGCGTCTTCCCGAGGTCAGTGACTGCTGGAGCTGGTGGCCTGCCAACTGGAATATGATCCTTGCTTGTGGCCTCCCTATTATACCATTAAAACACAAATAGGCACTACTGTACCTAGAATTGTACATAATATGTGACAGAAGCTCCGGGCGCGCGGCAGTTTATTCATCAACAATTACCGATACTGAAATCATAAGCTCTAACGATTCTATAATATATAATATCATTACCTACAAAAAAGTAAGATCTTTAAGTTATTTTCAAAAGCATAACATTTTTAATTTTAAACGATATTTAGGGTTCCGTACCTAAAAAGTAATAACGGGACCCTATTACTATAACTCCGCTGTCTGTCTGACTATTTGACTCCAGGCTATATCTCAGAAACTAAAATAAAATTGTTTTAAAAAACAAAGAACCGACTTCAAAACACAACTAAAAAGGGAAAAATAATTTTAAGCCTACATCAAATCAAGAATAGTTATATAAGTAGAATCGAAGAGTTTATTTCATGTACTTAAAAAAAAACTATTTTAAATTTTTATGAATCCTGTATTCTTGGAGTCGGTGCCAGCAAAGAAAGACAATTGAAAATAGTTTTTTTAACAAACATTAAATTGTTCTTCTTAGATGGCACCGACTTCAAGAAAACAGGATTAATAAAAATTTAAAATAGTTTTTTATAAGTACATGAAATAAACTCTTCGATTCTACTTATATAACTATTCTTGATTTGATGTAGGCTTAAAATTATTTTTCCCTTTTTAGTTGTGTTTTGAAGTCGGTTCTTTGTTTTTTAAAACAATTTTATTTTTACATTTTTAGTGGTTAATCATGATATTTTTTAAGTTTTAGCTATAGAGAGCCAAATAAACTTCACGATCAAAAAACCACTGGCGTATACCAGGCAGGCAACCAATTGCGAGCAAATTGAGCTGTATGCTAGCGAAGCGAGCGCGAAAATATTCACCGTATTTGTTCGAACCGTTTGAGCATAAAGAAGTCCAAAGCAGCACAAATTACATAATGTTTGTTGTGTCAAAACGTAATAGAACCAATCGCGAGCGAAGCGAGCTATGCGCGAGCGAAGCGAGCGCGAAAATTTTCACCGTATTTGTTCGAACCGTTTGAGCATAAAGAAGTCCAAAGCAGCACAAATTACATAATGTTTGTTGTGTCAAAACGTAATAGAACTAATTGCGAGCGAAGCGAGCCGGATGCGAGCGAAGCGAGCGCGAAAATTTTCACCGTATTTGTTCGAACCGTTTGAGTATAAAGAAGTCCAAAGCAGCACAAATTACATAATGTTTGTTGTGTCAAAACGTACTAAAACTAATTGCGAGCGAAGCGAGCTATGCGCGAGCAAAGCGAGCTATGCGCGAGCGAAGCGAGCGCGAAAATTTTCACTGTATTTGTTCGAACCGTTTGAGTATAAAGAAGTCCAAAGCAGCACAAATTACATAATGTTTGTTGTGTCAAAACGTAATAGAACCAATTGCGAGCGTAGCGAGCCGGATGCGAGCGAAGCGAGCGCGAAAATTTTCACCGTATTTGTTCGAACCGTTTGAGCATAAAGAAGTCCAAAGCAGCACAAATTACATAATGTTTGTTGTGTCAAAACGTAATAGAACTAATTGCGAGTGAAGCGAGCTATGCGCGAGCGAAGCGAGCGCGAAAATTTTCACCGTATTTGTTCGAACCGCTTGAGCTTGAAGAAGTCCAAAGCAGCACAAATTACATAATGTTTGTTGTGTCAAAACTTACTAGAACCAACAGCGAGCGAAGCAAACCGGATGCGAGCAAAACGAGCCGGATGCGAGCGATCCGAACTATGCGCGAGCGAAGCGAGCGCGAAAATTTTCACCGTATTTCTTTAAACCGTTTGAGCATAAAGAAGTCCAAAGCAGCACAAATAACATAATGTTTGTTGTGTCAAAACGTACTAGGACCAAGGGCGAGCGAAGCGAGCTGGATGCGAACGTATCGAGCAATGCGCGAGCGAAGCGAGCGCGAAAATTTTCACCGTATTTGTTCAAACCATTTGAGCATAAAGAAGTCCAAAGCAGCACAAATTATATAATATTTGGAGTGTCATAAGCCCAAAACATCCTGGGGGAAAGTCGAACGAAGTGGGATAACTCCTAGCGAAACGAGCCCGTAAATATTTTTTTATCCGTTCGAGTGTCTAGTCTATTAATATATTATCAAATTTTACATGAGTGAAATCTGTATTGCCGTATGAGCGCGAAGAAGTGAAATAGGTTATCGAGTTATTTGGGTATCCCAAGGGAATAGCAATGACTTTTAAGATAAAAAGTAACCTTCGTGTTATACAAGGTCTAGTCTACCCCCATATCAAATTTAAGCGAAATCAGTGTGTCATGTGTTATTTGGTGCATCCCACGGGAACAGTAATTATTTTCGGGATAAAAAGTAGCCAATGTGTTAACACATAGTCTAACCTATCTTCATCTCAAATTTCATCAACATCAGTACAGCCGTTCGGGCGTGAAGAAGTTATAAAGATTTATGTGTTATTTGGTGCATCCCACGGGAACAGTAATTATATTCGGGATAAAAAGTAGCCCATGTGTTAACACATAGTCTTACCTATTTTCATCTTAAATTTCAAGAATATCAGTACAGCCGAACGAGCGTGAATCTCTCTTCGGGCGTAAACATAACCTAACTTTTTAGGTTTTCCTTCGATTTCCCTAGGAATCCATCATCAGATCCTATTTTGGTGACAATGGGACCAATTCAGAACCATACTCTTTCAATTAAAAAAAGAATTTTGAGAATCGATCCACAAATGGCTGAGAAATCGGTGAACATACATAAAAAAAAAAAAAAATACATACACGTCGAATATATAACCTCCTCCTTTTTGAAGTCGGTTAAAAAGAGCTTGAAAGCTGAAACTTTCAGAAGATATGTATTTATCGTGCCGCTATAAAAACAAATACCAAAAATATAAAATATTAAGGGGGTCCCCATACAGTAAACGTGTTTTTTTTCGTATTTGTTTGCTATACATCAATAACGGTAGCATGTACATACCTAAAATTTACACGGAATATATAAATGTACATTACATTTCAAATTTAATTATCAAATTTAAATAAAATAAATATTTGCTGGGGGGGCTCCTACACAACAATGGTACGGAACCCTTCATGCGCAAGCCCAACTCGCAATAGCCATTTTTTTTTCAATAAATAAAACTATCGAGCGAATTTTACGTAACCGTGTTTTGGAGCTTTAACAATGCTTAACACTGAATTAAAGTTAATAAAACTGAAAACCTCGTAGCGTATTTACTGAGGATTTTATAGGATTTATCAAAATATGCCATTTGCCCCCATAGCGCCTTAAGCTTATTACTGAGTTCGCTCATTGAGCGTTCAAGCCCCGGATTCCAGGCATGTCATTAGCTCAGCCAAGCGTGCCCATTATTCCAATTCTAGTGAAGGCAGATAAAGGCATCTACCTCCATTGCTAATCTACGGCTGAACAGTCTAATTCATTAAATCACCTCGAGAGATACTTTCAGGTACTCGTAATCTAATTTGCAGCTATTCAAGTATACTGATTGTTACTGGTCTGAAGAAACCTTCGAAGGACAAGATGGAGGGACTTTAGATAAACTAATTTATGTAGCCGGGATTGTATTATATATAATTCTAGTTCCTTTGTTCGTTGAAAATATCATCGCATTGTAAGCGGGAGTATTTTTTTTTAGAAATACAATTGATGACCACCAAAATTCTCTTATTATTAACACAGGAGTGACGCCTTTGATTCCGGAGCGAAACGCCGAATTGAATTTTTATGTGAAAGACGGAATATTTCGGAATGATAAAACTGTTTTTGTTCGCACAAAAGAAACCAATTGTGATATTTTTATAGGTCATAAAAACTTTGCAATAACAGCTTTTGTGGCACATTTTTATATTTTGATATTTTCTTTTGTTATCTCAATTTGGTTTCAGATCACAGCGGAAGAACACTAAGGCTCAGTTGCACCATATCTGTAGCTAAATAAATAAATACTAGGATACATTCCACACACGGCTGGTTTACCCCATACTGAACCATTTCTAGTTCGTTTAATGGTAGCTAACACAGCTGATATACTACATAATACATTAATACATATTTTATATAGATACATATTTAACACCCAGACTCACAGCAAACAAATTTAGTTAAGCACAAAGATGTTGACCGGGCCGGGAATCGAACCCGGAACCTTCTGATTGAAAGGCTGGCATGGTAACCTTTACGCCAACGAGGTCGTCAAAGTTATGTTACAGCAACGATTAGTTAAAGTGATGGTTTATGTCAAATTTGACGTTAACTGTAACGCTAACTTTAACTTTGATCGCGGAATCTGTTGCATCTCCATCATATTTCTTAGTATAGTTAAAGTTCAGGGCTGTCAGTCAATTGACGCATCTGACACTTAGTTAACATAAACGATATCATCTGACAGTTAGTTAATTTAAACCAGCGAAGTTTGAGCGGTTACTGTTAAAGTTAAGACGTCATGTAATTTTTTTTTAATAGTGCAATTGATCATCTAATCAAAACGACTTTTTGAGGTTTCCGTACTCAAATGGTACTAATTAAGAGTACTAACGGCATGAGCCCGAGACCTTTCCAACGAATGCAAAACCGTGGAAATTGGTTCGTGCCTTCTGAAGTTAAAGCGTCAGGAAGGAAAATCCGACTTATTTTTAAATAATAGATATAGTTATAGCCTGGCAACAACATGAGACACAAGCGAATAGTTGACCCACAGCTGCGATACGAACAAAAATACTCAATGCTTTCCGTAATCTATTTTAATTGCTTGCACGTTTATTGAAGAAATATTTTCGATACCAGCAATTATTTATTAAAATTCATTTTATATACAAAAAGGGAGAAAATATTTTTCGGCGCGCGCTTGTTGTGTCGTGATTAAATTGTTTAAATTGCCAATTATTTATCAATCACCTAGTGGATACCCACCCGCGGCGTCGCCATCATTTTAAAGCTTTTTCATCCAACAAACATCGACTGAACATGATATTATAATGGCGCAGAAAACTTTGTAGTTTCATGTTCCGTTTACAATTTTAATATTATGTTCAAAGCGTCATTTATGATTTTTTAGGTTAAAGCAAAGACTAGACCAAAACTTTGATTTTACAGTTTTTGTGCTATAAATCGATAAAAATATCGAAAATATAGCTTAATAACCGTCTAAAAAACAACACTAAGAATACTTATTCTTACTTTTTTACCAATCAGTGTCATGAATTTGAAATAAAAAAAAAAGTTTTTCAAACCAGTTTTTTTTTCATTTGAAAATGTTCTCCCAACATTGTCTATGGAAACAAAATAATCCAATAGACAAACTTTTGTAACTATACAAAACTTATATTCTTGTTAAGAAGCTGATTTTCTTCTAGTATAGTCTATTAAGATCAACGCTAGTAAAGAAGGGTCGCTGTCACTAGCAAACGAATTAGCGCAGTGACTTGAAACTCATTCAATTATCAAAGTTCTCGTTGAAGTACCTTAGAACTTAAACGGGACGAGTAGGGTGGCCAAACTGACGCTGTCAACATTATTTTCTGGAATGTTAACCATATTATCGCACGATATGGTCCTTGATGCGTGAAGAAGATGTAACTGAAAACGCCGGTACATAGACTTGTGAAATTGGAGAGGTCCGTTTACGTGTTGGGGCCCGCGATCTACAACCGCGTACCTGCGCATGCACCTTCCACCGCCAGCTTTAAGACTAGACTCTGAGTTTGGCTGTTAGATTAAACTTTTTATAATATTAATGATTATCTAGAATTGAAAATTGACATTTGATTCATATCATGTACTATTGTAATGATATTATATTACTAGAATTAGAGGTGACAATTGACATTGATACTTTTGTAATGATATTGTATTATTTGACTTGCAACTTTGGTGTTATCAATAAATGATTTGTATTTGTATTTGATGGAGAACAGCAAGTGGCCGACCGAAGAAGCTAATGTAAAGCTATGGATGGAGTGTGTGAATGAGGACATGAGAGAGAAAAGACTGAGTGTGTAGATGACGTCTGATAAAAGTTAGTGGAACAAAAAATTGCTGTGCCGACCCCACCTAAGTGGGATAAGGCAAAGAGGAAGAAAAAGATGGTCCTTGATCGCAGTACATCTACCGATCCGACCATGAACAGTCCCGAGGCTAATAAAATGCCGGAAATTAGGGACGAAATCGCGGAAATGGAAAAAATGGAAATTGAGACAGCGCGGGCACAGTCCGAGCAGGTATGCATACCGGACGCGCGACCTTCCATACGCGGACATTGTCATTTGAATAATGCTTTTGTCACCCTGTCGGGGCCCACACTGGATTTTCTACCTGTCCACAATACATACAACATCACTATATACATGTATTAGCTGTTACCCGCGGCTCCGCCCACGTGTGTTGATTATTTTAAGAGGAATAGTTCTTTCGTACATATTTTATTGATATCTTGAACCGTTTTCGCAGTGCACGCAACGAATAAATAGAGATAAATAATTTTACCCGTTTTTTTCACATTTTCCTTTATTTCTTCGCTACATATAGCCTAAATCCTTCCTCGATAAATGGTCTATTCGACACAAAAATATTGTTTCAATTCGCACCAGTAAATCCTGAGATTAGCGCGTTCAAACAAACAAACTCTTCTGCTTTATAATATTGGTATAGATGAAAGAGGTTTGTTTTTCAATGTTTATTTTAAAACTTGCAATCATGGTCACACGACCTAATAGACCCGGCGCTTGTTTCTGAACAAGACGTATTGCAGCTTCAACCGACATACATATCGTAAGCGGCCGCGCTGTGGCGTAGTAACTAAGTAATAATCTGTGGCTGTATCGAGTTTCCCTTCTGCTCTGAGCCGTTCCTGCGGCCCAGATGGCTGCGAGGCGAGGCGAGCCGGGACATAGTAATTAAAGCCCCGCTGGCCTGCAGTCCCGTCAAGACGAGCCATTCTAATTAAACACCACCTGGCGGTGATTTGACTTACAAATACACTGCCGTTTGTCTGCGACAATTGATTACATTCAGATTAGTTAGCGTACCTTCCTGCCTGGGGATATCTGAACACGCTAGTATTACGCCAACTTTCATCATCATCATCATCATCAGCCTGTGTCTTCCCACTGCTGGGTATAGGCCTCCTCTCCAACACGCCATACAGTACGGTCTTCAGCCAGTTTCCACCAGCTCTTTCCAGCGTGCCTAACGATGTCATCTGACCATCGCCAACTTTATACTGAAAAAAGGGTCATGTATTTTACAGCCGAAGATTTATATCAACTTAAAAAGGAATTAAAAAATAATAGAAATTTAATTAGCTTGAATTTATTTATTATAGTTATATCTAAAACTAATGAAATTAAATAAAATTAGGTCTTATGTCCTATAAAGACTACGTCAAAGCCCCTCGCCCAAACGTACCCATCAGGCTTTAGCTTTTAGCTTTTTTAGCTTTTATAGCTTTTAGCTTTTAACTTTTATAGCTTTTAGCTTTTATAGCTTTTGGCTTTTATAGCTTTTAGCTTTTATAGCTCTTAGCTTTTATAGCTTTAAGCTTTTATAATAAATAGTACTTAATAAAACTTACTATTTTTGCATTGTTAATTAATAAATTTCTAAATCATAGATAAATATTATTTAATAATATGTAAGTCCCTATTTTATACCAATCACTTATGTAAAGAACTAACTAACATTCGTTTATTATGCTGATTATTATAAACACTTTGATAATGATTCCTCTTCTAAATGTAATAGAGTGATAATGTAATGTAATTAATATAATATTTTTTTTTAATAAATAATAATAAATAAATATTAGGACACTTTCACACACGGCTGGTTAGCCCCATACTGAACCATTTCTAGATCGTATTATGGTTGCTAACACAACTGATATACTACATATACATACATACATACACATTATATATAAATACATACATATTTAACACCCAGACCCACAGCCAACAAATTCAGTTAAGCACAAAGATGTTGACCGGGCCGGGAATCGAACCCGGAACCTTCTGATTAGCAGACCGGCATGGTAACCTTTACGCCAACGAGGTCGTCAAAAAATGATAATGTAATGTTATATAATAATAAATAAAAATTGATTTTGTTAAGTTGAGTAAACTAAAACATGTCACAAATATTTGAAATTGTAGTCCATTAACTTGAGGGTTAGGAATATTAAATAATGTACATACGAGTACATTCCGTAAATAAAAAAGTTTTGATTTTTTTATTGTAATTAGGTGAATTATTGCTCAATCTTTTAGAGCTTCGTATGAAAAAGAATGTTGCTCGCCCGTCTGTCTAGACTAAATGAATATCTAATGAACCGCACTAACTACAGTAGACATTTTCACGGGTGATTTATTTCTGTGCAATACTAATCATTGAAATAAATAATTAAAAGGATTTACGAGAATATTCTCGTTTATATAAAAATGTGACTTTGCCATTTTATAGATATTGTTACGGAACCCTTCGTAAACGAGTCTGACTCATACTTGGCCGGATGTTTATTATGCACGTCAATAAAGATCGTCCATTTGGATGAATAATGGACGGATGAACTAGGACACATTATTGATACGTCCATCTAATTCTAATTCTAATTTGAAGTGGGGGTGATGAGACTTGCACTGACATCCCGCTAGGGGCGTATTGTGCATTCCCCCCTTACCAACCTACCCAAGCCAACCGAGCTCCTTGAAATAACGGAGCACAGCCCTGGGTCGCTGGCATACCTGTTCCACCCCTGTTGCGTCAGATGGTCTGTTTGTCTGAAGATTAGCAATGGAAGGCGAACTTTCATCTTGAGCTGCTATCATCATGTGATACGTCCATATGGAACATATAAAAAAATAAAAAAAATAATTGTTTATAGAATTACTAACAAAAAGTTACTAATTTAAAAGTAAGGAATAGAAAATACCCAATCTTAACTAAAATTCAAGAGTATAGATAATAAATACATATACATTTTCTGTGTCTGGGAGCGTGCCCAAAATACTTGCTGCATTAGCTTATTATTGCATTGCATTGTATAACGATACTTTTCTTTTAAGAAAATTATAAGGATAGTTATAATATAATAGCTGCAGTGCAGCGTTCTGATGAAGCCAGTAAGCACACTCTAGTCCACCCTTTGACTGATGACGCGTGTCACTTGATTAACCATGAAGGAAGTAGACAGGTTCTACTGCTAACTAGGGTCGATGTACTCTTCTCTTTTCCAATGTGGATTATACATTAACGCATAAAAATAATACTAGTTTATGCAACAGTCATGTAATGAAGGGTATTAAAATACCAGTGTGAGTTTATTAAACTCGCTGCGCTCGTTTCATAATAAGTAAGAGTGTGCGCAATGTGTTTTACTCTTGTTGTTTGATTAATTGCATTAGTAAAGATAAAGTAGTATATGCAACTGCATATACGAGTAACACGGGTATTAAAACACTCGTTACTATTATGAAACTCACACTCGTGTTAATACCCTCCATTATATGACAGTTGCATAAACTACTATTACTTCATCGCATATTATCAACGTCGCTCTGTAAATAGTACTAGTAGTAGTAGCTACAAACTTGTCACGGACCCTCCCTGGAGACCCAATAAAGCAGGGGTGAGTCTGGTTTTATGTTTTGTTGCGCTGACAGTTCAGTCGGTCGTGCGGTGCCTTATGTCCCGAAGCTCGTGGTTACCGCCAATGAGTCAACATATCAAAATATATGTATATATATGTCGCCAACATGTCGAAATATTAAAAATTCATCATCCGCCCCTGCTTGCCCCTGGTGCAAAGGTCATCACGCTAGCTGCATTACCGAGCTGAATAGCATTGGCCAACTTCTGCACCAAGAACAAGAGTTTAATAGTTTTGTCCAAGAGCTAGGTCTTAGGCTATATTACATCACCAGTGACTCCCGCTCCGGAAATACAAATACAAAATACAAAATTTGTTTATTTGACACAGTAAGTAAAAATCAACAAAATTATACGAAATCCAAAGGCTTCCAACTAGTTGTATAAACCGTATATTGGAAGCCAATGTCTTCTCCCAAAAAAATTAACCTATCCAAATACTTATGTCAGTTTTACAAACTAAACTTTAATTAATTATTTTACTAGCAGTTAGGAAATTAAACATTAAAATTTTGAAAATTGAGAATACAAAATTAGTTTATATTAGAAATACCGGTAAATTAAAAATAAGAAAAATGATTCCAGCTTAAGCCACGGGATGTTGCTAGTAGCTTCAAATTTCCGGGAAGGTCGGTAGTAGTGGAGGTTTGGTGCGAATCATCTGTTGCTCTCAGAGCCCCTGCAATCCGCCTCGCTCGAGGGACGTCACTCCGCCCTATCTCTACGACTTCTGACATTCATATACCGTGCTCATGACCTGTTTTATTGTGAATGTGTAAATTAAAATTTAGAAAACCTCCGACTGAATACTTTGTGATGGCGGCCATCTTTGATTTTACGTTTATCTCATTTTATGTACTTTTTAAAATCATTCCCTTTAATTCGATACCCATATTAGAGACAGTTGTGCAAAAATATGTCATCCGTGTGGTGTATGTATCCCAACCCAAACCGAAACTTGTCACCTCACTAGAAAAATGCTCTGTCTCGCTCTCCTTAAGACGGCGTTTGTGGAATAGAATTGAGTGAATTTGTGCTCCTCAATAAATAAATAAATAATTATAAATATTAGGACACACTCCACACACGGCTGGTTAACCCCATACTGAACCATTTCTAGTTCGTGTTATAGTAGCTAACACATCTGATATACTTCATATACATACATATTTTATATAGGTACATATTTAACACCCAGACCCAGAGCCAACAAATTTAGTTAAGCACAAAGATGTTGGCCGGGCCGGGAATCGAACCCGGAACCTTCTGATTGACAGGCCGGCATGGTAACCTTTACGCCAACGAGGTCGTCATATTAATAATAAATGAATGTGTTGCCTAATTGAAACACGACAATCCGCCATTTTGTTGAGCTGGCCGATTTCTGTCAAACATAGCTAAGCTGTCCCGTTTATTACACCATTTATAAAAAAAAAACTAAACTACATTCGGCTCATACGATGCCACAGACAGATACACCCACATAGACACGTCAAACTTATAAAACCTCGCCGTTGTTGGGTTAGGTGTTAAAAAGGCAACAAAAATTCTGAACAATTGAGAATATTTTGTCTTCTATTCACAATGGATTTCGGCAAAATAACGCCTGAGTCAAAAGGTTATTTACATTATCTTTTTGGAATTAAGTTAAAACTGCTTTTCACGCAGTTATAACGTCAAAATGTCAACACATACTAGCAGGCTAAAGACCTCGACATGTCACTCTTTGCCATAAACAACCCTTGTCTAACCCTAAACAGTTCAATCACTACCGTAAAATCTGACTACAAAGAAGCCTAGTCGAACCAAACCCAAGGGAAGAAGGCTCAACAAAAGACCACTTTTCTCTGAGAGAATTAAATTTCCCGCCCTCCTCGGTTGCATAATGCAAACAAATTGAATTTCCGCAGGAATTTCTTGCGCACAATAGCACGCGACTAAACGAAAAAAGCTTAAAAAATATAAATGCCGAAGTGCGAATCTGACTCACGATCAAGGTTTCCGTACATTGTGTACAAAAATTCACGTGTTATTTATATTTATTTTTAACATATACGAAACGAAGAAAATATTCAGTAAAACGTATTAATAAATGATAACACACACACACACATAAAAACCTTACAAATGGTAAATTAAATCTAAGTCAGTGTCCGCGGGTAAGGTGCCTAAAATGCTGGCGGCATTACCTCGCTGGATCGCCAAGCTTATACGTTGGCTGAGGTAAGCGCCAGCTCTTGGGTCATTTGTTCTGTCCACCAGCCGTTTGGACAGATCAATATTTATTGATCAAAAAGAAGATACTATTTATGATAAGAAACTCAATATTTTATGTCTATTTTTATGTGCCTACCATTTGTCGTTCGATACCTATCATTTTTGTTGGTCATACTACCATAATGCGAAATTGGTCAAATGAGAGTCGTGCTCGTGCTATAAGAGTTCCGTACCATTATTATAAAATATGGCAAAAATAAGCAAAACTTATGAATGAAAGTCTCCCTTAATTATTAATTTGAATCTTAACTTACTTTTAAAGTTAATAACTACATAATTAAATATTGTGTGAATATATACTACCACATGTCGTTCGTTAATGATCGAATAAAATTGGCTAATTGTAATTATTTTTTACTTTGTATGGGACCCAATAAAATAATTAATACTTAATCTGTGAAAATTTGAACTCCATAATTTTAGTTATTTGGGAGATCCAGACTTGTGGCAGACGACCGGACGGAAAGTCTCTATAATTATAGGTTTTCTTTGATACCTTTCAGGTACGGGACCCTAAAGAGATTCTAGACTTAACCGGTTAAGACCCGATTTCTCTACATAAAGCAAATAGTGTTTATACGACTGATAGCAAATTTCGGTATTTCAATGCTCGCATAACTATACGGCCAATTGGTCCCAATATTCTATAGAATTGCGAGAAGACTTGGAAAGAGAGACGCCCTTAGCCACACAAACGCTGTCAATTTCTTTAGAAAGTGTCACATATTTGTTGTAAAAAGTTCCTGTCCATATGTAGATTAAATGTGACTGGTCATTGGGTGGCATTGTCAATAAATTGACATTTAATGCCGGTAGATATTTTAAATTTGATGTCATCCTCTGATACGTAAATCTATAATATAAAAATAAGTTGGGTTTTCCTTCCTGACGCTATATCTTCAGAACGCACGTACTATATTCCACGTTTTTTCATTCGTTGGAAAGGGCTCTGTGAGGAAAGGTATCGACTTACACGCGGGCGTATCTGCGGGCAACAGCTAGTATTTTATAGTTTAGTTTCAGTTTCATGGAGTGAGCTTTTGCGCAGACTAATTAGGAGATGTTCCTAATTGAAATTGAAAACTCGAACAACTTTTTTAGGTCAAATAAACAAACTAATAAAGTTTTTGGCTGTGTAGCCAAGCTAGCGATAACTTACCATTGAAAATCGGCCCTAAAACTACTAAGAGGAGGTTAGAGGCAGTGCGAACCATCTGGCGTTTCGTCCCTCGTAAATCTTACTCGTTGAGGTGCGAGGAGCGGATTTATCGCGAGATTAGCCGTTAACGGTCACAATTGTTGTCTGTTTGCTAAGGGCGAAGGGAGAGATATGGTCCATAATCCACCACGCTGGCCAAGTGCCGGTTGGCGAAAGACACATTGGTTTTGAAAACCTCGTTGGCGTAATGGTTACCATGCCGGAGTCAATGGTGGCGATTCAGCGGCACACACGACTAAACTCAATTTAAAGTAGCTGCGTCTCTTTTCGTCATAAATGACCAAAAAGAAATAATACGATCTAAACCATAGACAAAACATCTAATATCACGTCATACACGTCAGATTTAGAGCTGATATAATTGGGTGCGCTCTTAAATCGCTTACATTTTTCATATTTGACGTGATTTTAGTTGCTTTGTGTGTGGTTAAAAACGTGCCGTCTCTTTCTGGCCACCTAAGATGAAATGAGACGGGGCTTCTTTATATTTAGTTTAGTCGTGTGTGCCGCTGAATCGCCACCAATGTGCCAATCGGAAGGTTCCGGGTTCGATTCCCTGCACGGCCAACATCTTTATGCTTTACTAAATTTGTTGGCTGTGAGTCTGGGTGTTATATACAAAAATTGCTCATTTAAAGATATAAGATATATATATATAAGTAATTGGAATCTCGGAATCGGCTCCAACGATTTTCATGTAATTTAGTATATAGGGGGTTTCGGGGGCGATAAATTTATCTAGTTAGCAATCATTTTTAGCGAATCTCATTAAAAAAAATACCGAGCAAAGCTGTACGGTCAACCAGGTACTAAAAATAATTTAGTTAGACAATAAAAACAGACAGCAGAGGCTTAGTAATAGAGATCCGTTTTTACCTTTTAGGTACGGAACCCTAAAAATGTACGTAACAAGGTTTGTTTGCAATATAGTCACCTATTATAACTGTTAAGATTAACATTTGAAGCATTATTTAATGATGATACATTATTATAATATTATCCTCGTATTTACAGCCACGCTAATGGCGCGTTGAATAATTACCTCCAAGCTAATTACACGCTTTATATTTATATTCCATTTTTACACGCTTTATATTAGCTTCACCTGTATGTTTGTTTGTAACCGACTTCTTTGGGCGCAATTTTGACCCACTTTAAACGGCCAGATTTCGTTCAAACTTTGCAGATTTATTGAGGACCGATGACAATACACTAATTTGATAAGCGCGTTTTTTAGTTTTTTTAACTATTATTTATTAAAATATTTACTTTAACGTGCTTTTTTACAAAACGAATATGTCGCGTAATTATATCGTCATGTTCTCGTATTATCATTTCGCCGTGTCGGTAAACATAATCCCTCATTAACCTTTGCCATGAGTCTCATGTTCATCGGAAATCGATATTTATAGACATAGTCTCGTTACTTAATATTAATTTGAGCGTCAACTTTGTTTTCCAATTAGGTTTGAAATGTTGTGATTTCGTATGTAGTATGTGAATATCAATATAATATGTGTAAGAAATGTGTTCTTATCCGTGGAGGGTTTTCCTGATATAAAAGAAAGAACAGAAACAGTGAATAAGAATACTCAAAAAAATACTCCTATATAAACAGTTATAAAATAAATTAAATAATCGTTAATGTTACAAAAACAAGTAGGTATTACAGAACAAACTCGAAAATTGAAATTGACAAAGAGCAAAACAGGCAATCATAAACATAGAAAGATTATTTACTAATAACTTATAAACAAGATTAAGGTTACATAAGGTCCAGTAGCATGTTTCACCATAATACAGAAATAAATATCTACATTGAACTTTAAAATTAAAATACACTAATTATAGCTTGTAAGTTTGTACTATAGTGCTTTTACTTTCATACTTATAAGTTAAAAATGTATTTTATTTAGGTTTAAACATAGAATCTTAAGCAAGTAAGCACATAATCATATTATACGTAAAGTTGTTAGTCATATATGGCCACAAATAGGTGAAGTCTACAAACGAAATCACGGCAGTTGTTTTTGCGAACACAGTAGGAATATACAATTGGGTATTTGAAAAAAAAATTTTTTTGTGATAAATAGAAAGATTATATATTAGTTTTATAACAAAACTATTTTTTTTTTTTGCAATAATTCAAAAGTTATTTCAAAATAAAAATTAATTTTTGAATCCAGTACCGAAGATACGCCGACAACTCCCGAACAAACCCGAGCGCGTGTGACGTCATAATGTTAGTTTTCACTCAGAAACTCAATGCAGTTGATAGGAAAATAATGAATACAAAGTATAATAAAACTAACATTATGACGTCACACGCGCTCGGGTTTGTTCGGGAGTTGTCGGCGTATCTTCGGTACTGGATTCAAAAATTAATTTTTATTTTGAAATAACTTTTGAATTATTGCAAAAAAAATAATAGAAAAATATTTTTGTTATAAAACTAATATATAATCTTTCTATTTATCACAAATTTTATTTTTTTTCAAATACCCAATTAACTCATTCAGAATACTAACTAAATCATCGGCTCTCTTTATGCGGTGAACTTTGCCTCCTCCTTCTTTGATATGTACTTGTATAACCAGGATCTATGTAAATCGTTCAGGCCATACATACAATACCTACATCATACTTGCGTCATTCAGCCATACTTACGTCAGGCGCTTCGCGAACAGTGGATATATCACTCAATAAAAACATATAAAATCGACCATTACCAACCTTGATATTCTAAGCTTTAACGTTTCTTTATAAACGAATACTAAATAAACAAAAAACAGTCTTTTTTTCATATCTGAATTACTCTCAGAAGCACATTTTTTTTATATTAAACGACTATTTTTCTAAAAGTAAATCTATCGAGATAGAGCTCTAATAGTTCTTAACACTGAATCAGCTAAAACGTAGCTTATCAATTACGCACGATTTTAAAGGATTTTTCACAATAATATGCCATTTTTCTCCCGTAGCGCCAACAAGATTGGCTTATTGACGACGAGGCAGTGTATCTGGTGCAAAATGTTGTAAGAGTGGAAAGGACAGCAAAACAATGGTCTTTCAGAATGAACTAAACCACAAAGCTACGGTTAAGCCAATTACAAATTCTTCTAAATTGTACCTGCGGGTGTACCTCGAGGGTATATCTTTGGTACTCTTTGAGGTCCGGTACTTTCCTTTGATGAATCCTACTGGGATACCCTTATGTGGGATCGAAAGGGGTGTTTGTTTTCCTTTATAATAATTTGTGGAGAGCCATTCTTCGCTGTGGTCGATGTGAAATTTGTAAAGACTTGTTCTATCTTAATATTTTTCATTGTTACCTCAAAAATACGTTTATTTGATGTGCATTACAGATACACAGTTAAAGATGGAATCCAAAGGTTCCCAAATTAGTTTGATTAACTGTGTAAACTCATGGTATCTCCCGAATTTTTACAATAGTATTTGAACATTCAAAAAATATTTTTTCGTTAAAAAATGCCACTTTTTATAAACAGTGTTCACATTCAAAGACTTTTCGAATCAACTGTTGCTTAACCTCGATGATCGCGTCATATCACCTACCGAGCTACAGGCGCTACGTTAGTAGGTACTCCACATAATAATATATGAGCAGAGAACTTTCACTTGATCGCCCAATAATTACTATAAGTGCCCTATAATATGCCTTCACCCGGTAATAAGAGTGGCTCAGATTGGATCGAGCTATCAGAATCACGGTAAAAATGGAGGCTGTCGCTGCTTACAAATAATTTATTAATACGTGCAGACCCTTTTCACGTTTTGCGTTGACACCGGTACCAGGCCGTGGCGATAATTAATTAGTATTTATTAATGAGCATACCCGCGATATAGTGCCTTCTCTTTCGCTCACACACTTGATATAAGCACACAGAAGAAGCTAGCAGAATCGTTGTTCATGTATAAAAAGTAGTATAGGTATTTTAAATTAAATAGATATGAAAAACATTTGCTATTGTGTGTTGTAGTAGATGTAGTTCAATGGCGTAGAATATTTTTTTCATGAAATTTATAAGTTAGTACAGTAGAACCTCGTTAAGTCGAACCTCGGAAAGTCAAAAACCTCCAAATGTCGAAAAAATGATTTGTTCCCTTCCCTCCAAACACCAAAACCTCCATTACTTGAAATCTTGACCCTCTGTTAGTCGAAATAACCACCGAGTCCCTCCGAGGCTTTTTGGTACACTTTTTCACTCTATAACTCGAAAAATTAAATGTGACCTCTGCATCTCGAACATAGCAACGTTTTATTTTACAACCTTTACAACTTGATCTTGGCGTCGTTCGACATATAGAGGATCTGTATTTAGTCTTTTTAAGTATTTAAGTAATTATTGTAGTGAGACTTGCCTTTAGCGTATGGCCATTAAGTCCTGTAATTCTATAACTCCGTGTAGGCATTAAGACAGAGTGAGAAAAACTACTGTGGTCCTTGTTCGTCAATATCCAAAATATTCATTTGCTTAGATGTAGGTATATGGAGAGAAAAGAGTGAGTGTAGAGACGACGGATGATAGAGGAGAGTGGAAGAAGATAATTTGCTGTGGCGACCCCTCCTAGTAAGGTAAGGAAGAAGAAGAAGATAAATGTAGATATATTTTAGCGGTTCATACAATTACCCAAAACGATTAGGGTACATTTCATGTTTCATGATAACATAACATTGTGTAACTTTTAAATGATGCAATAAATTATTTGATTTGATTTGACCTTCTTCTTCTTCTTATGGTGCCGCTCCAACTAATGAAGGTTGGTAATCAGCTCTGCATACTTCAATTTGTCCATTGCTAAGCGAAACTTGTTCACACAACACTTCTGACTTGACCTATGTTGGTCAAAACTTAAAAAGACACACCATCATACAGATTCATATCATATACTTTTGTATTGATATTATATTAGATACTAGAATTAGTAGTGAAAATTGACATTATGATTAATATCATATACTATTGTAATGATATTATAGTACTAGAATATAATTGCAAATTGACATGGATACATATCATATACTTTTGTAATGATATCATTATATTTGACTTGTAACTTTGGTGTTATCAATAAATGATTTGTATTTGTATTTGTACACTTATTATAACAAGTTGTCGTCTCAGGCTAAATGACTGGTACAATGAGTTGCGTACAAGTGGACGTTAGTAAGAAACGAGTCCCTTCCTGGGAAAGTTGGAATAATCCGAGTCCAGTGATCAGTCACATGGCCTTAGGGCTCGATTGGAAGACAGGGTCCGGTCGGTGCCGGCGGCGGCTGTCTCGCGGCCGACCACTCACTCAGTAAGCCACTCGACCTTCGTCAAACTTTGCAAAGTTTCCAAATAATGGTCTAAATCTCGGAACAACTCGTCGCCCAAAAGAAAACCACCATCACATGTATTTTCGCGTAGAAAACGGTCACACTTACTTACGAGGGTGAATCAAAAAGTTCTTAGAAGTGCATATATATGAAACTTTTTTGGATCAAGTTCGATATTAAAATTAAAGAGTGTCTATCACACTATATTTATGCAGACTGTCACTTGTTTTTGTCAGTTCGTTCGCATGTAATAAATTTTTTTGTGCAACGAGTTGCTAAAAAGTTAAAATTATGGATTTAAGTGAGTTACGTGCGGTGATAAAATATCTCAGTTTGAAAAAAATGTCTACGAAGGAAATTTTTTTGGACATTCAGCAGACATTAGGGTGATGCTGTGCCCTATTCTACGGTTGCGTACTGGGTGGCTGAATTTAAAAGAGGTAGATCAAGCTGTAAAGATGACCCGCGTTCTGGGCGGCCTTCAACCTCCGTTACAGAAGAAAATGTCAAAAAGGTTGAGAATCTGGTTTTGGAAGACAGAAGAATGACTATAAAACATATAGCTGAGATCCTAAGGATATCTTTTGGTAGCGTTCAATTCATTTTAATCGATTCACTGGGGTTCAAAAAAGTGTCTGTAAGATGGGTGCCAAGAATGTTAACCGACGAAAACAAAAAGCGACGTTTGGAAATTTCCAAGCGTAATCTCGAAATGTTCCAGCGTGATTCGGATAATTTTTGCCATCGTCTTGTCATCATGGATGAAACGTGGGTCCACCATTTTGATCCTGAAACTAAAAGACAAAGCATGTCTTGGAAACGACCATCCTCTCCATCCATTAAGAAATTTCGAGTTGCTCCTACCGCTGGCAAAGGTATGGCCTTTGTGTTCTGGGATAGTGAAGGAATCCTTTTTATTGATTACATGCCAAAAGGCCAGACGATTACTGGACCCTATTATGCAAATTTAATCCCGAAAGTGCGTGAAGCGATTCAAGAAAAACGTCATGGAAAACTGTCGTTGGGCGTGTTGTTCCTTCAAGATAACGCTCCTGCTCATCGATCGGAAGTTGCGCTCAACGCAATCCGCTGTGCTGGCTTCAATCTCCTTGACCACCCACCATATTTTCCGGACTTAGCCCCAAGTGAATTTCACTTATTTCCAAAATTAAAAGAGGAAATTCGTGGAACAAAATTTCACGATAATGACGCGGTTATAGCTGCCGAAGAGGACTTTTTCGAGAGTCAAGAAAATATTTTTTTTTCACAAGGAATAAGGAAGTAAGAAACGCGTATCTAAATGCATTGCATTGGAGGGAGATTATGTAGAAAAATAAAATATTATTATTTAAATCTTTGCATTTTTTAATATTGATTCCAAGAATTTTTTGATTCACCCTCGTATTATTAAAAGTTGGAATGAGTCCAACAGTTTCGGTGCTTTCCGACCACCATCTTCAGGGGCGAGTGTTACACGGACCGCCGCCGACGAGATCCGCGCGCGCACTAAAGAAATATATCACATGTACTTGAAGAGTACATGTGTTATTGAATATATAAAAAAATTGACAACATACCTAATAAGTCTATTTATTATAAGATTAGTGATTTATTTATGACAAGGAGTTTAAAATGTGTTATTTTATAAGTGAAAGTATATTACACTTCATATTAATTATTATAATATGTATCATAATAATTGACATTTGATTATTCATACAAATGCAAATCATTTATTGATAACACCAAAGTTACAAGTCAAATAATATAATATCATTACAAAAGTATATGACATGCTTCAATGACAATTTTCACTTCTAATTTCTAGTAATATAATAAATATCATTACAATAGTATATGATATGATTCAATGTCAATTTTCACTACTAATTCTAGTAATATAATATCATTTCAATAGTATATGATATGAATCAAATGTACATTTTCAATTCTTAATAATCATTTATATTAGAAAAAGTTTTATCTAATAGCCAAACCCTGAGTGTAGTGTTAAAGCTGGCGGTGGAAGGTGCATCCCGGACAGTCGCGGGTACGCGGTTGTAGATCGCGGGCCCCAACACGTAAACGGACCTCTCCAATTTCATAAGTCTACGAGTATGTACCGGCGTTTTCAATTGCATCTTCTTCACGTTGCTACGTAAATATCACATTTTATTAGCACCCCTGCATAAATGTACTTACTTAAATTGCATATTTAGATTTATTTGACATTTATTATTTTTGACATTTTTATTTTGATTACCTATATAATGAATTTTGACGATATAACTCTCCAATTTGCACACCCAAGCGATAAACATATTTTAATACCTATACAATACCGCCTGTAACTAACTACGATGAACACATATTTTTGCAAATAAATAAAATTGTTTAATTCATTTTTCAATGATCAGTTTCCTATATTCCTAATAACATTGTATTTTACAATACAAATAAATTTCACAAAACAAAAGCACAAACAAGATATAAAAGATACATACAGAGATAACATACTCAAAATAAAATTAAATAAATAAAGTACCTATAACTGAAAGGTAAATTGAATGAAATAAACATTATATTTCAATTATACAATTACAACCGTTTCCTAATCGGGAAACGAATTAAAAAAATACTGTACAATTAAATCCAGCAATATGTGAGTATAATAGTTGTGTGAGTAATATGATGAACCGCAGCGCAAAATTCGCATATGTAGTTGAAACAAAGCGTTTGCGTGTTTTAAGACCGTACAACGACATCTATTGGTTTTTTGTGGAAACGGCGCCACAAATACTTGTTATCAGTTATTTACTGGCTGCGTCTCGCGGTGTTGACCGCGGTGATCCGAGATAACGAATACTTTGTAATGTTTAAATCCAGTGTCTAACCTATCGTCATACCAAATTTCATGTAAAATCGGTGCATCCGTTGGAGCGTGAAAGAGTGTTAGACATGTTCTCGTAAACTTTCGCATTTATAAAAACTTGAGAGGTGGACACCTCTCACACCCCGATTAATTCGTTATTATTTATCCTTTGCTTACGCGGCAGTGGTTTTTTCACGCAATAGATTCATATACAATCAACAATTAACAATAAGTTGTCTTCTATTAATATCATTTCCAACCAAATAAGTAAGATTGCTTATAATTTCTTTACTACCTTTTTAAAATTAGAAAGACAGAATTAAGTGATTTTTACGTAAACGTGTGTTGGAACTATTCAAAACTGATTTAAAACTAATAAAACTGAAAAAGTCGAAGCTCTATTCTTTTCGCAGTATTTTATAGGATTAACCAAACTATGCTATTTTGCTGCCGTGCCGCCTAAAATAATAACTTATTAATTAAATACATAAACCTTTTATTATTTTTGTTATCTTCTTTTAATTTCCGTTATTTTGTGACCCTACTCGATGGGCTGGTTGTATTTTTCTAATGTTTCGCTCCGAGAACCCGCCATATTGTTTTTTTTGTCAAGCTATTATGTACCTTAAAGCGTCGTGGCTTAACGTTGTGTATTGATGGTCACAGTAGAGCTAATAACCATTCTCGATTATGAAGGTGTTAGGGAGACCTCCGCTGCAGGAGAGGTACGCAGGGGGGAGGGGGGATTTTATTACGTTGCAAAGGTACCAATATATAGATAGATCGATAGATAAAGCCTAAGCAGCTCCCTATACGTTCCTACTGCTGGGACTCGGGACCTTTTCTTACGATGAGAGAGATGTTGGCCATAATAAACCACGCTGGTCAATTGCTCGTCGGCGGATGACACACGTCTTCGGATTTTTGGATATTGAGCTCGCTCTTGTCTTCGGTCATGTCGGTTTCTTCACGATGTTTTCCTTCACCGTAAAGCGAGTGCAAATCCACACATAACTTGAAAAACAAGTCATTGGTCGGGGCCAGATTGAAAAGCAGACGTATTACAGAGGAGCCACATTCGCATAGAAAGATAAAGCAACACTTTATTTAATCACTCACAATGATAAAATAAAATAAACATACAAAATAACTTAAAACCTAGTGCCTTAAATGACAGACGAGGTGGAGTACAAATAATTGCTTATTATTAGACTTATTAGTTGACTGAGCGAGCGAAGCAAAAAATATCGTGGTGTTAAAATATAAAATAAAATATGATATACAGTAGAACCTCTAAGTCAAATATCAAGGGAGACGCCAAAAATTCGAGTTACAGAGTTTTAAATTTATGGAGGATTTCGACTTTTTTTTGCTTCAGATAATTTGGTTGTTCTGTTGTACTAATTGATGTGTATTGCAGTGAACCAAACTACTTCTGACAATATTTAAGTCGAAAACAAATGACTTGCTTTGCTAAATTTCGACTTAACGAGGTTCTATAACTGTATTAGATAGATAGATAGATACGTTCTGATGTAGACTCGGCAAACGTTGTTTTGCCTATTTCAAAAATTGGCCATGTCCGAGTCGGGCTCACGCTAGAAAGGCCCCGTACCATTTTCCAAAAATAATTGCAAAAAACACTTTTTTGTATTTAAACCCTTATATAATAATTTATAGTTTATTTTATATAATTATTGTAATAGATACAATAGTATGGTAAACTCATGCTATTTTTTGTGCTGTGTTTGTATGCAACACAGAATCTGATATACTCGTATATTTGATAGAAGCGAGAACCTTACCACGTGTGATTCTGGTTCGTTCGATCGTTGTAGTGTGACGCTCGCTCGCAGCCAAGCCAACCCATACGAGGCATGACTTCATCGTAACCCCTCTACACAGTTATACGTTACTATCCGACGTGGGTGACGACCTCGTTGATGTAAAGCCAAACTGCCAACCGGAGAGTCCCGGGTTCGATTCCTATCTTTGTGATGAACTAAATTTGTTGGCTGTCGGTCTGAGTTTTAAATATGTATCGATATATATTTGTATATGTAGTCTATCAGTTGTGTTAGCTACCATAACTAGATATTGAGTTAGTATAGGGTTAACCAGCCGTGTGTGATGTGTCCTAGTTTTTTTTAATCATATTCTTCTTCTTTCCTATAAGCTTACTATAGCCAAGCGGTGTCTAAGGTTTTCAAAGCTTGACTTAACGACTGTTTGTACTAAGACTAACGTCATATAGTAAAAATTACAGTCTAGTGCATGGTCGCCCATCCAAAGACTCGCATCAACCGTTGCTTAATCTCTATGAAGACGTCAGATTACCTTAGTTAGCCGAGCAGGCAAATCATGTTCCCCCGTGGGGGCATTATAGAGGTGGGGGGCTCAGTAACGGTGGCCTGGTCACCCACGGTGAAGCCAAGAGGGTCCCTGAGGCGGGCCACTCCCTACACTTGTGATCCCAGCATGCAAATGCTAGATGGAGTGGCACCAGTAGATTGAGGAACCTCGTTGTTTTTACAATGTTAAAAAAGGCAAATCATATTAAAAACGATTTTAGCCCACTTTCAAAAAGTAGAATACAAACACAAACGATAAATTTCACATCCAAAACGGCCTTCATAAAATGTTGATAAACAAATAAGATAATAGATAACCAATTTAATTGGTAAAATATTTACTTTAACAAGTCAAAAGTAGATATTAAATGTCACAATTAAATAAAATTTACACAGTGTAAACCACAAAAATACATTATAATATATATATAAATAATGGCAATATAATTACATACCTATCTAATGCATCTATTTCTCTGGTACAATATAGCGAAAGCTTGTTGAAAGTTGAGTCATGGGTTTTCAAAATTTTTAATTTATACTTGTCATATGAAAATACTCTCGCGGGTAAGTCTGTAGAACACGATTTGCTACTTCATTTGTCACCTTGTGCTTCAATTTGTCGCCAAACGAAGCGGATTGCATTGCACGTTGCCCACTCTCTGTTGGACTGGACAACATATGACGTAGAGGAAAAACTACTTTAACTACCTATACACAAAGTTGAAATTTGAATAACATGAATGCGTTAGATTTCTTCGCAGTGCTGGCGTCAAAACTATTTTTTGTTTTAATATCCGACGCAAAAACGACAGCGTTTAATAAGCTTGTGTGTGTGTGTGTGCGTGTGTGTGTGTGCGTGTGTGTGTGTGTGTGTGGCATCGTAATCCTCGCATGGATGGAAATAATACGATTTAGTTTTTTTTTTCTCGTTCGGTAGGTATGTTAGTCTGTAGTGTTCTTAACTACATATGTTTGATAAAAATTGGCCAAGTGCGAGTTAGGCTCGCGCATGAAGGGTTCCGTACCACGTTGTATGGGAGCCTCCCCCCCCCCCTCAAATATTTATATTATTTAAATTAAATAATTTAATGTGAATAAGGTGAAAATTTCAAGTGTCTAGGTGAAAATTTCTAGCTACCACTATTAATATGTAGCAAAAATATACGAAAAAAACACGTTTATTGTTTGGGGACCCCTCTTTATTATTAAATATTTTTTATTTTTAGTAGGGAAATACATATCTTGTGAAAGTTTCAGCTTTCTAGCTATTACGATTCCTGTGATACAGCCTGGAGACAGACAGACAACGGAGGATTAGTAATAGGGTCCCGTTTTTACCTTTTAGGTACGGAAACCAAATAATCGGTCTAAGATGGACGTCGCTACAAAATGGACATATTAACTCCTTAGTATGGGTACCAAATAAAGGTCTTGACTAGTAGAATGTTCTCATACAATGATAAATTGCAAATCAAAAATGGTCGTCAAAATATTTGGCAGGGGTTTTCTAAATTTTTTATTTATTCACGTTCTCTAACTTGAAAACCTATCGTAATTAGCAAAAAGAAATATTATGCTCAGTTCAAAGAGGGAATACGACTAACTTTTAGGCCGTTTTTCTTACGATTTTTAGAATAATTTAGAGTTTTAATTAGTTTTTTGTTTATCTGCTAATGAAGTAAATTTTTATCAAAGCTTTTTCTATTATTAGTTTAAAAGTTAGAGTCCTACTAAGCAAACAATTATATAATACTGTGTTTTATTTAAAACCCGTGTAAACATTAGTAGCAAAGGTTTCTAGCTAATGTAAATATTAATACCAATATTTTAAAGAGGAAAAGTTTGATGAAACTACTGGACCGATTTAAAAACAAAGCAACATTATTCCCGAGTGACAAAGGCTATATTGTGCTTCTCTTGGCATTTTAGATTATTTTACAGCCCATGCGAAGGATCGGGATGCTAGTTGTTTATAATGATTTTTATCTACACTAATGTTGTAACATTCTACTTATGTTTCCAATACCTGACTTATAATTACTATTGTTATAGCGCAGATAACAAAACACTCAATTTAAGCAATTTCACATGATGGTATAATATCTACATCGATATCATAAAATCTCATTATAACATCGCTCGCTCGCTCCTGATTGGCCCTACGCGCGCAGCTGCGCTCTCATTGGTTAGATTTTAATGGCGGCAAGTTCACTGTGACAATACACGTACGTGTGAATGTTTACTCTTGTTGTTTGATTAATTGCATTCGTGAAGATATAGTAGTGTATGCAACTGCATATAACACGGGTATTAAAACACTCGTTACTATTATAAAAACTCGCTGCGCTCGTTTCATAAACTGACACTCGTGTTTTAATACCCTTCATTATATGACAGTTACATAAACTACTATTCATTTTTATTAAATGGACTTGTAACAATCGCAATTTACTTAATAGTAAGAAGGTGATATTATCTAAAATTGAGTGACCTTATAAAACTGTTTATTCTTGCTTTAAAAACCGCCATATTATGGTTTTCGCGAAACAGGACCTTATTTGGCCAAAAATTCCACCTACACCTTTCGCGGTTCGCAAAATGAAGATGGAGGCAAACCGCTTAGTACCGCCTTGTAATAGGCTTTTGAAATCCTGGGCCACATTGTAAAAAACACTTCTACAAAATAGTAGGATCCCAATGTATAAATGTACATATGTAAGCTACTATTTTTTTAAATTACTTAAGCCCTGCTAATAAAGATACTTTTAAACTTAACTGAGTTTAGCTAATAGGCTATTTTATATGTGTAATTTTAATTGTACTAGTATTCATTTATTTAGATAGATACTTAGATAGATAGATAATACTTTATTGGACACAAACTTAAAACTAAAACTAAAGATATAATAATAACTAAGAACAAAAAAATAGTGTGCCATAATTGGCGGCCTTATCGCTTAAAGCGATCTCTTCCAGGCAACCTTTGGATGGAAAGGAGTTAATAAACAACTAAAAAAGGACGTAGTGTACAATAAAGAGAAAAAAATATAAAACTATTAAAGAAAACTATCGTGCCACCGGTAATGAGGCAAAATTGTCTTCAATTATCATTACTTAATGTATTTTAATATATTTAATTATTGTTCCCATCCTCAGTAAAGCTCTCTTCTCATAAAAACTTTACAAAAGTTTCAACTTTGCTAAAAGCTCTTTAAAACTTGCTGTTCGAGATGAGAACTTAGAGAAGCCAAGCTAGTCGATTATCAGGTTCATCTCTAATGATATCGCCTTTGAAACGTCGGGAGCAGGGCACTGTCTTGACAGCCTTTGTCCGCTGAGGTCCCGAAATCGAGCTTCAAAGCCCTATCCGTAGGGCAAAGGGCTCGGTTCTCACAAATTGGCTGTAATTACATGAACCCTACCTATAAAGTAGCTATAAGCATAAACAGCCCACTATCCTTTCCCACTGCTGGGATTTGGGGCCGTCTCTCACTAGATATAGGCCATTATCTACCAAGCTAGCCTAGTGCCAATTGCCGAATGACACATGTCTCCTGATTTTGTGGTACTCAAAATGTCGTTTTTCTCACGATGTTTTCCTTCAACGTAAAGGGAGTGCAAATCCATACATGACTTGTAAAACAAGTCATTGGTGTAGGGCCGGGATCGAACCAGGGCCGTCAGATTGAAATTCAGACGTTTTTCCCAATGAGTCACATTCACTTAGATACTTTGTTAAGTCACTCACAATGATAACAATAAAAGAAACATACAAAACAGCTTATAACTTAGTGCCTTAACTGCCAACTTTACTGCTGAAAGCGATCTTTACCAGGCAACCAATTTAATGACAGTACTCGAAACACGAGATAGGTAATATAATATTTTATACTAGCTTTTTTAACGTACAAAGCATTATAAAATGATTTCTATCAGAAAAATACAGAAAATATAGAACTTTATTAACCATAAATAGCATACGTTAAAGGCAAGTTACTATACTACAATAATTACTTTATACTAGTTAGATTAAATGCTCTTTCTGAACTATTTTACTCATAAATAAAACAAGATGAAATATACTTACAAATTGCATTAAGAGATACCCCGTAGGACTAGTGAAAGATTTTGATTTACAACTTTCTCGTCTTTCATAATTTACAATCGAGTCAGCGTTCAACACGTAGCAATTTCATTTGCAGATCAAATGCTATCAATTTCCGTATACTATACGAGGCGGTTATCGTAAAAGAGTCTCACTCACCGATAGCAAAAACTATCACGATTTTATAGGTAAAGTCACTCTTACGCACTACACAATCTGATTGTTGACTGCAGGTTAAGCCGCTTACTAATTCTCTCTGTGAATGCACTGCCATTTTTACCGCTAGAGGTAAACATCTACTACGACGAAATGTATCTAGATTTTTTATTGCGATTTTCAAGAGTGAACCGGTTCCATCTGGGTAAGCGCACTCAACTGTAGAGCTCAATATCACTTACCATCAAGTGAATTGAAGTCAAGCGCAGACCAAATTAGAGTAAAAAAGAAATAAAGACGCGGGTTCAAATTCCGCTGATTGTGATTATTAACGCGTGGTTTTTTATCATTAAAAATATTCTTTCATATCTCTTATTTGTTAGAAAAAAAAAGTCACGACGCGTTGAAAAATTGGTGTCATCACTGCTCTGGACTAATTTCAACCTGTTATATTATAAGAAATATAACAAATATGTGTTCCTACAAAATGTATTAATACAATACTTACTACAATTACTCTAACACATATAACAATACCACAATGAACCTAACAGCTTATTCGCGATAGGTTAAGTGGCCAAGCTCTGATGTCGAGAGTTTTCAAGCCTCCCGAAGGCATCTGACTTGGCTTAATGACTGCTTGTACTAAGATTAACAGCCGGGACCTACAATTTTAACGCTATCCGAACGACGATAGTGCCCAGATGAAACTGTCTCTTTTTAAATAACAGCTATGGAACGCATTGCTCCCCTTTAAAAGGCAGGGTTTAGCCTCGAGTATCTTCCTATTTTCCAGAAGTTATTTTTATTGGTATGTTTGCACAAATGGTCCACGTCATAAATATGATTGCGTATACTTTGTAGGTATTTATTTATTTATTTTTGTCCCTAACTAGTATTTAAGTAAGAAAGAAAGAAAGAAAGAAAGTAAAATGTTTTATTCTGCACAAAAATAATTACAAACATACATAATATAAAGAATAAGAAGGTTTATTTTTCCCTTTTTGCACCTCCCATTATACAAAGTGTCAAATACAAATAAGTACAAATCATTTATTGATAACACCAAAGTTACAAGTCAAAAAGTACAAAGTGTCATTTCCATACAAAAGAATATGCTACAAGCGATGAGGCTGCCTATTGCGCAAATATTTTTTTTATAAATTACTATTTAGAATGTATTGTTTGTTTTGGTAGACAATAGAAGATTTTTTTATAATATTTTGTGCTGATAAGATTTTTTTAACACCGCACCTTTGTTCGAGTTATGTCGCGTCGTGTCGCACTCTTTAACCGACTTCAAAAAAAGGGGAGGTTATAATTTTATTCGTATTTGTATTTTTTTTTTGTCGTAGTGGAGTTGCGGTCTATTATCAAACCAGGCGTCGCTTCGCGAACAATGCTCCGTTGTTTTGACCGCGGCGAAATACAATAGCCATCGATTTGAGCGCGGCTCTAAATGTTTTTAGGAAACAGAACAGATAACGCCTGCTTGTTTATACGCTGATTCAGGTTCAGATGTCATCCGCGGTGGCTCAAAGGTCAAAAGTTAGTAAAGTTAATCTTGAGTCTAAACTATGACTATACCATAACTCTTTCGAGACCTTGATACCTCTACCATGTGAATTTATATATCAAGTTGCATTTTTCACACACACGCACCTTGAGTTATTTCAACGCAGGGGTGCTAATAAAACGTGGGATTTACGTAACAACGTGAAGAAGATGCAACTGAAAACGCCGGTACATAGACTTGTGAAATTGTAGAGGTCCGTTTACGTGTTGGGGCGCGCGATCTACAACCGTGTACCCGCGACTGTCCGGGATGCACCTTCCACTGCCAGCTTTAAGACTAGACTCAACAACTTTTTATAATATTAACGATCATTGAAAATTTAAATTTGATTCATATCATATATTATTGCAATTATTTCATAATGTTTGACTTGTAAGTTTGGTGTTATCAATAAATGATTTGTATTTGTATTTTGTACGTATGTTCGTGCCAAATTTTCCCGCAACCAGTTCAACCGTCTGAGCGTATAAAATTAACATAGATACACACACACACACACACATTTTCGCTATTTATTATGTTAGTTTATTATTAAATACGTTTATGTAAACCTTATTCAACTTTGATTAAAGTTTTGAAGTAATGCTTGAATAGCAAATGAATTTTGAAATGACTATATCTTCTTTTTCCCTTAATCGATTTTGACGTAACAAAGTTTTGACAAAGCTACTAATTGATAATATTATTTACTTCTTATTTATAGTTGTTTTTTTTATACACAGTACAGCCTTGTGCTTGTCGACAATTTTTTTAACTTGTGGATAGAGCATTTACTAGACCGACCAACCGGTCTAGTAAATGCTTTATCACTATGCTACGGTTTCCTCACGATACTTTTTTATTTCATTTGAATGCTGCGTTTGAAGTAATAAACATTGTTGTAAATTTCTTTAAAATCTTTGCAACATGAATAATATTTAACATTTTGATACAAAAATGTAAATTCTAAATGATTACATACATTCCTTTTTTTACCATTTTCAAATCAAACGATAGTGTGTGTACATATGGCAGGAGATAAGTCATACGAAGAAAATTTGTCATCGTTAGAGGTGGAAACAGAGGGGAATAGCGGCATAAAATGTCTACGATTAACGCCATGTTAATGTATTTAAGAGAAATTGTTCCTTGTTACTATGGTGTTAAGGTGGATTTTTGGATGAAAAAATGTTGGAAAGACTTTATTCTTAGTCTCTTGGTTACCCCGCTGCCATTTTACAGGGGCAGGTAAAGCTGGTAACTTTTCATTTGCCGTCCTCCCAGAATGAATTTCGAGAGAAGCTAGCTTTGTATCAATGAGAGTTTGATCTTTGAACGTGGCCAGACTATCAGACAGCGCTAATAAACTTGGGGCCAAATTAATTGTCAATTAAGTCTATTGTGGAATTGTAGACGCGTGATTGTCTGGAGCATTACAGCTGTATTGAATTAACAGAGCGCGGTGGAATTTCTCTCTTTATTCAGCCAAGCTTTTTGTCTTAGTAATAACTTTGTTATTTCGCGAGTTTATTTTTCTTTAGTAAATTATTACGAGGGGGCGACCTTTGCCCAACAGTGGGACAATAAAGGTTAGATAAAAAAAAAACAAGTATTTTAACTAGCCACGCCCGCGGTGCTACCCGCGTTAATCCGGGATAAAAAAGTAGCCTATGTGTTAATCCAGGGTCTAACCTATCGCCGCACCAAATTTTATCAAAATCAGTTCAACCGTTTGACCCGCGTGAAGAAGGAACAAACATAGACACACACAAACAGGATTAAGCTCTGGCCACGTCAGAGGCATTCAAAACTGTCGACACCAGAGCTTGGCCACTTAGCTCATACAAAGAAGAAAAAGTGAAGAGTTTTTGTGAAAGTAATTCCTTTGAAACACGTACGAGTAATTAAAGCGAAAATTTGAATATGGAACTTGCAAAATCGTTATTCATGTGTAAAAAGGGAGAGGTATTTTTAATTTAATAGAAATGGAAAAACACAATTGCTATTGTAAATAGTGTTCAATGGTGTAGAATATATAATGAATTTTACAAGTTCAATACAACTTATTGACTCAGGCGTTACTTTGCGGAAATCCATTGTAAATAGAAGACAAAATTAAATATTTAGTGTACTTCCGCTGTGATCCGAAATCCAAATTAAGACAAGTAAAGGAAAAATTAACTAAGATTAACGTTACCTATCACAATTCGGAAATTCTTAACTCTTTGAACGGCAAGTCGAGTGACTCTCGACTTGTCGTTCGAAGAGTTAAGAATTTTTCCTTTACTTTTGTCTTAATTTGGATTTCGGATCACAGCGGAAGTACACTAAATATTTAATTTTGTCTTCTAAGTTCAATTTATCTAACTAGTCTTTTAGCGCCTGTATGTAGTTCGGCTAGCTAAGGTTATCTGACGCGATCATCGAAGGTCAGAGATCAGAGGTTTTCAGGTGGCGTGAAATCTCTCAACACCAGAGCTTAGCTCACATGAAGAAGACGAAGTCTCTTAAATTACTTAAGTAATGTTTGTAGTGTGACTTGCTTTTATCGTTTGTTATAAATAAATAAATAAAATCAAAATAGCCTTTATTTCCCAACTTAAATACATGCATTTACAAACAATCTTATTTTCTTTAAAAAGTTAGTGATAAAAATTGGTATTCTTTTAAATTATTTACAATTATAGTTTAATATATATGTCAAAAAGTATTTATCAGAATATCAAATTTTGAGTATATATGTCATTAAGTCAAATTAATTACACAGCTCTACAAAATATCATTTTTTTTTGTTGCCCTGTTTATCATTGCAAATTGTTACGTTTTTAAGTGCCCAGATTACGAATATATTCGTAAAAGTACTAAATTTGCTCATTTCTACAAATTGAATTTTGAACGATTTATCGTCAAAATTAAATTTTTCAGTCATTTGTTGAAAAAAATCCGAGCAAATCTTACAAAATTATTGATATTTTCACGAATTGTGTGTATAAACGGACCCAAAATCATCATCATATCAAAGGCAACAAAACCACTGTAGACCAGTGTTATCATTATTTCAAATATATCACAAACATTTAGTGTATTTACATGTCTAAATTTAAAACATTTTTATTCAATTCATCGTCAGGGATCGTCCAGCTTTGGACGTAGGCCTCCTCCAACTCTTGCCACGTGCTTCTAGACTGAGTGGTTCTCGTCCATCGTTTGTTATTTATAGCCAATAAAGTTTTGTGTTTCATGACAGAAGCTTGTGAAGTAATTGTGGAACAGGGATGATGAATGCAGTAGGTACCTGGTTGTGTGGGGGCTGCTGCCTGTTCTTCCTCCGGGACCGGGGTCGCCATACCGCCAGCCGCTTACCTGCAACTAAGAAAATAAAATAAATAACCATAATTCATTTCAACATTAGACGACCTCGTTGGCGTAAAGGTTACCATGCCGGTCTGCTGATCAGAAGGTTCCGGGTTCGATTCCCGGCCCGGTCAACATCATTGTGCTTAACCAAATTTGTTGGCTGTGGGTCTGGGTGTTGAATATGTATTTATATATAATATGTATGTATGTATATGTAGTATATCAGTTGTGTTAGCAACCATAATACGAGCTAGAAATGGTTCAGTATGGGGCTAACCAGCCGTGTGTGAAAAGTGTCAAAAAAAAAAAAAAAAACATAAGCGGCAAGCCTGATGGGCACGTTTGGGCGGGTGGCTTAATTTTTATTTTGTTATTATTATTTTTTTAGTTTACCAAATTTTCGTCTTTTCTATGCTTTGTAAATATTCTTAAGTCCTGTAAAATAATATACATAATTCGTTTTAATAACATAAGTATACTCGTACATTCCATATACATATGTGGTGTCTCTGTCGCACTTCATCGCCCGCTACCAATCAGAGCGCTTGTCCTGAATCGCGCAATCGGTATTTACAACGCGCGTACGACTGCTCCTAGCTATAATGCATGACCGTCGGACGGCCGTCTCCGGACACAACATCTGTCCGGGGGATATCCCTTTGCTAAATGGAGGCAGACCGTCGTCGCTCCATACATATTTAGTGCTGACGAGACCATACCGTCTTTGTTTCTTCATAAGTCAAGTCTGACTAAAGAACAATAAGACTTTATGTTGATAAGTAAATTTCATTACATACATTTTTCAAAGACCAGCACTGTACAACTTATTTAATATTTATTATAATAATAATAAATATTAGGACACACTTCACACACGGCTGGTTAGCCCCATACTGAACCATATCTAGCACTAAGGAAGAAAAAAATCCATATTCGTATTTGATTACCAAAGATCAGTTACGAACGTAGACTAAATGGATTTCTAGATTATCAACCTCATCTGTAACACATCAGATTTTGACAAGCAATTAATATCTGACGCTGTTCTAGGTAATGCAGGAACGTCATTGCATAGTAGTATCTACGAGACCTTAAGCAATACCTAACTGTATTTTTAATTAAGTATCTATAATGATTATAACGCAACTATTGCAATCATGTACAACGGGGAGTATGCATCTCTAATATACAAGCTTACACGCTTAGTTAGGAGATGCAGGCTCATTACTTGTAGCTCTTAATACTAAATATATAAAAAACCATAGGTATAAGAAACATTCTTGCTACCAATTGAATAAAATTGTGTATAAATAAATTATTTGAATTTGAATTTGAACTACGCCTCTACGCAAGTTACGACGTAGCAATTTCGAAAGCAATAGGTGCTAAAACTTATTTGAAACAAGACTACAGATGCGGGCGTTAAATCAACACAAGTTGTAAAATTATGCAGGAGATTTTCCCCTGGCAGATTAATGGACAGAGTTCCAAGGTATTATGTTGATTTTCTTGGGCACCGTAAATAATTCATGACTGATATCAGGTGATGTTAAAAATCACGTACTATTGCCGGGGATAAAAACAACTGGGAAGAGTATGAATACAAGGAACTGATTTACTAATATTTCAATTACATTCATTCATTTCATTAATTCTGCAATATCTCAGAATGTATTAATGGGCAAAGGTTTCCATGGAGTGGGACTTTTTCGATGGCAGAAGACGACGAGGCAGGCCGCCAACTCGATGGCGCAAGGAGTTGGTGGACTTCCACACCAACTGGAAGGAACTGGCCCAGGACAGAAAAGCGTGGGGATCATTGGGGGAGACATTTGCCCAACAGTGAGACAATATGGGTAAGATAAAAAAATACATATATTGATATTTTAATATAGTGTGAGGGCGCTCATGCTTACATCGGCTTCGTAATAAATAATTCGAAAAAGTTGTCTAATCGCGTTATTTCAATTGTAATTAGAGTTTCTCTACGAGAGTTCTCGAACCGAGAATTCCCGGGAAATTTTGCTTTACTCGAGACGAGAAAAAAGTGGTCGAGAAATCGAGAAATCGAGAAATTCAGTCAAAAATTTCAAAAACATAATAACGCGCCTGCGCTCGCGCCTGGCTCTATCACGCGGTGTGCGAGTGACCGACAGTGCCCCCCGCCCCCTTCCCGTTTCGTTCGTAGACTGTCCATTTATAACAAATATTGAATAGTAGATACAAAGACTAAACTAAAGTACCTACTTTACTCGTAATTATTAAGCTAGTCTGATTGTAATTTTTTATATACAATTTAAATACTGTCGTTTTATGTTGCATAATTGTAAAGATAAACTTATTGTAAGGTTTACACACTATATAATTTATTTAGTGTGTAAGGTACTAGACCTACTGATCATTAGACCTGTCGTATTGTATGGATCCGAGTGTTGGGCGACGAAAGTAGTGCATGAGAGAGGATTGCATGCGGCAGCGATGCGAATGTTGCGGTGGATGTGTGGAGTAACAAGAATGGACAAGGTAAGAAATGAGTATATTAGAGGAAGTTTGAAAGTGGCGCCTGTTTCAGAGAAAGTGAAGAGAGGACGGTTAGCGTGTTATACAGACATGTAATACGTAGAGAGGAGATGCATGTGACTAGGAGAAGTATGGATATGATTGTAAGCGGAAGGAGAGGTAGACCAAAGAAGACGTGGATGAATTGTGTGTAGGAGGATATGAATGAGAAGGGAGTGAATGTGGAGATGACGGCTGATTGAGTGGCGTGGAAGAGAAAAACAGGCTGTGCCGACCCCACCTAGTGGGAAATGGTAAAGGAGAAGAAGAAGAAGAGTGTGTAAGGTACTAAGTTTTATTGTGGTCACATGAAGATTTTGTTTTTAGAAGATATTTTATTTAATTTTCCAAAGAAAAAGACTAATCCTTATTATTTGTAGAAATATTGATTAAAAAGATCTCGCTAGAGTTTATTTCGCTTATTTAAAATTTTCAAGTCGCACGACGTGAAAATAAAAATAAATATTGTTGATTATAACATAAAAAACGTAGTTTTATTGCTAAATCACACATATTTAAAAAAAATCGTATTTCTCGGCAACCCGGGAATTCCCGGGAAAAAGTGGTCGAGAATTCTCGTGCTCCGGGAAATAAAAAAGGTCGAGAAATGAGAAACCCTAATTGTAATCATATAAAAATCGTCGAAGAAAGGTAACTCACTTGTATTAAAAGAAGACTTCCAGTAATAAACTATTGTAAAGAAGATATTTTGAAAAAAATGTGAGTTCGACAGTTTGAGGACAAAATTACGCCAGGAAAGAATAAGAAGCGATATCTTTCAAGTGCAAATTGTGGTCTAGTGAAGTGATAGGGTTTGTTATTTGGGGAAAATACCAAAAATTAAACTAAAAATACATCTATCGCCATCTATCGCAAACCATTACAAATACATATGCAAACACTGTTGAGCTATCGATGATCATTGAACTCCTAACTGTATAACTAAAAAGTAACAAGAATCGTCGCTAGAGGTCATTACTGGTATTGTAATTTCTGTTAATGATGGAAGCAATGACGAAAATTTTGTTAAACCAAAACCCCCTGAGATCGCTCCTTACAAATAAATAAAAGAAAAAAAAGTAAAAAAACTTCGTTCAAATTCAACATGTAACTGTACTTGTACATGTACTTTTTTCAGAAATAAAATGAATATTAGAAGTTGGGGTGCAGATGCGAGGAGGCTAGTAGATGAGCTTGGGCGAAGACTAGTCGATAGGACGGGGGATCCCCGTTCTCGATCGTACTTGGTGCAGAGGATAGCCATTGCTATTCAGCGTGGAAACGCAGCCAGTGTTATGGGCACCTTTGCACCAGGTACGATCATGGGCGGGTTTTCCTAACTTTAAATGTTTTTGACATGAATAATTTTGACATGTAAATGAATATAATAAAGAAAATTAAAAAGTGATTTCATAAAATTAAATT
Source organism: Mellilla xanthometata (assembly GCA_035578125.1). NCBI lineage: Eukaryota > Metazoa > Arthropoda > Insecta > Lepidoptera > Geometridae > Mellilla > Mellilla xanthometata. Next base: position 4,014,656 of record JAPUBQ010000003.1, read on the forward strand.
GACACTAAGTATAGAAATCAGGAAAGGGGCCTGTGTTGCTCAGGCAACTTCTGTGTACAAAAAAAAATTATAAGCCTATGTAAAACAGTGATATCTATTAACATATAAAAACTTCTTTGTTACAGTAGAATAAAGGCTTTTTATTTTATTTATTTATTATCGATTTGATTACTGATATTTTTTAAACGTGACAGTTATTTATATGAATAAGCATGTGTGAATATTTTTGTATGAATTTAATATTTTATTCAATAATTTATTTCTAATATAGAAAGTTTAAATTTTATATTTTATTCAATAATTTATTTCTATTTATTTCTTATAAACTTAGATTGTACTTTTGTTGTTAATTTTATTAAATAAAACATACATTTCTAATATTATTTAGGTTATGATAAATTGAAAATGTTATGACATGTATCTTAAGATATCAATAAATGACTATGAACTAATATTTACTTGTTATTTTTTAACACCCAGACCCACAGCCAACCAATTTAGTTAAGCCCAAAGATGTTGGTCGGGCCGGGAATCGAACCCGGAACCTTCTGATTGGCAGTCTGGCATGGTAACCTTTACGCCAACGAGGTCTTCAGTATAATTGTCAATAATAATTGTATAGCTTGGGTAAGGGTCGTAATTTTTTATAGTTGACTGATTGCTAAAAGACCTAGAACAAGGTAAAGTCTGAATAATACTAGACTAGTCAGATTGGTAAAGAAGTTGTAGAGTTAAAAGTTCGTGAAGTTTCAGTGTCACGCGAACAATGAATCAATTTAAAGAAATTTCGAAGTTTTCTGCGAGTAGAAATAGTTATAATTACAGTGTAAGCTCCATATAACGACACTTAAGGGACTGTGTATTTTATGAAGTTATAGAGAGTGGTCGTTGAATGGAAAGAATGTATTGTGAATGTATTGTATGGAATATAAGCTAAACAAACTAATGCCAATTGTTTTCGCGCTCTAGAGAGTTTTTCGTTAAATCGAGTGATGTTACATGGAGTTTATGCTTCATCATGTAATAGGTAATTTAAAATGTCGTGATGCTTCTGATGAACTAAATTTGTTCGCTGTCGGTCTGGGTGTTCAAAATGTATCGATCTAAAGTATTTATGTATGTATATGTAGTATATCAGTTGTGTTAGCAACCATAATACAAACTAGGAATGGTTAAGTATGGGGCAAAAGCTGTGTGTAAAATGAGTCCTAATATTTAATATTGTTTATTTATGACTAGCAGTCCGTCCCGGATTCATACGGGCTATAAAATAATCTAAATTGTAAAGAGTAACAAAAAAAGAAATGTAACTCAGGGATAATGTAGCTTCCCGACGGTGAAAGAATTTTTCAAATCGGGATACTACTGGTGTTTCGCAGGTTATTCGCGTCAAACAATCAAACCTTTTCTCTTTATAATATTGGTATGGACGAGACCAAATCGATCGCATTTTTTTTTTTTAAATTGGTACAGTGCGAATTGGGCTCGCGCATGAAGGGTTCCGTACCATTATTGTATGAAGTCCCCTATTAAATATTTATTTAAATTCAATTTTAAAATTTAATTTGATATCCAATATACTAGCACCTACGGTTATCGATATACTTATAGCATTAAAAATGAAAAAAAACACGTTTATTTTTTATTTTATCTTTAGTATTTATTGTAATAGCGGCACGTAAAATACATATTTTGTGAAACTTTCAGCTTTCTAGCTATAACGGTTTCTAAGATACAGCCTGGAGACAGACAGACAGCGGATGCTTAGTAATAGGGTCCCGTTTTTACATTTTAGGTACGTAACCCTAAAAACTGTAAACAGCTATAACAAGTGAAATTACCAAACTTAAACATGAACAAGTCAAGCTATATGAATTATATATTTATTTGCATAACTCATTTCGTTTCATTTAACTTCCATTAGCCGAGCAAAACTTGGGAGTTTCCAACAAAAGGCGTTTAACAAGTGAATTAATAATGAAACAATTGTTACTCTTACTAATCATTACCATCATCTGTATTCATTTATCAACGGTAGACATTTATTCAATCTGTACCTAATGTTTAGGTTAGCCTAGATGACAAAAGAGGTCGAAGAAGACCATTATAATAGTTAGGGTGCCCTTTGATACAAGTAATATATTGCTTTGTATAAAAAAGTTATAAGCCATAATGCTGGTTGCTCTCCAGCAACCAGCATTATGCTGAGTTGAGGCTGTGTTGTAACAAATTAAAGTTATGTGTACTATTTTAAATATTATTTTACCTTGTTTTGTGTTAATTTGTCATAATAAATAATTTTCTTTCTTTTTTCTTTCTTTCTAAAAAAAATTGGTTTCGTTTTTTGGCTCTTCTGAAAAGTCGTATTTTATTATCCTTTACGACAACTGAAATTTCCGGTATCGATATAGAAGTTAAGAGGACTTGTTCACGCATAGACACGGACAAGAATGGCGAGAAATTGGAAAATATGGAATAAACTGGGGGAGACCTTTGCCAAGGAGGCGAGAGCTACATAAACCTATATTTTACCTGACAATAGCAGTGGCACTATTAATACGATATAACAATACAAAATACAATACAAATACAAAATAATTTTATTCGATTATTGACATTAGCATATTACGTATATTAGTAGTTGTAGATAATTCGACTGGTCACATTACTCGCAGTCGCGCATCTCTAGCTTAGAGCTGCGGCCGCTCCGGTGAGCTGCGACGGTATTAATAACTAGAGGTTTATATTTTGGTTAAGGCGATCCTTCATTAGGACGTCCTATTCAAAAACTCGATTTATAGGTTATTGATGTACTGTTGCTTGCTTTTGTTAACTTGAGTTCACCAGCTGGGCGAAATACCGTTTGCGAGTTTTAATTTTTCTAGTGGCGACATCTAGTTGTTCTCGACTGAAACAGCAACTTCATGTATTCCTAACTTGTTTTGTCAACTTTGACTTGATACAATGAAGTATAAATTCTAAAAACACGCGTACTGATGAAAAAATGTCTTGAAATAATGTTGTCAAGTCTTATTGGTGGAAGCAGTCACGTAACGTGCTATATATTTGTGAATTTCCTAGCTTCTGTTCAGAAACAATTAATGGGAAATTATATTGTCATTTGTTTAAATGTACAGCAATTTAGATGCGCAAGTTATTAATGTAAAAGAACTAAAGGTGTGTACACAAGACAAACCTACACTATTAATAACCAAATGCAGGCATTTGGAAATGAAATCATTTTAATTTCAATTCATTCTTTATTATATTCATTTCAAGTATCTTTTACACTTTACATAACATGACATTTACAATAATATGCATATAGGTAAGCTCTACATTCCAAGATCTAATAGGACTTGAGATTATATTTTATATATTTTTTACTTTATGCTTGCCTGGATTGGCGAGTAGCACTTAATCTGAGAACTAGTCTCGTGCCGTAAGTGCTAATACAATTTAGTCTTAGGTACTTTAATACAATTTAGTTTTCGTAAACAATTTTGATCTACATAGTCTGTTTATAGTAATACAGTGTAAACTCTATATGACGACACTAAAAAACTGTGCATTTTATGTCGTTATAGAGAGTGGCCGTTAAATGGAGAGAATGTATCATTGAATGGAATACAAGCTAAACCAACTAAAACTCATTGATTTCGACGCTTTAGAGAGTTTATCGTTAAATCGAGTAACGTTACATGGAGTTGATTATCAAGTTAAACTCTTCAAAAATAATTTTGTAGTAGTTTATTAAATGGTTAAATTAAAAATGTGTAAACATTTGCCAGGGGTGCATCAAGGGGGATGCACTTGGGGCATGAAAGTTCAAAATGAAAGTTTTGTGTTTTTTATTTAAGAGGTGTGAGATTTGCATGGTATATATATTTCAGTACTTAGACGTGTACTAAGATTAGATATTTAGAAATTCCACCCCTAAGGGGGCGGGAACGGGGGGAAAACAGTTTGAATGAAACATCTTTGTTTTAGAATTTCTATCAATGAAATTGAGAATGTGCATAGTTTATGTAAAATTAAAAATAATGTTATCAAGTTTTTTTGCCCGGGGTTGAACTAAGCCTAATTATTGGGGGTGAAAATTTGTATGAAAAATTATTTGTTTATCAAGTTAAAGTCTTGAAAATGATTAAGGTGGTAGTTTATTAAATGGTTAAAATAAAATTAAGAAAACAATAAATAACTACAAGTCAAAATGATAGAAAAAAAAAAACAATTATTACCACATGTGGTAGAATTATCTTCATAATAATCTGTTAAACAATGGTTGTTCTCTCTACAGCGAACTAGAATAAATAGAAAAGTAACTTGGCCAGGCCTGTGTCACTCCGCGTGTAGGTGTTCAAAACATACCTACGGGCGGCGGCCAATGCGCATGGGCCAATCTAGTAGGCTGCCACAAGCGAACGAAAACACACGCGTGCGCGCTATATGTTCGACCACGTTCAACTTAATTATCTGCGAAGTACTAGTTATTTGATTGATTCATTATAATTAATTGCAAGATGGACACAAAACGAAAAAAAGCAAAAAAATACTGTGCAATACGGATCGTGATCGAAATTTAACTTTTTTTTGTTACCTAAAGACGCTGACAGGTAAGGGTAAAATCTATTTTGACTGGATTACATTATGTTCCTATATGAAATGAAATTAATTCAAACTACAAACCGTTTCTCCCCGTACTGTTCCAATATCCTAAAAGTACAATAAAAAAGATATTTTAGTCGTTTCATTCGAGTTGCATTTCATTTGTCGTACATTTACGAACTTAGACTAAGAGCCCAACGCAAAATATTTTCGGTGATACTATAGATGATACCTATGGAATTCTATTCGCGCTAGATGGCATATGAAGTAGTTTCTCGAAGTATGCTTACTTCGAGAAACTACTAGTCCGTGGCTCTTTCAATACCACAGAATAATAACTAGTACTACGTATAACCATGTACAACGTATTATGAACCGTAGTTTAATGACTGATTATTACTTATTAATTTTAATTTTAACTTCAACATGTATCTTGTATATGGAATTTATTCTGGAATAAACAATATTATTAATATTATAGTGAATTAAGGCCCATATTCCTTTGAAAAGAAATTGGTAGGTACTTAACTCATCACGTGCTCGACTGGACCGCGAGCTAAATTAAATCATATTGTTTATCAGATTGAGTTCATATTTCTTTGAAAACCATTGCGAAGTGAAGCTTCTGTACGAAGTACAAGTTATTATTCTGTGACTTGACCGATAAAATGGTTCCACCCCACCGCGGTGTTTTACACGCGGCAAAACACCTATCCGCGCGCCCGCGTCTCATGGTCGGTGGCGTGACCTTGATGCGACCAATTGCGTGCGAGCTTTGTGTGTGTGTGTTTCGTTGGGATAGCAGTGTAATTGTGTGCGTAGATGGATCCAATTTCTAATTGCTGCAATTGCGGCAATTGTATGGAGTTACTCTTCCGTTTATTCTAGTTCGCTGTCTCTCTACTAAGTTGTCAGGCGTGGTGATAGAGGCAGGTAGATATGGTGCTGCCTCCAACAAGCGCGCCGCGGCTCTCAAGTAACCGCCATCTTTAATATTCATTATAGTGCACGAGGCGACGCCAATTGTTCAGAGATCCTTTGAATAGAAAATCTTTATTCATCCATCATAAGGTATACTAGTTATTATAAAAAGAAATTATCATTAACTTCGCCCCGTAGTGTTACTCGCGTTAATCTAGGACAAAAGAAGTTAGCCCGAGATGCAAAGTAGCATACCTAAGTGTTAATACAAGGTCTAGCCTATCTTCAATATTATCATAATCGGTTCATTCGTTTGAGCGTCTAGAAGTAAGAAACATTTATTATATTAGAATAATAAGATACAGTATGGACTCGTCAATAGCTTACGTACAATATTTTGAAGACTTCAATAATTAAAATAATATATATGGTTATCAAAAATGCATGTCTTCTCAATTGTGTGAATTCACTAGAGCAAGCGAGACGGACTCTACGTCATATTTATATAAATTTTTCAGTTGAAGCTTTCCACGTCAATGGCTTCCCCTTTAAGGCACCCCTAGCAAATTATTTATAATTATTAGTTTGTACAGATTTTTTTTCTATGTATTCTCATAGTCTCTCACATTTATAACCAAACTAGGACTTTAAACTTTCGACCCTAATAGCATCCATCTTAATGCACCCCTGGCAAATGTTTTCATAATTTTATTTTACCTATTTAATTAACTACTACCATTATAACTTTCAAGACTTTAACTTTAAAAAAATAATTTTCTATACAAACTTTCGCCCCCCATTACAAACCCATAGTTGTCAAAAAAAACATGATACAATTATTTTTAATTTTACATGTTCCAAATTTCATTGCTAGAAGCTCAAAAACAAAGAAGCTTTATACAAACTGTTTTACCCCCTTTCACTGGAAGTGGAATTTTCAAAAATCCGTTCTTAGTACGCGTCTACATACTAAAACAGATACACCCTCCAAATTTCACAACCCTAGGACCAGCCGTTTGGGCTCTGCGTTGTCTATAGATGAATGAATGAATGAGTCAGGATAAAGAGTCTTATAGTATAGATGAGTGTGCAAAAGGAAGCAAACTCTCAAATATATTCTTTATTAACGACACTTACAAGTAGTTCAAACTCTGTATTACGGTATAGTGTCCAGATGTTTAAACTACGAGTATCTGACCAGTAACCAGGTCTTTCTTCTTCTTCGTATGAACTAAGTGGCTAAGCTCTAGTGACGAGAGCTAAGAGCCACCCAAAGGCCTCTGAATGGGCTTACCAAATGAAACTTATTATTTAGCTCACTTTGTTTGATTAGTTTAGCAATTTACCGTCACAAACTCGAGGTAAGTAAAATAGCTTTGTTTATTGATCGAGAGATACATAGGTACATAGATATCTTTACTCCGATAATATTTCCAACTGTCGATCCAAAGTCTTACACATAACACAAATAGCATACAAAAATATTTATTTGACAAATGATAATGAAACTGAATAATAAATTATTATTATGTATAGCTCATTTAATAAATTAAGTCACTACATTGTTAAATAAAAATGAAAACCAATACGTCTAAAATACATTCAATCAAATAACTGCCCCTGGTGTAAAGATAAATAATTATTACAACTTATTTATTAACTGTTTTACATATGACAGCGTCGTAACCCAAAAAAGCACGCCGCCTCTTTGACCACTTTTCAGATATTTATTGTTTAATTAAAGCGGTAACCGGATACTGATCCCTCGCTGAATTAATAATAAAATGGTTTATAAGTCGTCCCGCCTTTTACATTTAAACAAGAAGCTTTCATTAGTTCTGATGGATGATATCAAGCTCACCTGGAAGATGGCTCAGCCAATCACATTATATCAGCGTACACTCATGGGGGAGACCTTTGCACAACAGTGGGACAATATAGGTGAGATAAAAAAAAACACTCATAGCTTTTATTGTGTACTAGCAGATCGTCCCAGCTTCGCACGGGTTATAATATAATGGAAGTTGCAAAGGGAAACAAAATATAGCCTAGATTACTCGGGGATAATGTAGAATTTTTCAAATCGGTCCAGTAGTTTCGGAGCCTGTTTGCGTCAAACAAAAAAACAAAGTTTTCCTCTTTGGAGTCAGGAGGATGATACACGATGGGAATAAATGAAACGTACGATGTAGAGTAAAGAGAGATATTATTAATTTACTCTTAAAATAACACCGAAAAACATTCCGTACATTTTTCTTCCTGTAAAAACCCCATAGAGAAAACCTATATTATTACGCTTGTCTGATCACAGATAATAAAATCTGGTGCGACTAACGCCACACTTCTTTATAGTATTGGAATAGACTAGCAGTCCTTGCTAATTAACAAAGACAATTATTATAGACGACCACGTTGGCGTAAAGGTTACCATGCCGGACTGCCATCCAGAAGGTTCCGGGTTCGATTCCATTTTTGTGCTTAACTAACAAAAATGTTAGCCGGCCCGGCTAACATTTTTGTGCTTAACTAAATTTGTTGGCTGTGGGTCTGGGTGTTAAATATGTATCTATATAAATTATGCATGTATGTATAATGTAGTATATCAGTTGTGTTAGCAACCATAACACGAACTAGAAATGGTCCAGTATGGGGTTAACCAGCCGTGTGTGAAATGTGTCGTAATATTTATTTTATTTTATTTTACTTATTAATAATAAATTTAATTTAATTTTGAAAAAGAATATTAATAAAATTTAATCAGAAAATTGTAATATTGCTTCAGTCTAAAATAAATATAATTTCGTATAATAGTCTAATAAGAAGCCTGGTAGCCTACACGTAATCGGGAGGTTTTCTCGTGCACTAATCGAATACTGCAGAGAAAGAATGTTTCGGTTAATAAATTAGGAACAAAGAGAGGTCGGATTGCTAGGCTTCCAGCCGGTAAGGCTATTATTGAAACAATGCACTGGTCCACTCGCGACTTCGGCCTACTACTTGTACAATCTAAGTAGAAATCTCAGAATATGGAACACGATGCGGGACAATTTTGTTTTCATATTCTTGTTTTAAGGCTAGGGAAGAGGAGCGTCGGTCGTCCAGCGGCAAGATGGGTCGACGACATAAAGCTGTCGCGGGTCCAACCTGGACTAGATTGGCACAGGACCGAGACAGACGGCATGACAGGAGAGAGGCTTATACCCAGCAGTGGGATAGAATCGGCTGTGGATGATGATGATGATGATACTTGTTTTTATTGGTTCTTGCGTATAATGATATTTGTGAATAAATAATTGCTTCAGTTTTCCCAAAAGTAGACTTGTAATTCTATTTACAGCACCTAATTTCTGAAGATATTTCTACGGAAAATCAAAAAGCGCTGATATTGCACGGATTTATGTAAAATAATGCAAACGTTAAAGCAAGTCTGGCTCGGTGGAAAATCGACTGCTTATCAATCAGATGGTCTCTGATTCGTTCCCAGCCCTACACCAATGACTTGTTTTTCAAGTTATGTGTGGATTGGCACTCGCTTTACCCTGAAGGAAAACATAGTGAGGAAACCGGCATGTTTGAAAAGCGCAATATCCGAAGAGGTGTGTTATTCGCCAACCCACACTTGGCCAGCATGGAGGATTATCGCATGCAAAACGTTATATGTAGCCAGTTTATCCTTGTTTACTTTACACACACTCACTCATATTTAACTAGCACTCAACAACACAAAATTTATATCCCAACTTCATTTTTAGCACCTCTGAAGAGAGCTAGCTCCTGCAAACACAGGGTATCCTACTGCAGGAGCTAGGCACCACACTTACATTAGGACTTAGTTTCTAGAATTAGTTTTAATTAGTTAAGCTGTACTTAATGTTTGTTTTGTTTAGAATGTAAGTTGGTCCAATAAAATTATTTTGTAATTTGTATTTGTAGTTTCAACAGCTAATTAAAACACAAAATATTCCGGAGATATTTCTACGAAGAGTACAAAAATTGCTAATCAGAATGGAAGCACAGTGGTGAATGTGAATAACGCCCTGTCAAGATCTTTTAGCCGCAAAAGGGCGTTAGACAAGGATGTATTTTATCTCCAATACTCTTCGTCATCTATAGCGAATATATCACGTGTAGAGCGATAGATTGTTTGGAAGGTATACCAATATAATTGGTATTAATACCAATCACAATTGGTATTGGTGGGAAGATAATGATATGAATAAATATTAGGACACATTTCACACACGGCTGGTTAGCCCTATACTGAAGCATTTCTAGTTTGTTTTATCGTGGCTCGTGGCTTTACAGCTCTGGTGGGTCTTTGCCTCTTCTATTAATCTATGTAACTTGGTGCGGTTTTGGGCCAGGCTTCTCCATCCGTCCTGTTTCCCCAAGACCTTCAGATCTTCTCTGTACTCAGATATAGAAGAGCAAAAACTTTCCTCTCGGAAAGAGGATTTTTTCCCAGAGGAAAGAGTATTTTTGCTGTGGTATGCGGGATGTGCGGTGTGATGAAAAATCAATTCCCTTATTTTACGTCTTTAGTACACACCTACACATTCGCATTTTTGATTACGATTGACGATTAAACTGTAATTTATATGGCAATATTACGCATGTGTTATGTCTCGTTCTACTATATACCCGTAACTAGATGAAATAGCTGCGTCCTTGTACTGTTTCGCAAGTAACTGCGGCTTCGCCGTAACACAGACGCAGCCATTTCGCTCGTAGAGTTTTGCATCGCATAGCGTCTCCACGCGCTCTTTCAGAGAGGACAGAATTTCGAAAAATGGAAACCGAAAATATGAAATGACAATGACGTTTCCTTGCTAAAGAACTGCAGTGTACGTTCCGCAGATGTTTCGCTACCGCAATTATTTCGCTAAAACTCGCTGCCTCATACGAATGCGTAGATGTACTAAAGGCGTTAAGCTATACGATTATTGCGTAGGTGTACCTACGCAATCGTATAGCGAGATCAAGCTAGAGATTCTAGCTATATAGTAGAGCGAGACATAACACATGCGAAACGTTGCCATACAACTTACTTTTTTATTATGTTATTTCGTCGTCTCGCTTCTGCATGCGAATGCGTAGGTGTACTAAAGGCGTAAAGGCGCGACTGGAAATATTCAAAGCTTGGGACTAGTTATTATTCTGTGGTATCACTCAATACGAGACCCCGTCAGTGTGACAGCTTCAAGATTGGCCAGTTGTTTTTGTTGCGATCGCAACAAAAGGTTCTAACTAGTCAGACTACCACAAAAGGTTTCTACTAAACTCCATTTTTTTTAGCAATAACTTTCATGATATACTGAATTTTACTGGTAAAACATGTTTCTTACTCTTAAAATGTTGGGCGCACTTAATCCTGATATAAATAAGTAGCAGATCGTTCCGGCTTCACACGGGCTATAAAATAATCTAAGTTGCAAAGATAAACAAAATATAGCTATGATACTCAGGGAAAATGTAGCTTTCCAAAGGTGAAAGAATTCGTTAAATCGGCTTAATAGTTTCGTAGCATATTTGCGTCAAACAAACAAAATATCAAACTTTTCCTTTTTATAATAATGGAATAGATAGATATGATAACAACACATTTTACGTTGGTCGTAAATTACTCTTTTACTTATAATGGTTTGAAAAGCTCTCAGTTGGACATTTCAAGTCCGTATTGGCATAAAAAATGTTCTTTAAATAAAATTCGTTAATCCTTTTTTATCTAACATGCAGGTAGATTTTGAGCTCAAAGAAAATATGTGAGCCTTTGTCAACGACAGCCGCTTTTACAATATTAGAACGCACGTCTAAATTCGTTGTATTTTCTTTTACAAACCACGCCAATATTAATGACATGTCCAGAACGACGACCACTGTCTGACTAATAAAATATAAAATAATTTAATATTTCAATTGTTTTTCGCCTTGAAAGTAAACTATCTCGACGACGACCTCGTTAGCGTAAAGGTTACCATGCCATGAAGGTTCCGGGTTCGATTCCCGGCCCGGTCAATATCTTTGTGCTTAACTAAATTTGTTGGCTGTGGGTCTGGGTGTTAAATATGTATTTATATATAATATGTATGTATGTATCAGTAGTAGTATATCATCATCATATAACAACCATAATACGAACTAGAAATGGTTCAGTATAGGGCTAACCAGCCGTGTGTGTAATGTATTATTTATTTATTTTATTTATTTTTTTATTCTCTCCCAAGCCGAAAAACAATAGTCGATCACGGTTGGTTCACAAGCAAAGAATATTTGGTATAACTACATTATACACCTAGGGAATATTTGCGGCTGCAAATTACTGTCATCCAAATGACGAAATTAAAGGCGAGGAGATCATTTTTAGGTTTTCGTACCTAAAAGGTATTAGCTAGACCCTATTACAAAGACTCCGCTCTCTGTCTCCAGGCTGTATCTCAGACACCGTATTAGCTAGACACACAAAATGTTCTCAAGATATTAGCTATCAATTTAAATTATAAAATGTAAATAATATTAATATTTAAGTGGGGACTCCCATACAACAATGGTACGGAACGCTTCATGCGCGAGCCCAACTCGCACTTGGCCAATTTTTTTTATTTAATATTATTTTTACTGTCTATTATTGATATTGACATTGACATTTTACAATATTTTGTTAAACTTATACTCCTACCTGTATCCTACTAATACGTTTTATAGTTGCGAAGGATTGTGAGAATGAGTGATAGAATTAATTGGATTATAATTACTATTAGACGATGTAGCTATCTAAAATATGCCATCCGAGACAACCGTCTCGGATGGCATATTTTAGATACTAGTTGCGTCCTGTGGTGCTTCTCGCGTATGATGTTAATTCGGGATAGAATTAGCCTTCGCATTTGAGAGTTGAGAAAGACTTAGTAAGTTATTTTGCTTCAATCAGTTCAGTCACAAGATCAGACAGAGCTGATCGCGCGCAGTGAGCAGATAATTCAGACGAGCATTAAATAGTGGCCGCTCCTATAATTCAGTTATTTTTACCCCAACTGGGTATGCTAACGTCGTACCAAAGGGATTTACAGAAACAAAAGCCCGAAGAACAAATGAAATCGTCATAATTTAAACATTTATTTTGTTATTTTTCGCAGCACGTTAGGGACTAAAGGTTTTGTTTTCGTTTTTCGAGGTGGATAGATAAAAATGTGACAGAAATAATTTATGTGACACGCCCTTGTGGATAGAACAACTTGTCTAGCCTCTAAGTTTTTTAGGAATTATTTTATTCAGTCAGAGTTTCGCGTGGGCCGTCATTTTACTTAGAATATGTGGGAGGCATTTTTATCTGACTAACGGTTCTTAATTGAAAACAAAACGCCTGTTTCTGAGAAGCCCTTGTTCTGATAAGAGAAATTTATATTTAGAAATGTTTCTATGTAAGTATAAATAGGTACCTATATGAAAAAAATCAATGTGCGCTAGTCAAACTAAAACTTGAGAACGGTTGCTAAAATGATTTGGCTAATTTTGGATATTGAGATATTAGGAAAAGCCCAAGGAAAGTTTTGGCCTGGCAATACTAATAAATTGCGAGGAAAGTTATATAAAAGTAATGAATTTAGTTTCCTAGTACCCTAACTTATGTATTGGTTTTAGGTATTTTTGTTAGAGATGTATAAGCAAGCATATATTCTCAACATTACAAACTCCTTGCTATATATATGCCCTATAGCAGAGTATAATATATACCTTGCGTCTGTAGAATTGGATACTGATACACTATACATGGTAACTAGGGTTTCTCATTTCTCGACCTTTTTTATTTCCCGGAGCACGAGAATTCTCGACCACTTTTTCCCGGGAATTCCCGGGTTGCCGAGAAATACGATTTGTTTTAAATATGTGTGATTTCGCAATAAAACTACGTTTTTTATGTTATAATCAACAATATTTATTTTTATTTTCACGTCGTGTGACTTGAAAATTTTAAATAAGCGAAATAAACTCTAGCGAGATCTTTTAATCAATATTTCTACAAACAATAAGGATTAGTCTTTTTCTTTGGAAAATTAAATATAATATCTTCTAAAAACAAAATCTTCATGTGACCACAATAAAACTTAGTACCTTACACACTCTTCTTCTTCTTCTCCTCTACCATTTCCCACTAGGTGGGGTCGGCACAGCCTGTTTTTCTCTTCCACGCCACTCTATCAGCCGTCATCTCTACATTCACTCCCTTCTCATTCATATCCTCCTTCACACAATTCATCCACGTCTTCTTTGGTCTACCTCTCCTTCCACTACTTCTTCCAATCATATCCATACTTCTCCTAGTCACATGCATCTCCTCTCTACGCATTACATGTCCGTATCACGCTAACCGTCCACTCTTCACTTTCTCTGAAACAGGCGCCACTTTCAAACTTCCTCTAATATACTCATTCTTACCTTGTCCATTCTTGTTACTCCACACATCCATCGCAACATTCGCATCTCTGCCGCATGCAATCCTCTCTCATGCACTACTTTCGTCGTCCAACACTCGGATCCATACAATACGACAGGTCTAATGATCAGTAGGTCTAGTACCTTACACACAAAGTAAATTATATAGTGTGTAAACCTTACACTAAGTTTATGTTTACAATTATGCAACATAAAACGACAGTATTTAAATTGTATATAAAAAATAACAATCAGACTAGCTTAATAATTACGAGTAAAGTAGGTACTTTAGTTTAGTCTTTGTATCTACTATTCAATATTTACGAAACGGGAAGGGGGCGGGGGGCACTGTCGGTCACTCGCACACCGCGTGACAGAGCCAGGCGCGAGCGCAGGCGCGTTATTATGTTTTTGAAATTTTTGACTGAATTTCTCGATTTCTCGATTTCTCGACCACTTTTTTCTCGTCTCGAGTAAAGCAAAATTTCCCGGGAATTCTCGGTTCGAGAACTCTCGTAGAGAAACTCTAATGGTAACATATGGCGGAAACATTTTGACAGACTGATCTAGTCAACTGACAAGTTCAAACTCAGCTCAATTGTAATTGATGTTCGTTATTTTGAAATGCGCGGGTGAACCAAAATTCTCTGGGCAAGAGCGCTCTACCTATCCAAAATATAAGACTCACATTACTGAACTGGATGTGTTTAGTAACAGACTCAGTCAATTTAGAAATAATATAAATTATACGTAAATTTTTTAGATTGTATCAGAGCTGAACCTACCTTTTTATTAAGTTTATACTAACATGCTGTGTACTCTGTTTTGGTTTGCAGACTTGTTTTTGTTCTTTGTAATTGTAATGTTATCATGAATGTTTGTAATCTGTCTGAGTGCCTAATAAATAAATAAATATCGCTTACCATTTGTTGTACTATGATCAAGCGCTTGCCCACAAACGCACTAACAGCGACCTAATCAAGATCGGAAATGCAGACCTCGGGGACATCCGCTAGCAAACAAATCTTAATATTTATAAATCTCGTGTCACAATGTTTGTCCTCAATGGACTCCTAAACCACTTAACCGATTATAATAAAATTCGCACACCATGTGCAGTTCGATCCAACTTGAGAGATAGGATAGTTTAAATCTCAAATTATAGTCGCAATTTTAATTTATTGCTAATTATTGTCTGTTATTATTTGACAGTCACAATTATCTGTTAATTCCAAATTATTCTAAAAGATGTCGATACCTTTCGACTGGGTTGAGTAAGTAATCAATAGATGGCGCTGTACCTCTAAGTGAGGCAAAACAACGTTTGCCGGGTCAGCTAGTATACTTATAAATAGTCACATCTTGTTTATTCCATAAAACTAGGTATTTGACCAGCAGGGTGCGTCACACGAGCTAGCATCATTCCGGCCTAAGGTAGAGCATGCCGAGTCTGGAATAACTAGCTCTCAAGAAGACTGCCGGACCCTAGGTCCTTGGCGGCAGACTTTCAAAGGTGCTTACTAGCCAAGTTAGCTCTAGAAGATTCCCTACCATTATGCTATAGGGTTTCCTAACGATGCCTTTCTTCACTTAAAGCTCGAGTTCATTGACGAAGATCGAATCGAACCCACAACTTTCGAGACGTGAGGCGGACTGAGCTGCCGTCGCTTCAATCTCAGATGGCTCAGCACGTGACATACCTACTTGTTATCGATTACTACTTGTAGATCGATTTTTAATTTCACTCGCCTTACGGGTAAGAATATAGCTGACTTTATTTGTTTTAACACATGTAACATCTTTTAAAAGCTGTATTCAGTGAATTGATTTGATTTGTTATATTAAGGAAATGGTCGATTAATCGATAAGGATTCAATTTGGGTGTGGAATCTATATGAATCAGAACAATGAGCAAAAACAATGTGTTCACAATGTGTGCATTTTTCCAATCAAGCCTTTTCATTGTTTTTTACACATTCACACACGGCTGGTTAGCCCCATACTGAACCATTTCTAGCTCGTATTATGGTTGCTAACACAACTGATATACTACATATACATACATACATATTATATATAAATACATATTTAACACCCAGACCCACAGCCAACAAATCTAGTTAAGCACAAAGATGTTGACCGGGCCGGGAATCGAACCCGGAACCTTCTGATTAGCAGACTGGCATGGTAACCTTTACGCTAACGAGGTCGTCATTTGATACCCATATCGAGGCAGTTGTGAAAAAAATATCATCCGCCATTTTGTAGCGACGGCTATCTTGGTTCGATTTTCATCAAACATAGCTAAAAATGTTTACTTTTCAAAAATTATTTAATAAAAAAAAACAGAATTGAAGTCAGGCCATCCGTTTGGGAGCTAACATACCACAGGTAGATCAAACTTATGTATACACCCTGTTTTAAACGTCAGGGGTTAAATCTGAAAAAATCGTAGCTCTATCATTTACGAAGGATTTTATAGAATTTTTCAAAATTCCCATTTTACTTCCATACCGCTCTTCACGTGCCATATTTTTCAAAGATTTTGTAATTATAAATAAAATTGGTCAAAAAGCAAATTAGTAAATAAGTAAAAGCTGATTAATAAATCTATTATAAATATCATGAGTAAAAGTTAAAACCTTTAACATAGACTAGCAAAAGCAGCCCTCTATGGGTACGTTAACCACTGCTGCGACTCGGAGGTTGACTGCCTTCTCTCACGAGAAGACTAGTAGGCTGTTATCTACCACGTTGGCATTTGCGGGTTGGAGGGTATAATTGTGGTCGTCAAACATGTCAATTTCCTTTCACTGTAAAGCGAGTGAAAATCCACACATAACTTGAAAAAAAAAAAACTTTGGCGAAGGGCCGAGATCGAACCGGGACTGTCTGATGGAAAAGCAGTCGTTTTCCCACCAAGTCACAATAATTACTTATAAAATTTAGAAAGAATCAATACCGATATACTTTCGTCTCGTTTTTAAAATACTAGAGTATTTTTCTCAAAACACAAATCTTACTAAGAAATTAATATTTTATTAATTAAATAGCCTTTAAGTAATATCGGTTCCAAAAAACTCCATTTGCCTTAAAGGTTGGATTAATTATACTCTAAAAGATTAATAAGTTACAATAGGTCTTGCTCTTAAAGACTAATTAATTATTTACTGTAACGGAAAAATTGATACTATTTAAAAATGGTTTTAGGATCCCTTTTACAGCTTTTAGGTACAAACCCCTTTTAAAAATCTGTCAATTCGTATTTTTCTAAATTAAACAATCGCGATCTTCAGCGAAAATAGTCTTTTTTATACTTTTCAATAATTGTCTAGTGATTTTTTTAGTTAGTGGTAACAATATCATTAAAACAATATTATAGAGGACTTCTTATTCATTATAAATATACATATTATCGGTCATCAAAGCAGAATCATTACAGTACCAAATAGAAATAGTTTTAATTTGCCAATTTTCTTCAAATGATAAATTATAGAAAAATCAAACTAACTGCTGTAGTACGTCACTAACATATAGTGCTGCTCATTCAAATGCTTCCACAACAACGCTTACTAAGTTATAAAAGTTTTGCATTTTATATTAAAAGTATAAATTCACATAAACAAACCTACCCGGAAGATAAAATTCCCAAAGAAAGTCAAAAGCGGAACGAAAATCTAACAAAAACAAGAGACAATCCCACCAATCATCAAGTCGAGAGAACACGCGGAACGTTTCGAACGCGTTCCAAATTTGAATTTGAAAAGTGAATCGTTTCAATTATTGAGAATAGTGTGCAAGCGGTTTACGTACCTTCGGTCGGAAGCGGTTGGTGCGGGCGGTCACGTTACGTGTGATTGGCGCGGATCACGCGGGAACACTGGCGGGCGGCGGCGCCGGCAGTCGGGGCGCCGAGAGCACCGGGGCCGCCCGACCTCATTCAGATGCTGCCGGGCCCTCCCGCACCTCTCTTATCGATACGCTTCCACTCGCCTTGAACTCATCTCTACGTGGCCTCTCATTAACCCTCCAACTTTAGTATATATACATTCATCCATCTCTGATACCACAATTAAACAAAACAAAACAAACAAATGTTTATTTCAGCTGTAAACATAAGTGTGCATTCTAACAGGTTCTCTTTAATTCCATACGCAGGTCATGTACATGAAGAGTCGCTGCGCTTAGCACTAGGCACCACATGGTCCTGTTATGCATAGTCAGTGGATCTCAATTAGCGCTTCTACTAGTACATTGTCGTTTAAACCTGCTGCTGGTTTTATCGAAGCTGGTACGATTAAGTAAAATCGGTAGTAAGGAACCGAAATTAAGTCGACCTTGTTTCGAAAGAATTGATCGGAAATAAACGCGAGGCGCGTTTCTAAGCGGAAGATTTGGCTCGCCCTCAAAAGCCACGCCGACCATCCCTAAGGAGCACGCATGCGCACTACGCTGCCGTGATCACCGGTCCGGCACCGGCTCCCGGACCGGCACCGGCACCGGCGCCGGGCGGAAGCAAGCTGTAAGATTGATTGAGCAAGTTGTGCGCAGGTTAGGCCTCAGCTAACGAACTTCCAAAGTACAAGGGTTCCGCGTGTAAGATCCCGCGCTCTACCGGAACCCGCGCCCTTCCAATAACAACTCAAGCCTAGTCGGCTAGTTCTCACTAAGACATGAGTGACCGAATCGTTTATTTTAAAATCGAACCTCCAACTTTACCGCGGGATAAAATTGCCTGTGGCAATCCAGGACCAGGCTTCATACAAAATTTCAACAAAATTCTTTAAGCCATTTAAGCTTGAAGAAGTAACAAACAATGTCACAAACTTGACTTGACAAATGATACAAACTTTTGCCTTATTATTTAGCCGTGCCTAATTAAAATTGTTTAAGCCGTGTGAGCGCGAAAAACACACACAGCCTATTTTCAGGATAAAAAGTAGCCTAGTTTTAATCCAAGCTCTAACTTATCTTCACACCAAAATTCATCAAAATCTGTTCAGCCGTTCAAGCGTGAAAAAGTTGAAAAAGTATAACAAACGCACACAGAAGAACTTTGACCTTTACTAGCAGATCGTCCCGGCTACGCACGGGCTATAAAATAATCTAAGTTTCGTAGAGAAACAAAATATAGCCTATGTTACTCAGGGATAATGTAGCTTCCCAACGGTGAAAGATTATTCAAATCGGTCCAGTAGTTTTGGAGCCTATTCGCGTCAAACAAACAAACAAACAAAGAAAAAATCTAACTTTTTTTATTTATATTTTTATAATATTGGTATAGATATATATAGATAGATAGATATGTCCGTGATCTTTTTATTTTACAAAAAATATTTACAAATTATTTAAAAAATATCATAAACAACATCTAACTAATATACCAGTTAATAATTATATAGATACGAGTAGAAGTGGGATAGATATTTGTAAATTACATCATCTATCCAAAGTAAAACTTTAGCATGCGTCGTAGATCTTTGCGCGATATATGACGCCGTTAGGTTTTGCTTCCGTTTCTTTTCGCCCTTCTCGTACGAACCTGATTGCTTCCGTTAGCAAACTGACCAATTTATATCAAACGGAGTGCTTTCTTTAATCAAGTCAAAAACTTTACTCTATTCCAAGGGATACCCATATTTTAGTTCAGTTATAAAAAAATATTAAGACACATTTCACACACGGCTGGTTAACCCCATACTGAACCATTTCTAGTTCGTATTATGGTTGGTTCACAACTGATATACTACATATACATACATACATATTTTATAAAGATACATATTTAACATCCAGACTGACAGCCAACAAATTTCGTTAAGCACAAATGTTGGCTGTGCCGGGAATCGAACCCGGAACCTTCTGATTGGCCAACGAGGTTGTTTGAGTGGCAAAGATCAGGCTGACTGGAAAGAGAGAAGGGATGCCTTTGCCCAGCAGTGGGACACAACAGGCTTTTAATAATTAATAATAATAATGTTTTAGCGGTAACAGCAACATCACCAGTTAGCTTCAACCATCGAGCTATAATTGATAATTGGGATTCAGTATATGACAGACAGACAGACTGACGAACAGACGGCAGGCTTAGTAAAAGAGTCCTGTTGGTACTTTATGGTACGAAACCCTAAAAAGACCAAGTCCTAGAATAAAAATTTACTGTATAGATGTATTTCATTTAAGATATAATGTAATCTTTGATCAAATATATACAGTATTACATTAATTATAACATAATTATCATGACGACCTCGTTCGCGTAATGGTTACCATGCCGGACTGCCAATCATAAGTTTTCGTATTCGATTCCCGGCACGAACAACATCTTTGTGCTGAACTAAATTTGTTGGCTGTCGGTCTGGGTGTTAACTATATACGTATCTATATTAAGCCAAGCCTTTGGGCGACTTGAAAACCCTCGACACAGAGATTGGCCACTTACCTCATACGAAGAAGAAGAAGAAATCATATTTTTTCCGTACAGAAGACTAAATGACCTCACAATAATTTCTACTCCGAAATTAGAGAGGAAGGGACGTGCGGGGAGGGGAAGAACTGTGACCAATAAATCATAACGCCCTTCTTCTATACAATTGACGGTAACTAGAGTAATATTACTTTTGTAAAACACGCATGGCAACATACTTATTCGTTTCTCCAAGTTCTTTCTTCACGGCATAAGCATAAGACGACGACCTCGTTGGCGTAAAGGTTACCATGCCAGACTGCCAATCAGAAGGTTCCGGGTTTGATTCTCGGCCCACAACCGTACAAACTTTCGCATTTATAATATTAGTAGGATATACTGAGCTACAGAAACAGAAAAGAAAAAGCACTTTGTCACAAATTACGGAAGGCTTTTTTCGTTGCCAAAACACGGGCAGAGAGAAGGAAGTAAAATATTTATTGATAATAAATAATGAAAAGTAGCTTTTTCCCAGAAAGGACGGGAAGACAGGCCTCCCAAGGGCAAGGGAAGTAAAAACACATTCTTGCCCTTATTTTATTCATATTGACCGTACACTAATTTAAATATTATAATTAAATATTTAGTAAGTTACAGGTAGGAACTATACTAAGTCTACTTTCCTTTGGGTTCCTACACGAAAAAAAATATTTATATGAATTTTGTTTAGATAATGGTAAGGAACCCTCCATGCGCGAGCCCGACTCCCACTTGGCCAATAACATTTTATTTGCTGGCGACAGTTGAATTTATCGACTGGGGAAAATGTTTACAAAAAAGTTGTACTTACTTGTAGAACATAACGCTCAAAATGCAAAAAGGTCACAAATAAAAAACAAACAAATAATAGTTATATTGCAAGAATGCATTTTAAATAACTTTATTTATACGATTGTCTGTTTGTTTTCTAAGTTCAGTGCAAAGACGCCAATTAATATAATAATAATAATTAATTAATATTTTATATATATACATACTTAGTTACCAGAGAAAAAAACACAACTTTTGATATAATCTTATTCAATACAATAAGAAAAAAATAAAAACCTGTTAAAAAATGATTTGGTTCTCCTTTAAAAATAGCATGTTTCATCCTGTGGTCCTTTTGTATTTAAAGAGCGATTAATATGCCGAATTTCGTTAGAAAAACGGCCTCTACGCTAGTACATAGAGACATGCACATTAATAATAACATGTAACATATGTAACAACATATAACATACTCAAACGACAGCCAAACTTTCCTAAGCAAAACGAAGGACGCTTGGCTTGCTAGCTCTTCTTTTTAAAAGTAATCCAGATCCCAAATTTGTTTTCATTTCCAACTAGCTATAAAGCGGCCCGTGAAGGGTCTGGCAGGTCATTTTACTGTCCAAGAAAGCCTTAAAAGTTACAACCCCTACGTAAGTTAACTAAGCTGAGGGCCTGGCTGGCTAATACATCGCTGGAGGTTCACAGAGGCTAGCCCTCAGCACTCCCTTAGGACCTGAGACAATGGTGGCGATTCTGGCAAGCACACGACTAAATCAAATTTAAAGTAGCCGTCTTTTTTCATCATCAGTGACTAGAAAAAGACGACAGGATCTGAGCGATATACAAAAAAACTAAAGTCACGTCAAATATAGAAAATGTGGACTTTATTTAAAACCTGTTTTAGTTTTAATAATACAAAATATTTAGGTAGGTACCTGGTTAAAATCCGCGCCGGTATGGAAAAACAAATACTTTTATATCGATTTGGAAGTGGATTTTGCGAAATAGGGTTCTCCTAGTGCAGAAGCCACAAGAATGTTTTATACCGTAAATTAATAAGATTCCATAACAACGGAATTTTGTAAAATTTATTATGAATGTGCATGTGTTTTTAGATAAATAAACTATTATAATAAATGCATCAGCTCTAAAACTACCTCCATTTTTCATAGTTGACGTGACTTTACTTATTTTGTCTGTGGTTGAGATCGAGCTGTTTCTTTCTAATTACTAACGATGGAAAGAGACAGTGCTGCTTTAAATTTAGTTTAGTCGTATGTACGCTAGAATCGGCACCCAGTGGTTCTCGAACTTACTCAAAACCTTGTAATTGTTTTTTCGGTATCATATATTTATTGGTTTTCATAGCTTAGTCTGTAGATGTATAATTAAAACTTACAAACTAATTATAAACCTATTTTACTAGTAAAACTAAAATCGAATTACGAGTACAATCGCGGTTCAATCGCTCCAATTATATGACGCGGCTGTACCGTAGAAAAACTGGCCTGTAATGCTGTAAAAAGCTTTTTACAAAACACGAGTGTCTCTCACTCACTCCAAGCGCCATCTTTACAGCACCAGAAGCATTAATTACGGCTATTTGTATGGTTAGAACCATAGAATATTTTACGTTAGAACTCATTACGTTACGTTCTTTCTATGTAGTACGCCGTACTGCCGTCAGATGGCGCTGCTAATATCTGGTCACAGAATAATAACTTCTGGTTTACATAGTTGTTATAATAATATCTTCAATTAGATGGCGCTAATTTACCATATTTAATTATTATTGGCAAAATTAGATGAGATAATTTTTTGTTCTTATTTTTTATATAGTTAGTTTGAATTTATTTTTTTAAATTTTAAAAATGTTTTGTCTACTATAACTCTATATTTTTGATGTGAAACATGCGTCCATATTACAAAATAATATTCTCGATGTTTCACATCTGCCAGGTGTCCCGTGACGGCTCACTTTTTTTTACATAGTTCTGCGAGTCAGCGACTCACTGGTCTTAGATGGAGCATGCCTGAGTTTGGAATAACTGGCTCTGAAGAAGGCTGTCGGAACACACCGTTATGTGCTTGGCTTGCGATTTTCAACTTGTAGGGTAAACTTACCGGTTTACCGGCCACTACCCCTTTTCGGCCACTTCGCACATTATTTTGAATAATAGACAGTGACAAAGATAGCTCCTTTTTAATTTCGCGCCATTATTTTGCAAATAATATTTTTCATTTAAATATGTAGCATTGACGTAAAGTTTTATGAAACTAGACTATTGTAGGATGATATGTTATTGATTTCATAAGTTTTGGAATACATCATCACGGTAGAAATCTACCCTGAAGTCAACAAGTCGCTTAAACGGTTGATAACCGGTATGTTTACCCTACGGTAGCTAGCCAGGCGCGTATTAGAAAATAATGCTCTACCACCATGCTATGGTTTCCTCTCAATGTTTTTCTACACGAAAGTAGCCCTATGAGAAGTTGTTAATTTGCCTTGTTTTATAATGAAGCGGACGATGTTTCGGCAGTGATGCAGTGCCAGTATTGCTATCTCACTTTTATCAGATGTTATCTGATAGAGAACAGACAGGAAAATAAAAGAAACACCAAAATAGCTGTAGTTTCAATATAATTTTGCTTTCAATTAACATGATTTGACTACTCCAAATTATTACAAAATGCTTAACTTTACATTAAGGTGAGCTATAAGAAGTGTGTGTAGCTCAGGCGCGCGCTAGTCGGTCGCTAGGCGGGTGGGCCGAATGATTCCACTATGGCGTACAGCGCCGTGTAGGTGCCAGCCACCAGCCCCACCAGTCCCGCCATCATCAGCAGTGCGTCCTTGAAAAGCAGCGCGCAGTGCTTGGCGCGCGTAGCCCACGCCAAGCACGCCTCCATCACCGCCGGGAACACGATGCCCAGCGCCGACAAGCACAGCGCACCGAACAGGGAGATGAAGAGCCCCAGTCGCGGCACGGCGGCCGCTATCACGACTGTAACAAGCAGCAGACGGTCAGCGCGCCGACAGAGGGTCGGACAGGCGCGGGGCAGCGCGGGCGGCACTCACACGTCAGCAGGCACAGCATTATGCGCATCGCGTACTCAATGCGGCGGGATTCGAGCGCGCTGGCAGAGCGCGCCGCCAGCCGGGGCTGCATGTAGCCGCGCCACACCACCTCCATTGGCACGTAGCAGTGCAGCCCGTAGCTGATGAAGATGGCCACTGAAAACATGGCGATGACGGACGTGGCCAGCGGCCCGTCCGGCAGGTCCAGCGTGATGGAGTCGTGGCACGAACCGGCGCAGTACACGTAGCCAAGCGCGCCCACGGTCACGTACAGCAACACGATGAGCGTCATGCCGCTGTTGAGCACACCGCACGGCACGCTGAACGCTTTGGGCGTCGCCATGTTGTTTTCCAGCGCCACCACCACGCCCACAGCCGTGAGCGCAAACAGCACCGTGCCGAAGAAGAGCGGGAAGCCGCCGAGGGAACCCCAAAGGTCGATCACGGGGGGCTCCGGGCGCTCCAGTAAGCCAGAGCTCACGATGTACAGCACGACGCCCAGCCCGACCAACGTCAGCACGTTGGCCAGCGCCGAGAATGGTGCCAGCACCTTAAGGCTCGGGATCAGGTTGAAGGCCACCAGCGGTAGCAGGAGGATGGCCATGTGCGTCTCCACGGTCAGCGTGTAGAACGGGTCCATCGCCTTCTTCAGGTTCTCCGCGATGAACACGATATACACGCAGCAGATACCGAGCTGGTATACTACGAGGAACACGTCCACGGTGATGGCGGCGGGGCGCGCCAACTTGCGTAGCGGCTCCGGGCCCACTTCCAGCGCGGTGGCCATGGCGTCAGGGTAGGCCAGCAGCGGCACACGCTGGCGGCGGCACGCGTTGTACTGACCGCGCACCAGCACGTGCAGGCAGTGCGTCACCAGCACGCCCGCCAGCACCGTGGCCAGCACGCCCGTCACCAAGCCGGCCCGCTGGAACGCCTGCGGCATGGCCAGGATCCCCGTGCCCAGGCTGCATTTCACCAGGTGCACCAACGTCTCCCAGTTGCTGGGCACAAAGTGCAGAGGTCAATAAGTGTGTGTGTGTGTGTGTGGTGGAACAGGTATGCCAGCGACCCAGAGCTGTGCTCCGTTATATCAAGGTGCTTGGTTGGGTTATATTGGTTGGTAAGGGGGAAATGCACAATACGCCTCTAGCTGGATGTCAGTACAGGTCTCATTACTCTTACTTCAAATTAGAATAAGGTCAATAAGCGCAAATGGCTCTAGATTCCGGCCCTTGGCCTCATGCTACTCACTTGGTAGGGTTTTCCAGCTGGCGGTGAAGGTGCGGGTCGTACTCCTCTTGCGAGTCTTCGTCCCTGTAACACGACAATCATTATTTCTCTCCATGGCCCGCTTTACAATGTCATCATCATCGCCCATAATTGTGACTAATCGGCGTTTTGTCGGTTCGTCAAAGGGATACGTAGCCATGTGTATCCATCAGAAGCACGACACAGGTTGTATACCTGCGACTCGTGATTTTGGCACAAATAAGAATTAAAATAAAAAGCCGAGTGCGATTGTCTGTTTAAAATAAATATGTAATGAGCGCTCCCATTACATATTAATTTTATAATTTATTTTTAAATATAATTAGTATTCTGTAATTGTGGCCTGTGTTTTCAGGGGCTCCCTACTACCAAATGTCGTTTTAAAATAAGTATAATAATCTACAAAGGACAAAGGCCGCTTGTTTCAATCAAGTTTGCGCTGCTTTGTATGAGGTTCTCGTGTAGTGATCTCAATTTTATGAAATCGGTTACGAAGAGGCGAAATTAAAAGTTATTGGTGAAAATAACATAATCGTGCGGATAATGTAACCTAAACATATGTGACAGCTTGCAAGCTGTGACTGTAACCCGAACGCCGTAAAGGTGTTGAAGTTACAGCTAAACCCCGTTGTTAGATAGAACGCCTTTTCCCTAGATGGGGCTAGTTTTTAGAACTAGAATTTATAACAAATATTTTTGATTTTCAGATAACACTAGTCGTCACTCCGAGTTTTAGTTACAACTAACACTAGAGAAACTAGGTTCAGTTCAATGACAGTCATTTGTACCTGGTGAAAATTATAATTTTACATTTATTCTAAAATAAAGGTTAGGTTAGATTTACTTCGGAAAAAATCGTGAAGAACAATTTTTAAACATATTCAATTTTTAACATTAGTTAAATTAGTTTCTGCAAAGGCATTTAGTGAAAACTAGTTCTAACAAAGGAATACGTGTTATATTAAAGAACGGGTATTAACTGTGACATAGACACTTTAGAAGGCGTTGTAAACAGAATGTGGTTGATATATGAGAATGAATTTAATTAAGTTAAAAGTTAAGAATTAGTGAGGACGGACCAGGAATACGACCGAGATAGAGTAAGAATGACTACTGGCTCCAACAGGCGCGGGCGGCGGTCGGCCCACCCGAGTGAAGTGTAATTGAGGAAGAATCCTCCTACTAAAAAGTTTGATAAAAATTATAGGAAAGAATATTAGAGTGCCGCTCAACTTGTGATTATTAGCCCACTAGGATAAATAATTGAGGGGAGTGGGCAGTGTGAGATTCTCTCGACTAAAGAGAAATAGTATACCAGATTTAGCAATAAGATTTGCGGACAGAAAGATGAGTATGGCATCAATGGGTGCTCAGCGCAGCTAAAGATAATCTGACACCATATTAGATTATTTTTCCTTGGAATCAGATTACTAAGTAGCACGATATCAAAAAAAAACTAGGCTAAATTGCAAAGTATGGAGAAAAATAAATAAAAAAAAGCTATACTAATATTTATGGGGGGCTCCGAGAGAGCAAACGTTTCATCAATTTTTAACTTGATCTTTACAATAACTACATACATTTGGTAGACCCTCTAAACATTCATTCATCATTCATTCATAAGAATATCTTATATATAAATTTTCCGTGTCACAGTGTTTGTTACCGTACTCCTCCGAAACGGCTTGACCGATTTTTTCCAAATTTAATTTGCGTATTCAGTAGGACTCAGAATCTGCTACTGTATATTTAGAAATAATTATTAAGACAAAACAACGTTTGCTGGGTCAGCTAGTTTTATTATATATCTACTTTATGAAAAGATAATAAAATTTAATTAATATTTAAGGGTTTGTAATCATAACTCGCTATTTGCCAATTAATTATTACCAACACGTAATTGACACGTGGCTCCGGCTTACGTAAAGTACTTTAAAACTTCAAACCCTTGAAACAAAACGTGAGAATTGATTACGTATGGTCAAAACAAGCGTGCTCTTACAGAGGGTTATAATAAATAAATAACTAAATATTAGGACACATTCACACACGGCTGGTTAGCCCCATACTGAACCATTTCTAGCTCGTATTATGGTTGCTAACACAGCTGATATACTACATAGACATACATACATACATATTATATATAAATACATATTTAACACCCAGACCCACGGCCAACAAATTTAGTTAGCACAAAGATGTTGGCCGTGCCGGGAATCGAACCCGGAACCTTCTGATTAGCAGGCCGGCATGGTATCCGTTATCCGAGCGATAATACCAACGCGTAATATTTTTTTTGACACATTTCACACACGGCTGGTTAGCCCCACACTGAACCATTTCTAGCTCGTATTATGGTTGCTAACACAGCTGATATACTACATAGACATACATACATACATATTATATATAAATACATATTTAACACCCAGACCCACAGCCAAAAAATTTAGTTAAGCACAAAGATGTTGACCGGGCCGGGAATCGAACCCGTAACCTCCTGATTGGCAGTCCGGCATGGTAACCATTATGCCAACGAGGTCGTCTAATATCTACTTACCTTATATTCTAACCGCTACGTTGTAGGATGCACTACGGCCTACAGTAGAGCTACTAGGAGCCTGTATTGCAGGGCCGTAGGAAGGTTCCCGTTCCGAAACGTCAACTGCTATAGATAATAATAGTAGTTTAAAAAAACTAAAAAACACGCTTATCTGGCCGTTTTAAGTGGGTCAAAATTGCGCCCAAAGAAGTCGGTTACAAACAAAAATACAAAAAAATGTAATAATTTTATCAAATTAGTGAGTGTATTGTCATCGGTCCTCAATAAATCTACAAAGTTTCAACGAAATCTGGCCGTTTAAAGTGGGTCAAAATCGCGCCCAAAGAAGTCGGTTACAAACATACAAACATACAGGTGAAGCTAATATAAAGCGTGTAATATTCACGTTTATTATTCACACGGCTCACACACACGGCTGTTTAACCCCATACTGAACCATTTCTTGTTCGTGTTATGGTTGCTAACATATTTTATATAGATACATATTAAACACCCAGACCCACAGCCAACAAATTTAGTTAAGCACAAAGATTTTGGCCGTGCCGGGAATCGAACCCGGAACCTCCTGATTGACAGTTCGGCATGGTAACCATTATGCCAACGAGGTCGTCGAATTATTATTATTATTATTAAAATGTAGTCGGCGTCGTAGAAGTGTACGATTGATAGAGCCAGTAGTGTCACTGATCGGCTCGTCAAATGATGTTAACAAGCGCTAGTTAGACGGCGCTTCCCTGGAGGAGCCCGGAGCGGCCAGAATTGGAGCACAGCGACCTTCACCTGTCTGTGGAGACAACGCGGACAAATATTAGCTGCGCCCGCTATTTTCGTAGGAAGTGTTTACCACTGTTGGTCGGTTATTCTCTACCACTGTCACTTATCCGGACAGAACTCCTCGCGAATTTCTTTGGGCATCTAATTTTTTTTTTTATATTTTTTTTTATATTAGGACACATTCACACACGGCTGGTCAGCTCCATACTGAACCATTTCTAGCTCGTATTATGGTTGCTAACACAACTGATATACTACATATACATACATACATATTATATAAATACATATTTAACACCCAGACCCACAGCCAACAAATTTGGTTAAGCACAAAGATGATGACCGGGCCGGGAATCGAACCCGGGACCTTCTGATTAGCAGACCGGCATGGTAACCTTTACGCTAACGAGGTCGTCAGTCGTCAAATACAGTAATACCCCGAACTTACGCGATAGGTGGGACCGAGCGCTATCCGCGTAAGTCGAATTCGCGTAAGTCGGGGTACAATTTTGCACATTACCTATAAAGTCATACGCATAAAGTTCAAGTATGTTTAATTGGGACCGGAGACTATAATATAGGAAATAAATTTTAATTTAATTCTAGATAAATAAATAATAAAATGTATAAACACAATCTGAAGTGCGCGGCTTTCAAACAAAAAACGTTCAAATAGACGAGAAAATTAACCCCGAATTCGCGTAAGTCGGGGTATTACTGTAATTAAAACTTTATTAACTCCTGGCTGTTAGTCTTAGCACAAGCTTTCATCAAGTCAGAAGACGTGAGGAATTTTTTTTTTTTTTTTTAATGTGAAAAAGGTTTGCCTTTGCACAGCTGTTAAGCTGTTAAGCAGCGCTGGGGTCTATGATAACTCTCGACTCTAGAGCTTGGCCATTTAGCTCATACGAAGAAGAAGAATTACCTCATATCTTAACAATTGCTTGGCCATTCTTTAAAATATTGACCATTCTTAAGAATATTGTGTTTAACCAGATATAACTAAAATTTACCAGTAAATAGAGTTACAGCAAATTTATAATTTCTATTAGGAACCGTCTATCTAACGAGTAATTATTTACCGATGATTAAATAAATTTTTCGAGTAGAAGCATCTGTATACCAAAAGTTTGGTTGAAATCGGTTCGAAATTGCGGCCTCTACGCGATTTGCAACGTCATAAAATAGTTGCAACAACATACCGAATTGGCCAGATAATGAATGAATGAATTAATTAACTAGGCACCTAGTTAATCTGAGCAATTCGAGTAGAAGCATCTGTATACCAAAAGTTTGGTTGAAATCGGTTAAAAATTGCGGCCTCTACGCGATTTGCAACGTCATAAAATAGTTGAAACAACATACCGAATTGGCCAGATAATGAATGAATCAACTAGGTTCCTAGTTAATTCATTCATTGCACACATTGCTCGAGTCATATACACGTTTATATTAAGTAACTGTAAGGAAAATAATTTATTCCGTGAACGAAACTATCGATAGCTTATAAAGTGACTCATCAAAAACATGAATACTGCAATATTTATTACAAAACAAAACACAATAAATCCAACTAGCATTCTGAGCAGAGCCTTCGATCGCTCGGACAGGCAAGACCCTATCGTCCGCTACATACAATCTCCTTCTTCTTCATATGAGCTAAGTGGCCAAGCTATGGTGTCAAGAATTTTCATGTCGCCCGAAGGGCCTCTGACTTAGCTTAAATACTGCATGTACTAAGACGGGGGAAGAACAAGAGATTTATGTTTAACTTTTTCATGTGCTACGCGCTTATTTTATGTCTGCACTAGAGGTTGCCCGCGGCTCCGCCCGCGTGTAGGTCGCTTTTCGCCCCTGGCAAAAAAACTTGAAGCCATAATTTTAATTTTACATAAACTATACATATTCCAAATTTCATTGCTGGAAGTTCAAAAACAAAGAAGTTTTATACAAACTGTTTTACCCCCTTTCACCCCCTTAGGGGTAGAATTTCCAAAAATCCGTTCTTAGTATGTGTCTAGATACTAAAACAAATACACCCTCCAAATTTCATAACCCTAGGACCAGCCGTTTGGGCTCTGCGTTGTCTATAGATGAATGAGTCAGGACAAAGAGTCTTATAGTATAGATAGATAATAATAAATCAATCCGTCTGAAAACTGGAATTACTTCCAAGAGGAATGCTTAATTTTGAAGTGATCTGGAAATAATAAAATATGACAAACATACAAAAATTAAAACACCGACACCCCCCTAAAGTCTTGCTCTACCGCATAATGGTGACGATTCAGCGGCACACACGACTAAACTAAATTTTAGGAAGCCCCGTCTCTTTTCATCTTAGGTGTCCAGAAAGAGACGGCACGTTCTGAACCACACACAAAACAAATAAAATCAAGTCAAATATGAAAAATGTAAGCGGGTTTAGAGCGCACCCAATTGTATCAGCTCTAAATCTGGCGTGATTTTAGTTGTTTTTTCTATGGTTTAGATCGTACCATCTCTTTTTGGTCATTTATGACGAAAAGAGACAGAGCTACTTTAAATTTAGTTTAGTCGTGTGTGCCACTGAATCGCCACCATTATGAATCTACCCTTTGCTTACAGTCCTGCGATCGAAGAGATGAACAGCCCTAATGTAAGTATTTGAGCTTATATGTCTATTTTGTTACTTCTGAGTCCAGCAATGGGAATTCCGTACATACTTCACCTCCCTTATCGACCCCTTTAGGAGTTGAATTGCTAAGTCTTTCCTGATTTAGTTGGTACAGACATAAAACGGTATCCGCGGCGAAAACTGAACTTGATTCCGGAAACAGTTTAAAATATGTACGAGTATGTTTAGTTGATTGGATAATTCTTGGCGTAAGTTTATCATTCCTGAAAGAGCATACTTAGAAGTTAATACAATTATTTCGGACTAATAACAAACATTAGTGTAGTATTTCTCTTTTTCCCGGTTGACAGAGTGGTATGTGTGTACATATTGAAGATATTGTACCTACCTAATTGTTTATGTAATCTACACCTCTCTGTTTATTTAGCATAAGCACAGCAGCCCACTATACATTCCCACTGCCGGGATTCGGGGCCTTCTCTCACTAGGAGAGAGATATTGGCCATAATCCACCACGCTGGCCAAGTGCGGGTTGGCAGATGACACATGTCTTTCGGATATTGTGATCCTCAAAGATGCCGGTTTTCTTACGATGTTTTCCTTCACCGTAAAGCGAGTGCAAATCCACACATAACTTGAATAACAAGTCATTGGTGTAGGGCCAAAATCGAACAAGAGGCTGTCTCGGTCTGATTGAAAAGCAGACATTATTACCACCGAGCCACACTCGCTTTTTATCGACACCTCTCTGTTTATTTAATTGTAATTAATTGCATGTAAAGGGCCTCTCGAGGTTGGTTTCGTTCCAATCGATTCCTCGATAAGACTCCGAGATGCGAGCCGTGAGTGTTCTATGAATAAAGTGATATTAACGATGTTGATTTGCAGGAAGTATACTTTACACCGGGGGCCGCAGTCGGAGCGGCGCGGGCGCAATGGATTCCCACTCGCGAACTGTCTGCTGGAGCCACAGGTCTCCAGGTGTAAACATATGATAATGTAATATAATATAATAATAATAATTAATAATTGATTTTGTTAGGATAAGTATGGTATAGCATGTCCCAAAAATATTTGAATTTTTAGTCCTATTACATGATGTACGACACTCTTATTCAAGACATTGGAAGGAACTAACCTCCATGACACGGGCGCTCAGTTCAGTTTGAGGGTTAGGGAAAATAAAATATGTACAGCTTTTATTGAATAAAAATATTTTGATTTTTGAATTTTTTTTTTTGAATCCAAAGCTATATCTTATATCTTTAAATGAGCAATTATTGTATATATATAATTGGAATCTCGGAATCGGCTCCAACGATTTTCACGAAATTAAGTGTTTATGGGATTTCAGGGTGATAAATCAATCTAGCTAGGAATCATTTTTAGAAATAGCCATATTAAAAAAAAATACCGAGCAAAGCTTGGTCAACCAGGTAATGTATTTATAATCTTATTTATTACCAGAAGCCTGTCCCGGCTTCGCACGGGCTATAAAATAATCCAAGTTGTAAAGAGAAACAAAATATAGCCTATGTTACTCAGGGATAATTTGGCTTCCCAACGGTGAAAGAATTTTACCAATTGGTCCAGTAGTTTCGGAGCCTATTTGCGGTAAACTAACAAACAAATTTATATTGGCATTTTTATAATTGTAACTACTAAAACCCGCATAGTAGTGGTTTGAAGGATATTGCCTACTGCCATTGGCACCAGACACTTCCCAGGGTTCAATAAGAGGTTAGCCTCTAGGGGTAGAAGAATGTCGGTCTGTTCCGGATCCTATTGCTGAGCCTCCGCTGTCTGTGTATCTGTCACCAGGCTGTATTTCAGAAACTGTGATAACTAGATAGCTCAATGTAGAAAACTGAAAGTTATGTATTTCCCGTGCCGCTTTAGCATCAAGTACTTAAAATAAATGAATGAAAATATTAATGTGGTCCCCAACAATAAACGTGTTTCTTTGTTCTATACAGATAGATGCTTAAAATTTTCACACAATATTTAATTGTATGTTGTCTTTCAAATCAATGTTCAAGGGGGTTCGAATACAATAAATTTAATTAAAAAAATATATATACAGAAATACAGTACAAACTTTATTAGCCCTAAATAACATACGTTAAAGGCAAGTCATACTACAATAATTACTTAATACTTAAAAACATTTAAAGAAGAACGATTAAACCGAATAATAATTTTACAGAATAATAAATTATATATTTAATTAACTTACGCAAGACCTACAATAATCTAAATACATATTGGTTTCCTCAGTAAGTCCAAATAATCGCCACATAACTTAAAGGTTTTTGTGGTTTCGTACTCAAAAGGTAAAAACGGGACCTTAGTAGTATTAAGCCCTGGGAAACCGTAATAGCTAGAAAGCTGAAAATGCACAAATTATTTCACGTGTCACTATTACAACAAATACTAAAAATAAATAAAATGTTAATAGGGTCCTTGCAATATCTCCATATATAAAAAAAACTGTAAAATACAGATGCTTAAAATTTTCACAGAATTTAGAGATGAATAACTTCTTTGGAAATATAAAATAAAATAAATATTAAAGAATAAGATATGTGTGGATGTCTAATCACATTACGGTAAAGGAAAGCATCTAGAGGAAACCGACATGTTTGAGGACCAAAATGTCTGAATACGTGGGTCTTCCGCCAACCTGCACTTGGCCAGCGTGGTGTATTAAAGCCTATATCTCTCTGCTCGTGAGAGAAGGTCCCGAGTCCCAGTTATTTTATTTTTTATATTTTTTTGATCCGTGCTGTGATGCAATATTTATTGTATGGACGCTCGCAAAATGCTTTAGACGTACCGGCAAATCGCACAATAATCACTATTACAATCAATGATAGCCACTCTCGAACGAGTCCTATACCGTCTACCCCTGTGCCTGTATTCGCTCATGAATCATGATTGCCCATTGTGAAGAGGGACGAACTTTGGGCGGTCGATGCGGAGATTCGTTCACGTCGATCGGTCTGACATTTACGTTATTGTAAACTCGCGTAACACGTGAAAAGCAAAGTGAAAGATCGTGGGTTTGTGCTACGGAGGCACTACGCTCGTTCTGCGGGAGGAGGCATCACACGCGGGGCAGTTACGTCGCGGGAATGTTGATGGGTGTAAGTGGAGCGGGCTCGAAGGGCGCCGTTGATTGCCGTTCATTGAGCAGCACAGCGGTCGCGGGGCGCGGGACTCACCTCATTGCCTGTTCGGTGCCGGCTGGCTCGGGGTCAGGGTTGGGGTTGGGTTTTGGACCAGCCGGCAGCGCCTGAAGTGGCACCGACTCCTGGTTCTCGAACATCTCGGGATCCAAGTAGCAGCGGAAAGTGACACAAGCAGCTCGACTGGCGGTCTGAAGCGCACTGCCGGCTCCCGGCCGCTCCGTGCCCGGCGCCCGCCCTAACGCTATACGCTACGTCACGCCCCTTCCACCGGACACATGCTCGCTCGCTCACTCTCTTTCATATTCAATAGTCTGTTTCTAGATCTTTTTCAGATTTGTTTTTTCCTGTAGTAAGGGAAATCTTCAAGAAGGTGTACCTATAGCTACATTGGGAGCGCAGCCTGGTAATGTAGAATTTTTATCCACTCTGTGATTTACGGTCTGGGTTCTTCTGAGAAACATCTTTATTATTTTTTTTGTTTACGAGGGGGAAATTTTCAAAATACCTGGCTACGCCCCAGCGAATTTTGTGGGATTTTTATCCACTAAATTCCCCCCGTCCTGCCTCTGTGCTTAGCGGAGGTCTCCGGGTTCTTCCGGGAAACTCTCAGGAGATGTCCTTGCACTGCGCTGTGGCTTTTCCCGGGTTGCTTTCCAATCCGCCAACGACGGCGACGGTCATGCAACGTATCGTGGACTTATTATGAGGGGGTGAATGGGACCCGACGACCCTCCGTATACGAGGAGCGCCGGTGACGCAACAAACGGATTATATTATCCCGTACAATATCCATCGATCTTGTTTAAAAAGATATGTAATTTTAGCACTTTTCGATTTTGCGTAGAATTATCTACACAAGTTTTTGTGTTTTACCGGTTAAAACTGGCTAAATATAACGTTTTGCATTGTTTCGCATCGATCGATAAGTTTTGAATACGCTCCTCTAATTATATCTATTATAATTAAGAGCCTATTCAAAACTTTGTTTCGTCAAAATCAGTGAAGAGAAAAGCTATGTACCTATGACTAAATTCACTTATTTTCTATTTCAGAAAGGATCAGGTCCATAGTGATCTATCACGTCCTAAGGCTACGGTAAGTTGAAATTTACTTTAGGCACTGCTTCAAAGCTTTTAAATAGAGTTGAATTCGGTTTATAATGCATTTAAGAATAAACTAATCATAAAACTCGAAAGTTTGTGTGTGAGTATGTTGGTTACTTCTTCACGCTCAAATTGCTGAACTGATTTCGATGAAGTTTGGTACGGATTAATGCACAGACTTCTTTTAGTTTCGGAGTAACGCAAGTGACGCAGGCGCGGGCGCAGTTAGACAATATAGTAGGACAATATTGATCACTTCTTTGATTTTCCGTAGAAATATCTACGGGAATTCTCCGTGTTTTGACTATCCGTTAAAACTAGCTAAAAATTACTTTATTTCGCATCGATCCAGTAAAAAATGAAAAAATATTAGCGCTTTTTAAATACCTTTTTTTGGAATCCCACACCTAAAATAAAAAATTGGGCAAGTGCGAGTTGGGCTCGCGCATGAAGGGTTCCATACCATTGTTGTTTGGGAGCCTCCCTTACATAGATATATCTTTTTTAATGATTTTATGATTTATTTAATATATTATCCAATATTCAGAGGGTCTACCAAATATCGTTATAAAGATAGATTGCTTGAAAATTACGTTTGTTGCATGGGAGCCCCACTTTAATATATATTTAATTTAATTTGTATCTTTGGCCGTGGGGACTCTGAGTAGTTGGAACAGTGTGGCGAAGAGTTAAGCTAGGTTTTAGGCTAAATACCATCACCGGTGACTCCCGCTCCGGGTTGTTCTTGGTGCAGAGGTTGGTCTTAGCTATTCAGCGCGGTAATGCAGTGAGCGTGATGGGCACCTTTGCACCAGGAGAGAGCAGGGGCGGGTTATCTGATTAACTGTTTAATATTTAGACAAATTATTTTTATTTACTTATAATTTAAATGAATTCATTATTACGCCTTTTTTATTGAATTGTTTATTTTCAAAGGAAATATATTTGTATAACTGTGAAAATGTTAAACGTCTACCGGTTTAACGTTCACAGAATATTCAATTATAACTTAATCAATTACAACTTGCAGAATAAATGTTAAAATTAATATTAAAGCAGGGCTGTTGTATAAACAACAATAGTGATTTATTGGGGTACCGTACCTAAAAGTTACAAATGGGACCCAACTACTATGTCTGTCTGTCACCAGGCTGTATCTCAGAAACCATATCTATTATAGCTAGAAAACTGAAACTTACTCAAGTATTTCTCGTGCCGCTGTAACAACAAATACTAAAAATATAAATTATTTTAAGGGGGTCCCCATCCAATAAACATGTTATTTTCGTGTTTGTTGCCCAAAAATTAAATAATTTAAATTAGGTATTAAGGGGGTCCCCATACAAAAAAGCATTTAATTCTTTTCGCATATTTTTGCAAATACGGTAACAGGTGGACCCACTAAAAAATACAAAAAAAAAATGTTTACTTAATTATAAAATAATAAAGCGGATATCAAGGGGGCTCCCATACAACAAAAGTCTTTTTATGCCATTTATTTAGGATAATGTACGGAACCTTTTATTCGTGAATCTGGCTCGCACTTGGCCTATTTAATTTTATAATTAACCAAAATATACCAAAATGGCAGATATCTATCTATGTGGTCACACTATTGAGTTGCTTGTGTCGTTGTCACTGTCAGTAATTCTTTCCCGTTCTGCCGCACTGGTCACCATCGGTTGATTTATTTCTTTCTTTTCTTTTATATCTTAATGTAGCACGTGCACGTGTAAGAGACGCGGTTGATTTGCATTATCATCTTAGTGTTAAATATTTTCTAGGTAACCACATAATATCAGCTTAGCAAAGCGCGTTGTTACCGGTGGTTTAAATACGCGTCAAGTAAGTACGAATCTAAAAAAATAAATATAAAAGTGTGGTGTGGCATGGAAAAATTTATGACCGCCCGTTTTGGTTGTACAGGGATGCCGTCAGACGCGAAAAAGCGAGCTGCTCAAAAGAAAAAAGAGCAGGCCACCAACAGAAATAAAAAGCCTATTGCAAAGGTCAGCAACGCCGACGAAAATGGGACTGCCAACGGGTCGGCTAAAGAAGATAGAGAACTCACCGCTGAAGGTACCAATTGCGATATCCATGTTTTTTTATCTTGTTCATCTATTTTTTGTTGCTATGTAGCTTGCGCTGATATGAAATTATTGCAAGACCAGTCCTGTACATGCCCTATTTCCGATAATTATGCCACGATTATGATGTTCCGTATTATTCTTTGCGTGTGTGATTCGCATTCTTCACCAATTACAGGCTTTCTGTAGAATTGAGCTATGAGAATGCTTAATTAATTAGAATATGTGATTTTTTCTTAATACCTGAGTTTGTAACATTTCATAATTTGTTTCTGTACAACTCAAACAAAATAAAATGCTCAGTGATCCGTGACAGTGAAGACAAGATTGCACTTTCTAAAATGAAACTAAACTAAATTGTGGTTTCATGCTTTTATTTACCTATTCTTTGTAGCAACAATGAGATCTGGGTTTTATTATTTCAACCAATCTAAAGTAGCCTTAGCATGATTGCTAAAAACACCCATAGATCAGCAATTAAGGTGATCTGATTTGATCATTGTAGTTAATAAATGTTAAATGCTTGCAACCTTTGGATGAGGTGACCGTGCACAAGACTGCTTTTAAAAACTAGCATTTCCTCAAATGGGTGCTATTGTAGGTTAGATGACATGTAAAATTCCCGGTTGGCTGGTAGTCTTAGTACAAGCAGTCATTAAGCCAAGTCAGAGGCCTTCGGGCGGCTTGAAATACCAACACCAGAGCTTGGTCTACCACCACCAAAGGCCCCGACATGTCTATATGACTGCTAACAACCAAAACCTTCAGTTAAAATAATAATTAGCTTATATTCCAAATCAAGGCATTTTCTTATATGCTAATAGTACAAGTATCTATGAGGCCTAACCGTTCATATGTTGAATGACATTAGCCCATTTTGTATTATCTGTTTAAAAAAAGTTTTAGTTTTACCCACACCGGCTCCCAGTATGTCAACAGATACAGCGAATATGTGTTTATACCAGGTCCCAGTGTTGAAACACTGGCTGACATACAAGTGGCTAATATACCAACTAGATATTATTAGGATTCTTGATAGTACAGATGTTAAACAAATATCTGTTGTTCCAGAGGCTCTATGCTTGAAGCTAGAGGCAGAGGCGAAGATCAACTCGGAAGCTCGTTCGTGCACGGGCTCGTTAGCTGTACATCCTCGCTCCAGGGACATTAAAATCGCCAACTTCTCCATCACATTCTATGGTAGTGAGCTGCTGCAAGATACTTTGCTGGAGTTGAATTGCGGGAGAAGATATGGCCTGGTTGGACTCAATGGATGTGGTAATGTAAACTTTTTCATATCATTTTATTTTAGGGCTCATGATGGACCTTCTGCTAAGACACCCCTGTGTGTTGGCCCGTCTGTTATGTTTTGAGGCAGTATTAGGTGAACCATTATAATAAGACAGTTGAAACCTTCACAGTTGTTGTATTTTTTTTGCCAATTAACAACATATCAACTAAACTTTAACAGCCAACATGTAACAGAATAAAACTTCAACAGCCAACACATAACAATAAAAGAAATATTTTGGAGGTCCTTCCATACAACAAATGAAAATTTTTGGCATTTTTTTTAAAGACAATAGGATAGAACGCCTCATGCTTGAGACCGTTTCCTCAGACGTAAACTGAGCTTATGAAAACCAAATCAGGTGGACTCTGGACTGCAAAGATAAAAGACATCTATATGCAGAATTATTACATCCCTTGACTACAATTATGTAATCAAAACAAAAGGTCGATAAGTACTTGATGTGCATCAGAACTGGTTATTTCTCTTTATTGTCTTTTATCCTGTTATTATATACTCACTGGTCGGTGACAAATGTATTGGCTTGTAGATCTGTAGATTTGTTTGAGTATAGCATTTATGCCTTTAACTAGAAAACTTTCCACACAGTAACTTGTGCAGTTAGTTAACAAGAAAATGGAGCCAGTAAGCATCATTTTAGGGTTTCATAGGGCTCTAGGGTCAGTGAGGAATCTGATGTTGTAGTCTTCGATTTTTCTGTTTAACACTGCCGCTGCTTCCTGTATAATACCTACTAGCTCTGCCTGAAAGATTGACTTGTTCTCACGTAAAAGTGTAGCTATGTGTATGTTCAACTCATCCAAGTAGGCTCCTGCTCCTGTTCCATCTTTCATTTTTGAGTGATCGGTGTAAACTTTTACCTCATGCAGCCCTGAGCTGTCACTCTTTTCTTCATGTAAGACAGTATAGTGTAGTGATTGAAGAAAATATATTCCCGGGGGACGCTGTCATATATTGACTGTATAGTAGGGTCACACTACTGTATTCATCTATAATAGTGGTGTGTATTGCTCTGCTTGTCATGTTTCAATAAGCCCAGGGCTTTGAGACAATGAGTTGCTGCTGCTTCTTGTTGTATGTGGAGGTATAGGGGAATTTGGTCTAACGCCTCTATATATTCTTTTTAACATTACTAACTTTGCTTTACTCGAATTGCACCATGCCTCAAAAATTTTCATGGCATTACACCAATATGGCAAGGTTGTCCCCATAGCCCACAGTGAAAAAGTGTTCTGCATTAAGTTTCTTTGTTAAATTGTTAACTTCCATATTCCATAGGAGCGGCAACAGGACTCCCCCCTGGGGGCAACCCTTAGTGACTACTCTTCTAGTCTGGCCTTCCTTTCCTTTACATACCACTCTAAACTAGAGCATTCATATGACCCACTCTAGTAAAAAGTTCTCTACTATATTTAATTACCTAATGTTCTAATAATAGCCTTTGTTCATGACAGTTTATGATTGTAGTATAGTTGATCTTTACTACCCATTCCCAGTAAAATAATCATGTGATCTACTTCATACGAGTTGAGAGTAAGAGTTTTCAAGCCCCTAGAAGGCCTCTAACTTTGCATAACATGTCAGAAGATGCTCACTCTTATTATTTATGCATTCACATTTAAGATTCAGGGTCTTCAGTGATAAATTAAATATTTATGTTGGCCAATAAATACATTTATTCAGACATTGACATGGATATCCTATTATCCATAGGGTATTGAAAAACAAGTACCCTGTCTATTGAAATTCAATTTTATTTACGTGACTGTAAAAGCTAGATAGGCTTAAAACCTTATGTTGCAACATGTGTCATCATGTTTTGATATCATTGGCCTTTTTCCATCTAAAATACATTATTTATGTATAAACGGAGATGCTTTGTCTTGTTGACACTGACTAATGGAACTGAAGTGTTTCTAATAATTGTTTTCTTTATTCACTTTACAGATTTATAGTGTCTGTTTGATTAGTGAATCTACTTTTGTGGTTATATAAGACTACTAACAAGATGTGATAACAATATTGGTAGGCATATTAGGTAGCATTGAAATCTTAAATTTTGCTCTTAGCTTATATGAGTAGCATAGGCGTTTTTGGGTAATCGTCGTTTATTTCTTCCCATCCATCAAAAGAGTGCCTGAAAGAGATCACTTTCACTACTTAGCATGTTTATAATATAATTTTTTGTACAATAAGGATATTTCTATCCATCATCCAATATTATATCATATAAAAAATCTGTTAAGATGGCGATATTGATTTATAATGATGATGTAACTTTCTTTTTACAACAGTGCGTTTGACTTCGGCTTGCGCGGTGTTAAGTTTTATGGTCTACCATTAACAGGCTTATACAAATACAAATCATTTATTGATAACACCAAAGTTACAAGTCAAAGTCTTACCTAAATGGTTATATGCTATGGTTCCTAGATAGTCTATATGTGGTGATCGAGTTTATAGTTTGTAGTATGGTTACTAACACATCTGATATACTACAAATACATACAAACATACATATTTTATATAGATACATATTTAACACTCAGTCCGACAGCCAACAAATTTAGTTCAGCACGAAGATGTTGGCCGAGCTGGGAATCGAACCCGGAACCTTCTGATTGGCAGTTCGGCATGGTAACCATTACGCCAACGAGGTTGACAAGAAAAGCAGACATTTTTACCACCGAGCCACACTCGCTTTTTTTTTAAACAGCTGATGTAATGATGATTATTTTATTAGGCAAGTCGTCGCTACTGGCCGCTTTGGGTCGCCGGGAGGTGCCCATTCCGGAGCACATCGACATATTCCACCTGACGCGCGAGATGCCGGCTTCTGACAAGTCGGCGCTGCAGTGCGTCATGGAAGTCGACGAGGAGCGTATCAAGCTTGAGAAACTAGCTGAGGAGCTCGCGCATTGCGAAGATGACGGTAATACTAGCTCTTCTAGTCTAAGATCCCTTCTTATTTTTCAACATTTCTTTTTATATTATGATGGGTTTGCGCTTGATCAGAATTCATCTGATGGTAAGCGACATTGTGATCTAAGGTGGAACGCGCTTACCCAGAAGAAACCGGTTCACTTGTACCTTGATAAATTTAATTGCCTTCTAACTATTCTTAACTACAGTGTAAACTCTATTTAACGACACTGAAGGAACTGTGCATTTTATGGCGTTATAGAGAGTCGTCGTTAAAATCAAAATCAAAAAATCAAAATCAAAACGTTTATTAACCTTACGGCATCGCACCGTACTGGGCAAGTCAATTTACAATTATTTATTACTAAAATTTAATTTACATAATACACATACATTCACGACAGCTATTATGTAACTTAAAATATGACATAATATATATATAAGATACACACATATGATAATAATAATAATAATAATAACACTATTTATATCATCCATTGGAATCGTTCAAAGTTATAATACAAAAAATTATGAGACTTTTCTACGAGAAGGAAGATTCTGTAATTGTTTGCGACATAAATTCATTAAGTGAGTAAAAAGGGTGCTTCTGAAAAAAGTGTTTAATTTTGTGTTTAAAATCACTATATGGCCGTTCACAAACGCTACGTGGCATCTTATTGAACATACAAATTTTGGTATACAATCCTTGTTTTTGAACTTTAGCTAGCCTGTTTGCTGGTTATATGGAGAGAATAATAATAAATAAATATTAGAACATATTTCACACACAACTGGTTAACCCCATACTCAACCATTTCTAGTTCGTGTTATGGTAGCTAACACAACTGATATACTACATATAAATACATACAATTTTACATAGATATTTAACACCCAGACCCACAGCCAACAAATTTAGTTGAGCACAAATATGTTGGCTGGGCCAGGAATCGAACCCTGTACCTTCTGATTGGCGGTCCGGCATGGTAACCATTACGCTAACGAGGTCGTCGCTTTACATTGTATTATTACTAGTTGCGCCCCACAGTGTTACCCGCGATATTCCTGGATAAAAAGAAGCCTATGTGTTCATCCAGAATCAAAGCTATCTTTATATTCTTTGACTACCTTGTTGGCTTAATGGTTACCATGCCGATCTGCCAACCAGAGTGTTGTGTCTTGGGTTCGGTTACCAGCATAGCCAACATTTTTGTGATGAACTAAATTTGTTGACTGTCAGTCCGGATGTTAATGTATTGTATTGATATTTATGTATGTATATGTAGTCAGTTAGCAATCATAATACATACAAGATGTGGTTCGGAATGGGGTTAACCATCAGCCATGGGTAAAATGTGTCCCAGTTTTTATGATTATTCTAATTCTAATTTAAAACAACTGAACTTACAATTACTGATCAAGGCTGTGCTTTAGTGGAGTGATGATACGAACAAGAAGATAATGAATACTACTGGTTTTTTAATATATTTTTTTTTTACCCTTAATGGGCTTGCGCTTGATCACAATTCACCTGATGGTAAGCGATATTGCAATCTAAGGTGGTGCGCGCTTGCCCAGAAGAAACCGTTTCACTCTTGCCAAAATATCGGGTACAAGCAGTCATTAAGTCTAATCTAATTCTAATTCTAATTTGAAGTGGGGGTTGATGAGACCTGCACTGACATCCCCATAGGGGCGTATTGTGCATTCCCCCCTTACCAGTCATTAAGTCTAGTCAGAGGCCTTAACATCCGGCTTGAAAACTTTTAGACATCGGCTTGGCCACTTAGCTCATATGAGGAAGAAAAGAAGACTGGTATTCATGATTGATTGGTTGTGTGCAGATGCGCAAGACCAGCTTATGGACGTGTATGAGCGCTTGGACGACCTGAGCGCGGACACGGCGGAGGCTCGTGCGGCCAACATTCTCCACGGTCTCGGATTCACCAAGGAGATGCAACAGAAGGCCACCAAGGACTTCTCTGGAGGTGAGTGCATTTATTATGTTTACACTTAATTGTTCTTAAGCTTCCATACTCAAAGAGTAAAAAGCGAGTGTGGTTCAAAATAAAACTCCAAAAATAATAATATAAGTAAACTAGCTGACCCGCTAAATGTTGTTTTGCCTTAAAAATTTAAGGGTGAACAACCCTTATCACTTGGGAGTGTGAAAAATAGATAGTAGCCGGTCCTCAGATCTACTGAATATGCATATAAAATTTGGTAAAGATCAGTGAAGCCGTTTCGGAGGAGTATGGTAACAAACACTCTGACACGGAAATTTTATATATAAGATTATGGGTGTAAATCATTAAAATTATATTTCCCTATATTTTACGAAAAATTTCTTGGTAAGATAATGTTTGCTTCTCAATCTGACTGCTCCTAGTTTGATTCCGGCCCTACACCCCTATGTCTTGTTTTTCAAGTCATAATATGTGGACTGGCACTCGCTTTACATTGAAAAATACCGAAATTTTTGAGGATCACAATACCCGAAGACGTTTGTCATCCATCACCCCACTTAGCTAGTGGCATAATCACATGGTGGGTTATGGCCTAATCTCTCATCTCGTGAGAGAAGGCCCCGAATCCCTGAAGTGGGAATGAGAGAACAAATGGAACTCTATTGAAACCCGAAGATCCTGCTGTTGTTTCTCTGTCACTGGATTATATCTCTAAAACTGTGATAGTGTGTAGACTAGAAATTCAGAGCTCAGGCCCACATTCAACAGCTATTAATAATTAAATATAAAACAAGTTACCAGATGACTTAAAGTGTATCGATAATGGTAAAACTTAAAACTGTTTGTAAAGTAGAAGACATGACGG
The DNA here is from genome assembly GCA_035578125.1 of Mellilla xanthometata. Lineage (NCBI taxonomy): Eukaryota > Metazoa > Arthropoda > Insecta > Lepidoptera > Geometridae > Mellilla > Mellilla xanthometata. The sequence continues at coordinate 4,059,589 of JAPUBQ010000003.1, forward strand.
AACACTAAAGAAATCAAATCAATCAACAGGGTTACTCATCTACATTAAATAATTGCAGTACAGGCCTTATGAGTCACATAATATTGCAATAATATAAAGAGACTGCGGAGACTGAAAAGGAAGATGCCACAAGACCTAACTGAAAAATAAGAGGGGACGAATGCGTCGCTGGGCACATACCTCAACAGTCAAACAAACTTGCTCCAAATAAAGGATAACAAAAAACATTTGAAATTTTCCACGAATGTTTTTGAAGGCGTAACCTATAAATAGAGATATAGATATAGATTATGAATACCGCGCAGGCAATATATTCGCTTGTTATCAATTTGTCGTTTAAAATTTGATCTCATTGTCAAGGTGTGCTTAAAAATAAATATAAACATCACCTCTGACAATTTTCTTTTCTTCTGCGTGTATATTTGTGAAGTGAACAATTGAACTTATCTAACTTATTATTAGTTAAACTCATACAAATGACAATAAGATCAGAATTTGAATTGCTTCGATAATATTACACGTATCATTGGTGCCATCTCTAAACTGCCAAAATCTTTGTCCATATACACATAGGTGGATATGTAATCTCAACCTGAAAATCTTGACATTGTTTGCACCACACAAAAGGCATATAAGCAATGAGAACAAAAAATAGGAACAGGAAAACTGCAAGCAAATTTTCAGGGCTATATAGATCTACTATATCACACTCTTGCTCGTGCTCCGCTACTTTAAGGAGCTTGGATGGCTTGGGTAGGCTGGTAGGGGGAAATGCACAATACGCCTCCTGCGGGTTGTCAGTGCAGGTCTGATCGCCCCCATCATAGAATAAGAATAAGAATATCTCACACTCATGTCAGTATTTTCGGATTAGTCGGGCGTATGGCCCCCTCACGTCCCGAAGGTCGTGAGTTCGATTTTCGCCAATGAGCTCGAGTTTCTGGTAAAAGACAACGTCGTGAGGAAACCATAGCATGGTAGTAGGGCTTTTTCCCACCCTCAAGTTGAAAAATCTATCACCAAGCACCTAACAGTGTGTTAACAAATATATACCAACTAGCTGACCCGGCAAACGTTGTTTTGCCACATTTAGGGGTATGAAAAATTGTTAGTGTAGCTTATTTGACACGTTCGTAGATTTACCATACCAGCGCCATCTATTGATTAGTTACTCAACCCAGTCGAAAGGTATCGACATCTGTTAGAATCATTTGGAGTTTACAGATAATTGTGACTGTCAAATAATAACAGACAATAATTAGCAATAAATTAATATTACGACTATAATTTGAGATTTAAACTCTCCTATCTCTCAAGTTGGATCGAACTGCACATGGTGTGCGAATTTTATTATAATCGGTTAAGTGGTTTAGGAGTCCATTGAGGACAAAAATTGTGACAAGAGATTTATATATATTAAGATTATTCCAGACTAGGCATGTTTCTCTTGAAGCTGGTGAGTCGCTAACTCGGGTGGTTGCGCGCTCTACTGGTCAAATGCTTAGCTGTAAGGAGTAGAAATATCACCGGTACATATTGTTGTTTCCAGGTTGGCGCATGCGCATAGCTCTGGCGCGCGCACTGTACGTGAAGCCGCACCTGCTGCTTCTGGATGAGCCGACCAACCACCTCGATCTCGACGCCTGCGTGTGGCTCGAGGAGGAGCTTAAACAGTCAGTACACACGTTCTACACCTTCATACATGCATATGCGCATAATCATATACACATACTAGCTGACCCGGCAAACGTTGTTTTGCCTTAATAATTATTTCTAAATATACAGTAGCCTATTCTCAGACCTACTGAATACGCATATAAAATTTGGAAAAAATCGGTCAAGCCGTTTCGGAGGAGTACGGTAACAAACACTGTGACACGGAAATTTTATATATAAGACTAGCTGACCCGGCAAACGTTGTTTTACCTTAATAAAAAAAAAAAAAAAACTAAATATACAGTAGCCGATTCTCAGACCTACTGAATACGCATATATAATTTGGAAAAAATCGGTCAAGCCGTTTCGGAGGAGTACGGTAACAAACACTGTGACACGGAAATTTTATATATAAGATATATACAGTGTAAAATCCATGTAACGTCACTCGATTTAACGACAAACTCGAACGCGTCGAAATCAATTGGCTTTAGTTGGCTTAGCTTGTATTCCATACAATGATACATTATCTCCATTTAACGACCATTCTCCACGCCATAAAACGCACAGTCTCTTCAGTGTCGTTAAATAGAGTTTACACTGTATATGCACACACATGCACTGCATACACACAACACACATGCAGTACATACTCACACCATGCATGCAAAAGTATTCATACATACATACATACACACAACACACATGCATTACATACTCACACCATGCATGTAAAAGTATTCATACATACATACATACACACAACACACATGCATTACATACTCACACCATGCATGTAAAAGTATTCATACATACATACATACACACAACACACATGCATTACATACTCACACCATGCATGTAAAAGTATTCATACATACACATGCAAATGTATGTGCATACACTACATACACACAACACACATGCATTACATACTAACACCATGCATGCAAAAGTATTCATACATACACATGCAAATGTATGTGCATACACTACATACACACAACACACATGCATTACATACTAACACCATGCATGCAAAAGTATTCATACATACATACATACACACAACACACATGCATTACATACTCACACCATGCATGTAAAAGTATTCATACATACATACATACACACACACAACACGTACACTGAATACATTATACACACACATACCTCAGAATAATATTGCCAAGTTTCCAAGACATTTTAATACTTTTATCTTCTATACTATAAGACTCTTTGTCCTGACTCATTCATTCATTCATCTATAGACAACGCAGAGCCCAAACGGCTGGTCCTAGGGTTGTGAAATTTGAAGGGTGTATTTGTTTTAGTATGTAGACGCGTACTAAGAACGGATTTTTGGAAATTCCACCCCTAAGGGGGTGAAAGGGGGTAAAACAGTTTGTATGAAACTTCTTTGTTTTTGAACTTCCAGCAATGAAATTTGGAATATGTATAGTTTATATAAAATTAAAAATAATGGTATCAAGTATTTTTGGCCAGGGGTGGACTAAGGATTTGTAATGGGGGGTGAAAGTTTGTATGGAAAATTCTTTATTTTTCAAGTTTAAGCCTTGAAAGTTGTTATGGTAGTTTATTAAATTGTTAAATTAAAATTATAAAAACTTTTACCGGGGGTGCATTAAGGGGGATGCCATAGGGGTTGAAAGTTAAAAATGAATATTTTGTGTTTTTGAACTTAGAGGTGTAAAATTTGGAGTGTGTATATATTTTAGTACTAAAACGTGTATTAAGAATAGATCTTTAGAAATTCTACCCTGAAGGGGGTGAAAGGGGGTAAAACAGTTTGTATGAAAATTCTATGTTTCTGAACTTCAAACAATGAAATTTGAAATATGTGTAGTTTCTGTAAAATTTTAAATAATGCTATCAATTTTTTTTTGCCAGGGGTTAACTAAGGGTTTGTAGGGGGGGGGAGGGGTGAAAGTTTGTTTGGAAAATTATTTATTTATCATGTTAAAGTCTCGAAAAGTTGTTATGATCTTAGGAATTGAATGCGGAAAAACAGATGCGGCTCATTTTGATATCGTAGAAATGTAATGTTTATATAAAATTGGCACGGGAATAGGATACAATAGATTTTTTCTTTACACAACGTTACACGCGGGCGGGGCCGCGGGCAACCTCTACATAAGGATAGATATTCTCCTACCATCGTATGTAATACTGATAAGTAATATTTAATAATAAGTCAACTGCTTCGTTTCTTCATCATTTCACCCAAAAGGGTGATGACTACATAGAAGCAGATTCAAAAATACGCAAGCTAGAAATATTTCAAAGTCAGAGAATGTGCTGTCCTCACACTACAATACACATGTCATAAACATTTAACGACACATCGTTTGCGTGTTTTAAGGCGATACAGCGCCATCTATTATCGTTTCTGGGAAACAAAATTAATGCAATAACTCCCGTGCAGATAGAGTTCTGGAAATGAAGAATTATATAAAATTGGCACGGGAATAGGATACAATTGAATTTTTCCACAGGTGATCCGCAAAGCGACCTACACGCGGGCGGAGCCGCGGGCAACCTCTAGTTTAAAAATAATTTAAATGAATATGGTGGATAGAAAAAATTACAATTCAGTAAACCTGAAAACAAAATAAATAACAAAACAATAAATAAGAAGACAAAATTAAGCCATATGCCCAAACGTGCCCATCAAGTTTGCCGCATTGTCTCATTGGATGGCAAGGGAAATATTTTGTACAAGGAATTCCCCGGCTCACGGGTCCCGCCGCCTATCACGGAGACTCCCCCAAAATTCGCCATAAACTTTTTCTTTCACAATGATTAAAGTTGTTAATTTGTATATAAATTCATTGTTTTATGCGTTAATTGAAATAACCAATACTTATATTATTAAATGAGTTTAAGTTATGTATATTACTAAGGTTGATCTATTGTAAATTGACTTACCCAGTACGGCGAGATTTAGTGAGGTTAATAAATAGTTTGATTTCTATTAAAATTTTGTGTATTTGTAAATTCCAGCTACAAGCGTATCCTGGTGCTCATCTCGCACTCGCAGGACTTCCTGAACGGCGTGTGCACCAACATCATTCACATGAGCAAGCGCCGGCTGAAGTACTTCACGGGCAACTACGAGGCGTTCGTGCGCACGCGCATGGAGCTGCTCGAGAACCAGATGAAGCAGTACAACTGGGAGCAGGACCAGATCGCTCACATGAAGGTACATGTTTTTTACTCCTAAGCTTTTGAGCAGCAAAAGTTATGACTGTTCATGTAAGGCATCTTAATATTTTCGCGTAGAAAACGGTCACACTTACTTATTATTCAAAGTTGGAATGAGAGTTGACGAGATCGCCGACGAGATCCGCGCATGCCAGTGCATGCGCGGATCTCGTCGGCGGCGGTGCGTGTAACACTCGCCACTGAAGATGGTGCTCGGAAAGCACCGAAACTGTTGGGACTCATTCCAACTTTTAATAATAAGTAAGTGTGACCGTTTTCTACGCGAAAAAAAAGTTATGACTACACGAGTAAGGACACTAAATAAATATTAGGACACATTACACACACGGCTTGTTAGCCCCTTACTAAATTGTTTCTAGTTTGTATTATGGTTGCTAACATAATTATATACATACATAGATACTTTTAAAATCAAAATTAGTCTGGAATGGCTGGCTTTCAAGGAGGCTGCCGGAACACACTATTAGGTGTTTGGCGACAGATTTTTCGCCTTTCGGTGGTAGGTGACTAGGATGAGGTACTAGAATATTACTTTGCAAAAAAACATGTTTTATTTTACGACATTGCTAGATTGGCGCCTGGATTACAGATGCGGTACTTTATCTTCTTCTTCTTTGTATGAGCTAAGTGGCCAAACTCTGGTTTCGAGAGTTTTCATGCATGACTTGGCTTAACGACTACGTACTAAGGCTAACAGCCGGTACCTACAATTTAAACCATCCGACCCACGGCAGCGCCCAGATGAAAATGCCACTTTAAAAACGGCAGTCTTCGATACTTCGCCAAACAGCCGTGACAAAAAACTTGTCACAGACCAAGACTAAACACGATGACCACGGAATCTGCTAGTTGGTGTCAAAAATATAAACTTACTTTATATTTTGTTCCAGAACTACATAGCGCGGTTCGGTCACGGCTCGGCCAAGCTGGCGCGCCAGGCGCAGTCCAAGGAGAAGACCCTCGCCAAAATGGTGGCTCAGGGCCTCACGGAGAAGGTGGTCGACGACAAGATACTGAACTTCTACTTCCCATCGTGCGGGAAGGTGCCTCCGCCCGTTATCATGGTCCAGGTATGACTTTTTTTACAGACTGTTCTTTGTTCCTTTATTTAGCTTAACTTTAATAATACAGTTCCTTAAAATCTAAAACATTCAGTTTCTTAAAACTTTAATAGGAACAGTTCCCTAATATGTATTTCAAACAAAGAGTTACTTGAAACATACAGTTTCCTTAAACGTTAACCAGACAGTTTCTTTATGCTTCAGAACATTTTTTAAAACAGACAGTTCCTTTAAACTTTTAACAGACATTTCCTTTACATGTACCCTAAATAGAGAGATAAAATATATAATGAAAACTCGTTGTTCCAGAACGTTTCGTTCCGCTACACGGATAGCAGCCCGTGGATCTACAAGAACCTGGAGTTCGGTATCGACCTGGACACCCGTCTCGCGCTCGTCGGCCCCAACGGTGCGGGCAAGTCTACGCTGCTCAAGCTGCTCTATGGAGATGTTAGTATTCTTATTTTTATTCTTATTCTATGATGGGAGCGATCAGACCTGCACTGACAACCCGCAGGAGGTGTATTGTGTATTTTCCTCATCTAACCAAGCCATCCAAGCACCTAAAAGTAGCGGAGCACGGTCTTGGGTCGCTGGCATACCTGTTACACTGTCATCGCATCAGATGTTGTGGACTTTTAAAACAGGAGGCGTCTGAGTATAACTAGCTGATCTGGCAAAAGTTGTTTTGCCTCACTTGGGGATATGAAAAATAGATAGTAGCCGATTCTCAGACCTACTGAATACGTATATAAAATTTGGTAAAAATCCGCCAAGCCGTGTGCAACACTGTGACACGGTAATTTGATATAAAAGATTATTATAAAATATGTTTCACATGTTATAAAATATGTTTTGAGCCTAAAGAAATGCCTCTGTCCTCAGCTGGTGCCCTCAACGGGTATGATCCGCAAGAACTCTCACTTGCGCATTGGCCGCTACCACCAGCACTTGCACGAGCTGCTGGACCTCGACCTGTCCCCCCTTGAGTACATGATGAAGGAGTTCCCAGAGGTGCGGGAGCGCGAGGAGATGAGGAAGATCATTGGCCGGTACGGACTCACCGGCAGGCAGCAGGTGTGTTCAAATTTTTTTCTTTTTTTATTGGTTTGCGCTTGATCAGAATTCACCTGATGGTAAGCGATATTGTGATCTAAGGTGGAACGCGCTTACCCAGAAGAAACCGGTTCACTCGTCCCTTGAAAACCGCTTCGTTCTCCGAAAAGTTTTCGGGGAACAGGGCATTTGGCAAGGAGTTCCACACCTTGGCAGTACGTACGATGAAGGTGGAGGCAAAACGCTTAGTGCCCATTTTAGGTATCTACACAGTGAAACGATGCCGCCTTGGTGTTGCCCTGCTCAACCGTTGGTATAACTGCTAGCCTTCCATTGCTAATGCTCAGACAAACAGACTATCTGACGCAACAGGGGTGGGACAGGTATGCCAGCGACCCAGGGCTGTGCTTCGTTACTTCAAGCTCTGTTGGCTTAGGTAGGCTGGTAAATGGGGAATGCTCAATACGCCCCTAGCGGGATGTCAGTGCAGGTCTCATTACCCCCACTTCAAATTAGAATAGCTGTGTGATTATGAGAGTATGAGTGTGGACGGACAGATAGGAAGAGGGAGGCCTAAGAAAGTATGGATGAATTGTGTGAATGTGAGAGAATATTCATTTAATGAAATTTGTAAGTTTATTTAATTTAATCTAACTAGTATTTTTAAGTATTAAGTAGTAAGTAAGTATTAAGTATTGTTTGCCTATTAAGGAGGAGGAGACACTGTGCTTCACAACACAGGACTTGTCCTACAGTGAAGCACAGGGTACACCTTGTTGTTGTACAACGTGTAAGATAATGTAAGATAATTTTGTAAAAATATTATTTTTCATTATTGTACACCATTTTACTTGGACAAATAAACGTTTTATTTATTTATTTATTATTTATTTATTTAATTATTGTAGTGTGACTTGCCTTTAACGTATGTTATTTATGGCTAATAAAGTTCTGCATTTCTCAATGTGACCTTTGTTTCCAGGTGTGCCCCATGCGCCAGCTGTCAGACGGGCAGCGCTGCCGCGTGGTGTTCGCCTGGCTCGCTTGGCAGACACCCCACCTGCTGCTACTCGACGAGCCCACCAACCATCTCGACATGGAGACTATTGACGCCCTGGCCGACGCCATTAACGATTTCGACGGCGGCATGGTGCTTGTTAGCCACGACTTCAGGCTCATCAACCAGGTATGTACTCGTAACATTTCCCCTACCTTAGTCGTTTTTCTCTTTACTTGGGTCGTGACTAAAATCTAACTAAGTAACGACGACCTCGTTGCCGTAATGGTTACGATACGGGACTGCCAACTAAAGGGTCTCTGGTTCGATTCCCGGCACTTCCAACATCTTGTGAGCTAATCTGTTGGCTGGGTGTATGTGTTTGTTTAGTTTACTCTAATATACTTATTTCTCAAAACATTTTTTTTAGAAAAGAACAAATTTTTATTAGATAAATACAATGTAAACTCCATGTAACGTCACTCGATTTAACGACAAACTCTCTAAAGCGTCGAAATCAATCGGCTTTAGTTGGTTTAGCTTTTGTTCCATATATTTTTTTGTATTGACAATGCTGTTGGCCTGAGTGACAGGACAGTGACACCGGACAAGAGTTCCATACACTCATACATTCTCTCCATTTAACAACCACTCTCTATATCGCCATAAAATGTACAGTCCTTTGAGTGTCGTTATAAATATAGAGTTTACATTGTAATTTATTTCCACCACTTATCGTGTTAGCTTAATGTAATGTTAAGTTGTATTAGGAACCATAATATAAACTAGAAATGTTTTAGTATGGGATAAGCAACTGTGTGTGAAATTCGAAAAGAAAAAAAAACTATTTTGGCGCGATGACCCAAACTGGTATAATTGACAACATTATGGTATATATTTTTTTATTTCTAATTTTCTTTACACATGTACGCGTATAATTTCAGGTCGCCGAAGAGATCTGGATCTGCGAGAATGGTACGGTGACCAAGTGGCAAGGCGGCATTCTCAAGTACAAGGATCATCTTAAGTCGAAAATCCTCAAGGATAACGCCGATAGTGCCGCCAAGTTACGTAAATAAGTCGCACTATCTGACATAATGCTATCTCTTCCCCTCGCCACGGCTTAGCATCGTCTATCTCACTCTAACAAACTTGTTTTACACTTTATTAACTTTATAAATATTTGTCGTTTTTGGTAGACATACGCATGATAAATTCATAAGTATTTTAAATCAATTTTTGAGTTAATAATTAGTTTGTAAATCAACTGCATTGAAATAACTGAAGTTCTGATATTGGCTATAAAAAGTATTAAGAATGTCATAATCTCTCTTCATTTTGGGATTGTATGTAGCTCTGAGTGAAGATAGTGCGTTGAAAGTCGTCGGCTTGTGGACCGTGATCTTAATTATTACCAGATTATAGGTTCCTTCAATCTTGTTACTAAGTTTATTTCAATCGGTTTTGATTATACAATTTATAGCTTCTACATACCGTACGAAAAATACCTACGTTCGGACGGTACAGTTCAAACTGCGCAGTTTCGTAATGTCCACACACGGACAAAGTAAAGCTTTTCTCATACATATAGTTCAAGCATTCTAGATATCAATGTACGAAAAAAATTGGCAAAATTAATCTAGAAGTATTTTCTATCGCGATATGTATCTTATAGAGAGAAGTAAAAAAATAGACTCTCCCCTTGCTCCAGGGAAAACTCCAGTCCACTGCACCCCCGAACGTGGTCAGAATTATGTCCTTTTTCAGTTTTTAACAAAACCATACACAATACATCATTAGGAACAATCACACAACCATACATACGCGTACGTTATAGTTTCCAAGCAATCTGCCACGTAACTTGAGTATATTTTTTTTAATTTTTGATAAAAATTTTGGTTATTATTTGTTTTCTACTTACCATCAAGATATGTATAATTATAATATAGACTGGAGCATGTTATTTATTCGAAACCGATTGAAATAAAATGGTTAATCAATCCTGTGCTGTCTATTGAGAGGATTAGCAGTAGAATGAATATAATTGTGTAATTAATGTGTAGTGGGATTCGCATTTAATTGGCTGATTTGAACTAACACTGCCAGAGTGTGAGTAACATTTACAAGGTTTAGCTGATGTTCGAATTATTCTATAATATTGTATTGTTTTGAGACGGAAATTCGAAGTCAACTTTATTTCATTTTGTTTTCAAAAACTCAAATTGTGATCGACATGATATAGTGGCGGCCAAATAAATGCAATCAATCACAATCTAGTAACACCCTTATTTATAAACAAAGCACCAATATGAATTTAAATCGAAAGCTTAATTTACTAGGATTTAGATAAAAATAGGTAACAAACACAACCACATATGATTTGTTAAAACTTTGGTGTTTGATTTATGCAAAAATAATTAATTGGTAACTGATTATTTTGTGACCGGTTGAAAAAGTAAATCAAATCACTTGGCTCAGATTTAGAGTTGTATTGACAAAAATATGCTATCAAATCCGGATATAAATATTAAACATATTATTTTTATTTAAATTTGTTTTGGACTAAAGATGGCTCCATAAGAGAATCATGAAATATGGAAGTGACATTTGTGATGAATTTGAACCTTTATATGTTAGGGTTATGTACAATTATTTACTTATTATCCCTGTTCTCTATATTATTGTAGTATTATGAGACGCTAGAGATCATGTCGAACGAAAGTTAGAACAGGAAATCGAAAATAGTGTTACACTAAAAATACAAGAAGTATTATTTGTTTTTGTTTTGTACGTTATTTTTGCACAACTGGTGCTTTAACTTGGTTCCACTGTAAATTAAATGTACTTATTTACACAATCTTTAAATGTGTTTGTTATCTTTTGATTAAAAAAAGTATGCATGTATTTATTTCCGAATAAAGGAAATAATGTTTTGAAAGCAATGTATATGTATTGCAATGTTTTCATTTATGTGTATACTTGTCAATTTGTATCTGGTTTCCCAATCATGTTTCTATGTAAGATCCGTATTGTCTAGGCCTGATCTGAGGCACAATAAATCAATAACTACTAATTATTTGTTTCTTTTTACTGCAAGATGTTAGGTTATATCCCTCGTTTGTTTGTAGTATCAGAATTGTGGAAATATTTATCTATAGGTATTAGAGTATCCTATATGGCCCTTGGCCGTGAGTGAAAACCTAGTTAGAACATAATATACAGTATATATACCGTTATTTGCATATATGTATGATCTTAACCATGTAAGGTATTAAAAGAAATACAAATATATATGCTTTTAGAAAGAGCATATTATGTTTGTGTGTGTGTATCTCTCCAATTACATCCGTTTTGGTCGTAGTTTCCATTAATTAGCTGAAGTTGTGGTGGAAGTTATTTTCGATAAGAGTTTCATAGATCATATTTACCAGTGTCAGTGAAATAAAAACTCTTTGTACAAACCAATGTTGTCATTTATCACCATAACTACTGTTCCAATTTTAATGTAAATTTGAGTGAAGAGCTTGTATAATATGATTCATCGAAGTTTTCTATTGGTGAATGTCCTTAGATTGTTAGGAGATACCATGGCTGCTGGCAAGAACCATCCCCTGGAAACAACCATTTTTCAAAACAACAATAACGTGTTGCGGGCTTCCTTGTGTCATTAATTTAGACCAGAAAGAAGATTTACTTATAAACTTTGTTGAGAAGGAATGAAGCAAACCTCTTTGTCATTCCAAATTCAAACGTGAGAAAATATGGTTCTTTTCTTTTGTCACATCAACCTCCTGACAGAAAAGTCATATTGTTTGAAACAGAAGTTTTTCGACCGAAAACAAATTATTTTAGTGTTTTATGAGAATATCAAATATAAAACTTTAAAAGGTTTATTGGGTGCCGTTTTTTTGTATATTATAATGTGATAACTTAGGTGATATGAGTGTGGACCCTTGCGAATGAATTACAGCTGAGAAGTTCATTTCTGGTGAGTGTGATTTGCTTGTATTTAGTTAATAGTCAAAGAGACTGAAAAAGAGCGGCAAATTTAATAAATATATGAGTTTAGCAAGCCCAAAACTAGTATGAAATACCTGGGATAAACTAATTTGATGGAATTAATTATTGTCATCTGAATAAAAATGCTTTAAGTACTTTAGGTGGTAATACATTAGGTATTATACAATCAATCTGAATAAAAGAAATCATCAGTATTCTATCATGTTTATTCACTGTCAAAATTAAAATCTGAGTCTAAGACTTCAATGTGAAAAGATTCATTGGTCACTGGAATCACTGTTTCCTACATTAATAATGAAACTTTCCAAATTATTTTTGGTGTCCTCCTGTGTGTGTGTGTGTATTGTTTAAGACATTATCAGTCATTTTCTTCCACTCCTCGGGAGTTATGGTTTCTAATCATTTCTCAAATCTCTTTAATCACTTTCTCTAATTTCACTGCAGACAAGGCAAAACTTTCACTTGCCACTTTGCGTTTATCCAAACTCCATCAGCTCAATGGCAGAATCCAGATTACCTGAGGACAAAAATATGTTAAAATTACAATGTAACATTTTATAGTATGATAAAAAACTAAAATGCATTATTAGTAGTGTTTGACTTATGATAAATGAATGTGAATCGAAATAGAGAAATATTTTATGCAATAAGATAAATACGAATTAAAACAAAATATCAACTTAGTTGCATCATACTAACCTAAGAAACCCAACACCACATGTAAACAATCTTGTTCTCATTCAATTCGGCGTCTTTCTCTTATTGTCTTTAATGATACTTTGAGATCATGTGAATAATCACATCTCCTGTACTCCACTTTTGATGGTATTTTCATTTTTCGCTGAGTAGGTTTGATGGTATTTTCATTTTTCGCTGAGTAGGTAAGTGGTGTTTCAAAATCATAACAACACGCCATATTGATTTGGATATTGACGTTGACAATGACATTATTATAGCATTGCCTTATAGTTTGCAAATAATTCGAGTTTCATTTTTCGTTTGCCAGACTCTAATAATAATATATGAATATATCAACCAACCGCTAAGTTCACACCAGGGATCAGAATAATAGAGAGGATTGTTGGTACCCATACAATAAAAAGTAGCGCAGAAGTTTGTCATAGTTACCAATCAAACCTTGATGGCGCTGCTAATCGAGCTTACCTCCCTGCCGCCGAATTCCTTGACTCGAGTGAATTCGTTTTGAGAAAATACGAATAGATGGCGCTACTTGTATCAAAGTAGTACGACTTTCAACAATCTCAGTTCTAACATCCACGAACTCATTAGGCAGTTTTATTCATGTTTATTTTTATTTCTAGCCATTATTTTACTAACGATTGTATTTTGATACGTTATGTTAGGCAAGAAATTCCCAGAATATGTTTAATGATATTACGATGCAACCAGATGGACATTATATCGTCGCCGTAGTTGGAAAATTAAATAACTAACCAATTTCGTGAAATCGACTTTTTTGCATTATCATTAAGTCCAATTCAAGCGGCATCTTTCTGTCTCACTAAAATCGTTATATCTTAATTAATCACAAAATAAACTTCACATAAACATTACAACACACTATAGTTGGAAAAATAAATATCGAATATAAGAGAATAATTTAGCGAAGGAAAAGAAGCTAACTCTGCAATAATTAGCTAACTACACCCATGCGTCAATTCAAGAGCGAATAAAGTGCATAAAGTCTTTTGTTTATTTCTCCCTCGACACATTTATTCTCTATTGGACCAATACGGTCTCGAAAAAAGTTATTAAAGGCAGTTATGTAATATTTCATGTCTCATGGAATGTGATGGTTATACAATTATGTAATTGTTGTGTGATCCACAGTAGCACACAGATGAAAGTACCACATTTTTAAATGACAGTATTGTGCAGTATTGTCACCCTCGCCTCGCAGTTCGCGTCAGATTACCTTTATTAGCCAGACTAAGGGCTGCTAGGAGGAGCTAACGGGAAGAAGTAGAATAGGTTTTTGAGTTATTTGGGCATTCCACTGGATCATCAATTACTTTTAAGATAAAAAGTAACCTTCAAGATCTAGTCTACCTCCATATAAAATTTTAGGAAAATCAGTACAGCTAGAGGAAGTAAAAGAGATGTGTTATCCGGTGCATCCCACGGGAACAGTAATTATTTTCGGAATATAAAGTAGCCTATGTAGCACATAGTCTAACCTATCTTCATCCCAAATTTCATCAATATCTATTGATGAAATTTAGACAGTACAGCCGTTCGAGCGTGAATCTGTTCAGGCGTATAAATAACCTAACTTTTTATAGTTTCCTTCGATTTCCCTGGGAAGCCATTATCAGATCTTAACTTGGTGCCAATGGGACCATTTCAGGACTATACTCATTCAATTAAAAGAATAATTTTGAGTATCGGTTCACAAATGACTGGGAAATGGGTGAACATACATAAACAAATATATGCAGTCGAATCTAATATAACCTCCTTATTTTTTAAGTCTGTTAAAAATACTAAGTATAAATTACTTTTTCAGAATCATTTCATTCCATAGTTCATCATTACATTCCATTTCATACTTCATTCACATTCTAAATACATTATTAATAACATTACTCATGGTTTTATTTAAAAAACTTCAATACAGTTTTAGGTCTCTCATTCCTGGGCTAAAAATCCTATCTCGCATGTCTTTTTCCATCTCGGTTCGCCCATTTTTGAGCAGGGCTTGCGGGATAGCTAGAAAAAACAGATTCTGACCTCACGGGCTGATCAGTTCCAACACCTGCCGGCACACGTCTCTATGGTTCTCATGCGGGCCTGCTTCGGGATGCCCAACTTGACTTATGTCATGCGTACGGCGCCAACATGGAAGCTCCCGAAGGAGGTCCTTCAATTTGATGGCAGTTTGAAACGTGTGATCGAGGATCGGCTCAATATCAGTCTTAGTGAGGAGCAATGGTGCCAGGCTAATCTGCCTGTCCAATTCAGAGGTCTGGGTGTTAGGTGAGTACAGGAGTGCGGTACCATTGCTTCCCTGGCATCAGCTTATGGTGTCTCCAGGTTGGTTGGGCATATTCTGCCTGAATGTGGGGACTCGTTCACCATGCCTTTTGCATCAGAGACGCACGATGTCTGGGTAGCGATGCATCCTGGTGCAGCTTTGCCAACGATGCCCAACTCACAAAGGTGTTGAGATGATTTATCAAGCTCCTACATCCTGTCTCGCATGCGCGTGTGGGTCTCAGGAATCGAGTTGGCTCGCCTCAATGCCGCTACTAAGCCGGAGTCCGGAGCCTGGCTGCATTCGCCTTATCTGGACACACTGCTGGACGACGACTCTTTTAGGGTTGGCTGCAGGAAACCGACTCGGTTGTGTGGTTTGTGAGCCCCACGTTTGCATCTGTGGCGTGAGAGTAGAGGCGAATGGCTTACATGCTCTTAGTTGTTCCCGGTGTGCAGGACGCAGTCCTAGGTCATCATGCCATTAGTGAAATTTTAAGGAGGGCTCTGGTGCTAGCCGAAGTTCTGTGCGTGTTGAAACCTCCCGGCCTATCGCGCTGCGACGGTAAACGGGCGGATAGACTTAAGTTGATTCCTTGCCAGAAATAATGCTGTCTTATCTGGGCAAGCTAGGTAATCAAGGTACTCACGAAAGTAGCATTTGCGTGAGTACCTTCGCATCTTGCCATCTTCCAGCTACTCAAAGCGTGGCTGGTGAAGGTGTGGAAGCGGCTGCGCTCAGTAATCACCAGAAGTATTCTGCCCTGGAATCGGCGTATGAGTTTGTGCCTTTTGCTGTCGAAATAGCGGGGCAGTGGGGTGAAGAGGCAAAAAAATCTGTCGTAGACATTGGGCGTCGTTTGCGCGAGAAAGAGTGGGACCCGGGGGCTGGGCAGTACCTAAAGACAGCAAAGTTCCCTTGCCATACAGCTGGGAAATGCTGCGAGTCTGATGGGCACGTTTGGGCAAAAGACTTGGATGATCTTATGTTTGAATATTTTCTTTTTTATGTTGACGTTATGTGTAAGATATTATTAACAGTAAAAAAATTAAAGAATTTGTTAAAACTTAATTAGTAATCAAAAATCAATACTTACAATTGGGTTGGATAGCCTTAGTAATAAATAAATAATAGATCAATTATAAACTTTCCCGTTGGAGGAAAATTCAATAAGTGCTTTTATAATGGGCTTTTTATATATTTATGAAAGATATTGGCGAAGGAGAACTAAATAACTAACATGCAAAACTAAATAACTACATAAAATATTAAAATTTTGGGCGAGGGAGAAATACATAGTGGCTATTTTTTGCTTTTCTCACAAACGAATCAATTTAAATAAAATTTCTTTGAATGAATAACTAGATGCTTTATCAATCTTTAACATATTAAAATTTGGACAGCAAAATTGTTTTTCAAAAAAAAGTTATCATCATTTTTGTTGCAAAAAAACAGTAAATCGCGTTTTTCTCGCAATTTTGATTTTGTTAGTTATTTAATTTTCCAACTACGGCGACGATATTTTCTGGACATGCCAAAGTAGTCAATCGATCTATGTTTTGACCTCTGAAAAGTCTTGAATACAGAACATTAAAATTAAATTTGCATAGCATTCATTATCAAACGCTAGTTCTTTTGTTCAAAACTAAACGTCCTACGTTGTTTATACCTGAAATCTAAATGTTTAAATTGCCGTAACAGATTAACACTTGCTTTATTGTCAAGGAAAACATCGTGAGGAAACCGACACGTTAATGACTGCAAAATTAAAAGACGTGTGTCATCCGTCAATCCGCGCTTGACCAGCGTGGCGGATTATGGCTTATAACTCTCTTCTAGAGAGAGAAGGCATTGAGTCCCAGCAGTGGGAACGTACCTATAGAGGATTGCTTAAGCTTGTAATTATGGTATATTTTTTATTTCAGCGATAAACATAAGGACCGTTTATAATGGGAGACAAAGAAAAAAAGGGGGAGAAGCCTAAAGGGTCGTTTTACAAGGACTTTCTTGCGGGGGGGATATCAGCGGCCGTGTCCAAAACAGCAGTGGCTCCGATAGAACGAGTGAAACTGATTCTTCAAGTGCAGCATATTAATAAGCAGATTCCGGCTGACAAACGATATAAAGGTGAAGCAGGTTTTCCCAGTAATTATACACAGCTCTGCAAAATAAATCAATTTTTTGTTGCCCGGGATTTAATCGCTAATCGTACCTTTTTTAATAATAATAAAAAATAATAAAAAATATTTATTAACCACTGAAAAAACTTAATCATTAGTGTTGCATATTATACATGTTTGCTTATGAGTCTATATTTTAATAACTTTAGTACAATGTATAAAAACTAAGGGGACTCTGTAAAACATACGCAACTCTTGCAAAAAGAAATGTCACTCTTTTTTATATTTCTAATACTAGGTATACAGACCCTGCACTAAGTAAACTACTTGTATTGGAGGGTCTGTGTTCCCTGTGTTTTTTTCCTGGATTAACGCGGCTAACACAATTTTTAATAAACGTTGGACTACTGAAAGATTTTTTAATCAAAGTGCATATGTCAAAACCTCTCCATCACTTCATTAAATCCCGACCTACAATCAAAAGCAAGTTCATGATGATGGTTGATGACAACTGTTGCTCCCCAGGCATCCTCGACGCGTTTGTCCGCATCCCCCGAGAACAGGGCCTTGGTTCTCTTTGGCGCGGGAATTTGGCCAATGTGCTAAGATACTTCCCCACGCAAGCGCTCAACTTCGCCTTCAAGGATGTGTACAAATCCATGTTCCTTGCTGGCGTGGATAAGAATAAGCAGTTCTGGCGGCATTTCGCCGGCAATCTGGCGTCAGGTGGCGCTGCCGGCGCGACTTC
Organism: Mellilla xanthometata; assembly: GCA_035578125.1. Taxonomy (NCBI): domain Eukaryota; kingdom Metazoa; phylum Arthropoda; class Insecta; order Lepidoptera; family Geometridae; genus Mellilla; species Mellilla xanthometata. The sequence continues at coordinate 4,077,488 of JAPUBQ010000003.1, forward strand.
ACTCTGCTTCGTCTACCCCCTGGATTACGCTCGAACGAGGTCAGTTTTTTCACATTCTGTTGGAACATCACACTATTCATAGTGATGTTTCGTTATGCCGTTTCGTTGTGATGTTTCGTTTTGCTGCCATGATCTTAAGATACTGATGATACCAGAGATACTGATATATTTCTACATAATATGTAAGAAACCGTATATGCGGAAGCTAACCGGCGGGCCTAATAATTTGTGGGCCACTGAGTGAGCTCTTGATTGTGGTGGTCCGTTGGCTGGACAGTTATAGCGATCTCTGTATTGTGTTGATTTGTCGATCATAATATATAAAAGATCTTAATTATTTTGGGTAAGTATATTTGGGTATGTTAAGCCTAACAATGTCTGATAATTAATGTCTGAGGAAGTATCGACGGAAAAACAAAAAAAAAATGAACCAGAGACGCAAGGGGCGCACTATCCCACCAACACTCAACACTCAAGCAGGAAGCTTTCCATTGAAACTCAACTCAACGCATGCGCAGCTTTTCCCTACAAATGCCAAATTCATTACACGATATTAATATCGTGTAATCTACTTAAGTATGAGAAAGTCGAGGTAGCTAGCTACAAATTCATGTCTCTTTCTCTGCCTTGTCCCTCGAGGAGGGGTCGACACAACAAATTTTCTTCTTCCACTCTCATCTATCAGCCGTCATCTCTACACTTGCTTCTTTCCCAATAAATCAAATCAAGCTTATCTTTATTGCTAATGTATAACATTAGATAGACAGATCCGACTAAGGTGATCTGATTATCGAGGTTAAGCAACTGTCGATGCGAACCGTCTTTGGATGGGTGGGTAACCATGCACAAGACTGTCTATTAAAAAGTGCTATTTTCCACCCGGGTGTTACCATGGGTTACCATTACATGTCCCAGCTGTTAGTCTTAGTACTGGCAGTCGTTAGGCCAAGTCAGAGGCCTTCGGGTGGCTAAAAAGCTCTCGACTAGAGCTTGGCTACTTTGATCATACGCAGTAAAAGACTAGTAAGAGCTCTACACTATTTCTAGGTTAGCAGCTGACGTAGGGAAAGGGCCTAAGGATAAGGAGTTCAATGGCCTCATCCACTGTATTACCAAAACGTTAGCCAGCGACGGGCCTCTCGGCTTGTATCGAGGGTTCATCGTATCCGTGCAGGTAAGTCTGCTTCTTTTTTTAAGCCTAATAGGCTTGAGCTTGACCACTACTCACCTGATGTTAAGTAACATTGCAGTCGAAGATGAAGCGCGTTTGCCGAGAAAAAACCGGTCCTCTCTCGCCTTGAAGACAGTAAGGTTGTAGTTGAGTGGGAACAGGGATTCCGGCAAAGAGTTCCACAGTTTGGCCGTCCGTACTATAAACGTGGAAGCGAATCGCTTAGTACGCATTTTCGGCATATCCACTGTATATCGGTGTCTCCTAGCAGTCTCCCTGTTCTCAACCCCCAGACGTTACAGCGACAGGCAGTTAAACGTAAGGCTGGGTTCACAATTACGCCGATCGTCGGCGCAGATAGCTCGGCGTAGCTTGTCATAACTGAGGTTCAGCACGATACGTTTCAGATCAGCTGATCGCGGTACTGAAACGCCTTGAGCTCAGTTTGGCTAGCTTTAGGTGAAGGAAAAACATCGCGAGGAAACACAGTATGGTGGTAGGATATTTTATAGTGCTCGCCTCTTCGGAGTGCCAATTATTCTTGACCAGGCATGCTGCACCTTAGGCCAGAGTGTCGCTAACACATATGGCTACGCGATCTGCCTAAGCCTAATGCCTAGCTGTAAAGAGTAAAAAAAAAAGCATTAGAACATTCATGAAGGTAGAGGCGCGCGCGCCCTTTTTGTCCTAGATAGGTACTTAGAATTATGTTTCTGAATTTTTAATTCTTTTGAATGTCAAATGCCCTTGGCTTGACATGCAAACTCCATACACCAGTACTCTGCCACTTGTTCTTTTTTCTTTAGATAAAATCATGGTTTTTACTGTTTTTAACTTACAATGTATTAGTATTTTTCCTGGAACTTCACAGGACGTGTAATAAATAGTATTTAAATTCTAATATTGGTAGATTAGGCTAAAGTGAGGTCCAACCGATCTCGAGCCTTAGTCAGACTAAAATACGACAATTATAAATATCATCGATTTTTTTCCAGGGTATTATAATATACAGGGCGACATACTTCGGTTTCTTCGATACGGCAAGGGACATGCTGCCTGATCCTAAGAATACTCCGCTTCTCATCACCTGGATGATTGCTCAGGTAAGTCAGTTAATTTGGAATATATAAATAATAACAAAACCGAGAAGAGGCACGCGCAATGGTTACCATGCCGGACTGCCAATCTGAAGGTTCCGGGTTCGATTAGCGGCACGGCCAACATTTTTGTGCTGAACTAAATTTGTTGGCTGTCAGTCTGGGTGTAAAGTATCTATATAAAATATGTATGAATGTATAATTATGAAGTATATCAGTTGTGTAAGCAACTATAATACAAACTAGACTAATACTAACAATGGTTCAGTATGGGCTCAATGTTATATTGATCTCAATATTGATATAATTGATATTTTGATGCTCTCTATTACAAATACAAATCATTTATTGATAACACCAAAATTACAAGTCATTGGTAAAGAGCTCTAAAACTGTTTCAGTTAAATTGAACAAGGTTTTAATTTTTCTAATTAATAAAGGAACCTTCATGTTAACCAAAGTAATGATTGTATTGCAGACGGTAACGACCATAGCGGGTATCACGTCGTACCCTCTAGACACGGTGCGCCGGCGCATGATGATGCAATCGGGCAAGCCGCCCAGCGAGCGCCTCTACAAGAACACGGCCCACTGCTGGGCGTACACCCTCAAGCACGAGGGCCCCGGCGCCTTCTTCAAGGGGGCCTTCTCTAACGTCCTCAGAGGGACCGGCGCGGCCTTTGTCCTCGTCCTCTACGATGAGATTAAGAACTTGCTCTGAAGTCGCTGGGAGACAGCGGGTGCTGGGGCCTGACGCAACGTTTTACCAAGATTGTATCATTTTCTCCTATACATGGTTACACTTGACTAATGCAGAACGTTTTAAGGGAGACTTTGGCTCTAGCAAACTCACAAATATACTAAGACTTTCCAATATTAATTTTCATTAATTGCAGCTCCAAAATTCCCAATATTAAAAAGTTAAACAATGAAAGGAAAATATTACATTTTAACGGAAATATACTTTTTAAAGAAACATTATTTTTGCAGTCGATGTGTGTACGTGCGATTCACCGTATCACATATAATTATTATCTATCTACAGACTCGATTTGACTGAATAATAATTTAAAATTAAATATTGACCTGGGTGACAACAGTCTGTTGAGATATCGATATGTTATGTATGTCATTTAACCCCGAAAAAAATCAACTGATACGATCATCACGTGATTGGTGTCAAATGTATTATGAATTGCACGCATTGCGATTACGTAAATAACGGGTCTTAAATATTAATAAACACTGCTCTACATTACATACACTTATTTTTTGTTGTCCTGGATGATTTTGCATATCTACAGGAATGTTATTTTTGTAGTACTAGGACAATTATAAAGTTGTTAAAAATAAAATATAAATGTCACACACTAAAAACTAAAACTAATACTAATCAAATAACCCGCCCCTGATCGCCCCCGGTGCAAAGGTGCCCATCACGCTCGCTGCATTACCGCGCTGAATAGCTATGGCCAACCTCTGCACCAAGAACGACCCGGAGCGGAAATAAAATTGACATTTCTTACAAAATCTAAATTGTCAACCATTTTTGTGAAAAAGTAACTGAAGCTCAGTTTGTAAAAAAATAATTTATGGTTTCGTCAATTGTGCGCATAAATGAATCCAAAATTATTATCATCAGAAGCACCACTGTGGATCAGTGATCAGTCATCCGTAACTAATCATATAGCCCGTGCTCCCGATGCAGCAAGCTTGCTGCATTACCTCGTTGTATAGCGATGGGTTGTAGCTTTCAAAACTTTCATAGTAAGTTTTAAAAGATTTTTCGGAAATTGCATAAATTATTACAAAAGTTGTTAGCTCTAAAGCCAGTTACTCGAAACCTAGTGCGTATTTTATACTGATTACAATGGCCTCCGAATTAAGTCTATAACAAATTACTATTTTAGTTATAACTATATAACAACATATTATATATCTGCATGTTATTTTCTAACATGTATTTGTTTTTATAGATCACAGATATCATAATAGCTATACATAGAGGCTGATACGTTTTTATGGTGGTAGAGCATTTTCTATTGTTCGCCTGGCTAGCAACCATGCTCAAGTTGAAAAATCTGTCGCCAAGTATCTAACGGTGTTTTCAGGCGGCGCCTTTGATTGCCAGTTATTCTAGACTAGACATGTTCTACCTTAGGGTTAGGCCACAGTGTCACTGGTTCGTGTGGTGAAACGACCTGCCGGTCAAATGCCTATCTGTACCATGCAAAAAATCGTTGCACTTCCAGCATTCGCGGTTCTTATCTATCTTCTGTAATATATTATGCAGTCAGTGTAGTGATGCCATGTTGGTAAACATTGTAAACATATTTTGGAGAGATGTGATATGCATATTGTCATTCAGTAGGTTTTTAAAATAAATGCATTTGTTTGAGATTACGAATATTGGTTTTATTTTATATTATTGAATAAAGTAAAGAGCACGTGCACATCCCAGAATACGGGAAGAAAATGTTAGTTGAAAAACTCGTGTATTATTAGCAGAAGTGGTTCACTTCAAAGAAGCGCCTCAGGTGACGATCTGCGCGCTCATTTCATTTAATTTAAGCTTAACTATTATTTAATTTCCTTTTCTTTATGTTACAAACCTGCGAGCATCATTCGCCTTGTTTAAATTTATTTTAATTTTTAAGGTGAATTTATATTTTAATTATTACTGGAAACAATGTAAATAAATAAATAAAATACTTAGAATGAAACTATTGGATTTTTTTCCAGTTTCAAGAAAAAAACAATTCATTGATTGACGTTCAAAAAGAAAGTTGGATACCACAGTTTCAAAAATCTTAGTAACAAAGTGTATTAGCTCAGTGGTACTTTTTAACTTGATAAAAACCCAAGGCTAGTGGTACGGTAGGTCTGAAACGGGTATAAATCCTTTATCCTTTCCTTTTTTAATTAATAAATATAACGCATTGAATTTCTTTCTCTATTTTCTTCTAAGTCGGTACGCTCTTGACAGAGCGGTCGTGGTTGTCATGAAGTAGTGGTGGATGGGACAGATAGTACACGCCTCACGATGCCTCGTCATTTTTCTCTGTTAGAGGTCATCCTGGCGCACTCATTTAAGGGAGTACCCACGATTGTCCTTATTTGGTCAGTCCATCGAGTGGGTGACCTCCCGCGCGGTCTAGTACCCTTTACTTTGCCCTGTACGACTAGGTGCTCTATGGACAGATTATTATCACGCCTCGAAACATGACCAAATAAGGAAGGAATGAGACTGTACTGTTGTAAATAGACGCTGCTTTATGCCAAGTTCATGGAGTATGGAGATATTTCACTATTTAGTTGATTCTAAATTACAATTTGTAGGTACATTTTTAAGCGTATAAATTAATCATAAAAACAAATGTATATGGTTTAAATTTTATTTGAGATTCACTGAATATATATACACAAAGTATAATATTTTGTACATGCGTTGAAATTTGATAAAATCTATTGGAATCTAGCCGCCATACAAGACTGATATTTCATAACAGTTGGAGCAAATCTCCCTTTATTCACGGATATATAATATTGATTTAGTGGGATAAAACATTTTCTTATCCCACTTTATCCACTTACGCTGTAGTGGTTTGACATTTGTTTTTGCGACTACGTAATGGATATAGTGGGAATAACAATATGACATAAATAGATGATATATGCAAGTGGTGATCGTAGTAACGTTTAGCTAACACATAGATGTATTAAAACTTAGCAAAGAAAAATATAAAACTGATCTATTTGATATCACAAAGAAGTGCAACGCCACGTAGAGTCCAATGGCGGGGGTTACTATCCGTCTCAAAGTCGATCGAGCCGACGTACTTAGCGTCCGTTCTTTGCGGTTTTCGATAAATAGGACATTCGTAAAGCCTCGGATCCTTTCCAGCAGTAGTGTTGATGGCGAAGATATAAATCACAGGCATTTGTTCGTACAACACCTTGGCTTTTGACTCGATGAGCTTGCCGGATTTGCGGTCTAGTGATGCGCCTGTAAAAAATTACAATATTTAAATGTTTGTTAATCTTACTCATACCATTGAAGATGGGGTAGCCTTTAGTGTGGGATAAAACATGCGTCTGTCTATGGCTCCATCTCATTTTCCTGTCACATCTATTCAGGCTGGTGCTGCAGCTGCCAAAGCGGAAAAGCTCAAACGGCACAAATATACAGAACCTGATCGTGTGTACATGTTTGTGCCATTCGTAGTAGAGACGATGGGTGGGTGGAGATATCAGAAATGCTGGCTTTTATTTCGGTCAGAAACTAAGCATTGCTATTCATATTCAATGTGGCAATGCCGCTAGCATTTCAGGCACTTTTTCCTTTATCCCTGGACTTTTTAGGTTTAGTTTTAGTTATTTTTTATGCTTTTAGCGCTACCGAACCGTGTTCTAACAGGGGTATTTAAAACTATCCATGCAAGCTGGTTGTACCTATATTTATATATAATAGTCACGGAGTTAACTGCAAGAGTTTTTAGTGGTAGGCTTTGGCGCGCATCATACAGTTGAAAATTATCGCGACCCCCAGTTAGTACATAAAATTTGTTGTTAACTTATTAAATTAATCTTTAATTAATTAATTAAAGTGTATTTTATCCCTGCCGTTATGTGCTATAATAAATTATTATTATTATCTTTATCATTATATTTAGTTTTTATCGATCGTCCCTAAATAAGTGGTAAATAAATGTGTTATTTATTTATTTAGCTAAACAGTGGTGTGTAGTTATACCTACTGCGGAGGTGCCAAAGGCGCGTGCGATTAGTTTTGCCACCATCTTCATTTTTTTTCCTAACCACTAAAATGTGGAATACTTGCGGGTTTCCAAGCAAGAGCGAACGGTTTCTGCTAGACAAACGCGCTCCATTCTATATCACAATTAGCGCGTACCATCGGAGAATGAGTAAGCGCAAGAGCGAAAAAAAAGAAAGAAAATTAAAAGAAAAGCCTTTTAATTTTTATGCTCTTGCGCTCACTCGTTTCGTTTCTTTAAACGGAACGAAAACTATAATGAAGTTTTGCGCAAACGTAAAAATTTTAGATTAGGGTATCAACTACTATACTTACTAAGGGTATCTACTACTGTAAATGTAATTTTTTATTGTAATAAGAAAAATAATACCTTCTAGAAAGAGTCCGTACACATAGACTCCTTCGGCGGGTCCCTCGTGTATATCTTCTCGGTTCTGCTTGGTTATCAGGTTTTGGAGCACAACTGAGTCGAGCGCCCAACCTTTGTGCGAACGAGTCACTTCCTGTACATAATAAAGAAGAATTCATTGGTGGCGACTCAGCGGCACACACGACAAAACTAAATTTAAAGAAGCTCCGTCTCTTTTCATTTTAGGTGTCCAGAAAGAGACGGCACATTCTGCAGCATAGTCAAAACAACTAAAATCACGTCTAATGTAGAAATTATCTATAGGCGACTTTAGAACGCACTCACTTGTATCAAAAACTGCCTGCACATTCCATATTTGACGTGATTTTAGTTGTTTTGTCTGTGGTTCAGAACGTACCGCCTCTTTCTGGCCACCTAAGATGAAAAGAGACGGGGCTTCTTTTAATTTAGTTTTGTCGTGTGTACGGCAGAATCGCCATCATTATACACTGACCGACAGCAAGGATAGGTGAAACTGGATAAAAACGAATTTATAAAATAATACTATACTTGTTTGTTCCTTTTGCGGTTGAGACGCTGAGCAGTTGGGGTTCAGAAACGAGGAAGCTGGTGGAGGAAATTGGCTGAAGACTGAAGGATAAGACGGGGACGTTCACGATCATACTTGGTGCAGAGGATAGCCATCGTGGTAACGAAGCCAGCCTTATGGACACCTTTGCGCCGGGTACAGTCGTTGGCGGGTTGTCCCGACTTTTCACGTTTGGGACATTTTAATTGATTAATTATACTATGAAGTTAGAGCTTACAATTTCCACATTGTTAATTGTGATTCATTTAATATTTAAATTAAGTTTCATTTAAATTTAGTCATTGTTTCATCATGATTCATGGTATTGTTTGATTTTGTCGTTTGATATGATATAAATAAAGAAACTTTATTTTGGTATTAAACGTAATAAAAATAAAAACTACACAAATATTAATTTAAATTTAATTTATTATTTTTATGTTTACTCAAATATTTGCTTCTTATTCAGTGTGGTAGTAGTTGGATAAAAGACTTTCCATTAACTTCCAATTCTAGGGAAAATAAAACGTTTTTATTTATCTAATTCATTTATAAAATCATTATCAAAGTGGCCAGCTGCGCGGCACCAGCCAGCGAAACACGACACCGCCTCTTCGTGTGTAATATTTAATAAGTCTAGTTTGTAGGTGATTGATTTGTATTAGTTTATTTATAATGCTATGTAATCCATGTTATGGGTCATAATTGTCTGAAATAAATGTATAAAAACAAAAATATCATCGTCAAATATCTGACTTATGAAATGAAAAACGAGAAAAAATCGGGCCCAGACTGACATAATCTTTTCAGTTAGTAACACGTAAATTGAATTCAACATTATGACGACAAGGAAGCGCCGTTTTCATACAAAATTTATGAAACACCGCTAACTTAGAAGGTTGAATTTAGAAATTGAATAATCAATGAATCGAGCTGAAACCCGGTTGAAAAAAGAGACACGTGTATTTAGCGCCTAAACTGAAACAAAAATTAGCAATCGAACCCAGTTTCAATCACTAGTAGCAGCAAATACTAGTGAATAAATAATTATTTCATTTATTGCATAAGCAACCCACGTTACGTTTCCACTGCTGGGACTCGGAGCCTTCTCTCACGAGGAGAGATATATAGGCCATAATCCAAAACGCTGGCCAAGTGCGGGTTGGCAGGCGACACACGTCTTCTGATATTGTGGTCCTAAAACATGCCGGTTTCCTAACGATGTTTTCCTTCACCGAAAAGCGAGTGCAAATCCACACATGACTTGAAAAACAAGTCATTGGTGTAGAGCTGGGATCGAACAAGTGGCCGTCAGACGGAAAACCACCGAGCCACACTTGCTTTTTCAATGATTTGTATTTATTATTATTTTAAAGACCGAGTATTATTTAATCATGTAAATATTTTGTTTAATTCATGACTGAATAGTGAATTGACTTGAACTCGACTTGAACACTGAAAGTGAATAAATACATAATATTATTTATTAAGTTCTTCTTTGTATGAGTTTTGTGCTAAGACCAGCCGGGACCTACTATTTGACGTGTCATCCGACCCACGGTAACTGAAGAAAATTATGAAATGAAAATGCTACTTTTTGATAGACAGTCTTGTTGCTAGGTCACTTTGCTGGTGAACCTTCCCTCTGGCATCGCCACAGAGAGATGTTTCTTGCAACAATACCAGAGAAATGGGCAATCCAACATCGACGCAATTATCTTCAGTAATAACATCATCTTCAATAATAAAATCATTTGACGACCTCTTCGGCTCATGCCGACTGCTAATCAGAAGATTCCGGGTTCGATTCCCGGCCCGGTCAACATCTTTGTACTTAACTAAATTTGTTGGCTGTGAGTCTGGGTGTTAAATATGTATTCATATATGTATGTATGTATATGTAGTATATCAGTTGTGTTAGCAACCATAATACGAGCTAGAAATGGTTCAGTATGGGGCTAACCAGCCGTGTGTGAATGTGTCCTAATATTTAATTTATTTATTTGAAAAAAATTCATTGATAAAATCATCTTAAATAATTATAATCTTAAATATTAAAATCATTGTCAATAATAAAATCATTTTCAATAATAAAATCATTTTCAATAATAAAATCATTTTCAATAATAAAATCATTGTCAATAATAAAATCATTGTCAATAATAAAATCATTGTCAATAATAAAATCATTAACAATAATAAAATCATTAACAATAATAAAATCATCTTCAATAATAAAATCATCTACAATAATAAAATCATCTTCAATAATAAAATCATCTTCAATAATAAGATAATTTTCAGTAATAGGTACCTGTCTCATGGCAGTAAGGAATCCCTGGGGGTTGAAGAAGCCAGTCATCCAGAAGGAGGTGGGTCGGCCCGTCCGCAACCACACCCGGTACTGCTGTTCTCGCTCCAATAGCTCAGTGTACCAGAAACCCAACGTCGCCGACTCCCAGGACACCTGCAGCAGATTAATAAATAATACTAATTATATAAATAAAAACACACACTCACAAACCTTACAAATAGTAAATTAAATCTAAGTCAGTGCCCGCGGGTAAGGTGCCTAAAATGCTGGCGGCATTACCTCGCTGGATCTTATTATATATCATTACTTATAATAATACATAAATACAACAAATTGTTTTATAATTTTAAATACAGCTGTTACCCGCGGATCCGCCCGCGTGTAGGTCGATTTTTTGCGAATCTAATCTTCCCTGTTAGTATTTTGTTTGCTGCAAACCTCTCGGAGCCCGAGACCTTTCAAACGAATGCAAACCCGTGGAAATCGATTCGTGCATTCTGCGTTCTAGAGTTATAGCGTCGGGAAGTCTAACCCCGACTTATTTTTATATTATAGATATGACATATTAGAGAATTTTGAAAAAAAATGCCGGCCTCTACTTTGCACAGCGTATTAGCGTTGTTATACAAAGAGGCAACTCGACTGGCATATTAGGTGCTCTTCCCTCTGGCACTGGTTGGTTGGATTAGTCATAGTTTTGCACATTAGTTATTTTTAGATTTGATATAGTTCTACTATAATAAAAATCTCTTTCGTATGTTTCAACAACAAATTAAACAAAACTTGTGAACCCGACAATATCTGAACTTAAAGTCGTTTTTAGCATTTATAATAAAATATCAAAGCAAAAATGAGAATCAAAGACGAAAATCGCTATAACGCATAAATTCTTTGAAGATGCTTCCCTGGGCAGAGCAAGTAGAGTCGAATACTTAAGAACGCCTAAATAAAGCTACGAGTACGTTCGCACAAATCACGTTTACATCTAGCGAATGAGCATTCTTTGATAACTATCTACAGAATAAATATGAACCAAAATAGAACAACAAAAGAATGGCTTGTCTCTGTTCACACCAAAAGAAAAATTAAAATATTAAATGAAATATTTTTTCAAATCAGTCCAGTAGTTTTCGGCTTATTCGCGGCCTATTTTAAATATATTGTAATATACAAACAAAAAAAAATAACTTTTCCTTTTTATAATATTGGTAAGGATTCATAATTATATAACCGAAAAAGACATGGATGGAGTGTGTGAATGAGGACATGAGAGAGAAATGATTGAGTGTGGAGACGACGGCTGATAGAAGAGAGTGGAAGAAGAAGATTTGCTGTGCCGACACCACCTAGTGGGATAAGGTAAAGAAGAAGAGGATATGATTGCTATCAAAATAAGTGTAAATACTCTTAGTGTTGTTCTTTAGACGGTCTTTTCCGTTTTTTTTACCTTTTATGATAAATATAAAGAAAAAACTGTAAATGCAAGATTTTTCTATTGTCCTTGCCTATAAAAGGTAGTGAGACTGAGAACAAACAAACCAGTTGTTATCATATCCTACTGCATATAGGTGTAGTTGCAGATACCTTTTATAGTCCGATATAACAAGCCTTTATTTAACTTGGGATTAAAGGAGGTGTTTGACCGGTTCTATGAGAGTGGTCGCAGAAACCTGAAAAGCAAACAATAAGATTTATCTGCACTATTTAACACTTTGCTGTTCCTTTATAATTTTAACTCTTATCTCCTTATACAAGCTCTGCATAAATTGTTTGCACTTTATGTTTATTCCTTTTGTTTCTATACAATTGCACGCTGACATATAAAAGTCCATTTAGCTTTAACGCGATACCATAGATTTAGGAATAATACAACGAATCCTCATACGGGCTATTTTCAAAAAGTGTTTTTTTCTTTGTTATTTTGTGTTTTTCTTATTTTTGTTTACAAATAAAGTGTATGCCTATCTTATAACATATGCGTGAGTGGTGAGCAATATTAATATCATCAAAACTTTCTTGATTTTATGAAACCACCCCTTGAAAAAATAACGCGAAATTTCTCTGTGATTTTCAAAACCACCCGATAGCGACGTCTGCTTGTACTAAGTGTCAAGAGGCAATTTAACGTGTCAAGCGAATCATGGTAACACTCAGATGTAAATTCCAGTTTTAAATGTAAACCTATCACATGGTCACCCATCCAAAGACTGTCCGCATCGACCGTTGCATATTTCGATGCTCGTATCAGATCACTTTAATTACGCTGCAACTTAAAAAAAACCGTCTCATATTTACTGCAATACCCACACGATAAGAATATGCATCTTTTTATCGCTACAGCGACATGTAAATTGAGAAATATTGGCATCGTTATATTTTATTGTTGCGATACGATGCGTACGACACATTTATCACTAAATGTTTATGAATGAACATACAGGCTCACCGGTTATACGGTACCGTATGGATAGTCAGTACATGTGGACAACAAGTAAGTTTAAGTACGTATGCAGTTTCGAATAAATTATTAAAATTCATTTATGTGTCGTTCTTTGCCTTTAGTATTTATTTAGGTAGTAATTAAGTATTTTAATTAAACTAAGCTACGTATTGCATCGCTGCATGACCTTACGAAACAAATATAAAAGACCGCTCAAAATTATCACGCTAATTTATATTTAGAATTTTGATCAGTGTCGACTGAAAATTCAAAATTACCATTTAAATGTTTCTCGTTGATTACATACCAGTCTTTTTTTTTCGTCAGGTGATAAATATTCAAGTAATATTCGAGCCATTATTTTTTTTTTAAATCCTACTAGCTCTGTATAGTCAGTCAAATCGTCAGGTCAAAGACGTCAAACAGATCTCTCCGCGTTTATGTCTCCCTGGTACTCGTGCATCGCGAACACTGCACTTCTCGAGTTTCGCAAGGTCAAAATGTAGTTTTGTATGCAAATGTTGGTTAGTAAATGGTTTACACTGTAATTTACGTCGGTGCAAGAATGCAAATCATCTTTTCGAGTTTATGTCGCCCTGGTAGCGGGTGCATCGCGAAAACGACGACTGCTTGGCAACCGACTTATTTGCATCGAGGAATTCCGGATATGAGTACAAAATATACGATAAATATTTATGTTATTAATTTTAGCTATCTTTGCCAAGCTAGTGACTTATTAAAAGATAAAAATATAATACTACTGTGTTCGAAGACTATATAGTACAGTAATGTGGTTGTTTGTAATTAAATGAATAAAACATTTTGTATGTATGAGTCTTGGTGTCCCAGACTTTTGAAGAAGGGCTTTGTTTATATTATTTTTATTCCTAATGTAACCTTGACTCAGGCGTCACTTTGCAGAAATCCATTGTAGATAAAAGAAATAATGGTAGAGTAAGTGTACGTCACAAACCAAATTAAAATAAGTTAGAATAAGTTGTGTGTAGGAAGGTAAATTTAGGCATTCTGGTGTAAGTTGAATGGAGATTTAAAAAAAAATATGTTTCCTTTGCTATCTAAATTTGATTTCAGATCACAACGGAAGTACACTAAATATTTCATTATTTTTTCTATGCCCTACATCATATTTTTTCTCACAAGAGAAAAAAGAAAGTAATTAATGCTCAGAAGCGAGGAAATTGACCTGGTCAATGTCTTCAAGAAAAGAGCCAAGAGTGCAGCAGATTTCCCGTGCTTTCTCTAAAGAAGTTGAGGTTTATATGGACGGGGGCTTAATTTATGACGCAGTCCTTATAAGGTAAAATGTAAAACGTAAATGTTAGCAAATTTTACTAAAATTATAATAGAATAAATATAATATTATATGGAATAAAATATTTAGAAATGTTTAATATAATGGAAATATAAAGACTAGGTATATATTTATGGTATGTACAGAATATAAAAAAAAAAAAACTTTTTCCTGGGTAATGTACATACGGTATGACTGTACAAATGCTTGATCCTCTCTCACGTAAAATGTACTTCTGAATTTATTTAAATGATAGTTCACAATGATATAGATGATACATCAAAATAACACGTAGGCTGTATTTTAAAAGGTAGTGGTGTGAATTGTCCAAAATACATGAAAAAAACCTATTGATATGACTTTTTACATTATTGTCACTTATGTCTACAACGATGGGTATGTCACTTTTTTTATTTATTTTTTGTTTGTCTATAAGTTTGCTTATAAGTAATACTATTAAAAATGTTAAAAGATACTTAAACTGAGAAGTTAAATAATTTGAGTGTCTTTTAATCTAGAGTAAATAGGTTGTTTCTTGGCAAGCGTGTTACATCATAGACAAGTAAAGCTTAACATCAGGCAAGCTAAGGTCAAACGTGAGCCTATTCAACATATAAAAAAGTTATAACCATAATATGTGTGTAAAATAGTGAATTTGGGAACGAATTATGCTAAACAACTACAAATCGAAAGAAAAATACCACATCTCGAATTTTCTATCACTGGCAAATAATAATGTTTTATTGATTCCTAGAACTAAGAACCAGAGAAAACTCATATTTAGGTAGTTAATAATATAATATCAAATACATAATCATAATATCCTGAATCTAATCACCTTGACCATCAGTTAAGAATATTTATGTGTAACAAAAATATCTCACGTAAAAGAACCTTAAAAATAGATTCTCGTTTCATGGACAGCAAACGAATTCAAATGGAAATTGATTCAGATGATCTAGTTGAATTTGTTATTTAAATTTACAGACTTGTCTGAGAGCTGAAGTCTAAGTCTAGATTTCAGCGTTTCTGATACCAGGGGGTAAGAAATTGAAGGAGTGATTTTGAAACAGTCTGTTACTAAGTTATGTTGTTGGATGTATTGGTTGTTTAGATGTATGAGGTAATTTTACGAAGTTAAGGCGTAATGTAATCGTTGTTACATATTAAGATGTTAAAATAGGCGATGGCACATATTTAGAAAATCATTTAAGCTTTGCTAGCTGACATGACGGTGGAATTAAGAACTATTACGGATTATTTGGAACAAGTAGTTTAAAAAAAACAAATACATGACTTTTTGTTCTTAGTAATATTTAGAAATATGTACACACCTGAAAGTGATAAGGTGCTGATAATAATGAATTAGTTATATTTTTAAATAAAATAATAAGTTTGAATAAGTTATTCATGAGAAATACAAATTTTTCATGTACTAGTCCGATTTAGATGCGGTTTTCAATGTCGGATTTAAATGTGATTGGTGCATGTTAATAGATTGACAACCTCGTTGGCGTAATGGTTACCATGCCGGGCTGCCAAACTGAGGGCCCCGGGCTTGATTTCCGGCACGGCCAACATCTTTGGGATGAACTTAATTTGTTAGTTGTCGGTCTGGGTGTTAAATATGTATCGATATAAAGTAATTCTATGTAGTATATCAGTTGTGATAGCAACTATAATACAAACTACGAGTATGAATAGTTTAGTATGGGGCTAAGCATAATGTGAAACATGAATTATTTATAAAAAATAGGATAGGTGATACAATGTTGCCATTTATAACTCTAATATACCAGTGATGATTGTATTTGATTGTAAGGTCTTAGATATGTGTAACGATGAAAAACTAATCAGACGACAATACAGTTAACATTTTTTACCTAAATTATATTTGGCTTTATATGTAAATCATATTGTTTACATTACGAAAATAATATATTTGAAATTTTAAATACTTATCGATATTCACAAATTCAAATAGTTTTTTTTTGTGGATGTCTGTAACAGTTTAATTTACGATTTCTTTACATAATTTTCATAATTAGGATTGATCTTTCCGATCTTTTACTAAACGTGTTTTTTTTTTTAATTTTCTTCACTTAGAAAGCTTTGGAAGTAAATATCTTTAAGATCGTAATCTTAAAGATCAAAATATATTTTCACTCTCTTCTATTTACGGCAAATTAAAAAAAAAGCGCAACAATCATTTTTTTTATCAAAGTTTTTATATTTTTATATCACTAACGGATAAATACTATCATTAAATTATATTTGTCGTATTTGAGCTGGAATATTGTACGCTATCGAAACAAGATTGTTTACATTTTTTCTCTCGAATAAAAATAAGACTATAGGTTATCAACCGTTCAATGTGACGCGGTAATCTAGACTTTTGCGGTGTAACTGTGTGCGTGAGAGGCTGGGACTCGCCATCTCTTTTAATTCATGTTCGCCTGGTAGTCTTGGCTTCAGTTTCCTTATACTATATAGCACGTGTAGAATAATAAATTATGTTGATTTTTTTTTATCTTTAGGACCGCGGGACCTCAACGCTCGTAATGTTTTTAAAGATATCTTCAAGCGGCTGGTGGACAGAACTAATGACCCATTATCTGGCGCTTACCTCGGCCAACATTTATAAATAGAGTTCCAGCGAGGTAATGCCGCCAGCACATTAGGCTCCCAACACGTGGACACTAACTAAAGCATAGTTTATTATTTGTTACTAGGTTTTCAATTTAATATTTGAGTACGAGTATTAGGTATTATAATTACGAATTTAAATTTAGTTTAGTTTTATACCAAAATTAATATTCATATTATAACAGACGTAATTAGTAGTTTATGTTAAAGTAATACTATTTATTAGCTTAGTAGGTTAGATTATAGTTTTGTAAAAACATCGCGCATTATTTAAAAAAAAATTATAACAAGTTAAGAATTAAGATATTAACGAGTAAGTTATATATTTTATATTATTACTAGAATAAATATTCGACTATAAGTATTATAAGTATAAATCTATTAAATGGTTTATTGAATTAAGAGCATTTCTATACTAAAAACGTTTTAACAGTTATAAGTTTTTATGAATCTCTGCTATAAACAAAGCTTTCAAATCAAAAAAATATATGAAGATCGAAAGGCCGCTTTCCGGCCATTTTGTTTGTTTTTTATTTTTCTGTGGCTGGCCAACTATTCAGTCATTATTAATAATCATCATTGCAAAAATGGTAAATATTTTACCCAAATCTAAGTTATTTTAAAGAAATTGTTGAAACTAAATTATAATTAAGTTATTTAAAATATATATATATATATATATATTCTTTAATCAATACTTAGCTTTAAGTTCTATCAATTTTAAACCGTGGCAGTAAAGAAAGTAAAACCTTTTTTAACTCTACTATTTTTTAAGTAATTTCTGTCTGTTGAAAGCGATTCTCCCTAGGGATGCAATGTATTACTTTCATCCCGCTCCTCAGACAACTTCAGACCTATTTTCAGAGTATGAGTAATGACAGAGCATTTTCCAGGTAACAGGTAAAACCGTATGAAGTTATTTATTTTAAAAACATAAGAATACATAAAAAAACTTTGCTAACTACAACCTTACTAAAACATACCCTAAAAAGGACCTGGGGTAGAAAACGCTAGCCAATATGCTAGCAGCATTGCCATGTTAGATGGCTTAGTTTCTGACCGAAATTAATAAATTTGATTCACCTGTAAAAGTGTGTTTTTTACTCTATAAAAACCCATTATACGGCAAAGGAAAACATCACAAGGAAACCGACGTGTTTGAGGGACGCAATATCCGATCATGTGTGTTATCCACCAACCAAAACTTTGGCAGCGTGGTGAATTATGGCCCATATCTCTCTCCTCGCCAGAGAAAGCTCCTTCGGTGTGCATTATTATAGGCACAAAATATAACAAAAAGTGCATAATTTTTTATTCATATCTCAAGAGCTCAATCCTAGTTAAAAAAAATATTTGTAATTAAATTTGTTCGTACGCTGATACCGGCCTCAACTCGATGGCGAAAGGAAATAGTGAATGTACTTGCGCGAAGGACCTGGCCCAAGACAGACAAGTATGAAATTTATTGGAGGAGACCTATACCCAGCAGCAGGTAAATACGGGTTCAATAAATACAATAAATAAAAAAAACAACAAAATTAAAATATAGGTATCCTCATCAAATAAAAATATAAGCTATATAAATAACAACTAAGATAACACGAAAGCTGATGAGCTAGAGTAATCTCAGCCAGTACTTTTGATAAAACAAACTATTTATCACACGTGCTTTAGTTAAGGCCAGGTGAGCTGAAAGCACCTGAAACTGGCGGTAAAGTACCAGGACAAAATGACTGCTGAAGAGGTAGAGCTATCTCAAGCAATGTTTATCTTACAATTTATATAAACATAAATTTATCATTTCACACGTATATTTTGTACGCAAAAGTTTGTTTATGCGTTATTTATTTTGTAACTTTTTAACTCTCAAACGGTATAGAACCGATATAGCGAAATTTGGTACGGTAATAGTTTCTAATCGTAATAAGTCACCGCAAATATTATTTTTTGCTAGTTTCGTAAAGTTGGGATGATAATTGAATAATTTGAAAAAATGGCCAAAAAAATAATAATAATAATTAATAAAAAATATTAATTAATAAAAACTAGTACTTAACGGTGTGTTCCGGCAGTATGTTTGTGTGCTAGTTATTACAGATTAGGCGTGCTCCACCTTAGGCCAGAGTGTCGCTAACACTTACTTGTCCTGCTGGTTAAATGCAAAGCTGTACTGTTTAAAAATATATAATAATGACTGCATTGACAAACAAAGCCAATGGAAATCGCTAGTCGAAATAACCGGAGCTTGGCCTTCACGATGCGTGTTGCAGTAATGTTTTTTATATTTTTATCTCAAAAACTGCATTTAGTGTACATTCGACGTCAAGCTACAAACCGGCTACTGTACTGAGACAGTTTACTTATTATCAGTTAAGTTGGCTGTGTGTTGGTATTGTATGGCACAGATAAGTATGTTTACAATATACAGAGCGAGTGAAGCGAGAGAATTATCTCTGCATCATTTGGCCAATTTTCTTTTCGCCTGGATCTACTTATTTAATATGTGTAGTAATTTTAAACATGTTTTTGTCTTAGTAGATGATTAGTAATTGGGGGTTAGTTCTCCCAATAACGACGGGAAATTTACTACGCCGCCATTTAATGTACTGAAAGTAGGTCTGAAGTTGTCTGAGGAGCGGGATAAAAGTAATATTTTTCATCCCTAGGGAAAATCGAAAACCGATAGCTGTCAAATTATTTACAAAAAAATTGTTCTTTTTCACATAACTAGTTTCCAACTTTCTATACAGTCACGATGTAAAATTGAAATTTAAGAAGGTATAGATTAAAGAATATTTTTTTATTAATTTTATCATAATTTAGTTTCAACAATTTCTTAAAAATAACTTAGATTTGGGCAAAATATTTAACATTTTTTCAAAAATGAATATAATAAATTATGGCTGAACAGCTGGTGGGCACAGATTTCAATGACAGTAATTTCTATGTATATCTATAACTGTTTACTGGAAATATATGACGAAAAAGAAATATGGACGATAATTAAAAAGTACTCAATTAGAAACTATGTCAACTTAAGAAAACCTGCAAACAGACTGGCTAAGGTTCAAAAACAAAGATTATTTACTAAAATATGTATGTTTAATAAGTTGCCTCGTAGAATTATAGAACAACTTTTGAATGACTTCAAACAAAGAATTAAACACTTTTTCGAAAATAACCCTTTTTACTCTCTCAATAAATTCATGTCACAGTCAATAACAGAATCTTCATTCTTGTAGCAGTCTTATGATATGTAGCTATAAAGCTTTCTAACGATTCCAGGTGGAAAAAAAATATAAATATAGATATAGATTTATGTAATAATATTAAGAGTATACTCGTAATATAGGCATATACATTTTAGAAATTAAGTAAATTGTAAATTGACTTGCCCAGTACGGCGTGATGCCGTAAGGCTAGTAAATAATTTGAACATGATTTGAATTTTTTTAAAACATACCCGGAAAATCATGTCACAAACTATAATCAATTCTTATTTTTCCAATTAACTTTTAATAAAATTATCTCATGTGAATTCAAGTGTTTATTTTTACTTTCCTTGTATTTGTAATGAAAAGCACAGTGCTTACCTTAAGTTAAAGACTTATTTAGTCCCTCGAATTATTGGCACCCTCACTTCATTCAGAACGGACAAAACCCGTCTCGGGACAACAAATAATGATGTTTTAATAAATAGTGTGTATTTATTATTATAATGAAAAATATTAATAGAAATTAATCATCATCATCATCATCATCAGCCTGTATCTTCCCACTGCTGGGTATAGGCCTCCTCTCCAACTCGCCATAATAGTACGGTCTTCAGCCGTTTCCACCAGCTCTTTCCAGCGTGCCTAACGATGTCATCTGACCATCGGGCTAGTGGTCTGCCTCTCTGTCGTTTTCCGTTCCTCGGACACCACTCGATGACTGCCTTGGTCCATCTAGAGACTTCCCTACGCACCAAGTATCCAGCCCATCTCCAATTCAACTTGGCAATCCGTATCCCCACGTCTTCGACTTTTGTACTTCGTCGAATTTCAATGTTGGGAATACGGTCTACCAAGCGTATTCCTAACATGGCCCGTTTCATTGCCCTTTGGGCTACCTGGGTCTTATGGATATGCTCCTTAGAAAGGGCCATGTTTCGGAACTATAAGGGAGAATGGGCAGCACACATTGGTTGAACACCTTGGACTTGAGGCATTGAGGGAGTTTGGCCTTAAAAACGTCTTCTAGTTTTCCGAAGGCCGCCTATAAGGCAGCATATAAATTGATACAAAATTAAAAATAAAGATTATGAGAACATGAACACAAGAAACAACAGTACTCGCGAAGATAAAAACAAATTTTATCTTCGCGAGTACTGTTCGCTTAATTACTCGAGTACTACAGATATTAATTCGAATACCTCTTATGGCATCATGTAATCCTGGTATACTTCTTCTCACAATTATACTGCCCCTTAGCAACAGCGCGGCAGCGGTTACACTTTAGATAAGAAAATTGTTCTTTCTCTAGTTTATTTAAATAACGAACAATCTTTTTAAAGTTCCGTACCCAGGAGTACCAACGGGACTCATGAACCGTTTTAGGTAAAGGTGACATTTTATAGATGATGTATTTATAGAGTGAGGAGGCTTATACCCAGCAGTGCATGTTTCGGCTATTATAACAAATATGTTCACTATCAGGTTTTGTTTTATGAACATATCTATATATATGTACACACTAGACGGCTTTGCACGCATTATAAGTGGTTCCTGTATGTAAAAAAACGCGTTTGATGTATGTAAGCCCCCTTAAAATATTTATTTTATAAATTAATTGTAAGTTGATACAGAATATTCTGTGAATATTTAGAGGATGATTTAACGAATGTCATTTTATACTCGTAAATATCAGTTAAACAATTGTTTGAAAATTACGTTAGTTATATTATTATATGCCCACTTTAATATATGTATTTTTTATTTATCATTAATTTTGTTAAAAAATAAATAATTACATATTCAGTATACACTTTCAGCGTCTACCAGTTACCTTTACTGAAGTGACCATGCCCATTGCCATTAAAGTTACACAGCGGGCAATGGAAAGGACCATGTTTAGGTTCACCTGAGATCGAGTCCGTAATACGGAAATCCCATACATCAAATGATAATTGAAATAGTTACATACACAATATACATCAGTCAGTTAAAAATATAATCAGCAAATAGCTTCATTAATGAAAATTTATACTTAGAGGAAAATTTGTTCATAAAAACGATTTACAAATACATAATACTCGCGCATTATTTTTTTTAAATATGTCTCTATCATTAATACCATCTTGTAATTTTAGTAAGTTTTATCATACATGGTATTATCGTAATTTCGAATACTTTACTTTTAGTTCTAATACTTATTTCTTTACTTTTCATTATTTCCTTCAAGCTCCAATACTTTTTCCATCCCAAAGCTATTCTTCTTTCATTCTATCTTTCTGTACAGTCTTTGAATGATATGTCCCTAGATATAGATATTCTTCAACATACTCTATACTAGTTCAATCCACGAAAATAGTCACAGGTTCCCGATTTGATGATTTTTGTTTTTTTTTTGGCACTTATCTCTAGAACTACTCTCCTGCTTTCTCTACATAATTCACGTACCATTTCTTCTAACTCTTGTGCGTTTTCTGCATAAACAATAATATCATCGGCAAATCTGAGATGACTTAGGTATTCACCGTCTATCTTGATTCTTTTGCTCTCCCACTGTAGGCATTTAAATACTGGTTCTTGGACTGCCGAAAAAATCTTTGGTGAACAGGGATGCCCAATTTAATATGTATAACCATATTTCATTTCTTTACAAAACCAGGAAGTTTATTATAAAAATAGATAGCACGACAATAAAAACTAACAGTTTTATCAAGCCTTTTTTCGTTACAGATAAGTTTATTTGTACCTTTTTTGTTATTTATCAAATACAGTTTGAAACTTGCCTTTATTTTCTACCACATTCTCGTAGACTATAAGTTTATTATAAATATTCACTGAAAACCGCAAGAAAACAAACGTTTTTTGTATAGTTTATAGTGATTCCCATTAATTTAATATTTGGATTTTTAATAAAACGTGTAGTATATGTTGTAATAGCGGCTCCAAAAATTTCCAAAAAAACATTATTTTGTAAAAAAACTAGTGCTTATCCCTGCCAAGCTTAGAACAGTCTAGTGACGGAAAGTTTACCTGTTAGGTATGAAAACCTTATAAGTATGCTAATGAAAAAATAAGGGATTTACATTTATCCCACAAATATAACAAAAGACTTATTTTAAATCCCGCTTAAAGAAATAAATAATTTAATCCAGGATTAACGCAGGTCAAACAACAGGGCAAAGCTAGTATTAAAACACAAGCTTCAAACGTGTAATATAGTTATTTACAATACCAGGATTACATGACAGCCAAAAAGTGAGGTTGACGTCACATTTTTGTCACTGAATTTTATAAATATACAAATTCAATACGTACGAACTTGGGAATAAATTTCTGATGACAATACACTGGCGGATGTAGGTAAGTAATTGTTTATTGAATGAAAAACCTGACGTGTTCGTTCGTAAATCATGTTATAATATAAATGACACTAAATTGGTTATTTGCGTTGATTAATATAACATACATTAATTACATAATTTTAAATATTTTTTTTAATTAAAAACTAATATAAAATAACAACCATAAAAACTATTTTAGAAGACCACTTATATGTTCACGATCTATGGACATGAAACATCAACAGACATAATATCGTATTCTTCCTTTGCTATAAGCGCTTGGCAACTTGGACGGGTTAGCATAGCAAAATGAATTGCCTTTTTTTCAGCAACCACAAAAAAGGCGTCTGGTATTCAGACGGCCCTGGCTCGATACCAGCCATACATCAATGACTTGTTTTTCAAGTTGTGTGAATTTTCACTCGCTTTACGCTAAAGGAAAATGTTGAGACAAAACCGACATTTTTGAGGACCAGAGTATCCGAAGCCGTGTGTCATCCGCCAACCCCACGTCATATCTCTCTCCTCATGAGAGAAGGCCCTTAACCCCAGCATTGGAGGTAGTATCTGCTAGTAGTATATAGTGTCTGGCATAATCTCACTGACGTTAGTAACCGTAAGCAACAGGCCGCGTGCGCATAACTTAAGAAAAACCCTGACCTACATACACCTGAAATAAACGGACTAATACTAGGATCACATGATGTCGGAAGAGGTGGGGTTTCACGACTCACGTTACGTGTCACTGACGTTCGTATAACGCAGGCAACAGCCACGTGCGCTACTGAACTTATTACAATAACCCTGACCTACACCTGAAATGAATGAAACAATACCAGGATCATATGAATTCGGAAGAGGTGGAGTATTACGCTACACCTAGGTCAGTGTTATCACTGATTTACATGTAACGTAAGAAACAGCCGCGTGTGCAGCTGACCTTCGTACAAAAACACAGACCAACACCTGATAATATGAATGTATCAATATCAGAATTACGTCATAATTTCGGATTTTTTAATTTTAGGTCGGTAGCTAGACCGACGAGCTCTAGAAAATTCTCTGCCACCATTCTATAGTTTCTTCACAATATTTTTCTTTATCAAAAGCTCAATTATGCTCATTAGGAGGGATCGAACCTGCGCCCTGCGGGACGCATAGCGACTACATGCTAGACTGATCTGTTATTGCTTCAAAATAACATTATTCCATGTTTTCGTACTATTTGGTTTATAATGATAGTTAATAATGGATTCAAATCAAAACCGTTTTTGTTGTGTTGTGTTCTGTTACAGATGAACTTTTTTACTTTCTGTGTCTAGCTGCGCGTAAATAAATGTATCTTAATCACGTAAGTAATAAAAATATTATTTAATCTGATACTTATACTCACTGGTATTTAAAAAAACTATGTCTACCATGGAATTAAACAATTTCTAACATTATGAAGCATGCTTCGTAAACTGACAAAGGTATTTATGGTTGCAATTCCGTCATTCAAAATAAATACGGAGACAAGACCCGATCGGACATAATATTAGAACTGGGCGTCAAACTTGAATCCGAAAAAAGGTTGCGTTCAGTTGCTTCCGAGCAACTCAGAGCATTGAGCCAAGTCAGAAGCCTTCAAACAAGCTTCAAAACTCGATGACACCAGAGCTTGGCCACTTAGCTCATACGAGGAGGAAGAAGACTTAATGCATATTTGAGTGAATGATTTAGTTCGATCAGTTTATGTGTATTTCAATAAATCAAATATACCTGTAAGTTATTTAAATTGCAAAGAATGGGCGGAGCACTGAATAATTTCCAGACATGTAGGTTTTCAGCATTCCTTTGTACCAGGCGCCTAGGAATGCTAAGATATGATTTGACATAGCCGAGTCGATTGGAGTGATGGCTGATGATTATATTATTTTATTCTTAGAACGTGATATTTTGTATTAATTAATATAACTGTCAGCCAAAGACATGTCTACAGCGTTTTCTTGAAACAGTTTTACTAAAGAGAAAAAACAACGTTTGACGCGTCAACTACCTTGAACCAGTTCCATATAAATCTTTCTTTTTATTTTATTTATATGATTTATTTTCAAATTTGATACAGAATTAAATATTCTGCGATATTTGAACCCACGACCTTCGGAAGTGAGGTCGGACGATCCTACGATTCGTATAATTTCGATGGCGACCTATTTTGAAGTATTGAAGGAAGTTCAAAAAAGTGTTGGACATGTGGTCGACTCAATGTCCTTTTTTATATATACATAAAAAAACCTAACCTAACCTAACCTAACCTTTTTTTTATATGTATATACATAAAAAAGACCTAACCTAACCAGGTTAGGTTAGGTTTCTTTTATGTACATATAAAAAAAAGGTTAGGTTAGGTTAGGTTTTTTTTATGTATATATATAAAAAAAGGTAAGGTTACCTAACAACTAAAATAGACAAGTACGTAACACAATTGTTCTGGGTATTCATTAAATATTTTATGGTTACCCCATTTCCAAGATATGGTCAAACGTGGGATGATTTGGTCATCATTAGTTGGCCACTTTATGAAACGTGAACACTTCACGAAATGATCAACCATTTCATGAAATGATCAATTCTACGATGCGGCCACGACATACTCGTATACATACATAGTTCATTCATAAACAGATAACATGCACAAAGTACAAGAAAAATGAATGTTGTTTTCTCACACAAACATACAAACCAGTTCCATATAAATCTCACACACACTAACGCGCTATCATACGGGTTCGATAAGTTAGGAATATCGAAATAAGCAACTCTCATTATAGTTCATACATTTGTTCTTCAATTAGGATCAAGGGTCATTAGATCCACTGCAGGATTACGATAATATTTGCAGATAAGATAATCAT
Organism: Mellilla xanthometata; assembly: GCA_035578125.1. Classification (NCBI taxonomy): domain Eukaryota; kingdom Metazoa; phylum Arthropoda; class Insecta; order Lepidoptera; family Geometridae; genus Mellilla; species Mellilla xanthometata. The sequence goes on from JAPUBQ010000003.1 coordinate 4,103,630, forward strand.
GGCTACTTCGAACCAGCACCACGTCTTAAAGACCACGCTACCTTTCAAAGATAAAATTACAAAAATCTATATCTATAGAGCATATGAATACACATCATATTGGCCTTAACACCTAAACCAATTCATAGATGTCGTTTCACGCTCCTGTAGCTGTAGTAACTACGATTAATTCGAGATTCTACCTCCTCGTATATCATGTTTCTCTTGTACAAGCATTTATTAATATCACAAAACCGATGCAGCTGGACTTGGAATATAACTTGCTATCGGACTAGGCATCTAGGTATTCTTTATATATATAGGTACTATATATATTTTTTGACCATATCTACTTCATATTTTTTTACTGCTTCTTCTTTTAAGCCAGTTAGCTCATGCGAATGAGGACCTACAATATGATGAATCTTCCGACCCACGGTAGCTTCGAGAAGAAAATGACACTTTTCAAAAGACAGTCTTATGTATGGTCACCCATCCAAAGACGCATCCGCATCGACCATTACTTAACCTCGATGCCCTTATGAATGTATAATAACTACTTTGTGTTGGTTACTTATTATGCGCTCGACTCGAGTTGGGCGAACAGAGTAGCACAACACTGAGTCCACGAGATCTTTTTCGAGGTTCAATAAGTCAAGATTGTCAAAATAAACAACTCGCATTATAGTTCATACATTTGTTCTTCAATTAGGATCAAGGGTCAGTAGATCCGCTGCAGGATTACGATGATATTTTCAGATTAGATAACCACCGCTAGTTCGAATCATTCACATTTTCTGTAGACCACGTTTCCCTTATAATATTCAATTACGTAAATCTATATCTAATAACATATAGTGCGCATACGTCATGTTGACAACGAGCTCAGTACCAGTAACATGTTAGAGATGTCGCTACCTCCTGTAGTTTCACTGTAATAAAATTCAGATGGCGCTAATTGGTGTCTGTATTGGTAAATTCCACCTCCTCGGACAGCATTTTGTCCTGGTAGTTTGTCAGTGAAAAAGTTGACTAAAAGTCAAATCTGTCAAATCATCATCGAGTGTAAGTGAGCTTTTAGTAAGACGATCTACAGGCGTCACAGAGTAGTACGAAATCGCATATAAAAGAACAAAGTTTCTTTATCACTTCACCTCGACTAGTCTGAGTCAGCTTTAATTTCGCGCTTCAAGAACAAGCATCAAACTTGGTTATTTGAAATTATTGTGTTTGTTGAATCGGGATAAAGAGTATAGAAGTGCTCATTAGCAGGACCCGAACATTCCAAACGAATCGCATTTTCTAATGTGACTTTTAAAATGTAACAACAAGATACAATTCTTAGCCAAATATTTTATAGTAATTATTATAATAATCAAAAGCCTGTTTGATCCCATTATTGGGCAAATGCCATCCTACCCTTTTTTCCATTTGTCCCTATTTTATAGTAATGAGATAGGATAATCATTTATTAAATACAAAGAGTCCGGTACTTAAAAGGCAAAAACGGGATCCTATTACTAAGTCACTGTCTATCTGTCACCAAGTTGAATCTCGGTAACCGTGATACTTAGCTAGAAAGTTGAAAGATCTATATTATTTATTCTTACAAATATTTAATGTCAATTTAATTAATGGGCAGTGCGATCAATAATTTAATGATAGAGACCTTTTCAGCATTACTATACTAAGGTCAGCTGGCGGTTGCTTACGTTACATTCAAGTGAGGTGTACGTCATGGTTATTGTAATAAATTCAGTTACGCACGCGGCTGTTGCCTGCGTCATACGAACGTCAGTGACACGTAACGTGAGTCGTAAAACCCCACCTCTTCCGACTTCATGTGATCCTGGTATGGTTGGTCCGCTTATTTCAGGCGTAGGTCAGGGTTTTTGTAAAGTTATACGTGTTGCTTACGGTTGCTTACGTTGCCCACTAATGAGTTTGAGTTTGAGTTTTGGTATAAAATACTTTAAAAGACATTAAATACAGAATATTCACGTTTTTTTCATTGTTTATAGACAATACTACGTTTTCAAATCACAAATAGTTTGTGATTTCAATGCAACGCTATACTAATACTACGTTTTCAAATCACAAATAGTTTGTGATTTCAATGCAACGCTATACATTTAATATGGAGCGATGCATTTCAGGAAATTAGTTTTCAGTAAGTACCAGGCGATAAGAAACGTTAAGAGAGTTTGAAAAAGCTCGATATAGGATTTCGTTCTTAAAGTTGAGCCCATTTTAGTTCGAAAACATAGTAGGTATGACTTAATTAGTAGCATAATTAAAAAAAATGCTATTAACGTATGTATCGGATATCGAAAAGTTTCATAATCGCAAGTAATGATAAAAGAATAATAATATAATGGCAAGACGTTACGGATTATTATCAATTTAAGCAATATTGTCATTGTATAAAATTAAAAAAAGTGCATGCTAGTAGTTTGATTTTAATTTTTTGAACGTTTGCCGCCCGAATGAACCTGTCATCCGCGATCTGTGACAGATTAGGGATGTTAACGAAGTAAACTTTTTTACTTTCTGTGTTTAGCTGCGCGTATAATTATCTTTATTAAGATCTGTCATCAAAAAATTAACACGTTAATAATAAAAAATATTATTTAATCTAACACTATACTTATTTATATACTTATATTTCGAATAAATTTGTCGAATTGTACATCGATCGATGAACCGGATCGAATCTCATTCGAAGAATACCTGAATAGCCCTGCAGATTGGACATACTAGATGTCAAGGTCAGATGTCAAACTTGTTCGAGAAAATCGCATGCGTTTGATTGTTTGGATACGTTACAAAGTTGCGCGAAATCGCGCTGCTCCACCAGGCAGTCAGAAATCAGAAAGAGATCGAAATTCATCGATACAGGGTTATATTATTAATAAATGACTTAAGAACTTTCAGAACACCTCTGAGACTTCTGAGGGACATACGAATTTATACATGTAAACCTATAACATAATGGATATATATACATAAATAATTAGATCCTGATATTTAATTAAGTAAATGAAACAGTTAATATAAGTTCTAGTTGTTGACGGATTCATAGTTACAACATTTTGTAGCGCCTGTAGCTCGGCTAGCTAAGGTGATCTGACGCAATCATCGAATATAAACAAAGGTCGATGCGGATGGTGACTGGTTGGGTGACCATGCATAAGGCTGTTGTTTCATTATGGCATTTTCAGCGGGGCGCTACCGTGGCAGATGACTCGCAGATGACACTAAGTGTAGGTCCCGGTTGTCATTGTCATTCGTCTTAGTAAAAGTTGGGGTTAAGCCAAGTCAGAGGCTTTCGGAAAGCGTTAAAATTCGACGACACCAGGGATTGGCCACTTCAGCTCATACGAGGAGGCAGAAGACTAAATGCATGTTTGGGTGAATTGTTTAAATCGATCAGTTTATGTGGATTTCAATTCATCAACTATACCTGTATAGAGTTATTTAAATTGAAACAATGGGCGGAGCATTGAATAATTTCATGGAGTGTTGAGACATAGTTTGAAAGAGCTCGATATATGATTACATAAATAATTTTAAATCCATTACAATTCAACAATAATAAATCTTTTGTGATAAATAATATTTAAAAATAATGTTTTTAAAAACACTCCTTTGTTTGTTTTTCAATTAATTCAATTTGTTCGTACGCTGACACCGGCCTCAACTCGATGGCGAAAGGAAATAGTGAATGTACTTGCGCGAAGGACCTCCAAGACAGACAAGTATGAAATTTATTGGAGGAGACCTATACCCAGCAGCGGGTAAATACGGCTTCAATAAATACAATTAATTAAAAAACAACAAAATTAAAATGTATCCAAATTAAACAAAAATATTTTATTAACTTATGTTAACATACTCATTTTGACTTATTTATCTCTGAAATTATAGGTAAAAAAGCACCACCTCAATAGGTTAAAACATTTTATCGCATGTTCTTTAAGGCCAGGTGAAGCTGATTTCAAGAAAACCTTCCTGCCCTTAAACTATTAAGATAACACGATAACTGAAGAGCTAGAGTTACCTCAGTATCACACGTGCTTTAGTTAAGGCCAGGTGAGCTGAAAGCACCTGAAACTGGCGGTAAAGTACCAGGACAAAATGACTGCTGAAGAGGTAGAGTTATCTCAAGCAGTGTTTATCTTACAATTTATTTAAACATATATTTATCATTTCACACGTATATTTTGTATGCAAAAGTTTGTTTATGTGTTATTTATTTTTGTTACTTTTTAACTCTCAAACGGCAGAACCGATTTAGCGAAATTTGGTACGGTAATAGTTTCTAATCGTAATAGGCAACGCAATTTTTATTTTTTGCTAGTTTTGTAAAGTTATGATGATTAGGTATAAAAAATTGAAAAAATGGTCATAAACGCGTTATAATTATTAAAAACTAGTTCTTATCGGTGTGTTCCGGCAGTATGTTTGTGCGCTAGTTATTACAGATTAGGCATGCTCCACCTTAGGACAGATTGTCGCTAACACTTACGTGTCCTGCTGGTTACATGCATAGCTGAACTGTATAATAATATATAATAATGACTGCAAACAAAGCCAATGGAAATCGCTAGTCTAAGTAACCGGAGCTTGGCCTTCACGACGCGTGTTGTTTTAATGTTTTTATATTTTTATCTCAAATACTGCATTAAGTATCGACGTCATAAGCAACAAACCGGCTACTGTACTGTAGTTCACTACTTATCAGTTAAGTTGGCTATGTGTAGATATTGCGTAGCACAGATAGATAATCATGGCTAGTTCGAATCAGCATTATTTTCAAAAGATCACGTTCCCTTTAGTAGAATCAATAACCAAAATATATATAATCTATAGGCAACTACATAATACAATATATAATATAATTAACTACATAATACAAAAAGTATGATTCGTTTTACAAATTATACAATCATATTTTTTGTAAATATTAGTAAATTTCTATAGAAATACTTCAATAAATTAACAGTGACAATATAATAATTTTTAATCTATAGGCATATAGTGCGCATACGTCATGTTGAGTACGAGCTCAGTACCAGTATCATGTTAGAGATGTCGCTACCTCCTGTAGTTTTACTGTAATACATTTCAGATGGCGCTAATTGGTGTCAGTACTGGTAAGTTCCACCTCCTCGAAAAGCATGTTTTCCTGGTACTTTGTCAGTGAAAAAGTTGACTTAAATTCAAATCTGTCAAATCATCATCGAGTGTAAGTGAGCTTTTAGTAAGCCGATCTACAGGCGCTACAGCGTAGTACGAACAAAGTTTCTTCATCACTTCACCTCGTCTAGTATGATTCAGTTTTCATTTCGCGCTTCAAGAACAAGTTTCAAACTTAGTTATTTGTCAAGTTCATTTTATGCAATCATTGACTTTGCTGAATTTGGATAATGAGTCTAGAAGTGCTCATTAGCCGCAACCGAACACACCGATCGAATCGAATTTTCTAATGTAACTTGTAATAAGTAGATACAATTTTCAACCAAATATTTTGTAGTAATAAGATAAGACAATCATTTATTATATACAAAGCTAGTGGACAGTTATTTTGAGAGTTCCGTACTTCCAAGGCAAAAACGGGATCCTATTACTAAGCAACTGTCTGTCACCAGGTTGAATCTCTGTAACCGTTATACTTAGCTAGAAAGCAGAAATTTTCATAATTTTTATTAAATAAATTATTCGTACAAATATTAAAGGTAAATTTAATTAATGGGCAGCGCGATTAATAATTAATTATAAAAATTTTGTAAGCATTATTATACCAAAATCTTTAAAATATTTTTTTTTCACACCTGTATTCCAGTAATAATAGGCGGATAATAAAAAAGGTCAGCAACATTCGGGAATTACTGGGTCTCAATAAGGCTGCCGGTTAGGAGCTTGGTAAAAGATTTGTCAACTTGAGGGCGGTAGCTAAACAGACGAGCATTAGAAAATGCCCTACCACTATGCTATAGTTTCTTCACGATGTTTTCCTGTATCAAAAGCTCAAGCTCACTGGCGGGGATCGAACGAACGCCCTGCGGGATGCAAGGCGTCTACACGCCTGACTGAACGGACATTGCTTTAAAGCTAAAACAACACAACATATAACTTAACGCGTAATGAATAAATTTACGATAGGATCACAAACAGTTTGTGATTTGAATGCGTCGCTGCATTGAACGTGCTGCATTTAAGTTTTCAGTACCAGGCGATAAGAAACGTTAAGAGAGTTTGAAAAAGCTCGATATAGGATGACATTCGATAGAATTCAAATCACAAACAGTTTTATTCAATTTTATCTTTTTTCACCTTATACATGGAAGAAGGTTAAACAAATGCAGCCACATATTTGTAATTTAAATTGAGATAAATACGTCATGAGCACTGTATAAGATTGTAGGCTTTTTACGTTCCAGAGTACTAGGCGGTCAGAAATATAAGAAAGCATTCGAAATAGATAGATACAGGGTTATATTATATTATTTATAAAAAATAAAAAACGGTAAATATCACATCAGCAAGAAAAATACTACTAAACGGGAACGCATTTAAATGTCTAAAATAAAAATATAAAACATTCGATAGTTTGATCGGAGGTGTTTATATATAGTGTACCCTACTGTTGTAGCTAAGGCATAATTTATAAATTATAAAAGAAAATCAAAAACATTTATTTTTATAAATCTAGAAACATTTGGTTTCTCAATGCTTTTGTTTAAACTAGAATTGTAATAATGTTCATAACTGAATATCAGTTAAAAATAGTTCTTACTAGAAAACACACGTTTCTACGACACAAGAGCTTGGCCACTAAGCTCATACGAAGAAGAAGATTGAATGCATATTTGAGTGAATTATTTAGTTCGATCAGTTTATGTGGATTTCAATTGATCAAATATACCTGTATAGAGTTATTTAAATTGATACAATGGGCGGAGCATTGAATAATTTCAAGATTATATTATAGGTTTTCAGCATTCCTTTGTACCAGGCGTCAAGGAATGATAAGAGATTGTTTGTAATAGCTAGATAAGGAGTTAATATGTTACTAGCTTCGCACGGACTACGCACAAATATTTGACCAGCCATGCCCTAGACTGGAATCACCAAGCAAACATAAACGTGGTCGTCCAAAACAGATCTGGCGGCGGACTATCATTAACGAAGCGAAGGCAATCGGTGAGACCTGGAGACGCACAAGACAGACCGGGATGGCGACGCACTGTGGACGCCCTCTGATCTAGGAGACTTAGGACCTTAGGTCAATGTAAGTCGTTGAGGGCGGTAGCTAAACAGACGAGCATTAGAAAATGCCCTACCACCATGCTATAGTTTCTTCACGATATTTTCCTTTGTCAAAAGCTCAAGCTCACTGGCGGGGATCGAACGAACGCCCTTAACATAATAGTCCCTTAGTGGCACATAGCACATACAATTTCATGCGACGTCCTAAGCGATGGATACATATTATCGCCTTTTGGGGTTGAAACTTTGGGACCATGGGGCCCCAACGCTCATAAGTTTTCGCTTTGCGTCGACCTTCATTGTTAGGACTGCGAAGCTTTGGAACTCATTACCTGAGTCTCTGTTTCCTGAGAGGTATCATCCGGGGACCTTCAAAAGTAGAGTTAATAGGTATCTTCTAGGTAAGCGTGCCACACCGTAGACTGCAGTGCAGCTTAACATCAGGATAGCTGTAGTCAAACGCTAACCTATCAAGAATAAAAATTAAATAAAAAAGTTCTTTTTTGTTATTTGTAAGCGGCTGGTGGACAGAACAAATGACCCATGAGCTGGCGCTTGCCTCAGTCAACGTATATGTTTGGCGATCCAGCGAGGTAATGCCGCCAGCATTTGAGGCACCTTACCCGCGGACACTGACTTAGATTTAATTCACTATTTGGAAGGTTTTATTTATTTTTAATTATTGTGTAGTTCTTTTTTAATGTAATTTTTAACTTTAGTGAGTTATTTGGTAAATAAAAAATAAATTGATATAAGCGGATTAAATTCTAAAACTGGCTTAGTTAATAATTGTTCACATACAATTTTATGCGATGTCATAGCCCAAAGCAGACTATCAAAATAAAGCAGGTATGTACACATGTAACGGTCAATGCATAGACTGATGAGAAAATTTGAACAGATGCGTTTGCGTTTCTTACATCGGCTCACGTGCAATTTTACGACGGACGAATACCAGGAGAACAGAAATATTGAGGCGATTTATGATACATGTATTGTAAATGACGACACTGTAATAGGTATGGACCTATAACACTCGTAAGATAAAATATTACTCGAACAAACGCATGCTCTCGTCATGTTATCTCGTCTGATGAATAATTTATTAGCTTCAACCGTACTACTAGCACATAAACTTATAATATGTTTTTTTTTTTATAATAGTCGATTGAGAGAGTGAAGTATTTCGGTATTAACTGTTTAAATTTGCTATCGTCTCTTCATCGCAGTTATGTTGTACGGTTGTAAAGCGGTGGCCTTAATTTTAAACGAATCATAACTAAACTTGGTATTCCTTCGTACAACTAATTAATGAGAGGCGGTCTAGACGCAGCAGTGGAGAGAAACGGGCTGTCAAAATATGTTTTTTTATAGAACCTTGTCTCAATTATTAATTTAAAAAATATATATTTAAAGATGGTCAGCCAAATTTTGTTATAAAGTTCAAGTAAAAAAAGGGCCAATGAAATTAGCTTTTTATTGGGTAAAGATAAATAAACACACTATATTCTAAGCTGGGCTAAATATCTATTCATATCTGTTTTATATAAACGTAAAAAATATCCCAAAGTCATACTTTATTCAACAAAACTTCAATCAAACCCTTATTTGGATCCTGGATGTAGTATACTAGTAGTCGACTTAAAAAAAATGTGGGCCAGAAACCCTACGTCTATTTGCTGCAAAAATTATTTAAACTTAGCAGCAGTAATGAGGCAGCACAGCCGTCCTCTATTACCTATCAGCCTGCGCCTTGTCTCAGACACTTACGATCTAATTAACGTCTATGTCTCAACATAATTTGAAGTTTCTACCTCCACAGGCACCAAAAATGTATAAGAAGTGAAGGCTCATATATTATTTGTTCCAGATCTAAATAGCAGCTTCTTCCGCTACCACCGTTGAAGAGTAAACGGTGTGTTTAAGGTGGCTAGCGGCAATTGTGCAAAGGCAAGAAGCATTTAATAGTGGGCATTTCCCATTCTTCCAGGGCATCAGAGATAAAACGTCAGGTGGTAGGTACCTCTAGGTACGTTCAAGCAAAGCTCTGAATCCAGTGATTGATAGCCATTACCGTCCACTATGGTTACTGCAAGTGTATAAATAGGGCACGCACCCCTTGCAGCTCAGGGAGAGATCCAACTGACACATTAGCAATAATCGTCAATATGTGCAACATCACAATTAACAACTGCCTTACCTAACATGACCTAACGAAAGTCAATATTGCACATTATTAATAATCGCAGGCGTAGCCGCGGGTAATAGCTAGTGTTCGTATATATAGTTATCCTGGTTCATATTCACTAAAAAACGTTTTCTTCATTAATTATACGTAGGCGCAAGACATAACGTATGTATGCATCTCACTAACCTTGTCAGTCTGAATATTGTTTGGATCTATTGCTTGTACCTTTAAAGCGATCTGTCTCGGGCGTGTAGTCGCTGTGCGTCCCGCAGGACCTATGTTCTTATTGCCTGGTACTAAAATCCCGAATAGCGTTGCTCCATATTCAATTTAAATTTCAAACCAACAAAACCTGTTTTGATTTGAATCCATATTAACTATGATTATAATAAATTATAATAATTGCTACGAAAAAGTACGCAAATATCAATAAATAACAGATCAGTGTAGCATGTAGTCGCTATGCGTCCCGCAGGGACCGCGTTCTATTTTCGTTATATTAAACAAGTCTGGATTATTTGCACTGATGAGATGAACAATTGCTAAGAAAATCACGGTCCTTGACAGGATCATTCTGAAACAAAATGTTTCAGTCTGTTAGTATGTACTTTAATTTTCTTATTTTTCTTAGTTTTTAAAGTAACATTTACAGGTGAATTGATTTCAACTATTTCATAAGGTCCTATCCAATATGGTGATAGTTTCTTTGATTTGCCTGGCTTAACTTGTTCGTTACTTAAATAAACTAGATCTCCTATTTCATATTTGACGTTTTTAGTTTTCCTATCATAATTCAATTTGTTACTTAATTTGGAATTAATCAGTTTTTCTCTGGCTATTTCCCGTGATTTTTTGAGTTTAAATTTTAAATCGTCCAAATAATTATCGTAACAATATTTAAATTCTGGCGGTTTAAGAATTGACGTTGGTAATTTCGCTTTATTCCCGAATATTAGTTCAAAGGGAGTAAATTGTGTGGATGTATGCACACTCGTATTATATGAAAACATAGCAAAATCTATCCATTTATCCCAGTTTGATTGATCTTCATTTACGTAATGTTTCAAATAATCTGCTAATGTAGAATGGCTTCTTTCTAATGCGCCATTACTTTGTGGATGGTAAGCTGTGGTATTAATCTTTTTCATTTTTAATAATTTAGACGTTTCTTTAATTAGTGTAGAAGTAAAATCTGCGCCTTTATCCGTGAGTAAGACATCAGGAGGTTCGATCCCTGCCAATGAGCATGAATGATAAAGGAAAAGGAAAACATTGACATGGTGAAGAAAAATATTGTGAAGAAACTATAGAATGGTGGCAGGTCATTTTCCAGTGCTCGTCTGTCTAGCTGCCACCCTCAAGTTGAAAAATCCGAAATTATGACGTAAGCCTGATATTGGTATATTCATATCAGGTGTGTTTGTACTAAAGTCAGCTGGCTGTTGCTTACGTTACATTCAAGTCAATGATTACACTGACCTAGGTGTGACGTAAAACTCTACTGATTTAATCTGATTTGATTTCAGTCGGTCATGGTTATTGTAATAAGTTCAGTTGCTCACGCGGCTGTTGCTTACGTTATACGAACGTCAGTGACACGTAAAGTGAGTCGTAAAACCCTACCTCTTCCGACATCATGTGATCCTGGTATTGGACCGTTTATTTCGTTGGCGTAGGTCAGGGTTTTTGTAAAGTTATGCGCACGCGGCTTGTTGCTTACGGTTGCTTACGATCCCCACCAGTTTGAGCTTTTGGTATAAAATACTTATATAGACATTAAATACAGAATATTTACGATCTTTTCATTGTTTATGGATAATTATACGTTTTCAAATCACAAATAGTTTGTGATTTAAATGCAACGCTATACATTTAATATGGAGCAATGCATTTCAGGAATTTAGTTTTCAGTAAGTACCAGGCGATAAGAAACGTAAAGAGAGTTTGAAAAAGCTCGATATAGGATTTCGTTCTTAAAGTTGAGCCCATTTTAGTTCGAAAACATAGTACTTATGACTTAATTAGTAGCATAATAAAATCTATTAACGTAAGTATCGGATATCGAAAAGTTTCATAACCGCAAGTAATGATAAAAGATTAATAATATAATGGCAAGACGTTACGGATTATTATCAATTTAATCAATATAGTCATTGTATAAAATAAAATAAAAAAGCTAAGAAACAGCATGCTAGTAATTTGATTTTAATTTTTTGGACGTTTGCCGCCCGAATGAACCTGTCATCCGCGATCTGTGACAGATTAGGGATGTTTACGAAGTAAACTTTTTAACTTTCTGTGTTTAGCTGCGCGTAAAAGTACCTTTATTAAGTTTTGTCATCAAAAAATTAACACGATAATAAAAAAAAAATAATCTAACACTATACTTAATTATATACTTATATTTCGAAGAAATTTGTCGAATTGTACATCGATCGATGAACCGGATCGAATCTGATTCGAAGAATACCTGAATAGCCCTGCAGATTGGACATACTAGATGTCAAAATCAGATGTCAAACTTGTTCCAGAAAATTGCACGCGTGTTTGGATACGTTACAAAGTTGCGCGAAATCGCGCTGCTCCACCAGGCAGTCAGAAATCAGAAAGAGATCGAAATTCATCGATACAGGGTTATATTATTAGTAAATGACATAAGAATTTTCAGAACAGCTCTGAGACTTCTGAGGGACATACGAATTTATACATGTAAACCTATAACATAATGGATAAATATACATAAATAATTAGATCCTGATAATTAATTAAGTAAATGAAAGAGTTAATAAAATATAAGTTCTAGTTGTTGACGGATTCATAGTTACAACAATTCGTAGCGCCTGTAGCTCGGCTAGCTAAGGTGATCTGACGCAATTATCGAATATAAACAAAGGTCGATGCGGATGGTGACTGGATGGGTGACCATGCATAAGGCTGTTGTTTCATTATGGCATTTTCAGCGGGGCGCTACCGTGGGTCAGATGACACTATGTGTGGGTCCGGGTTGTCATTGTTATTCGTCTTAGTAAAAGTTGGGATTAAGCCAAGTCAGAGGCTTTCGGAAAGCTTTAAAATTCGACGACACCAGAGATTGGCCACTTCAGCTCATACGAGGAGGCAGAAGACTAAATGCATTTGAGTGAATTATTTAGTTCGCCCATTTTATGTGGATTCCAATAAATCAAATATACCTGTATAGAGTTATTTAAATTGAAACAATGGGCGGAGCACTGAATAAGTTCAAGGATTGTTGAGACATAGTTTGAAAGAGCTCGATATATGATTACATAAATAATTTTGAATCCATTACAGTTCAACAAGAAATAATCTTTTATGTTAAATAATAATTTAAAATAATATTTTTAAAAACACCCCTTTGTTTGTTTTACACCCTTCTTATGTTATATTATCACTGTACTTCCAGTGGTTGCCTGAAAGAGATTGCTTTTAGCCATAAGGACGCCTTTTTTGGAACATGTATTATCTATTTAATATAAGTGACTTTAGTGAGTGTGTGTGTATAACGAATTAATTAATCTTTCTGTTAGTCAGGCTACAACTTGAGTAAATCATCATCATCATCGCGAGGGTTCACTGCGAGGTTCAGGTTCACACTTCTCTAGGTTACCAGCATCTTCGGAACGAGATTTTCGTACTTTCAGTAACTCCTTTATTAATACACATTTATTTATTTTTCACTCTTTTTATTTAAGACATGGAAAAAGGTTAAACAAATGCCGGCACAGTTTTTTTATTTAAATTCAATAGATACGTCATAGCGCTGTATAAAACTAGGACCGTGGGATTTTATCGCCTAGCAGAGTACCAGGCAATCAGGAGTACTAGGAAGAAGTTCGAAACGGATCGATATATTAATAGGAAATTACTTAAGAATTCTTTAGGACAGATCTGGAACATCAGAGAGACATACGAATTTATATATAGTATGTATGTATTTAACTATAACACAATGGAATAAATATCCATAAATAATTAGATCCTGATAATAATAATTATAGTGGTTATATGAAAGGGTTAATATATGTTTCAGGTGTTAACTGATTCAAAATTACGTAGCGCATGTAGTTAGGCTAGCTAAGGTGATCTGACGTTATCATTGAAGCTAAGCAACGGTCGACGCGAATGGTGTTTGGATGTATGACCATGCACAGTGAATTTTTAGCAAGACACTACCGTGGCTCGGATGACACGTTAAATTGTAGGTGCCAGCTATAAGCAATTCAAGAAGAATTCTTTAAGCGAAGCCAGAGGTCTTCGGACGGCTCGAAAACTCGACGACCCCAGAGCTTGGCCAAAGAAGAAGCTTTAGCTCATACAAAGAAGAAGAGTGAACGCATATTTGAGTGAATGTTATTTCGATCAGTTTATATGGATTTCAATTGATCAAATATACCTGTATAGAGGTTATTCAAATTAAATCAATGGGCGGAGCGCTGAATATTAACAAGATAATATTATAGGTTTTCAGCATTTTTGTGTACCAGGCGTCAAGAAATGTTAAGACATAGTTTTGAATAGCTCGATTTGGAGTTTTTATGTTAATAGCAGCCCGCCCTGGCTTTGCGCGGGCTATAAAATAATCTGTTATTTGCAGCGAAACATTCTAGAAGACAAGAGGCCATTTTGGCTCGGTGGGAATTACGTCTGCTTTTTAATGTAACGGCTTCTGTTTCGACCCCAGCCAACACCATAATGACTAGTTTTTACTAGTTATGTGTGGATTTGCATTCGCTTTACGGTGGAGGGAAACCTCGGGAGAAAACTGACATGTTTGAGGAACACAATATCCGATCATGTGTGTCATGCACCAACCAAAACTTAGCCAGCGTGGTGAATTATGGCCTATGCCTCTCTCCCCGTGAGACGATACTCCTTCGGTGTTCATTATTATAGGTGCATAATGTAACGCAAACAAATAAGTGCATAATGTCTAAATCATATCTAGAGAGCTCAATCCTAGTTATAAAAATATTATTTGTAATTAAATTTGTTCGTACGCTGATATCGGCCTCAACTCGATGGCGAAAGAAAATAGTGAATGTACTTGCGCGAAGGACCTGGCCCAAGACAGACAAGTATGAAATTTATTGGAGGAGACCTATACCCAGCAGCGGATAAAAACGGGTTCAATAAATACAATTGATAAAAAAACAACAAAATAAAATGTATCCAAATTTAATAAAAATATTTGATTAAGTTATGTTAACATATTCATCTTACATGACTTTTATCTCTGATATTACAAACAGCACCACCTCAATATAGGTACAAACATTGGTTGCGGCTGGGAGTCACTTATGAAAAAGAGTAACGCCCGGTAACGTTACGATGAGTCACCGAACGAGAGAGAGGCCCGCCGAATGCCTTGCGTCTCTCTCCCACTCAACTATGATCGGTCTGCCGCGCGCGCAGCACGCGGCAGACGTTGTCACGTAAAATCTTCGCCCGTAAAACCGACTTTACAGGCAACCATTTTTTTATAGCACGTGTTTAATTAAGGCCAGGTGAGCAGAATGCACCTGAAACTGGCGGTAAAGTACCAGGGCAAAATGACTGCTGAAGAGGTAGAGTTATCTCAAGCAGTGTTTATCAAACAATTTATATAAACATATATTTATCATTTCACACGTATATTTTGTACGCAAAAGTTTGTTTATGTGTTATTTATTTTTGCTACTTTTTAACTCTCAAACGGCAGAACCGATTTAGCGAAATTTGGTACGGTAATAGTTTCTAATCGTAATAGGCACCGCAATTTTTACTTTTTGCTAGTTTTGTAAAGTTATGATGATAATTAAAAAAATTGAAAAAATGGCCATAAACGCGATATAATTAATAAAAACTAGTTTTTATCGGTGTGTTCCGGCAGTATGTTTGTGCGCTAGTTATTACAGATTAGACATGCTCCACCTTAGGACAGAGTGCCGCTAACACTTACGTGTCCTGCTGGTTACATGCAAAGCTGTACTGTATAATAATATATAATAATGAATGCATTGACAAACAAAGCCAATGGAAATTGCTAGTCTAAATAACCGGAGCTTGGCCTTCACGACGCGTGTTGTTTTAATGTTTTTATATTTTTATCTCAAAACTGCATTAAGTATGACGTCATAAGCAACAAACCGGCCGCTGTACTGAGAGAGTTTATTTGTTATCAGTTAAGTTGGCTATGTGTAGATATTGCGTAGCACAGATAGATAATCATGGCTAGTTCGAATCAGCATTATTTTCAAAAGACCACGTTCCCTTTAGTAGAATCAATAACCAAAATATATATAATCTATAGGCAACTACATAATATAATTAACTACATAATACAAAAAATATGATTTGTTTTACAAATTATACCGATTTTACGAATTGGTAAGACCAATCATATCTTTTGTAAATAATAGTAAATTTCTATATAAATACTTCAATAAATTAACAGTGACAATATAATAATTTTTAATCTATAGGCATATAGTGCGCATACGTCATGTTGAGTACGAGCTCAGTACCAGTATCATGTTAGAGATGTCGCTACCTCCTTAGTTTCACTGTAATACATTTCAGATGGCGCTAATTGGTGTCAGTACTGGTAAGTTCCACCTCCTCGAAAAGCATGTTTTCCTGGTACTTTGTCAGTGAAAAAGTTGACGTTGACATAAATTCAAATCTGTCAAGTCATCATTGAGTGTGAGTGAGCTTTTAGTAAGCAGATCTACAGGCGCTACAGCGTAGTACGAACAAAGTTTCTTCATCACTTTACCTCGTCTAATAAGATTCAGTTTTAATTTCGCGCTTCAAGAACAAGTTTCAAACTTAGTTATTTGACAAGTTAATTTTATGAAATTATTGACTTTGTTGAATTTGGATAATGAGTATAGAAATGCTCATTAGCCGCAACCGAACACACCGAAGTTGCTTAGTAACAGTGTAACTAAACGTACTAGTAACTTGTGTCAGGTTGAATCTCTGTAACCGTGTCACTTAACTAGAAAGCAGAAATTTTCTCAATTTTTATTTTTTATTAAATAAATTATTCGAACTTACATTAAATGGAAATTTCATTTATGGGCAGCGCGATTAATAAATAATCTTTAATTATAAAGCTTTTATAAGCATTATTATACCAATATCTTTAAAATATTTGTTTTTTCACACCTGTATTCCAGTAACTATAGGCGGGTAATAAAAGAGTCAGCTACATTCGGGCCGAGGATGGAGCATGCCTTATCTGGAATTACTGGGTCTCAATAAGGCTGCCGGTTAGGTGCTGGGTAAAAGCTTTTTCAACTGGAGGGCTGTAGCTAGACAGACGAGCATTAGAAAATGCCCTACCACCATGCTATAGTTTCTTCACGATGTTTTTTTTTATCAAAAGCTCAAGCTCACTGGCGGGGATCGAACGAACGTCCTGCGGGATGCAAGGCGTCTACACGCCCGACTGAACGGACATTGCTTTAAAGCTAAAACAACACAACATATAACTTAACGCGTAATGAATGAATATATGTTAATTTACGATAGGATTCAAATCACAAACAGTTTGTGATTTGAATGCGTCGCTGCATTGAACGTGCTGCATTTAAGTTTTCAGTACCAGGCGATAAGAAACGTTAAGAGAGTTTGAAAAAGCTCGATACAGTATGACATTCGATAGGATTCAAATCACAAACAGTTTTATTCAATTTTATCTTTTTACATGGAAGAAGGTTAAACAAATGCAGCCCCTCATATTTGTAATTTAAATTGAGATAAATACGTCATGAGCACTGTATAAGATTGTAGGCTTTTAGCGTTCCAGAGTACTAGGCGGTCAGAAATATAAGAAAGCATTCGAAATAGATAGATACAGGGTTATATTATATTATTTATAAAAAAAACAAAACGGTAAATATCACATCAGCAAGAAAAATACTACTAAACGGGAACGCATTTAAATGTCTAAAATAAAAATATAAAACATTCGATAGTTTGATCGGAGGTGTTTATGTATAGTGTACCCTACTGTTGTAGCTAGGGCATAATTTAGAATTATTGAAAAAAAAACAAAAACATTTATTTTTATTAATTTAGAAACATTTGGCTTCTCAATGCTTTTGTTTAAACTAGAATTGTACTAATGTTCATAATTGAATATCAGTTAAAAATAGTTCTTACTAGAAAACACGCGTTTCTACGACACCAGAGCTTGGCCACTAACCTCATACGAAGAAGAAGATTGAATGCATATTTCAGTGAATTATTTAGTTCGATCAGTTTATGTAGATTTCAATTGATCAAATATACCTGTATAGAGCTATTTAAATTGAAACAATGGGCGGAGCATTGAATAATTTCAAGATTATATTATAGGTTTTCAGCATTCCTTTGTACCAGGCGTCAAGGAATGATAAGAGCTCGATATGGAGTTTACATGTATGTTACTTAACACCTAACTTCGCACGGACTTCGCATAAATATTTGACCAGCCAAGCTTTAGGCTAGAATCACTAAGCAGAAAATAAACGTGGTCGTCCAAAACAGACCTGGCGGCGGACTATCATTAACGAAGCGAAGGCTATCGGCAAGACCTGGAGCGAGATCAAGCGAAACGCTCAAGACAGACCGGGATGGCGACGCACTGTGGACGCCCTCTGATCTAGGAGACATAGGACCTTAGGTCAAAGTAAGTCATTTGACCTTTTTTGATAATAAATGAGTCAGCGAAATTAGGGCCGAGGTTAGAGCATGCCTTATCTGGAATTACTGGGTCTCAATAAGGCTGCCGGTTAGGTGCTTGGTAAATGATTTTTCAATTTGAGGGCGGCAGCTAAACAGACGAGCATTAGGAAATGCCCTACCACCATGCTATAGCATTTTCACGATATTTTTCTTTAGAAAAAGCTCAAGCTCATTAGCAAGGATCGAACGTACACCCTGCGGGACGCAAAGCGTCAACACATCCGACTGATCTATCATCACTTCAAATCTACAAGCCAAAGACTCAAAATATACCTTCACGCATAATCAATGAATAATTTTAAATTTACGATAAGATTCAAATCACAAACTGTTTGTGATTTGAATGCGTTGCTCCATATTCAATGTGGGAATTTCAATGGTTTGTGAATTTTTTTCACGATATAGCCTGACCTAACGAAAGCAAACACTGCACAATCATTATAAATAATCACAGGCGTAGCAACGGGTAATAGCTAGTATTCGTATATATAGTTATCCTGGTTCATATTCAGTAAAAAAAAAACGTTTTCTTTATTAATTATACGTAGGCGCGAGATATTACGTACGTATGCATCTCACCAACCTTGTCAGTTTGGGTCTATTGCTTGTAAGTTTGAAGCGATCTGTCTCGGGCGTGTAGTAGCGTGTAGCAGGGCGTAGGTACGATCCCTGCCAATGAGCATGAATGATAAAGGAAAAGGAAAACATTGACATGGTAAAGGAAAACATTGTGAAGAAACTATAGAATGGTGGCAGGTCATTTTCCAGTGCTCGTCTGTCTAGCTGCCGCCCTCAAGTTTAAAAATCCGAAATTATGACGTAATCCTGATATTGTAACATTCATTTCAGGTGTTTGTACTTTTACTTTGTACTAAGGTCAGCTGGTTGTTGCTTACGTTACATTCAAGTTAGTGATAACACTGACCTAGGTGTGACGTAAAACTCCACTTCTTCCGAAGTTATGTGATCCTGGTATTGGTTATTTCAGATGTAGGTCAGGGTATATTATGTATTCATTTGCGCACGCGGCTGTTGCTTACGTCATATGATCGTCACAGACATGTAACGTGAGTCGTAAAATCCCACCTCTTCCGAAGTTATGTGATCCTGGTATTGGTCCGTTTATTTCAGGTGTAGGTCAGGGTTTGTAAAGTTTTGCGCACGCGGCCTATTGCTCAATGGTTGCTTACGTCAGTGTGATTATGCCAGACACTTAATACTACTGCTATCAGATACTACCTCCAATGCTGAGATTAAGGGCCTCCTCTCACGAGGCGAGAGATATGGTGCGGGTTGGTGGATGATTTTGATTTGGATTGATTCCGTCACGATGATTTCCTTTAGCGAGTGAAAATCCACACATAATTAAAAAACAGCCAGTCAAATTGAAAAAGCGCGCGATCAAAATTCCCCCCCGCTTCTAGATCGCTTCACTTCGGTAGGCGTTATGCTTATTTTTGAAACCCTTAAACTGTCGACTGGCGCTTTGTTTCTGGATCGTATTGCTATATCTAGGACTCGTCGTCTGTAATGATGTCATAAACACGCCGAGACGAACCTGCTTCAATTTATAAAGCCTATCACGGCACCATTCCACCCGGGCCTGTTTCTGAACATCGGTGAGGTTGTGCGGCACCCAGCGTGAAACTATTCTCTTCACGCAAAGATTCACGTGCAGAATCTTGTAAAGGCTTCCCGATCCAATTTGCACAATGTGCTAAATCTCCTGGTATGTAACTCGCCTATTGTCTTGGATTTAATTGTTCATTGCTAGCACGTTTTCTTCCGTAACAACCGTCGACGGGCGACCACTTCTTTCTTCATCCCCCAAAGTTAATCGACCGCACCGAAATTCATTATGCCAACAATACACGGTTGCCTTACAAAGGTATTCATCCATGAAAGCCATTTGAAGTCTTTCGTAAGATTGTTCCGGTTTCAGGCGGCACTTGAAATCGTATAAAATCATAGCGCGATTATGTTGCCTGTGCAGATCCATTTTTTACTGAGAAACGATAATTTAAATTAGCTTGCAATAAATGTGGAGGAAAAATTTTAAATTGTAATGTGCCTATTTTTACTTATAAATAATCATATTTTTAAAATAGGCTTAAACTGGCCAGTCTCTCATTCATTTGTGAGTGGCCTGGTATAATTGTGTATGTTACTATTTTAATTGCCGTATAACGGACTCGATCTGAATCTGATGATACCTAACATGGCATTTTCCATCGCCCGCTGTGAAATTTTGATTATGTGCATGGACTCTTCAGTAAGGATAACGGTAACAGGTAGACGCTTAAAATGTGAAGCGAATATGTTATAAAATAAATTTAACAAAATTAAAATTGAAAAAAGAAATATGAAAGAGGCCGTCCATATAACAAACGTAATTTTAAGCAATTGTTTAACTGAAATTTACGAGTATATGACATTTGTTAAATCATCCTCTAAATATTCACAGAATATTCTGAATCAAATTTAAAACACATTTATGAAATACATATTTTAAGGGAGCTTTCATACATCAAACGTGTTTTTTTAGGTACGGGAACCACTAATAATGCATGCAAAGCCGTCTATTGAGTACATAAATATAGACGTTTTGAACAAACCTGATAGTGTACATAATTTTTATAATAGCTGCAACATGCACTGCTGGGTATAAGCCTCCTCACTCTATAAATACATCATCTATAAAAATGTCACCTTTACCTAAAACGGTTCATGAGTCCCGTTGGTACTTTTTGGGTACGGAATTATAAAAAGATTGTTCGTTATTTAAATAAACAAGAGAAAGAACATTTTACTTATCTAATGTGTAACCGCTGCCGCGCTGTTGCTAAGGGGCAGTATAATTGTGAGAAGAAGTATACCAGGATTATATGATGCCATAAGAGGTATTCGAATTAATATCAGTCGTACTCGAGTAATTAAGCGAACAGTACTTGCGAAGATAAAATTTGTAGAACTGTATTCAAACGATAACGCAGCTATCTAGTCATTTATGTTAATGTTTTCATATTTTGTTTCATTTAGTATAAATTTAGTCTTATATTGATATTTTTTATCATCAATAAATGCACACTTTTTATTATAATATCAGTATTTGCTAGTTACATACTCGTATTAATAATGATATGTCAGTGGATAAAATATTAATTAATTTCTTAAATTATCATCAAGCGATAATAGTACATTGTTACCCTAGTGAGGTGAGGGCGCCAATAGTTCGAGGGGATAAATAAGTAATTTGAGGTAAACACTGTGCTTTTCATTACATACACAAGGGAAAATAAACACATGAATTAGGATGAGATAATTTTATTTAAATTTTATGGTAGAATAAGAAAATTGGTAGTTTGTGACAGGTTTTTCCGGGTGTGTTGATATAAAAAAAGTTTATCTCTCTGTGCCCGGCTGTGTATTATTTAATATTATTTAATGTTTAACAACATATATTATTTAATCTTTACGTGCTTCAATTTCAATTTTACATCGTGGCTGTATAAAAAGTTGGAACATGGTTCAATAGATATTATTATGTGAAAAAGAACTAGTTTTTTATAAACAATTTAACAGCTGTCGCTTGAAAGCGATTCTCCCTAGGGACGCCACGTATTACTCTCACCCCGCTCCTCAGACAGCTTCAGACCTACTTTGAGAGTATGAGTAAAAAAAACGTACATTTAGTAGCGGCGTAGTAAATTTCCCGTCGTTCTTGGGAGAACTACCCCTCAATTAATAACCATTCACTAAGAAAAAAAATGGTTGCCTGTAAAGTCGGTTTTACGGGCGAAGATTTTACGTGACAACGTCTGCCGCGTGCTGCGCGCGCGGCAGACCGATCATAGTTGAGTGGGAGAGAGACGCAAGGCATTCGGCGGGCCTCTCTCTCGTTCGGTGACTCATCGTAACGTTACCGGGCGTTACACTTTTTCATAAGTGACTCCCAGCCGCAACCTAATTTAAGACGTTGTCACGTCAAAAAACGTACATTAAGTAGTGGCGTAGTAAATTTCCTGTCGTTCTTGGGAGAACTACCCCTCAATTAATAACCATTCACTAAGAAAAAAAAACATGTATAAAATTACAAAACATAATATAGTAAATGAGTAGATCCATGCGAAAAGAAAATGAGCCAAATGATGCAGAGATAATTCAATCGCTACACTCGCTCTGTATATTGTAAACAAACGTATCTGTGCTACGCAATATCTACACATAGCCAACTTAACTGATAAGTAGTGAACTACAGTACAGTAGCCGGTTTGTTGCTTATGACGTCGATACTTAATGCAGTATTTGAGATAAAAATATAAAAACATTAAAACAACACGCGTCGTGAAGGCCAAGCTCCGGTTATTTAGACTAGCAATTTCCATTGGCTTTGTTTGTCAATGCAGTCATTATTATATATTTTTATACAGTACAGCTTTGCATTTAACCAGCAGAGCACGTAAGTGTTAGCGGCACTCTGTCCTAAGGTGGAGCATGCCTAATCTGTAATAACTAGCGCACAAACATACTGCCGGAACACACCGATAAGAACTAGTTTTTATTAATTGTATCGCGTTTATGGCCATTTTTTCAAAATTTTTAAGTATCATCATTACTTTACAAAACTAGCAAAAAATAAAAATTGCGGTGCCTATTACGATTAGAAACTATTACCGTACCAAATTTCGCAATATCGGTTCTGCCGTTTGAGAGTTAAAAAGTAACAAAAATAAATAACACATAAACAAACTTTTGCGTACAAAATATACGTGTGAAATGATAAATATATGTTTATATAAATTGTAAGATAAACACAACACTGCTTGAGATAAGTCTACCTCTTCAACAGTCATTTTGTCCTGGTACTTTACCGCCAGTTTCAGGTGCTTTCAGCTCACCTGGCCTTAATTAAAGCACGTGCGATAAAAAAAAAAATATTTTCCAAAGCACTGACTGAGGTAACTCTAGCTCTTTAGTTATCGTGTTATCTTAATAGTTTAAGGGCAGGAAGGTATTCTTGAAATCAGCTTCACCTGGCCTTAAAGAACATGCAATAAAATGTTTGTACCTATATTTAGGTGGTGCTGTTTGTAATTTCAGAGATAAATAAGTCATGTAAGATGAATATGATAACATAAATTAATCAAATATTTTTATTTAATTTGGATACATTTTTTATGTATTGTATTTAATGAACCCGTTTTTATCCGCTGCTGGGTATAGGTCTCCTCCAATAAATTTCATACTTGTCTGTCTTGGGCCAGGTCCTTCGCGCAAGTACGATTTAGACATTATGCACTTATTTGTTTATGCATTACATTATGCACCTATAATAATGAACACCGAAGGAGCAATCACTCACGAGGAGAGAGATATAGGCCATAACTCACCACGCTGGCTAAGTTTTGGTTGGTGGATGACACACATGAACGGATATTGTGTTGCTCAAACATGTCGGTTTTCTCGCGAGGTTTCCCTCCACCGTAAAGCGAATGCAAATCCACACATAACTTGTAAAAACTAGTCATTGTGTTGGCTGGGGTCGAAACAGAAGCCGCGTAATTCCCACCGACCCAAAATGGCCTCTTGTCTTCTAGAATGATTCGCTGCAAATAACAGATTATTTTATAGCTCGTGCAAAGCCAGGGCGGGATGCTAATAACATAAAAACTCCATATCGAGCTATTTCAAACTATGTCTTAACATTCCTTGAATTTATTCAGTGCTCCGCCCATTGTTCCAATTTAAATAACTTACATACAGGTATATTTGATGAACTGAAATCCATCTCGTAAACTGATGGAACTTTATAATTTACTCAAATATACAACCAGTCTTCTTTTTCTTCGTATGAGCTAAGTTACCAAGCTCTGGTGTCGTTGAGTGTTCAAACCGCCTGAGGCCACTTACTTGGCTTAATTAATTCTTGTACTAAGACTTATAGCTGGAACCTATAATTTGACATGTCATCTGACCCACGGTAGCGCTCAGATGAAACCGCTATAATGAAAATGACAGTCTTGTGTATGGTCACCCAACCAAACACCGTTTTCATCGACCGTTGCTTAGCTTCGATGACTGCGTCAGATCTAGACCTTAGCTAGCCGAGCTACAAGCGTTACGTTATTATAAATCAGTTAACACCTGAAACATATATTTACCCTTTCATTTTCTTATATATTATTATCAGGATTTAATTATTTATGGATATTTATTCCATTGTGTTATAGTTAAATACATACATATTATATATAAATTGATATGTCCCTCTGATGTTTCAGATCTGTCCTAAAAAATATTAAGTCATTTTCTATTAATATAACCCTGTATTGATCCGTCTCAAACTCCTTCTTAGTACTTCTGATCGCCTGGTACTCTGCAAGGCGATAAAATCCCACGGTCCTAATTTAATACAGCGCTATTACGTATCTATTTAATGTAAATAACAAATCTGTGCCGGAATTTGTTTAACTTTTTTCCATGTATTAAATGAAACGAGTGAAAAATAAATAAATATGTTTTAATATAGGATTTAATAGTGAAAAAACGAAAATCTCGTTCCGAAGATGATGGTAACCTAGAGAAGTGTGCGCCTGAACCTCGCAGTGAACCCTCGCGATGATGATGATGATTTACTCAAGTTGTAGCCTGACTAAAAGAAAGATTGATTAATTCGTTATTTACACACACTTACTAAAGTTATTCATATTAAATATTTAATACTTGTGCCATAATCGGTGTCCTTATTACTAAAAGCAATCTCTTCGAGGCAACCACTGGAAGGACAGTGATAACATGAGGAGGGTGAAAAACAAACAAAGGAGTGTTTTTAAAAACATTATTTTTAAATATTATTTAACACAAAAGTTTTATTACCGTTGAACTGTAATGGATTCAAAATTATTTATGTAATCCTATATCGATCTCTTTCAAACTATGTCTTAACATTCCTTGAAATTATTCAATGTTCCGCCCATTGTTTCAATTTAAATAACTCTATACAGGTATATTTGATTTATTGAAATCCACATAAACTGACCGAACTAAACAATTCGCCCAAATATGCATTTAGTCTTCTGCCTCCTCCTATGAGCTGAAGTGGCCAATCTCTGGTGTCGTCGAATTTTAAAGCTTTCCGAAAGCCTCTGAATTGGCATAACCCCAGCTTTTACTAAGACGAATAATAATAATATTCGGGGCCTACTTTTAGTGTCATCTGACCCACGGTAGCGCCCCGCTGAAAATGCCATAATGAAACGACAGCATTGTGGATGGTCGTCACCCATCCATACACCAACCGCATCGACCTTAGTTTATATTCCTCGATTGCGTCAGATCATCTTAGCTAGCCGAGCTACAGGCGCTACATAATATTGAAATTATGAATTCGTAACAACTAGAACTTATATTAACTCTTTCATTTACTTAATTAATTATCAGGATCTAATTATTTATGTCTATATTTATTCCATTATGTTATAGGTTTACATGTATAAATTCGTATGTCCCTCAGAAGTCTC
Organism: Mellilla xanthometata; assembly: GCA_035578125.1. Taxonomy (NCBI): domain Eukaryota; kingdom Metazoa; phylum Arthropoda; class Insecta; order Lepidoptera; family Geometridae; genus Mellilla; species Mellilla xanthometata. Next base: position 4,129,322 of record JAPUBQ010000003.1, read on the forward strand.
AGAGCTGTTCTGAAAATTCTTAAGTCATTTATTAATAATATAACCCTGTATCGATGAATTTCGATCTCTTTATGATTTCTGACTGCCTGGTGGAGCAGCGCGATTTCGCGCAACTTTGTAACGTATCCAAACAATCAAACGCATGCGATTTTCTGGAACAAGTTTGACATCTGACCTTGACATCTAGTATGTCCAATCTGCAGGGCTACTCAGGTATTCTTCGAATGAGATTCGATCCGGTTCATCGAACGATGTACAATTCGACAAATTTCTTCGAAATATAAGTATAGAAATAAGTATAGTGTCAGATTAAATAATATTTTTTATTATTAGCGTGTTAAATTTTTGATGAAAAATTTTAATAAAGATACTTTTACGCGCATCTAAACACAGAAAGTAAAAAAGTTTACTTCGTTAACATCCCTAATCTGTCACAGATCGCGGATGACAGGTTCACTCGGACGGCAAAAGTCCAAAAAATTAAAATCAAACTACTAGCATGCACTTTGTTTCTTAGATTTTTTTATTTTATACAATGACTATATTGCTTAAATTGATAATAATCCGTAACGTCTTGCAATTATATTATTATCTTTTTATCATTACTTGCGATTATGAAACTTTTCGATATCCGATACATACGTTAATAACTTTTTTTTTTATTATGATACTAATTAAGTCATACGTACTATGTTTTCGAACTAAAATGGGTTCAACTTTAAGAACAAAATCCTATATCGAGCTTTTTCAAACTTTCTTTACGTTTCTTATCGCCTGGTACTTACTGAAAACTAAATTCCTGAAATGCATCGCTCCATATTAAATGTATAGCGTTGCATTTAAATCACAATTTATTTGTGATTTGAAAACGTATTATTATCCATAAACTATGAAAAGAACGTAAATATTCTGTATTTAATGTCTATATAAGTAATTTATACCAAAAGCTCAAACTCACTGGTGGGGATCGTAAGCAACCGTAAGCAACAAGCCGCGTGCGCATTACTTTACAAAAACCCTGACCTACGCCAACGAAATAAACGGTCCAATACCAGGATCACATGATGTCGGAAGAGGTAGGGTTTTACGACTCACGTTACGTGTCACTGACGTTTGTATAACGTAGGCAACAGCCGCGTGCGTAACTGAACTTTACAATAACCATGACGTACACCTCACTTGAATGTAACGTAAGCAACCGCCAGCTGACCTTAGTATAGTAATGCTGAAAAGGTCTTTATCAATAAATTATTTATCGCGCTGCCCATTAATTAAATTAACATTAAATATTTGTAAGAATAATTTATTTAATAAAAAATATAGATCTTTCAACTTTCTAGCTAAGTATCACGGTTACCGAGATTCAACCTGCTGACAGACAGACAGTGACTTAGTAATAGGATCCCGTTTTTGCCTTTTAAGTACCGAACTCTTTGTATTTAATAAATGATTAACCTATCTCATTACTATAAAATAGGGACAAATGGAAAGAGAGTAGGAAGGCATTTGCCCAATAATGGGATCAAACAGGCTTTTGATTATTATAATTATTACTATAAAATATTTGGCTAAGAATTGTATTTAGTTGTTAAATTTTAAAAGTCTTTAAGAGTTACATTAGAAAATGCGATTCGTTCGGAAAGTTTGGGTCCTGCCAATGAGCACTTCTATACTATTTTATCCCGATTCAACAAACACAATAATTTCAAATAACCAAGTTTGATGCTTGTTCTTGAAGCGCGAAATTAAAGCTGACTCAGACTAGTCGAGGTGAAGTGATAAATAAACTTTGTTCTTTTATATGCGATTTCGTACTACTCTGTGACGTCTGTTGATCGTCTTACTAAAAGCTCACTTACACTCGATGATGATTTGACAGATTTGACTTTCTTTTTCACTGACAAACTACCAGGACAAAATGCTGTCCGAGGAGGTGGAATTTACCAATACAGACACCAATTAGCGCCATCTGAATTTTATTACAGTGAAACTACAGGAGGTAGCGACATCTCTAACATGTTACTGGTACTGAGGTCGTGCTCAACATGACGTATGCGCACTATATGTTAATAGATATAGATTTACGTAACTAAATATTATAAGGGAAACGTGGTCTTCAGAAAATGTGAATGATTCGAACTAGCGGTGATTATCTTATCTGAAAATATCATCGTAATCCTGCAGTGGATCTACTGACCCTTGATCCTAATTGAAGAACAAATGTATGAACTATAATGCGAGTTGCATATTTCGATATTCCTGACTTATCGAACCCGTATGAAAGCGCGTTAGTGTGTGTGTGTTATATGGAACTGGTTTGTATGTTTGTGTGAGAAAACAACATTCATTTTTCTTGTACTTGGTGCATGCTATCTGTTTATGAATTAACTATATATAGTAATGAATGGGAATTATGATCAGTAGTAGTTCGGATGAACGACGCCATTAAACTTAACCTCAACTTAAACTTATCCTTTTAATATTGACAAAGCAAAATTGTAGTAATATATTTTTGCTATGTCAATAAACGTTTCACTGGTACTAATTATAAAATGCTGAAAAAAACTAAATCCTTGAAATATACATTCATTAAATATAAGGAATAAAATAATAATATAAATATGAATAATTGCAAAAATAACAATGATAATCCTTATTTTAGTCGCAAATATTCGAATTTTGCATTATTTCCTTAATTTACTCACACACTGCGCACGCGCTTACGTAAACATGTACGTCAGTGTATTTGTGTCTGACATACTATTACGTAAGCACGTACTTTGTTCGAACGTAGCAATGACAAAACGTGACGTAAAACTCACCTCTTCGGGAATCATATTATCCTAGTACTGGAATACTCATTTCAGATATAGATCAGTGCTTTCGTACTAAAGTTCAGCTGCGCCACGCGGTTGTTGATTACGTTACACGTACCTCAGTGTTATTATGCTATGACATGTTTGTTTATGCAAAAAATACGGTGACGAAACGTGACGTTAAATTCGAATTTTCGGATGTTACGTCATCTTAGTACATACACTTTCATTAATATAAGCTATCACCATATCAAATTTAAAGCGTACGAGTTGAGCGCGTTAGTTGTGAAAAAGTAATTGAATGTAAAACAATAAATATTTTAGTTTTGTCATAGTAAATGAGATGAATACGTACGTAAAAGCTCGCGTCTACGTTTAACATATTGAGAAAGCTTTTTTTTACGGTATATTATTTAAGTACAAGGATAACATTATATACGAAGACTAGCTATTACCCGCGACAACGCCTGCGATTAGTAATAATGTGTAGTGTTAACTTTCGTTAGGTCAGGTTAGGTAAGGCAGTTGTTTAATTATGCAGTAGCACAAAATAAACAGCGGTAGGGGTTAGAGTGTTTTTTTCCGACGATGGTACGAAACCCTTCATGCGAGTGCCCGACTCGCTCGCAATTGGCCAATTACTTCTTTCTAATATTTTTATTACTTACATGTATAATAATAAATGAAATAAAAAATCTTATAAACTAGTTCAGAGAATAGCTTAAGCAATCCACTATTCATTCCCACAGCTTGGATTAGGGACTTTCTCTTACGAGCAGAGACATATAGTGCGGGTTGGTGAATGACACATGACTTCGGATATTCTGGTCCTCAAAGATGTCGATTTCCTCGCGAACTTTTCTTTCACCGTAAAGTGAGTGCAAATCCACACATAGCCTAAAAAACAAATCATTGATATAAGGCCGGAATCGAACCAATATGATGGAAAAGCAAAGCAAACGTTTACCATGAAGCCAAAATCGCTTTTGTCTTCTTAAATGACTCTCTGCAAATGACAGATTATAGCCCGTGCAAAGCCAGGGCGGGATGCTAATAACATAAAAACTCCATATCGAGCCATTTCAAACTATGTCTTAACATTCTTTGAATTTATTCAATGCTCCGCCCATTGTTCCAATTTAAATAACTTACATACAGGTATATTTGAAATTTATCATGTAAACTGATGGAACTTTATAATTCACTCAAATATGCAACCAGTCTTCTTTTTCTTCGTATGAGCCAAGTTTCCAAGCTCTGGTGTCGTCGAGTGTTCAAACTGCCTGAGGCCTTTGACTTGGCTTAATTTTTTTTTTTTTTTTTTTGGAATTAATTAATTAGTTCTTGTACTAAGACTTATAGCTGGAACCTACAATCAACGTGTCGTCTGACCCACGGTAGTGCTCAGATGACAATGCCATATTGAAAAATACGGTCATGTGTATGTCGTAATAAAGAATCAGTCAACACCAGAAACTTACATTTACTTTTTCTAAATTATCAGGATGTTATTATTTATTTACGGGTATATTTATTCCATTTTTTCGCAGGTAAATACATATATATAAATTCGTATGACCCTTTGATGTTTCAGAGCTGTCCCAAAAAAATCATTTTCTATTAATATAACCCTGTATCGATCCGTTTCGAACTCCTTCTTAGTACTTCTGATCGCCTGGTACTCTGCTAGGCGATAAAATCCCACGGTCCTAATTTAATAATAGCACTATTACGTATCTATTTAATGTAAATAACAAATCTGTGCCGGAATTTGTTTAACCTTTTTCCATGTATTAAATGAAACGAGTGAAAAATAAATAAATATGTTTTAATATAGGATTTAATAGTGAAAAAACGAAAATCTCGTTCCGAAGATGATGGTAACCTAGAGAAGTGTGAACCTGAACCTCGCAGTGAACCCTCGCGATGATGATGATGATTTACTCAAGTTGTAGCCTGACTAAAAGAAAGATTGATTAATTCGTTATTTACACACACTTACTAAAGTTATTCATATTAAATATTTAATACTTGTGCCATAATCGGTGTCCTTATTACTAAAAGCAATCTCTTCGAGGCAACCACTGGAAGGACAGTGATAACATGAGGAGGGTGAAAAACAAACAAAGGAGTGTTTTTAAAAACATTATTTTTAAATATTATTTAACACAAAAGTTTTATTACCGTTGAACTGTAATGGATTCAAAATTATTTATGTAATCCTATATCGATCTCTTTCAAACTATGTCTTAACATTCCTTGAAATTATTCAAAGTTCCGCCCATTGTTTCAATTTAAATAACTCTATACAGGTATATTTGATTTATTGAAATCCACATAAACTGGCCGAACTAAACAATTCGCCCAAATATGCATTTAGTCTTCTGCCTCCTCTTATGAGCTGAAGTGGCCAATCTCTGGTGTCGTCGAATTTTAAAGCTTTCCGAAAGCTTCTGACTTGGCTTAACCCCAACTTTTACTAAGACGAATAACAATGACAACCCGAACCCACACATAGTGTCATCTGACCCTCGGTAGCGCCCTGCTGAAAATGCCATAATGAAACAATAGCCTTATGCATGGTCACCCATCCAGTCACCATCCGCATCGACCTTTGTTTATACCCTTCGATGATTTCGTCAGATCACCTTAGCTAGCCGAGCTACAGGCGCTACGAAATGTTGTAACTATGAACCCGTCAACAACTATAACTTATATTAACTCTTCCATTTACTTAATTAATTATCAGGATCTAATTATTTATGTATATTTATCCATTATGTTATAGGTTTACATGTATAAATTCGTTTGTCCCTCAGAAGTCTCAGAGCTGTTCTGAAAATTCTTAAGTCATTTACTAATAATATAACCCTGTATCGATGAATTTCGATCTCTTTATGATTTCTGACTGCCTGGTGGAGCAGCGCGATTTCGCGCAACTTTGTAACATATCCAAACAATCAAACGCATGCGATTTTCTGGAACAAGTTTGACATCTAGTATGTTCAATCTGCAGGGCTATTCAGGTATTCTTAGAATGAGATTCGATCCGGTTCATCGATCGATGTACAATTCAACAAATTTCTTCGAAATATAAGTATAGAAATAAGTATAGTGTTAGATTTTTTTTTATTTTTTATTAACGTGTTAAGTTTTTGATGACAAAACTTAATAAAGGTACTTTTACGCGCAGCTAAACACAGAAAGTTAAAAAGTTTACTTCGTTAACATCCCTAATCTGTCACAGATCGCGGATGACAGGTTCATTCGGACGGCAAAATTTCAAAAAATTTAAAATCAAACTACTAGCATGCACTTTGTTTCTTAGCTTTTTTTTAATTTTATACAATGACTATATTGCTTAAATTGATAATAATCCGTAACGTCTTGCCATTATATTATTATCTTTTTATCATTACTTGCGGTTATGAAACTTTTCGATATCCGATACATGCGTTAATAGATTTTTTTTTATTATGCTACTAATTAATTAAGTCATACGTCCTATGTTTTAGAACTAAAATGGGCTCAACTTTAAGAACGAAATCCTATATCGAGCTTATTCAAACTTTCTTTACGTTTCTTATCGCCTGGTACTTACTGAAAACTAAATTCCTGAAATGCATCGCTCCATATTAAATGTATAGCGTTGCATTTAAATCACAATTTATTTGTGATTTGAAAACGTATTATTATCCATAAACTATGAAAAGAACGTAAATATTCTGTATTTAATGTCTATATAAGTAATTTATACCAAAAGCTCAAACTCACTGGTGGGGATCGTAAGCAACCGTAAGCAACAAGCCGCGTGCGCATTACTTTACAAAAACACTGACCTACGCCAACGAAATAAACGGTCCAATACCAGGATCACATGATGTCGGAAGAGGTAGGGTTTTACGACTCGAGTTACGTGTCACTGACGTTTGTATAACGTAGGCAACAACCGCGGGCGTAACTGAACTTATTACAATAACCATGACCAACTGAAATCAAATCAGATTAAATCAGTGGAGGTTTACGTCACAACTAGGTCAGTGTAATCATTGACTTGAATGTAACGAAAGCAACAGCCAGCTGACTTTAGTACAAACACACCTGAAATAAATGTACCAATATCGGGATTACGTCATAATTTCGGATTTTGTTCAACTTGAGGGCGGCAGCTAGACAGACGAGCACTGGAAAATGACCTGCCACCATTCTATAGTTTCTTCACAATGTTTTCCTTTACCATGTCAATGTTTTCCTTTTCCTTTATCATCCATGGTAATTGCCAGGGATCGTACCTACGCCCTGCTACACGCTACTTCACGCCCGAGACAGATCGCTTCAAACTTACAAGCAATAGACCCAAACTGACAAAGTTGGTGAGATGCATACGTACGTAATATCTCGCGCCCACGTATAATTAATAAAGAAAACGTTTTTTTTTACTGAATATGAACCAGGATAACTATATATACGAATACTAGCTATTACCCGTGGCTACGCCTGCGATTATTAATAATGTGCAGTGTTTGCTTTCGTTAGGTCAGGCTATATCGTGCTTTTTCAAATTATCTTAGCGCTTCTTATTGCCTGGTACTGAAAACTTAAATCCTGAAATTCACAAACCAATGAAATCCCCACATTGGATATGGAGCGACGCATATTACGCTTATCGTAAATTTAAATTTATTCATTGATTATGCATTAAGGTATATTTTGTGTCTTTGGCTTGTAGATTTGAAGTGATGATAGATCAGTCGGACATGTAGACGCTTTGCGTCCCGCAGGGTGTACGTTCGATCCCTGCTAATGAGCTTGAGCTTTTTGTAAAGAAAAATATCGTGAAAATGCTATAGCGTGTTGGTAGGGAATTTCCTAATGCTCGTCTGTTTAGCTGCCACCCTCAAATTGAAAAATCGTTTACCAAGCACCTAACCGGCAGCCTTATTGAGACCCAGTAATTCCAGATAAGGCATGCTCCACCCTCAGCCCAAATGTCGCTGACTTATTTATTACCCGCCCTGCTGGTCAAATGACTTACTTTGACCTAAGGTCCTATGTCTCCTAGATCAGAGGGCGTCGACAGTGCGTCGCCATCCCGGTCTGTCTTGAGCGTCTCGCTTGGTCAGGCTCTAAGTCTTGCTGATAGCCTTCGCTTCGTTAATGATAGTCCGCCGCCAGGTCTGTTTTGGACGACCACGTTTACGTTTTGCTTGGTGATTCTAGTCTAGAGCTTCGCTGGTCAAATATTTGTGCGAAGTCTGTGCGAAGTTAGGTGTTAAGTAACATACATGTAAACTCCATATCGAGCTATTACAAACAATCTCTTATCATTCCTTGACGCCTGGTACAAAGGAATGCTGAAAACCTATAATATAATCTTGAAATAATTCAGTGCTCCGCCCGTTGTTTCAATTTAAATAACTCTATACAGGTATATTTGATCAATTGAAATAGATTTTCACTAATTTACTTACGCACATAATTAATTGAGTTGTAAATGTAATTAAATTTTAATGCAACGGAATTGTCTAGTTATGGTGACCAGTGCCTCTTGCTACGCCTTATTTCAATAGGGCACGTTTAGCATAGCCTTATGTCACACATGTGTTGCACGCTTATAAATAAACAACAAACAAACATTAATTATATCAATTATTCAAACTATAGGTTATATACATATCACATATTAAAAACTAATACAATTTAAAGTCATTTCTACCTGGTGAAATAAAAACCTTTCCCTGGTCTTACACTAAAGGTGAGGTTAGATAACAGATTAACGTCGAAACACGTGTTTTCTAATAAGAACTAGCTTTAACTGATATTTTATTTTGAACATTAGTTCAATTCTTGTTGAAACAGAAGCATTGAGAAGCAAAATGTTTCTACATTTATATATAAATGTTGATTTGATTATCTTTAATAATCATAAATTATGCCCTAGCTACAACAGTATATACAAACACCTCCGTTCAAAATATCGAATGTTTTATTTTAGACATTTAAATGCGTTCCCGTTGTGTAGTATTTTTCTTATTGATGTGATATTAACCGTTTTTATTTTAATAATATAATATAACCCTGTATCTATCTATTTCGAATGCTTTCTTATATTTCTGACCGCCTAGTACTCTGGAACGCTATAAGCCTACAATCTTATACAGTGCTCATGACGTATTTATCTCAATTTAAATTACAAATCTGTGGCTGTATCTGTTTAACCTTTTTTCCATATATGAAGTGAAAAAAGGTAAAATAGAATGAAACTGTTTGTGATTTTAATCCTTTATTAAATTTACATTAATTAATTCATTCATTATGCATATTGCTACTTTTGGTGTCCATTGTTTTGATATTTTTTTTTTGTGTTTAATCGATGACAGATCAGTCAGACGTGTCTTGTTTCCCGCAGGGCGTGCGTTCGATCCCTGCCAATGAGCTTGAGCTTTTGATAAAGAAAAGCATCGTGAAGAAACTATAGCATGGTGGTAGACCGTTTTCTAGTGCTCGTCTGTCTAGCTACCGCCCTCCAGTTAAAAAATCTTTTACCAAGCACATTACCGGCAGCCTTATTGAGACCCAGTAATTCCAGATAAGGCATGCTCCATCCTCGGCCCGAATGTTGCTGACTCTTTTATTACCCGCTTATAGTTACTGGAATACAGGTGTGAAAAAAAAATATTTTAAAGATTTTGGTATAATAATGCTTATAAAATCTTTATAATTAAATATTTATTAATCGCGCTGCCCAGTAATGAAATTTACATTTAATGTAAGTTCGAATAATTTATTTAATAAAAAATAAAAATTGTGAAAATTTCTGCTTTCTAGTTAAGTGTCACGGTTACAGAGATTCAACCTGACACAAGTTTTACTAGTACGTTTAGTTAGTAGTTACACTGTTACTAAGCAACTGTCTGGTGACAGACAGTTGTTTAGTAACAGGATCCTGTTTTTGCCTTTTAAGAACGGAACTCTCAAAATAATTACTGTCCATTAGCTTTGTATTTAATACATGATTATCCTATCTCATTGCTACAAAATATTTGGTTGAAAATTGTATCTACTTGTTACATTTTAAAAGTTACATTAGAAAATTTGATTCGTTCGGTGTGTTCGGGTGAGGCTAATGAGCATTTCTATACTCATTATCCAAATTCAACAAAGTCAATGATACATAAAATAAACTTGTTGTCAAATAACTTAGTTTAAAATTTGTTCTTGAAGCGTGAAATTAAAACTGAATCATACAAGACGAGGTAAAGTGATGAAGAAACTTTGTTCGTACTACGCTGTAGCGCCTGTAGATCGGCTTACTAAAAAGCTCACTCACACTCGATTATGATTTTCGATTAGAGATGAGACTTTCACTCAACTTTATCACTGACAAAGTACCAGGACAACATACTGTCCGAGGAGGTGGAATTTACCAGTACTGACACCAATTAGCGCCATCTGAATTTTATTACAGTGAAACTACAGGAGGTAGCGACATCTCTAACATGTTACTGGTACTGAGCTCGTACTCAACATGACGTATGCGCACTATATGCCTATAGATTAAAAATTATTATATTGTCACTGTTAATTTATTGAAGTATTTATATAGAAATTTACTAATATTTACAAAAAATATGATTGTATAATTTGTATAATTTGTAAAACGAATCATATGTTTTGTATTATGTAGTTAATTATATTATAAATTGTATTATGTAGTTGCCTATAGATTATATATATTTTGGTTATTGATTCTACTAAAGGGAACGTGATCTTTTGAAAATAATGCTGATTCGAACTAGCCATGATTATCTATCTGTGCTACGCAATATCAACACATAGCCAACTTAACTGATAAGTAGTGAA